>JAWWEU010000053.1:7635943-7653944 GCA_035583155.1 Acropternis orthonyx | reverse complement strand
TGGGTGGGTTTGGGTTTGGGGTGTTTTTCCCCCCCCCCCCCACCCGCCCTCCGTGGTTTTTCGGGGGAGTTGTGTGCCGAGGAGGCAGCCGGTATGGCAGCATTGTTCCCCTTCCTCCCCCATACACACACCCCTCTGATGCAAGATAGCAGGTGGGCTTTTTATTTTAATATGAATACACATGTGATAAACTTGCCAATTTAAAATATTGCTGCCGTGACATTGTGCCGTTAGAAGGTGCTGCTACGTGCCAATTAAATATTATTTTTGTAACGTGATACAGCTTTTCTCTTCCACACCCCCCCCAAGAAAAATTTGCATGCTGTGTAGCTGGACGTGAAGAAATCAGAAACTACATTTTGTTTTGTGGAGATCATGTATTGCCTAAATGTGTAATGGAAAGGGAGACAGGGATAAGAGACAGTAATGCCCTAGAAAATGCCCCAATGCCAACTAGAAGGACTTAGATGGATATGTCTGTATTCTCAGGGCTTCCCAGCCCCGAATTTCTTGCACAGCTCACATTTCTTGGTTAGAAGATGCTACAGGGGAGCGGTCCTCTGATGGCGTTGGGTGAAAGGAGATGCTGCAAGGGAAGCCCTTCCTCCCTCCTGCAGCAGTGCCGGGAATCACAGCCCCGGGAGCCTGGTCAGGTTTGGCTGCAGGATGGCAGCCTGCCCCGAGGATGCTGTGCTGCCTCTGTCGGGCTTTTTATCCGGGGAGGAGGGATTCAAATGTCTGAAACTGGGAGTGTAAGTGAAGGAGAAAAGCCTGAAATGGTACAAGGAAGGGTGGGTGTGTTTAGAGCGTCTTTTTCTTTTAGGAAAAACAAGTTTTGTCTTGAAATGACTCTGGATTCTGCAGCCCATAACGAGGGTCTTGGGTGGGGGAAGTGAGATCCTGGAGAGCTGAGCAGGAGAGACAGACAAAAAGGAAGAGCATGCAATGCTTTGTGCCCCCCCAGGCAGGGAACCAGCCCCAGAGGAGACCAGGCAACAGTTTTGCTTCTTTCACTGCCTTTTACCTGGGTTTCCTGCTGTGCATTTATATTCCTTTTTCCTTTTAAAAGACCAGTAGATTCAGGGGGGAGAAGGACAGAGAGATGGAGGGGTGTGGAAGGGAGTGTAAGGGTGCAGCTCATCCTGAGTGGGCTTTGTACGCAATTAAAGAAGCAAAGCAGCATTGTAAAAATGTGTCTCTATGGTAGAAAACCTCCAGCTATTGTGTGTATTCCTGTGAGTATCCGTGTCTCAATGAACGTCTGCAGCAGTGCACTCTTGGGAGGTGCCACCCATCTCCTGCCTTCCCTGCCGAGCAGGATTGGACCTCGTTTGCAGGGTGGGGGTGGGAGGGAAGGCTCAGACTTACCAGCCATCTAAACCAAGGTTGCTTCGAACTTGAGATGGACGAGGTGGTGGATGAAACACGCGTAGGCAGAACATGCGTTTTCCAGTTGGTGCATTCTCACCCTCCCAACCCACCACATGCCCATAGCATATTTCATCCTCCCAAAGACGCAGTTTTACTGTCAAAGGAGATGTAGGATCATGAAGAAACACGAAACCGTGCTTCCTTGTGGCTCGGATCAAGCAGGGAAACAATTTCAAGGAGTAAAAAGTCGTGGGGAAGGAGTGCTGTGGCAGGAGGGGAGAGAATAGGGCACTGTGTGCCAAGGGAGGGTCGGGGCTGAGCCTCGCCCAGCTGCCTTTGCAGGAGCAGCTCCCCGTCTCCCCATCGCCTCCAGCACGTACAGCAGGAATGGAGAGTAGCCTGGAAAGGCAGGAGGAAAATGACAAGTAAATCCTTAAATTAAGAAACGAGCTTTGTTTGCTTTCCGCATTATTTTCTTCTTTATTCTCAACAAAAGCCGATCCGTGCCCAAGGCAGGGCAGCTGCATCGTCTGCGGCTGATGCCCGGGGGGCTTATCCCCCTTTGGGAAGCTTAAACAACCAAAACCCCTGGGACGAAAAGAAACAGGGCTGGCTTCCCGCATCCCGACGGCCCTCTCGCTTTTCTCCCTGTCCCCCCCCCACCCCCTCCGGCGTTTCCCCGCGGCGCTGGAGGTAGTTTTGGGTGCCGGAGCCGCGGGATGGGGGCGGCACATGCTCGGAGCCGGCTCAGCTGCGGTGCCGGCCCCGCTGCCGGGCAGCGCTCGCAGGGGCTGAGCCCCCGCACCTCCTCCCGCAGCACCCGCGCAGGGCTTTGTGCTTTTTGTGCGCCGCAGACCGGGGCTCTGCCGGGGCTCTGCCGGGGCGTGCGGGACTCCCCCCCGCCCTCTGTAGCATCTGGGTTGGATAAAGAGAGCCGGGATTATGAAATGATGCAGCGAGGTGACAGCCTCGCTGGCTTTCTCTGGCGTGTCTGAGAAGGTGGAGCCAATGGGGAGCACCAGGTTGTCGTTCCTGGCCTCATGACTGGGCATGATAAAATGGCCTTGGCAGATCCCGAGGTTTTTGCCCTCTTGCACTGAAATGTGAGAGTTGTGTGAGCTCCGGGTTATCCCCTTAATCCCTTTTCTGGATGGTGTTGGACACCTTATGGTGTTGCCCTGTCCTGACACTTCTGCCCATGCTGGAGAGTCAGAGTCCTTTCCGTCAAGCTCTCCATCTCTCTGTGTTCTCAAGAAATCACTATTTTCTTTTTCTTCAGGTGTTGATGGAGTCTATAGAGCCTTAGAAATGTATGGTACTTTTATTGGGACTGAAGATTCACAAGCCAAAAGAATCTACTGTAGGCATTTTTATATACGTATATATATATATATAAATTATTATTTTTTTAACCACTGTATCCAAACAAGGAGATTGAGTGATCTAAATAATTAAGAATTAATTATCTGTCCTTTTTGAAATATAAATCATATTTTATTTAATGGCACCATGCAGGCTCTGGGAGGATGCCTTAGAGATCTCAGGAGAGCCTGTCAATGTTGGTTCAGATTTGGTGAAGGCACTGTTTTATCAGATGAACACATTTTCCTTCAGCAAAGGAGAAGCTGAGGTTTAGTGGTCTGATGTGGCAACTGGAAGGCTGTGGATGAGCCTGCTGTGACAGCAGTGTGGGCAGCAGGGGGGATTGCAACTTCAGGCTTTATTAGGGGGAAAGGGACAAATGATTCTTGATGACAATCCTTGGAGGGACCTGAAGCTCACTAAAACTTCTATACCCCTAAATTAACTGGAAACAACATGCCTGGGTAATCCCTCCCAGTTGTCCTATTGACATGGGCTTTACTCTTCCAGGTGGGAGCTTATGTTTTAAAAATAAAAGTCTGCTATCCAGAGGGCAGTTAAACTGAAGGCCAAATCTTGGCTTGTGATTTAAGAGTACAAAAGAGCAACCAAACACTATGTGTGTGTGCTGTGGCACTTTGGCACATCCCAACTGGTAAAGACCTGCTCAGTTTATTTCCAAAAACCCCTTTTGTTCTTTCAAGGTACCTCTGTGCATGTTTAATGCCTCACTAGAGAATCTTATACCCTCTGAATGTGTTTATACAAATAATACCACTGTATAATGGGCAAGTACAATAATCCTCAGTCAATGCAAAGGAAATCAAGATCCAAAGAGACCGTTTCTGGTCACACAGTATGTCTGTACCTGACTCATCGTGGCCCTGGGTTCCTGTCTTTGACTGTCTCATGCACTGCTGCCTCATCAGGTCTCCAGCTCCTCTGTAGCTCTTTGTTTCACCCAAACCTGTCCGTCCAAATCTGGTTTTGCCCCAAATCCACAAACACTCCAGGTCACTCTGCTTCCATTTGCCTTCTTACTCTGCTTTATCAAGCAACCCAGGCCATGCTTCTCTTCTTCTTGACAACCAGTCACCCCCCCATTTCAGGCTCTTCTGCACATTTTTGGCCCTTCTCTCCTGCTGAGCCCTTAGAAAAGGAGATTTCCCTGGTTATTTTCCTGGAAGCAACATGTTCCAGTGCTGCATCTCGAGTGATTTGCAGATCCATTGGCTGTGCGTAACGTGGGTTGATGTCACATTCATGAGTTGCCAATAAAACCTGAGGGGAAGGAGCCAGATGATTGAAAACCATTCCTGGGTAATAGTTTGGCAGATGTCTGCCATAAGGCAGAGTAACCCTCACATCTGCCTCTTCTCATGGATGATCCCACATGAGCCCATGGTGATTTCTGGGCCTGAAGTCTCATGGTGAGCAGCTGAGATGGTGCAGGGCATCAGTGTGGGGTGCAACTGCTGAGCTGCCAAAAAGCACCCAACCAACCAAAAACCCAAACCAAAAAGAAATGCTGCTGTTTCCTGGTTGTGTGAGATTTGCTGCTGACCTGTTTGTGGAAGCTGGGGACCAAAAACGTGGAAAAGAGTTAGACTGAAGTGAAGGTCTGGCCATTATTTTTGTGATAGCGTTCATAGCAGGAGAGAATATCTAGAGGCTGCTGCACTCTCAAGGCTTATCAAGGACTGTGGTTGCTTCTGTTGTGTGTGTGGCATTGCAGTCTTTGTGCTGGAGGTCTCAGTTCCCTGCTCTCTGACTTCTCTACCTTCCGTTTAAGCTTTGCCTACATTTATAATTGGCCTGGTCTCATTTCTGTTCATGAGATAATAGTCTCTATAGAAGCAATTTTTACTTCTCCAAAGTTATCTTCACAAACCAAATTATTTTCTTGTAATAACCTTCCTTTGACCTTGCTATCAGAACAGGGCACATCCAGTCTCATCCATTTAAATTGCCTGAATTCACATAAATTAGCCTTGCTGTGCCTCTGGTTCATTATGAATGACGTCGTATCGCTGTTGTGCACAGATGGCCTCGCTCTGTTTTGCTGGATGTCATTAAATACCAAACCAAAACCTGCTTAGGAAGCAGAGAACAAAACTTTTTATTGAACAGTATGTGTCAAGCCCCACCCTCCAGGCACACCAGGAGCAGGAAGATGGTTCCCATTGCTCATGCTCCGCACCATCCCCAGCCGTTCCTCCATCTCCGGCACTGCAGCCACTCAGGGAGCAGCTGGATAATCTCTCCAGGGGTTGACTTGGAGAAAAACACTTTACATGGATCGATGGTGTATACAGCACTCATGCAAAGCAGTGGGGATTTGGAAATGCAGGCTGTTCCATACAGCACTAGAGGGAGCACAGGAAAGGAGTCGCTAGAGACAGCTGGGAGCACCCTGAGCCTCCTGGTGCCTTGGTGAAGGCCCAGGTCATCTCCCTTCTTCTCCTTGCAACAAGGAGAAAGTGATTTCCCCCAGGCATTATATACAGCTAGATTAAAAATTTTAATAAAGATTGATTGCTGCATGGAGTGTGCAATGGAATACAACCAAACCAGAATCAGCCCGTGCTGATTGCAGGACATAAACGTTCAGAAACATTGAGGAATTGACTGCACCTTTTTTGAATTGTAGCTTAATCACTACTCAGGGCCCTCTAAAGCAAACAAACCATGACTTTGCCCCACTTTGCAGGATGGGATCTGATGTATCTTCTGTAACTTCTACAGTTTATTCACGTGTTAGTTTACACAACTTAATTATTTGCTATGTGTCACCCAAGTTCTGACAGCAGTGAAGTGTTACGACTTAATGATGATCATACCAGAGTGAATGGATTTGCTGCTGATCTTTCTATTGTACTGTTTCCCTAAAAAGAGATGTAAAATATCAGTAATTCATACCTGACTGAGCAGCATGTCCTAATCCTCTACCCACCAGCAAGACAGAGCTCTTGCAGTACCTCTGAGACTGATGTGATGCTTTGGGATAAAGTCTCTGAGGACCTGAGTCAGATAAATTTTTACAGAAATTAAATATTTGCTCAGTGTAAGCTGAATTTATTTTTGGTAACCTAGCAGAAGTAAAAATGCTAATAGATCTTCAAACAAAACGTTCAGCATTCCCTGTCTAATTGTTCTTAACGTGTACATTTGTGGACTGAATACAGCCTTTCTGGGAAGGGGCTTTTTGGCCGTGTCATAATCTGGCCAGCCAGATGTTTTGTGCTGGTTCAAGGATTTTGTCCACTGGCATGAATAACCCCTCAGCCCCTTATATCTAGTGGCAAATGGGAGTGCAGATACTTCTGAAGCAAGTTTTGGTCCTGAGGTTTGAAATGCTAATCTTTTACCACTGAGTTCTAGGCATGTCCTTTCTGATGCAGCTGTGACTGAGATACAGTCTTGCTGCAGGAGATCTTGGGTTTCATCTTCACTGACACAGTTTCCTAAATAGCAACCCAGAAATTATGGTTCTTGCTTTTATTTACTGAATCAGAGGATCTACCTCTCCTCACAGGATGCCTTAACTTAGCCTGTTTGTCACAGAATGGGTCGTGAGGACAAAGGCATCACTGTGGATGCTTCTTGTGTCCCACAGGTGTAGCTGCTGGCTCCGGAGCAGAAGTGGGGGGATCCCAGGGGTCTATTTAGTTCTCAGGGCATGGGTCAAGGGCTCCTCATGACAAGAAAGACATTGAGGTGCTGGAGCATGTCCAGAGAAGGGCAACAGAGCTGGGAAAGGGTCTGAAGCACAAGTTTTATGAGGAGCAGCTGAGGAAGTTGGGGAGGCTCAGCCTGCAGAAGACAAGGGGGGACCTCCCTCTCTATAGCTCTCTGAAAGGAGGGTGTAGTGAGGTAGGAGTCTGTCTTTTCTCCCAAATAACCAGTGACTGTACAAGGAGAAACAGCCTCAAGTTGTGCCAGGGGAGGTTTAGATTGGACATTAGGGAAAATTTCCTTCACCAAAAGGGTCGTCAAGCTCTGGCGCAGCGTGCACAGGGAAGTGATGGAGTCACCATCCCTGGAGGGATTTAAAAGCCGTGTAGATGCGGCACTTGGGCACAGGGCTTAGTGGTGGGTTTGGCAGGGCTGGGGGAACGGCTGGACCCAATGATCCTGGAGGGTTCTGTGAACCTATGACTCTGTAATTTCCTCGGCAGTCAGTCCCTCCCCCTCTTCGTGCCGGAGCCCCCCGGGTCCGCCGGCGGTGCTGAGCGGACAGCTCCCGGCCCGGGGTCCCCGGGATGGCGATGGTTCTGAAGGGACAGCTCCGGGCTGGTCCCCCGACGGTCCCCGACCCGTGTGCCGCTAATTGCATCTGACGGCTGGCGCCGGGCTGCAGCTGCGGGTCCGGGCAGGGAGAAGGACACCGAGCACTTCCAGCTCTCATGGCAGCCCTCCCGCAGCCCAGAGCCCTTTTGTCCTCTCCGTCCTCTTCATTTTAATTAGCAGGGAGGGTCGGTCAGTTTGCTCTGCAGCGGGGAGAACGGGACAGGGAAGATCCCGATGGAGTGGAAGCAGCTGTGAAAGCACCACAACAAACCTCCCGAAAGGCAGGGAGTGCAGCATGGAATCGTCTGCACAGAGTGCCAGTACTGAAGCTCAAGCAATGACACACAAAAGCCCTGTGCTCTGTAACAAGTGCTGGCAGACCATTAAATGGAATTAAATGAGTGGGTCAGGGGTGCGGCACATCTGCTTCATGTCTTGGTTTAACCCAGGACCAGACATAATGGTGGAACAATGACCTCGTTGCCTGTTTTGTTTTTTTTTTTTTTTTGTATTAAATGAGAATGTCTAAATGATAATAAATTATAATGTCTCTCATTTGTTCCCAGGGACTTTCCTGAGGGTTCTTGGCAGCACATTAGGAGATGCATTAGCTTACTGCTGCATGCCACATCTTCTGGCCCCTCAGAGGCTTTCCAGAGTTTTTTTTTCCATTTAAAACAAAATCAAAGATGTCTGTCTGGCACTGTTGATGTAAACTATTCCTATTTGGTTTGCATTTAACATCAGGACTGGGCAGAGTGTTCAAATCAGAATGTGGGGCAAGCTAAAAAAATTGTTCAAGAAAGATCTGAGCTTCAGGGATGCTTGGTTAGCGAGGAGGGCGTTAATTAGCCTGAAGCTCTGTACCTAGGAGAAAAAATAAGAGCAAATATGAAACAGCCATAAGTTTTCCCACTTGATTAGCTCTGGGAAGGCAGGGGAGAAGACCTAAAGATGTTCCTGAGGGCTTTTGGTACACAGGATGCTACTTCTCTCAAAATTGTTCTGCAGCTAATGCTTCTTCATATCACAGCATTCTGGGGGTTTTGCTGTCCTGGCCCAGGGCACGGTCCTGCTCTGAAGGTGGCATTGGCAGCTGAGCTGCAGAGCTGCCTCTGGCTGGAGGTCAGAACAGGAGTTCAGTACACAAGGGACAAACCAAGGCCAGAAGCACCAGGACATGTGGGAAATCCAGAGGCAGAGCCAAGTCAGGACACCAGAATGCCTGTGCCAGTGGCAGAGACAGGAGCAAGGGCAGCACAAGGAGGTTTGGGGCAGGTTTGGCAGGATATGGAGCTGTGAAAACTCTGTTGCCAGGTGCCTTGGTGTCCCCTGAGAAGCCAGTCCAGAGAAGAGCCTCAAAGCACCTGTGAGACAGCAGCACCCACTGCTGAGCCCCAGCTGCTGACCTGTGATACAGGAGTGATGCTGTGAGGGCGACACTGATGTGATAGAGAATCTGACAGCCCGACAGAGCACCTTGCTGCTTTCAAGTCCGTCTATTCTGAGGTTCTTTGTCAAGAGTATGCTAACAGTTCACTGTCCTAAATGTGCCAAACTCCAAAAAATACAGGTGAGGATTGCCCCAGAAACAGACCTGCTGCAATCTGTCATTAGGGCAGCAGCTTGTGCCCTTGTGATCACCAAGGACTCTGTGGTGCATCCTCCAGTCACAGATGAGTAAACTGGGGGACTCACAGCAGCAGAGGTCGAAGGGACTGTGTGTTTCCTGTCCTCTGCAGAAGGTTGTGGGGACAACATTTACTGTTATCAGTACAAATACCACACTGGTACCATCCTCTGCCTGCGTGGGCCAAGGTGGTGGCAGGATCCACTTACATCCCCCCTGATCTGCTGCTACAGGCCAAGAGATGCCTCGTGAAGTTGGGGTACAGCTCTTGCCCTGGTAGCAGCCCCCCTTGGGCAGTTTCATCACCCAAAAACTCCAGACTGCTGACCTACTCTTGCCTCTTCACCCTCGTGTCAGAAATGCCGAATTGTAAAATATTCCCGACTCACCAGGGATTGAGCAATGCTTCCAGGTGTCAATAGGCATCATTTTTATCTCAGGGACTGGAAATTCCCCTTCCAGTGGAGAAAGGCTGTGGGCAGCTGTCCTGACTTGGTCAACTGCATGGGTTGGAGTGTCCCAGCTCCTTTGGAGGGAAAACCCTGCAGAGAAGCTTATACCTCTAGATGTGGTAAATTCCTACTGTATGTCTTCCCATGACATTTGCCACAGTGGCATCTAGGTTAGCCTGCTCTAGAGCAGACCCTCCCTGGGGACCTTTTGGGAAGCTATAGCAGTCTGGAAAAGCCTCCATGGAGTCTGGTAGCTGCAAATGGTGTTCCTTGTGTCTACTTGCTTCATTTCTCCGTGAAAAAAAGAGCTGCCATTGCCATTAGAATATCTTCTTACTGCTGTTTCATATTTTTCAGCCTACAAGGAGAAAATGAAGGAGCTGTCTCTGCTCTCTCTCATCTGCTCCTGTTTCCACACCCAGCCCCACCCCAATACCATCTACCAGTATGGAGGTAGGTAACCTGCTCCCACAGGAACTCCAGCAGTGTATGGATGATTCTCCCACTGGCAGTGTGGGACCTTGCCAGAGTCAGAGTCTCATACAAGACATTAACAGCAATGTGGCCTTTCTGTAATTATGCTGTGACTTTAAATTAATTGCGTTAATATAGGGGAGGGATGAAAGTGATCACTAATCGAGATTTTCCAGAGATAAAACAAAATCACCCAGGTCAGGACACACAGGACCCTAATTACTGTGTGAGGAGGTTGATGCTCTTAAGTGAACACTCTCCTGAGTGGCAGGTCCCCAGCGTCACTGTTTCTTTTCCCCACAAAGATATGGAGGTGAAGCAGCTGGATAAGAGGGCATCAGGCCAGAGCTTTGAAGTGATCCTGAAGTCCCCTTCAGATTTATCTCCTGAGAGCCCAATCCTTTCCTCCCCTCCCAAGAAGAAGGATCTGTCCCTGGAGGAACTGCAGAGAAGGCTGGAGGCTGCAGAAGAGAGGAGGAAGGTAAGAAGATGTCCTACAGGATCAGTGACTTTTTTGTGACGGGCACTAATTGCACCAAACCCTAAAACTGGCTTAGCAGGGACAACCTACAGCAGCTGGGAGGAGTGTTCTGGCACTTGTTGTTATATTCCACTGTAAATTGTCAGGTGAGAAGTTGGTATCATGGACTGAGGTTCTGCAGCCTGGTCTAGGCAGGGAATTGGACTCCGTCACCATCACTGTGTAGGTGTGGCACTTGAGGACATGGGTTAGTGGTGAGCTTGGCAGTGCTGGGGGAACTGTCGGACTTGATGATCTCAGAGGGCTTTTCAACCTGAATGATTCTGTGATAGCAGGAGAAATATGTCAAAACATCTTCTGAGCAAGAGTGTTACGGGATGGAGGGGGGCTGACAGAGTGGTTTGAGCAGAGAAGATGGTCAGGAAGGCGCTCTGGGGAGTTGAAGGCTGTAAGAGCCTCTCCAGTTGCCTCACACCTCTCCCTTGGCAGACCCAGGAGGCTCAGGTGCTGAAGCAGCTGGCGGAGAAGCGGGAGCACGAGCGGGAGGTGCTGCACAAGGCACTGGAGGAGAACAACAACTTCAGCCGCCTGGCCGAGGAGAAGCTCAACTACAAGATGGAGCTGAGCAGGGAGATCCGTGAAGCACATCTGGCTGCCTTGAGGGAGCGGCTGCGCGAGAAGGCGAGTGGGATGCTCCGGGAGGGGGCTGGGTGCTGTGGGTGCTGATCCTCATGGAGGGGCTGGGGTTGGTCCCCGTGGGGTCACCCCCGTGCAGTGGGCACAGGGTGGGGGGAGGCTGTTGCTGGTGGAAAGCAGGTCCTTCAAGGTCAGTCGAGAACATAGTCTGGGTAATCCTGATAAGTGCAGGTTCAGAGCCGCAGGATAAGTCCCACCCCCTGTCCCAAAGGGCTTTGCACGAGAGGGGATTCATAAGCACCTTTGCTGTGGGTTCCATCACCTCCAGGCTCCCCTAAATGATGCTTCACTCCTTGCAGGTGTAACTTGCTGTCCTCGGGGGGTACTGGATGGGAAACTCACCTCTTTTTTTTAAAGTCTGATGCAAATCCTGTGTGCAGAAGGAAAAGAGAGAGCACAAGAGCAGGGAGTGTTATCTTGGTGTCATCTCTTCCATCTTTGCAGGAGCTGCATGCAGCTGAAGTCCGCAGGAACAAGGAACAGCGGGAGGAGATCTCTGGATAAAGGGCTTTTCTACACCTCTAGCACCTGATTCCTGTTAACAAACCGACCAGTCGACCAACCAACACATTTTATTTTGTTTGTCTAGATGCAGCGTTCAGTTCTCCATCCCCCTTCCCCGGTGTTTGTCCCCCAGCTACACGCTTCTCTCTGCATCCCTAACCGTCAGTGCTTGTGGGGATTCACAGATCATAGGGATCTCTAAGCAGAATAGCAACTAGTTCACATGAAGTAGAGAATCAATCAGTCGATGAGTCAATCAAACAGCTTCTTTGGAGGGTTCTGTCCTTTTTTTAAAAAAGAATATTTCTTAAACTGATGTAAAAAAAAAAACCCAATTAAGGCATTAATAAATTCAACCAGCAGTGTCATGGAGGTACGGATTTCTTATCCGGGGCTTTTCCTCCTCTTGGTTTTTGCTCTGAGCCAAATATCAGTTTCAGAATAATGGGAAGAAAGTGATTATTTCTGTGTGTGGAGTTAAACAGGGAGCAGCCTCTTGTTTGCCAGTGGTAGGAGAGAGGAAGGAGAGGGATGGATGGCTCAGGAATAGCAGCATGCAGAAACCCCATCTCTTGGCTGCACCCAGGACCAGTCCAGTGACCCAAAGTCCTCTTCTGTGGGTGATTCTTTGAGAGCGGGGTGATCCTTTGGGAGCAGGTGAGGGTCTCCACCCCAAGCTTGGTGCCAGATGCCCCATCCCAGCAGGCACTGCCTGATGCCCTGGTTGGCCATTGGGCTGAAGGAGCCGTCAGACTGAGCCGCCCTCTCTCCACCTGAGCAGGAACCGAGAGGTCTTGGCCGTTCAGCCCCGGAGAACAACAGATGGTGATTGTATCCCCAGCTCTGTGGGAGCCCTGGGAGAGGGCACTTGCTCTGCAAGCTCTCCAGGGCTCCCACAACACAGGATTTCACCCTGTTAGGAAAGTAAATACAGTAGAGATGGTGCATGGATGCGAAATAGCCTTTTAGTGAACAGACTAATCATCCTTCCCTCTTTCCAGAGATAGGTGTGGCTCTTTGGGACCATTACAGAGCAGAGTGCTGGAGATCAAATCCCGGAGCTCCTTGTTGATCTACCCAAAAGTTCCAGCTGGACACAGGAGGGATCTCTCCATGACCATGGCTGATATCAGGGGACTCTGCTCCTAAAAGGAAGGGCTACCTTACTCCCAAACCCCTCTGCCTGGGCTGGGGGGAGGACAGGGCTGTTAGAATACTCCTGTGCTGGCAATGACAAAAAGAAAATAGGATTTAGGGCGAAGAAGAAAACTGAGGGTTGAATTTCTTAACAGTAGCTAATGATCAGTTTATAGTAGCAGCTGTCTTAGATAAGCATCTGTGTAGAGTGCGGCATCACTGCCAGCATCACCTCATCCATATAGTGAAGAGAAATTTTAAAAAGTTTAAAAAAAATTTAAAAAGTAATTTAAATGAAATGTTTGTGTGTAAGAAATGGTTGAAACTGTCAAATGTCTGTGTCCCGCGTTGGTGGGATCTGAGAAGGTATCTGCGAGATATTAACCCTGTCCTACTCTCTGTGGTGCTGAGTGTTTGCTTGGTGTGTAATTCTGACCTGGAGCTTGTTGTAAATACTGTTTTTAGTACTATGATTACTATGATTATTATTATTATCAGAAATGTTGTACTCATGAGCAGGAGTTGAAAACAAAAGAAATGGCCATTTTCACTCTCTCCTTCAGGGCTCAGAAGGAGTCGGGAGGCTGGGCCAAGTGAAGGCAGGGTACTGGTGGGATGCTGGACCAGGGAGCAGCTGGAAAATGATGTAACCGGGAGCTGGAGGCAGCTGAGTCCTGCAGGCAGGGCAGTGAGAGCAGGGACGGCTGCTCCTCGTGCTGGGAGGAGAAGGAAGGGCTGAGAGGTGAAATAGAGGTGATGTTTCAACTCTAGTACGTACGATTTAGTGTTGACCCAAACCTCCCCGTGTGGGGGTTCCAGGTGATTCCCTGCAGCCCCAGGGAAGCCAGAGGAGCTGTCAGGATTGGCGTGTGCAGGAGGAGAGGTGGTCTGTGGCAGATTGTGCCAGAGTCATCCCCCCAAACAGCTCCTGAGTCTCTGGGCTCAGCTCCTGCGTCTCTGGGCTCAGCTCCTGCCTGGATCTTCCCTCTCAGTCCCTCGTGCTGCCTTGCGCCTCTCTCCTCCCCCTCACTGTAGCCCAGCTGGGTCTCAGGTGGGGACTTATTCTTGCAATATCTTTCCCTGGCAAAAAGAAAAAATCCCATGGGAAACACAGAACGGCCTGGCAGATGGTGCTTGTGCAGGTGTGGGCACTGGGAAACTGATTTCTTCCCTCTGTCTTGTCGCTGAGGTGAGGGACAGTGGACGTGGGTGGAAAAAGTGCCACTGCAGGGTGAGCTCCCGCACAAGAGGAGCAGAGACGTGCAGGGAGAGTTTTGCATCGGTAACATCAGGCAGCTGCTGCTGAGACACGTTGTGCCAAGGAAACAGCCTCATCAGTGGGGCTGGAGGCTTTAGGTGTCCCAGAGCCGTGTTTGCCTGGTGCAGATGGATGTAGTAGGGATGTTTGGGAGCTTGACGCTCGTCCAGTGCCACTGGGCACTATCAGGGAAATGTGTGATTGCTTTGGCTGGGTGAGGGGCGTCCACCCACTGCTCCAAACCCATCATGGCCAGGAGCCATGCCCGACCGGCAGCACATGGCACGGGCCGGGATCGTGGTTATTCCATGCCTTTCCATATCCCTTCATGCTAATGGCTGTTTGCAGCGGCAGATTTCATGCCTCAGTTGAGACTAATCAAGTACCCTCATTACCATCCTTATTGCCCCAGCCTCCCTCATTCCTGGACTGTTCCCATGTACTGCAGTTGTGCACATGGCATGCAACCCCCACCTCCCGGGGTCACCTTCCTGATGGTGGGGTTTGAGGTCTCCATTGATTCCTGTAGGTGTGTATGGATCGAGCTCTGTACCGGCAGTTTTCAGCCCCATTTTTGCAGCAGCATGTGGACATGGGACTGTGCCTGGTAGGGAGAGCATCCTCAGGGCACACAGAGCATCCCTGCCCGGACATGAGTGTGGCAGCTGTGTTAGGGGGGAAAGATGAGATAGTGACATCATTCTGTGCAGGTATACGCCTTCCCAAAAGCCCTCTGATTCGGGCAAGACCGAGGAGCTGAAGTGAAATGAGCTGTCACCAACAGCTGGGCAATGGGTGAAGCTGCAGAAGAGCTGGGAAAACTGGCCTTGTAGCCCAAATTACAGCTCTGCACCCGAGTTACCCCTCACAGCAAAGCTTGGCTCTGTCCGTAAATAGGCACTTCCAAGGATGCTGGCCCTTCCGACTGCTTCTGAACTGAGCCTATTCCTTGTCTTATTATTTTTGAGTCATTGAAAAATCTTTCTCTAACCCAAATGTGGGGTTCCCTTTGAGTTGACCTTCCAGGGCCAGTAGGAGTTCACGATTGCATGCATCCTACCTCGGGGGTAGGTCGATATTGCTGCTC
Source organism: Acropternis orthonyx (assembly GCA_035583155.1). Classification (NCBI taxonomy): domain Eukaryota; kingdom Metazoa; phylum Chordata; class Aves; order Passeriformes; family Rhinocryptidae; genus Acropternis; species Acropternis orthonyx. The sequence goes on along the minus strand of JAWWEU010000053.1, from coordinate 7,639,202 downwards.
CCTTTCAAATGTAAACTTCAGCTTGCTTGCTTTAGCTTAGCCCGGCGTGGCTCCCTGGCCCTGGCTCTGCAATCCTGCCTCACGGGGTTCGTTCTATCCCTCCCATGGCATTCCTGTCCTCCTCGCAGTGGCTGTGCACTCGGCTGTGCACACGCGCACAGAAATGCATCCGTGGAAACAATATATGCACATACACTCTGATACCACTTGAAATGAGTCAGGGAATGGCTGTTAACGGTGCTAGAGATTTCTTACTCTCCATGCTAGGGACAAGATGACATAGTAAGACCAATAAACTCCACCTTTGTAGTCAGTTGTCTTTAAGTAAAGCAGAAGAGGAGCACTAGCCCAGGCCTACATTGGGGTGCTCCGTGGTCCCCGGGGTACAGGGATGCAGCCTGGGCAGGGGGTGGGACCTGAGTGCAGGGGATCTCTGCCCTGGCAGCCCCCGCGCGTCAGTTTCCCACACCCTGTGTGACAAGGGCACACGGGTGCTCCCTGCCCACGGGGACCGCGGGAGAGCCGACGCCTCCACGTCTCTAAAGCGCTCTGAAACGGAAAGTACCAAAGTACCGAGTGGATATAGGCAGCCGTGCACCCCGGGAGGAACAGCCCGGCCCGTGGCTGCAGGCAGAGGGTTGGAAGATGACTGCGTGGGCGCAGGGCTGAGCCGCAAGGCCAGGGGCTCAGCACCCCCGGCTGCCCCCCGGGCAGGATCCGCTCCTCCCGCCGCAGCCGGGGCCACCGTCGGGTGGGGAGCTGGCGCAGTGTCATGGAAGGACTTTCCATCCCTAACAGAGAGCCTTGTCCGGTTCCCTTCGGTCTACCACGTGCATTTCATTGTCAACTTGAGGTTGTTGTTGTGCAAAAGAAGTGATTATGAAAAAAAAAAAAGAGAATAAAGGAAAAAAAAATGAAATAAAGTTGGTATGAAACCGTATGTGTCCGTCTCTCCCCACAAACGGGTTGGTTTAGTTCCAAGGCTTCTCTTTGTGTTGTGAGAATACTAATAAATTGCATTAAACAGAAAACTGACCTAAAGATTTAACAAAATAGACTCTAAGCATCTGAATGCTCAATGAGTACTTTGCATCCAGCATAGAAGAGGCAGAAACTGACACTTTATGGCAGTTGTCAGAGAGAAAAAGCAATAAATGCTTGAATGAGGGTCCTGCTGATACCCCCTGTGGCTGGGAGTGAGGGTGTGCACAGAGGAAAATTGAAAAAGATATAAGACAGTTACAAATACAATAAATGCAGCTCTGGAAACACGTGAGCTTCTTTATTAAAAAATCCAGTGCTTCCTTCATGAGCTTTTCCTGAAGGCTGGACACAGTGGGACGGAGCAGGACTGTGGTTCTGAGGGAGAGGGGACCCCAACCCATGAGACTCTGCATGGCCAACACTCCAAAACCCAAATGCTCCACAAGCTGCAACTGAAAACAGGAGAGTTTGTAATCCACAGGGACATGTGGAGGGAGGCTGCCTAGCCACTTCCCCAGCTGCTGGGGAAAGTATCCCCCACTTGCTTTTTTTTTGGGGGGGGAGGGCTTTTGCCACCATGAGTGGTGCCCAAAGTCACCACCCACTGCCTTCCCTGTCCTTGAAGAAATATCAAAATAGCAGCATCCTCACGGGCTGTCCCACATCTTGTGATCCCGTGAAAATAACCAGCGTGGGAGACTTCCCACAGATCTCAGCAGAACTCTGTGTACAAGCCACTGAGGGAAGACAGAAAGGGTTAAATTTAGTTCCCAGGACAGTGTTCTGTAAGAGCAGGGAGGACAGTGCCAGGACAGTGCTGGGGCCACCACGGTGGTGGCAGTGGCTGAGCAGCCTGTGCTCAGTGCTTTTCCCGTACATGCTCAGGATGCTGCCGCCCGCACAAACAGGAATTCTATTTTTGCAGTGTGACCTTCCTGGTTTCGGAGATAACGACCTGACTGCAGACACAGCACTGCTCACTTTTCCTCTGAGATTTGCTACAGACAACTAACCCAAGGCTCTTAAAAACTTTGGGTGTAGTAAACTTCCGCATTTGTCTTGGGAAAGCAGGCACAGTCCTTGATGCCACACAATCGAAGATATATTAGAGAACAAGCATGGTCACCCTCTAACTAGTTAATTCAAGTCACTTCCTTCATCCTCTTTGATCTGAAAGAGAAAACTGTGGAGGGATGGGATCGGTTGGGGCAGAGGGGTGGAAGGAGCAGGAGGCATTGTGGAGAGGCTCCCACCACCCTCCAGCCCTGCCCACTGTGCAGCCCTCCAGGGCTGAGTTCTGAAGACACAGTACTGAAGTCTTGGATCAGACTGTGGCACCCACAAAGTCACAGAATCAAGGAATGTTTGGGGTTGGAAGGGACCTTAAGGCTCATTTTGTTCCAACAACCTGCCATGGGCAGGGACACCTGCCACTAGCCCAGGTTGCTCCAAGCCCTGTCCAATCTGGCCTTGAACACTGCCAGGGATGGGGCAGTCACAGCTTCTCTGGGCAACCTGTGCCTGTGGCTCACCACCCTCACAGGGAAGAATTTCTTCCCAATATCCAATCTATGCCTGCCTTCTGTCAGTACAAAACCATTCCACTTTGTCCTGTCACTCTATGCCCACGACAAAAGTCCCTTCTGCAAAAATCAAAGCCAGGTCAAGGAAGCAAAATATCTACATAAGTCTTGGAAGTGCTCGAGCTGTGCCTGAGTGAGGGGAAGGGAAGAGAACAGCAACCCAAGGTAAATGCAAAAGCTCACCTGGGCAACTAAAAAAACAAAAAAAAAAAAAAAAAAGATTTTTTAGAGAAATTTGGTTTGAAAAATAACAGCTCATCCTTTCTCAGAACCCGCACTGGCACCACGGCTGGAGTGAGTCTGTTCACTGATAAAGAGGCAGAGCAGGGAGCAGATAACATGCCAGGAGGTGAAATCATCCCGCCCTGGGTGCTAAGAGGAGCCCAGGGACCTTCCTGTGTCCTGGGATCTGACAGCAAAAGCCAGGTTTTGCTTTTTAAGAGGCCACTGACTGCTGGGAAAGCTGGAGTAGAACAGTATCACTGGGGGTTTGCTGCCTTCTTACCATCTTTTTAAGGCCTCTGCCCTGCCAGGAACTGGTTGTAGTGGGAAAAGGGGAGGGGGACACGGGAGATATGGGTGGCACCCAGGAGGGGCACACTCAGAAGGCTTGGGGGGCACACACGAGGCATGGTGGGGGGACACTCAGGGGGCACACAACCTGATGGGGACATGCAGGGCACAGGAGGGAC
>JAWWEU010000053.1:7622027-7633258 GCA_035583155.1 Acropternis orthonyx | reverse complement strand
CTTTCCCTGCTCTCCCAGCTGTGCAATGCTTTTTTTTTTTCCCCTTTTATGATTTTTTCACCCACCTCACCCCAAATCTTTCCCCCAGCCCTTGACGCGTTCTCATCACTCTTAGAGGTGCACCAAGAGGAGTGTTCATGGGCACCCTGAGCCTTGTCAGAGCTCAGGGATACTCCCTAACACCCCTTGTCACCCTCCACCACCCCGTTGTACCCCGCTGCTGGTGTGGTTTTAGTCACTTTTTAGATTACTTGTATTTTCAGGCCAGTTTTTCTCCATTCCACACTGGTTCCTCCCTGAAGGCATTTGAGAAGCACATGTGGAGTTTAATCCCATGATGCTGGGCAGGATGTTCGGAGCATCCTAAAACCGGGTGCTGGTGCAGAGGCCACTGTGAGTGATACTCATGCTGCAGGGAGGGGGTTTACCCCAAAATGAAGGACAAGTGTAGGGATAGAAAGACAACAAAAGTGGAAGTAGTTGAACCAAACACAGCTAAGCATCTGCACTGCTGTGAAAACTACAGCACTTCTGTCAGTGTCTTTGTGCTTGGCTGGCATGGAGGGGCCAGTCCACCATGGATAAATCCATGGGCTCCTTGTGGAGTCCCTGTGGATCAGGCAGGTGCTCCTGCAGTGTGTGAATCTGGTTGTGAAGTCACATCAGACACGTTGGGTCAGGGCACTGCTCCAGCCATGGCCTGGGGAGGTGGAGGGTGCCAAGTGGTGTCTCTGCTGTGCTTTGTAACACTGCTTGAAGAACTTCACGGGTGTCTGAGCTTGAACAGCCAGACCTGGACAAGGTGTAGCCTTACCTGTCTCTGTGTGGGCTGCACCGGTGCCATAGGAGATGCTTCATTATCACTGACTTCTCATGGGCTGACCCCCAGCACTGTGGGCAGCACGGTGAGGGAGAGGATTCTCTCCCTCTACTCTGCTCTGGTGAGACCCCTCCTGTAATGCTGCATCCGGCTCTGAGGGACCCAGCATCAGAAGGATGGAATGAGCCCACAGGAGGCCATGGACATGCTCTAAGGGCTGGAGCATCTCTGCTATGGAGACAGGCTGGGAGAGCTGGGAGCATTCAGCCTGGAGAAGAGAAGGCTCTGGGGAGACCTTGGAGCACCCTCCAGTGCCTAAAGGAGCTCCAAGAGAGCTGGAGAGGGAGTGCTGTCTTACATCTATCGCTGATTTATCAGAAATGCACACTTTTGAATAGTTTCCAGATGTCACTTTGTTTCTGCGAGCTTGACGTGCGTTTTTAATTTGATTTTATGTGTGTGACTTTGGAGGAGGGAAGAGTCCCTGTTTTTGCCATGGAGGAGACAGTGATGAGCTCCCGTGGCAGCATGACATCCTTCTGAGACAGTTTGAAATACATTTGGAAAATGCACCTTCAAACTGAATGTCTTCATAGAGTTTTTGGTGGATGCCAAGACCTTTTTTTTTTTTTTTGGACCTGTCTCATACTCTGCCCTTCCCCTCCTGCACCCCCGTCCCACCCAGCCTGCAGAGCATGTGTTGGGTTGAGCCTTCCCTCATCGCTCCTCCGGGGATGAAGCGCTTGAGGATTTGCCCATCCCTTTCCCAGGAGCATGAGGTGCTTTGTGTCCCCCTCTCCCTTTTGCTCCCACCCCACCGATGTCTCTTCCACAATCAAGTCCATCAGGGAGACCTTCTGGCACGGGGCTCCCCCTGGTTTCTCCGCAGGCAGCCGGTGACCCAGGGCTCTGCCGCGATGGCGACGCCGGACGTCAGCGTCCACATGGAGGAGGTGGTGGTGGTGACGACGCCCGACGGCGCCGTGGATGGCAGCGGCATGGAGGAGGTGAAGACGGTGCTGGTCACCACCAACCTGTCCCAGCACGGGTAAGAGTCGGGTCCGTGTGCTCGGGGGGATGTGCTGGAAGCCCTCCCAGCCGTGGTTGTACTCGGCTGGGCTGGGGTTTAATCCCCCACTGCTCCCTCCTGCATCACAGCTCACCGTGGGCACCTCAGCAAGTCTCCAGTGCCTTGCTGACACCCCAGGGCAGGCTCCACTCTTTTTCTGTTAAAGCTGAGTTACCACTGGTGGTTTTGAGCTGGTGCTACCCAGAGTAAAAAGCAATGCAGCTTTTTATGTATTTTTATATAAAGAAAGCCCCAAACCCCAACCTAAAATATCCTTTTCTGAGTAGATATGGATGTTGGAATGGACACAAATCTGGTTGGAACAGGACACCAGTAGCTAAGTCAATGTTTTTCTGCTATTTATTTCATGATTGCTTCACTGTGATGGATATCTCCAAGAGATGTCTAGCTGCAGCACAGTGAGGGCGGTGCAGGTGGGCTCCCCTTCCTGAAGGTGGGAGATTTGGGGCTGTTTTTCAGTCAAGTTCTGCAGGAACCTCCACTGCCAGCAGAAGGAGTGAGAGAGGTGGCCTTGAAACAATGCGGCGCTGAATGGAGAGGCGCTGCTCAAAAAAACAGGGTGAACATGTCTGATTGCTCAAGTGCTGCTGCTTTGCCCAATTTCTGCCTTTTTTGTTGGAATTTTGGATTCTGGTCTGCTGTTGGTTCAGATCTGTCTGTTCAGTGGCAGGTTGGCCATGGCCAAGGAACCTGGCTAGTACCCTGAAGGCCCACGTAGCAATTGGTTCTTTGCTTTATTTCTTTACGTTTTTCAGGGGATGGTGCCCAGAGCTATTTTTGTGCTTTGCTTTTTCGGTGGGCAGAAAATCCAAGTTCACACCTGAAACTGGATCCAGGCAGGTTTGTCTGATCCAGAAGTCCCTGCACTTGAAATAAGTAGGTGGTGAGTGGCTGTTTATTGCTCTCCACAAGAAGGAGATGTTTGGCTTCTTTTCTCAAACTGTGTCTTTGTGTCAGTGCCCTGGGGCTTTGGGCAGGGCAGAAGGGGACAGTGTTTATGTTACAGTGCATTGCCTTTGTGCTGCTCTAAACCAATGGGATAAAACCCATTAACAGATGAATTTCTGGTAGAGAATGGGCAGGGACAGGCAGAGGCAAGAGCTGTCAGTGCTGGGATGGGCAGGATCTGCCCAGCTCTTCCTCCATATCCTGAGTCTGTGAGCGCTTCCAAGAGCCTCTTCCATTCCCAGAAGTGTGGGTGATGGTGGGCAAGGAGGGCTCCACTCCTCTTGCTTTCTGTCCCACGGTGACTTCCTTGGCTCCCTTGGAGGAGAAGCAGCCAGATGTGAAATTTGGGATGTGTCTGCTCTTGGATGCATGATGGTTCCCGCTTGTAAAGTGGCTCTGAGCCTCGGTAGATGCACATGCAGCCTTGTGGTGTTGTCTGGGAACATGGATCGTGGCAGAGGTTGGCTCAGTGAGTTTGGTTTCCTTTTGCTCTTAGTTCCCCTCCTGTTTTAGTTTGGGAACCTCTGCTCACCCTCCCAGTGTCCCCTGGATGGTCAGGAGCAGGACAGCTCTACACAGCAGAGAGAGGAACATTTTCATTTAGTCGCAGCTATGAGCAGAGATACCTTGGCAGGTATAAAGAGATTCCCTGAGGGTTTTCCATGCAGCTCTCTGGAGAAGGGCTGCTGAGGAGGCTCCTGGCTCCTCCATGTTTGAGTACAGTAGTGGGTCCGTGGAAAGGATGTGGATTTTGGGGTCATGGAGCAAAACCTGCCCGATTACCCTTGCTGAGCAGGGCAGTGGGGCTGGTGGAGGGTGGCAGCTCAAGCCACCCACAGTCTCTCTGTGCCCTTGGATGGTTGCCTTCATGGGGCTTTGCTCTCACGGTGCTGCTTGCTCCCTCTCCCTTTCTCTCTGCTTTCCCTCTGTAGCCCCAGCTGACATCAGGAGAGTGACTTCAGGCATGGCCTGAGATCCCACAGTGTTGGCTCTGTCACCACTCACATGGGGAGCTTTCAACTTGCCTTGTGTGGCACTTAAACCAAACTCGGCTTGGGGGCTGGTGCCTTTTTCTCGTGCTCCTTTGGGTATGGGTTTGCTATTTAAAAAAAAACCCCTATGCAACCAATTGTTAAGAGCTTAATTAGTTCACGTGTCTTTAAGGAAAAGGCAAAGGGAAATGGGAAAATAATAATGAGCAAGAAGCTTTTCTCTTTGGTCTGCAGTTAGAAAGGATCTGTGCTTGGTGCTCTGACAAGGTGCTTGTATTTCTGATCAGCATCCCCAGCTAAGGGTTCTGGGGGACACTTTTCTCTCAAGGCGAGGCAGAAGAGAGGAGAAAGGACATGCCAGCCTGGTGTGTTATCCACACGTGCTTTCTTCTCTTCCTCCCATCTGGTTTATGGATCCTCCTGGGGAGGAAGACAAGAACCATCCTCCCTGGACTTCGTCATGGCAACGAGCAAAGGCAGGACAAGCTTGGGGGGCTGCACTGCTGGGGCTTGGAAAGTGTTTGCATTTTTTCCTGCATCTGCCTCAGTCTGTTCCTCTGGAATAGGATGGGAGAAGCAGTGTGGAGACGCCTGCCTTTTTTTGTGGTTTTCTCTCCTCCCCAGTTATATCTCTATGGCGGACACAAATATTGGTTGCTTGAATTTTTCATACAAGCTTGAAGTTGGTTGGTTTGTTTTCCTCTGGAGGTTTAAGGCGTGGTCTGGGTTATTCCTCCCCCTCCAGCTGTGCCTTTCGGTCATTTTTTTGGAGCAGTGCAGTTGTGATGTAGCCCTGGAGGAAGCTCTGTTTCAGGTGCTGACTTTCTGCTGGGGGGTTTCTTGTAGGTAAGTTGGTGGACGTTCTTGATCTGGTGGCAGGTGGAGGCTGGTCAGGGTCAGGGCTGTGGGCTACTGAGCTCTGCACACTGGAGATTGCTGCCTCTGGCACTCTGCTGAAGTCATACTGCTGGCTTTTCTCCAAATGTACCTGGAGAAGTGTCAGAACCCAGCAGCAAAACCGTGAAGAAATCCCAGGTTACAGCTCTTCTGTTCTTCTGTCAGACTGCCACTTCTGTGATACTCACCTGTGTGCTGATGCCTTAGCTCAGAGTTCACCTTTCGTGCTACCCATCCCCTTCCCCTCCCAGGGCTCTGGGCTCTTGGTTGCTGGGAGCTGCAGAGGCAGCGTGAGGTCCATCCCCCTTCTCTCACAGCTGGATCTGCCTCCTGCTCTCTCCTCTTTGGAGCAGCATCTCCAAGTTACTCACCTGGTGAGGCCAAGGTGCCGCCCACACCTTCCTTATCTCTGTGCTGCTCCCCACAGGTACCTGCCCTGCAGCTGCTGAGGGGAGGGATGCTTTGAAGCTGCAGTTCCACCCTGGAGCTGTGTGTTAGGAGCCAGGATGGAAAAACCAGTTGCTCTTGACTTTCCTTGTCCCTGTGGCACCCCAGGTGGGAAATGTGGTTGCCAGCGAGTCACTAGGACCATCTTTTAATTCATCCATGGTACCAAACTGGGGTAGATTTCAGCTTTGTTTTCTTTGTAGAATCCTCCTAGAAAGTTTATATGGCTGAAGTATGTGAAAAGCTAATTGTGTTTCCCTTCCTGCCCCTGCAGGACAAGCTTGATGCAGCAATTGCTCATCTTCAATAAAACTACCCAACATATATCTTAAAAGGAGGGTAGATTTAGAAGGGATTTTAGGAATAAATTCTGCCCTGTGAGGATAGTGAGGCCCTGGCACAGGTTGCCCGAGAAGCTGTGGATGCCCCATCCCTGGAAGTGTTGAAGCACAGAACAGATGAGGCTTGGAGCAGCCTGGTGTAGTGGAAGGTGTCCCTGCCCCCGGCAGGCGGGTTGGAATGAGATGGTCTTTAAGGTCTCTTCCAACCTAAACCGTTTGGTGATTCTATGAAAACCCGTTAGGAATGGTCCCTGCTGAGTGCTGGCTGTGGTTCACAGACTGGATCCATAAGGGTACCTGATGGGGGTACCAGTTGAGGGGGTGAGGAGCATGTCCCAGATCACAGCCCTAAAAGCCTGTTCCCTCAGAGAGTGTGCACCAAAACTCGTTGAAGAGGCTTAAGGCTTTGTGTGACACAGTGAGAGCTGAGATGAGAGAACAGTGAGGGTGTGAGTGCTGTGCAGGATCCACTGTGTGATTCCATGGGCAAAGCACCAAGAGAAGGTGGAGATCTCCAGTGTGGTAAGGATGGAAGCGATTGGATAGCCAGTTATTAGTGAACATCATAGGTATATTGAGTTGTGTGAGGCTCAGAGACTGGATTGTGAGGGTCTGTAGCTCATGTTATGTCATCTCTGCTCACAGATCTGCTGTTGGGGTTTGTCAAACTTCTTTATAGTGTCTCTGCAGCCCCTTGAGGTCCTGCTCCCGTGAGCATCCTGCCTGCCAGGGGATTCACCCACTCCTTTGCCCAGACAGCAGCAGCGTGTTTCACACATGTTTTTCCTGGGGAAATCTCAGGCAAAGCTCCCAGAAGCTGGCAGTGACTTCTGAGCAAGAGGCTGTGCTGACAGCATCCCTCCCTCCATGCCAGCTCTCCAGCATGGGCTGGGCTGGAGGCAGCTCCATGGGGCTGGGATTAAAGGGGACGGGAGGCAGAGCCATCCAGGCTGCTGACAGGGGCCTGCCTGCTGTGGGACTCTTCATCTCCACATGGAAAAATGGAGCTGAGCCTCCCCAAACCCAGAACTGACTATTAGCTCTTGCAGGGAAATGTGATCCAAGGGACTTCTGAGGCAGTGTCTCCACGGGGCATCGCGTGTGGGGGTGGCACAGCCACATGGCTTAAGAATGCCTCTGACTCTCTTTCCAGTGGTGACATAAACGAGGACACTCTGGAGACTGAAAATGCAGCTGCTGCGGCTGCTGCCGCTTTCACAGCCTCCACACACCTGAAGGAAGCGGTTCTAGGTAGGTCAGCTCCTTCCATAGCCCTTTGGTTGAACTGTGCCAGCTCCACCACCCCAAATGTGGCACAACCCTGCTCTGGTACTGGCTCAGAAAGTCCAGGCACTGTTGTGCAGAGCTGCCAGGGATACCAGTGGTGTTCTTCTGTTGGCCTTGGGAATGCTCTCCCGGGGGTACCAGGGATGCTCTCCCCGTGTCCAGGGGAGCCCAGCAGGGGTTGGGTGACCAGGAGGGAGCTGACAGTGCCTGGCTGGGCTGCTGCTGCCCTCTCCTGGTCCGGGATGAGTCCCTGTGCCCGACTATTGCTGGCTTGTGCCCTTCCAGCTTGCCACGGGGGATGTCAGTTTTGCAGCAAACTCACTGGCTTTGGTTACAAGTAAAAGTGAATTTAGGGAGCAAAGACTGTGACCAACTGGGCTGGAGTTGACTTCAAACTCTAAAACCACGAGTGTCTCCACCTGAATGACATCATTCCTTTCTTTTTTACTAAGCATAAAACCATTGACTTCTCAGATTCCGTGTGCTCAGCTGCAGCCAGGTTGGCATAGACCTGCCTGGGCTGTTTTGCCTAAGAAATTTTGATGGAAGCTGTAGTAGCAAAATGCAAGTGAGTGTTTGGCCACAAACCTCAAGACACTCCATCATGCAACATCTGCTCTTTTTTTCATTCCTGAGTTTCAAAACTGCTTTCCGCTGCATGTGTGCCTCAGGAAGGTGAATCAGGGGCTGTGGCTCATGTTTCTTTTTTGATCTGTCCCTTCCTCTGATCCCTGTGAGAAGTGAAGATGGCTGAAGATGAGGACAGTTTGGAGGCAGAGATTGTCTACCCCATCACCTGCGGGGACAGCAAAGCCAACCTCATCTGGAGGAAGTTTGTTTGCCCTGGGATCAATGTGAAGTGTGTGCAGGTGAGACCACAGAGCTCAACACTGGGCTCGTGCCTTCCCGTGCCCGTGCTGTGGGCTTACCTGGCCTGTCCTGCTTGTGATGAGCTTTGGTAGCTGCTTTGCATCAGAATCATGCCGTGGTGGGAAAGGAGGAAATTTTCCTGGTACTGTGGTACCTGATGTTTGTGTTGGCCAAGTTGAGCAGTACTGGCTGGAGAGACACTGCCTCAGTGAATGCTGTATTGGAGAGTTTGAGAAATTTGGGCATGTCCAGTATCTGCTCAGTTGGAAAGTTGATAGTTTGAGAAGTGGGGACCTATTGAAGAGCTCCTACTGTGTCCTGGGTGGCTCATGGTTTAAGTTTGCATGAATTCAGGAGCATGCCATGAGTGAGCCATTGCTGGCATTTGTACAACAGTACCCTGCTGAGGGAGAGTCTCCTTGGGCTCTGCTGCAAGAGGGCTCCCAAAGGATGGTCCTTGCCCTTCCTAGAAGAGATGGTCTTCTCCATCCCCAAGGCAGAGGACAGGTACTGCTGCAGGTAATGCTGCTGCCACCTAAAATCCATCTTCTGCACTGAAGCCCATGTCGTTGTCCAGAGAAGCAGTTTCTCATGTGCTGATGGTGGTGCTGCTTTATGTTGGCCAACATGGGCATAGAAGAGTGGAGGCCTGGATTTGGGAAATCCTTGGAGATGGGCTGTAAGGCAGCTCTTTAGGGAGCTGCCAGGCTCATAGCTGGACTTGAGGAACTTGGAGATCTTTTCCGAGCTTAATGATTCTGTAATTCTATGATTCTGCAGGTTGCTATTAGGTCAGCACATGTGTTCAGGCACGGCTGGGTGTGTAGGGCAGTAAAAGAAAGGGAAAGAGTTGGCATGGTGTGTGCCAGCTCCCTGAAGCTGTTTTTCTGTAGAAATGGGTGTGTGCTGCGAGAGGTGCCAGAGGTTCCACTGATACCAATGGCTGGGCTGAAGAGCAGGAGGTCAAAGACCAAATGGGCTTCTTTCCTCTCTGCTGTGGGGCATGACGTGTCCCTGGACCCAAATGTTCTGGTGCAGCCCAGCTTTTGCTGAGTCCACTGTTAGTGGGAGTGTGAGCAGCACCTTGCTGTTAATGATACTTGGCACAAGCTATGAGTGTTTTTTCCCAGCTGTCCTGCCTGGGCTGGGCACTCCCAAACTCACACACACCCCCAAGCCCTTGGCTTTGAGCAGCTGTTAACTAACCATCCGTGACAGGAATGTTTGGCTTTAATCTTTTTAACCCAGCTCTCTCTGGGGTGGGGAAGTGTGTGCCAGCCATCTGGTTTGGCGGTGTCAAACGGCACGTGGAGGCTGCGGTGCAGCTACACCCACTGCTGGGCACCGGGAAATGCCACCCTCCCACAGGGCACCCCGGGGCTCTTTATGGCTTGTGGCACTGATGTTGCACCTCTGCCTTCTGCAGTTTGATGATCACCTAATTAGCCCCAAGGAGTTTGTCCACCTGGCAGGCAAGTCCACCCTGAAGGATTGGAAGCGGGCGATCCGGATGAACGGGATCATGCTCCGGTGAGTCCCTCCCTTTGTATATATGGACACTTCTTTCTAGGAGATAGTCGTGGGGTAGAACAGAGTCTTTGGCACAGTTGTTTTCCTGCTGAGGGAGCAAATGAGCCACTAAACATTTGGCCCCAAATGTGGTCAGCCCAATGGCTTTGCTCTGTCCTTGTGCCCAGGGAATAACTTGGGGCAAGAAGTATTTCTCTGGTCCTGTTAGGACTTGAACCACGCTGAGATCCCAGCTGGTGTATGGACATTGGCAATTTTAATGGCCACTGGTGGTCAGGGCGTGCTGTCTGTGGGTTCCCAGTGTGACCCACCAAGTGGAATCTGTCTGGTTATCACTAATGCTCTGGTTGCAGCACATCTGCTTGACATCACTTGGAAAAAAAAAAAAAAACAAAAAAACCCAAAAAAAAAAAACACCAAAAAAACCAACACAGATTCTTTATGCAAGCATTTATCTTGTCTAGTCTTAACTACAGTGATTCAATTCTTCTATAGTCTTCCTGGACCGTAGACTGTGATTTAATTAAAGTCTGTCTCTGCCTTTGGGCAGGATTAAAAAGCATCACCTCTTTCTCCAGGAATCGTCAGTGGCTTTGTGCTCTTTTCAGAGGGTGACATTGCCTCTCCCTTATTCTTCTGCTTCAATGCAGGCATCTCCCGTATTCCTCTTAAGCAGCTTTTGCTCCACGTAGATTTTGCATAATAGGCTTAGGCTTTGACAAGGCAGGGCTTTGAGGGGGGGAAAAAAACTTCAGGAGGAATGTGTGAAGGCAAGGCCAGCAGTCCATGGGAGCAAAGCTTGGGAAGCTCAGGGGGTCGTTGGCCAGCAAAGCCTGGGAATGCTTTGGAGACAACATGCTTAGACTGGGAAGATCCTGTGTGCCAATGTTGCCACCCTCTTTGCTTGAGATGAGAGACCTGATTTTAGTTTATAGATAGGGTTATGCCCCGTCTCTTTTTGAGGTGTGGAGTCAGAAAGGGAAGGAAGGAAGAGGCTCTCTGCAGTCTCACCCTGAACTGAGACTCGAGCTGATCCTTCTGCTGGAAGCTGCAGCTTCTGAGGGGATGTGTTGGTACAACCAGACAGAGAACTGTCTCTTCCCCTTCCTCCCACAACAAACAAGTTCATCAGTCCCCGTAAAGGCTCCTGTTGCCGCTGATAAGTTTGCTATGAAGGCTGCCAGAAGCTGCATCTCAGAGCTCTTGTCTCTTGCTGACGTGCCTGTCCCTGTGCTTGCTCCCCATCTTTCAGGAAGATCATGGACTCAGGAGAGCTGGATTTCTACCAGCACACAAAGGTCTGTTCCAACACCTGTCGGAGCACCAAAATCGACCTGACCGGAGCCAGGGTGTCCCTGACCAGCCAGACATCGACGGAGTACATCCCTCTGACTCCTGCCTCTGCCGATGGTACGTCCGGCCGTTCCTCACACCCCGAGCAGGGGCTTTGAAGCACCAAAGCACACAGTCTGTACTGTGTAACCAAGATCCCTTATGGCTGGAGCTGCCCTTCAGCCTCCTGCTTTTCCCAAAACCAGGCAGCTGATGCGGAGCAATTAGTGTGTAGTTGTTGCTCGATGAAGTTCCCTCCTGCCCTCACCGCTGGTCGGGCTGTGTCCGTAGGGATCAGTTCAGCTGCTGCACAGGATGTCTGGGTAGGAGTCCCTTCTGGCACCTCTAATCTGACTTCTGGAATAATTTAGGGTTTTTATTTAAGGCCTCCTTATTGGGTTGGTCTGATGAAAGATTAAAGAGAGCTGGGGGACCCAGCAGATAATTTTTTTTGTCTGCACGTGTGAATGTAGATCATAAAAGTGAGATTTAAATGATGTGGTTATGTAGCTGTAGCCCTGAACTCAATGGCTTTAAGCTGGAAGAGGGTAGATTTAGATTGGCTGTTGGGAAGAAATTCTTTCCTGTGAGGGTGGGCCAGCCCTGGCACAGGTTGCCCAGAGAAGCTGTGGCTGCCCCATCCCTGGAAGTGTTCAAGGCCAGGTTGGACGGGGCTT
>JAWWEU010000053.1:7558109-7621927 GCA_035583155.1 Acropternis orthonyx | reverse complement strand
GTGGCTGCCCCATCCCTGGAAGTGTTCAAGGCCAGGTTGGACGGGGCTTGGAGCAACCTGGGCTAGTGGAAGGTGTCTGGGGTCCATGTCAGGAGGTGGGAATAAGATGAGCTTTGAGGTCCCTTCCAACCCAAACCATATTCTGATTTTATGAATTTGACCTGTAATTACAGGCAGATATTTTATTCAAAACCCTCTTAATTTTGAAGTACTTCTGTATTTCTTAACAACTTTTGCTTCTGATCATTAATAACAGCCCCCACAAAGTTCCCCACATCCCGAGCTCCTAGTGGTGCCCACTAGACAGGGTAAGCCCCTTGGCTTGCCTCTCCAGAGTTCCCGTGGCACCACATCCTGGTGTTGTGGTGGGGAAGGTGATGCCAATGCCCAGCACAGCCTGCTCCAAACCCTCCTGTTAAACACGGACATCAGCTCACCAGTGGGAGACACTTCCCATGCCGCTGGGCTGTGCTGGAATAACCAGGGCACCAAAAGCTGTGGAGTAAAGGAGCAGAGTGATTGGATTTAGTGGCAGCAGCTGAGCATTCCAAACACTGTGCACAGCTCCGTGGGGCTCTGGCCAGATTCCCGTCCAGCCCGCTCCTGCGCACGGCTTGAATGACGCCGGTTCCTTGGCTCTATGGTAACAAAACCGCTGAGATTTGGCAGAGCTGGAGGGAGGGAGGGAGGGAGTGGGGGAGCCCTCCTGCATCCCTGCACAGCTGGGGGGGCTGCTCTCCCCTTCGAGGCTTTAGAAACCCTCCAGGCAAACGGTGGCTGGGGAAAAAGGGCTGCCAAAAAAATCAGTCTCTAAATCTGTTTGATTTTTGCCCTGGTGCGTTTGCAGGGTAAAATGGGAGGGCTATGCTGCTCTCGAGCATGTGTTCTTGTGCTGCAAGGGTTGCAGGAGTAATCTCTGGGGATTGCACTCCCATGCGGAAAAATAAGTACAGCTGACACAGCAACCACTTGGGCGTCTCCCTCTTTCAGTGCTGAGAGCTGGATTCAAACAAAAGTGATCCTGTGCAATAAAAAGGAGAAGTCACAGAAATGCAGCAAGGGAGTGCTGCCCTTGGAAACAGCCCGTGAAAATACAGGGAAAAATCAGGACTTGGGAATTTTTTTTCCTTTCTTTCTTGCTATTGGTTGCAGTGAATGGATCCCCAGCTACAATAACCATAGAAACATGTGAGGATGCCAGTGATTGGAGCACCAGCATCGGAGGTATGGCTTGGGAATCCTGCTGAGCTCAGCCCAGCTGGGTGGAGGAGATGTGGAGAAAGAGGGAAGTAGCAGGGACGAGGAGCAGGAAGGACCTCTTGCCAGATCAGCCATGCATGAACCTCCAGTGGGATTATTCCTTCACTGCTTACAGAGCAAAGCATTATATCCCACTGGTGTGCAGGCTGGGATGAAGTTGTTTCCAAACACTAAAATGTCAAAGTCAGGACCAAATGTGGCTCTAGGAGGGGGGGGGGGGGGGGGGCCCCCCCCCCCCCAGAAAAAACCACTCTATCAAAGGGGTCATAAAAACGTTCTTTTTCCTTGATATGCTCTGAGCAATGGGCTTTTCTGGAGCATCAGTTCCTGTTTGTGTGGGACAGGGTTTGGGAGAGCATGTCCTTCTCTGGCTGCCCCTCCTTCGGGCCCACACTCTTTGTGGGCTTTGCCCCAGCCCCCTGACCTCCAGCCCAGCAGGACTGCACCCCTGCAGAGGGTGTCCACAGGGAACCCACAGCAGATCAACATTAAACCCCTGCAGACGATTTTGAGGTTCTCCCTGCTTTCTCTTTCTCCAGATGACACCTTTGCTTTTTGGCAAGGTCTGAAGGACACAGGTCTTCTGGAAGAAGTGATCCAAGAGTTCCACCAGGAGTTGGTGGAGACCATGAAGGGCTTGCAGCAGCGAGCACAAGATCCCCCACTGCAACTTGGGGGTAAGGACCTGGGCATGGGTGCTCAGTCATTTAGGGAGGGGGGCTTGTGGATTTTTTTTTTTCTCTCTGAGGATATCTGGATGGCACTATAGGGGCATAGCTCATCATAAAAACGTGCCATTTCTGGCTGCTCCCTGGGCAAGCTCTTGGCTGCTCTTGGGGATGCTTCAGGTGACCTCAGTTCTCCAATTCCCTGTGCCAAGGGCTTCCTCTTTGCTGGCTTTGGGTCTGGACAAATGCTTGGCTTGGGAACTGAGGTGGAATTTAGGCCATCTGAATAATGATACATCAAGCAGCTACTGTGCCAGCAGATTTCTTATCACCCCTGCTAGGCAGGAGAGGACTGTTTACACACTGGGGACCTCTCGTCCTTTCTCACAGCTTCTGCCTTCTCCTCTTCCCCAGCCTCTTCTCTTGGGTTACCCTCCCGCAGATTTTGGCTGTCTCAGCTGGACGTGTTTGCTGTCGTGTGGCTTTTCCCAAGCTGTAAATAGCTTGCATGGGGAATTTTGCTTCCTCAAAGATCTGTGTCTTGTTTTTAAGATGCTGTTTTACTCAACAACGTAGTCCAGAACTTTGGTATGCTGGATCTGGTCAAGAAGGTCCTGGCCAGCCACAAGTGCCAGATGGATCGCTCGAGGGAGCAGTACACACGGGATTTGGCAGGTATGCCCCCAGACACACTGGTGTGACACTGGTCATCACTGCCAGCACCTTATCTTTTGGGCTAAGAAAGTGGGGTTTGTGTTAAAGCCGGCGTTTGCTGAAGCGGTCACAGTGGGACAGGCTTCTCAGTCCCTGGGAAGCTTGTCCAGGAATCCAGGCTGAGCCAAACCTCTTCTCTCTCCAGCTCTGGAGCAGCAGTGTGACGAGCACCGCAAGCGGGCGAAGGAACTGAAGCACAAATCGCAGCATCTCAACAACGTCCTGATGACCCTCACTCCTGTCTCCGTCCCCACACCTCTGAAACGTCCCAGGCTGACCAGGGCCACCTCCGGACCAGCCGCCATCACCTCCCAAGTCCTGTCCCAGCCGGCACAGCTCGCCGTCACCCCCGGCGTGCCGGTCTCCCAGATTGCCAACCTCCCTCTCGGCAAAGTGGTCTCAGCCCTCCCGCCCTCGGTGCTGGGGAAGAGCCCGTCCCAGCCCCCCGCTGCCAGCTCCCCAGCCTCCCCACTGCTGGGGGGGTACACGGTGCTGGCCTCCGCCGGCTCCACCTTCCCCGGCACGGTGGAGATCCACCCGGACGCTTCCAACCTGACGGTGCTGAGCACGGCCGCGGTGCAGGACGGCAGCACGGTGGTGAAGGTGGTGAGCCCCTTCCAGCTCCTGACGCTGCCAGGACTCGGCACGACCATCCAGAATGTGACACAACTAGCTCCTGGTGGGAGCACGGTTGTGACTGTCCCGTCTGGTGCCACCGAGGCCGCCGGGGACGAGCACGCTGCTGCCGCCATCGAGGTGACCGCAGTGGCCGACGAGGCGGAGCAGAAGTGAGGGGGGAGGACTTGCCTGGAGGGACGCTGGCCGTGCCACTCTGGGGGGAACTGCCTCTTCTCTGGCTGCACTGTGGGATGAGGAGTGGTGTCATGAGGGGCACGGGCTAACAAGACTCAGAGCGGCTCGTGCTGGGAGTGAAGAGGTTCAGGTCAGAGGGAAGGAGGGGAGAGGAAGGATTCGTGGAGAAGGGGAAGGGAAAAATGCTCTGCCCTGTTTGGAGGAGAAAAGGAAAAAAGAGCTTATTTTTTTATAAAGCTTTCCTCTCCTGTTCTCTTGGAATAGTTATCCTGCTCTGGCTTGTCAACCCTGCCTCATCAGCAGGCACAGAGCAGTGTCCATTGGAGGAGTGGGCTGGAGCAAAAGGAAGAGCAAGTGAAACTGCCGAGGGGTCTGACATGAGGGGAGCTTGCTGCACCCCATCCCCAGGGGCTGCAGGGGGGATGCCAAGAGCAGGAATTCCGTGGGTATGTACGATCATTGACACCAGGAAGGGCTCTGTGGCAGTGTGGGTGCAGGCCCCGGGAGGTTGGGCTCTGTGTGTGACACTGGCTTTTTTGGGTGGCAGAAACAAGTGGGAGCTGTTGTGACAGTGGTCATGGCAGTTGCCCAGGTCTACTGAGGGAAGGAGTGGGAAGAGCGAAACCCGGAGCGCCGGGAAGAGCTGTGACTTCTGAGGATTTAGGGTCCTTTTCTAGTTTTCTCACAAAAAAAAAAAAAAAAAAAAATCCATTCTTTGGGATTTTTTTTTAAAGCCAATGGCGATTTTTAAGCAAAGCCCTGGTTTGGAAGCTCGTTCTGCATGGCAGAGCCGTACTGCTGAACGTGCAGAGCTGAGCTGAGCGGCCGTGCTCCAAGAAACAAACACTTCCTCACGAGGGGAGACCCTGGTGTCCCTTGTCCCCAGCATCCCACCGGGAGCCTCATCCCCTGGGAGCTGGGCACCGCTGTTCCCTCCCTGCCTGGGTTGGAGCAGCTGTTCTGTAACGGGGTGTTTGACCCCCCAGGACTCCTTCAGCCACCCCACTCGCTGTGACCCTCACCAGGTCCCACCCCAGGGCCCCCACGTGCCCTGCGGCCACAGCGATGCTCACGCTGGCTCTGGCTGGAAGGAGTCGGGTGCTGGGAGTGTTGGGGTTTCTCCAAACTTAATCTGGCAACAGCAGCAGCGACAGGTCACTTTAATGAGTTAATAATAAATATTTTTTTGAAAGAGTGTTGCTGGTTTATTGTGTTTCTGCATCTGGGTGTGACAGCTGAGGTTGCAAAGGAGGGGCTCAGGCAGGACAGGAACACGTTTTATTAAACAGAAATGTATGTGTCCTCTGTGCTCTCTCTGGCTGTGGGTGTGCAAGGAGCCTGAAATGTGACTCCAAAGTCTGGCTGTCCATGGCAGGGCTGAGACGGACTGGCTGCACCCAGTGCTGATAACCACCGGTCCCCAAGCTGTCTTTAGAAGAGTTCTGACACGTAATCAGGAGGAAAAGTGATCTATTCCTCTGAGGCATTAGATTTTTTTTTTCATTTCGCTGAGCCTGAGCCAGGCCGCAGCTGAGGAGGAGTCCTGCCTTATCAGAGGTTTTTGCCTCCCAGCTGCCTGCTGTTAAGATATCGCCCTCCTAACTGTGTACTTGGGACAGCAGTAGCTTGTCAGACCGAGGAAATAAAAAGGGTTGTGATCACCCTGAGCTGCCTTTTGCCTCTTGCTCGTGAGCAGCAGTGCTGAGTCACACCTGGGGTGTGCTTCCAGCCCAAATCCCCCTGCTCCCATGCTGTGACGGTGAGTGAAGGTCCCTCTACACCACAGGGACACCTTTCCCCAGCAGTGCTGGGACTGGAAAACCATGGTGCCTTTGCCCAATCCTGGAGAGCTGTGGGCTGAGCATCCTGCTCCAGCCATCTCTGCTTTGGACAAACTCATGCAGATTATCCAGGGACTGGGGGAGAGGGGATGTCTGAAGGGACCTCCTGGCTCCTCTCCGAGAGTATCTGAGAGGTGGCATCAGAGCATGGGGTGGGACAGGGTTTGTGAGAGTGCTGGGGACGTGGCAGTGGGCAGCAAGTGCCGGGGCAGAGCAGGCAGGAGTCAGCAGCTCTTCCCTGGCTCAGTGCACCTTTACCTGCCCTAGACACTATAGATCACCTCACTGGCAAAGTATTCCCAGCGTGGGTGTACTTTGCTCTGCTGAGCCGTGCTTCCTTGGGATGTAAACAGCTCCCCAAGCAATAAAAGCTCTGCAGGCAGATTTGGGCTGGTGCAGTCATCCCCTCCCTCTGAGCAGCTCTCGGGTCAGCCAGTCAGGGAGGTGCTGGTGGGACAGCCCTTTTTCCTCAAGAAAGACCATCTGGGATGTTGAGGGATGCCCTGGTGATGGGCTCCACTCCCGGGATGGCTGTGCTGCTCCTGGGTGTGCCGCGGTGCCGCCCGGCTCTGCCGAGGGCAGCTGGGGGCTTGCAGAGTCAGCAAGGACGAGAACAGAGAAGGAAAAGCAAAGAGGGGAAGTTGTATGCAGCAAGTTGTGAGCAGAGATTATAAATTAGTGGCTGGATGAGTGGCCTTGGGCTGGATGTGGCTGTGGGGACTTGAGCAACATGCCCTGGCCACGGGACAGTCCCACACGATCGTGGCAGTAGCTCCTGGTCCTGCAGCCGTGGTTTCAGCAGGGATGGTAAAGCCTC
This sequence comes from Acropternis orthonyx, assembly GCA_035583155.1. Classification (NCBI taxonomy): domain Eukaryota; kingdom Metazoa; phylum Chordata; class Aves; order Passeriformes; family Rhinocryptidae; genus Acropternis; species Acropternis orthonyx. The sequence continues at coordinate 7,615,814 of JAWWEU010000053.1, read as the reverse complement.
GGCAGTGGGGAGCACCTCACTCTGCCCTCTCCAAGGGGGCTGCACTCGCCAAAGGAGCCTCCCGGGGCTGCAGTGGGTGTTGTGCATTCCAAAACTGGACCATCGCAGTGGATGCCAGTGTGCCAGCCTGCTGTGTGAGCCCGGGGTCCCTGCAGCCAGAGCTGGGGCTCTCAGCACACTCTCTGCCTGCCTGGTGCTGCCTTCCTGGGGTCCTTGGGTGCTCAGCTCCCCTTTCCTTTCCTCCCGGGGCTGCTCTGCTCACAGCCGGGCGGGCGTGGAGGACTCGCATCCAGAGACAAATTACATAAGGGCTGCGGATGACTCATGCCAAGTCCCTGTTTTTTCCTGGATTGTGTGGTAATGGAGACTTGGCTGCTTGCATTTTCTCCTCCAGGTATCCGCGAAAACAGCCTGCAATATTTGGGAAAAAAGCCGAGGCTCCCTCTTCCTAGGCATCCGACCGGCAGCGTTGGGAGCAGAGCTGTGCCACGGTCCTGCCTGGCAGCTGTCTGGGTGGTGCCAGGGAGTGGGGGGCTGTGAGAAATCACCAGTGACCATTCAGTCACTGGGTCTCTCTGGTCTGGTTAGGGCTGTTACCAAGGGCAGGAGATGCTCCAGCATCCTCGCGGGAAGGCCCTCCCAGCTCCCAGCCTGCCCTCGGACAAGCCCCGTGTGTGCAGCACAGACAGGGCAGCATGTCTGGGGCTCAGGGATTCCGCAGCCGAGGGCACACCGGGGGCAGCAGCGACTACTTGGAGCAGAAACCGCTCCGTGCCTGTCAGCCGCGCCGCCGCAGGAATGGAAACCGAAACTCAGCGCTTTCGGCTCACTGTTTTGTTTGCCTAAAATCGGCAAATCCTGGGTGTCGGCTCTCCCCCGCCCTAATGCTGTGGATGTGGTGACGCAGCTTTGCCTCCTCCCTGCTCCGCGATGGAGGGACCGCAGAGCCCGCTGCCCCCCGCGCTGCTCCGCGGCTTCTCCCGCCTTTGCATGTGCAGAGCAGGGCCGGAAGCTTTATGTAACAGTGGCAAAACTGTTTGCTCCTGAAGCTGGAGGGGAAATACCCCACCTGTAAAACCAGAGTGAAGCCTCAGTGCCAAGACTGCTCCACCTGGGTGAGCTGGGCACTGCCCGTCCCGGCTCGGGCACCTCGCGGGGGGGTTGTTACAGGTATTTTGTTTGTTTTTCACTGGAGCTGCCTGAGCTCCAGTCTCAGAGCCCTTTGCTATGTTTTAGAGTCAGGCCTGCAGAGAAGAGAACGATTCCCGCCCACAGGCAATACCAAGGGGGTACGGGCTCCATTGCTGTGGAACACCCTGGTACCAGGGCTGGGTCTTTGTGTGGCTCCAGGACTGCATCCCCACAGGGGAAGGGATTATTACTCATTCCCAGGCAGGGATGGGGCCCTGGTGCTGTCCAAACTGTAACAGTTCTCCTGCCAGCTGAGAGGACAGGGCTGGGAAGCCCTTTCCTTGGCAGGAACACTGAGCGTGGGGGCTCCGCGGGGGTCAGTTCCTGCGGTGGGGCTGAGCCTCCCACTGCTCCCCACTTGACAGAACACGGAGCAGAGCCCAGCAGCCATGGGTCTGTTCAGGTGGCTGTCCCGCCATGGGTCCAGCAGTGACGAGGGCATTGGTGCATGGACTGGGTGGTTTTGCTGTCCAGGAATGTGCAGTTCCCACAGCGGCCCACCGCTCTGGTGGGATCTTTTCAGAGCCCACAGGCCCCACTCCTCTCGGTGGTGGGAAAGCCCCTTTCCCTCAGGGCTCCCCAGGGTGCTGCTGGATGGGAGCAGGGCGTAGGCTCCCTCTGAGACACTCAATGCCTGGGACCACAAAGCTGGAAGGTCAGAAACATCGTTTCTCTTCCTCCTTCCGTGTTGACAAACGTGCCAGAAACCAGTCCCTGCCCCTCCTTCCTCCCTGCTCTGCTGCCGGCGTGCCCCACGGGCCGAGTGTCTCGGTGTTTCCTCCTCCCACTTGTTTTGAGGAAAAACTTTTCATTCTGTTGCTGAGGCCGGCTTTGTGTTGAGGTGGCACCACCAGGCACAACGTGCCCATCGCTCGAAGGAGGGATTGAACAGTGCTGGTGCCAGCAGGGAGACTTTGCCTCTGGTGCCTGCTACTTTTACAGCCACTTGTAGGTGAAGGTATGTTAGTTTTCCCTGGCAGTTTCCAGGGCTTTGCAGCTGGCTTCTGGCATGAAGATAATTCCATTAGGTGGGAATGCTGGGGCCTGACCATAGTGCTGGGCCCAGCACAAGCATCCGCTTCACAGGTTGGGGCTTTCTGAAGCCTCATGCCCAGGCTGGTGAGATGATGCTGCTGTGGTGGGTTCCTGTGGCTGGAGGTGGGTTACAGGAATTTCCTGGGATTTCTGCTTGGGTGCGTATGTTTTGAGGGGCTCTCGGGCTGCAGGGTTTGTAAGTTATGTGTGGGTACTACCCGCAGATTTGCAGCAGCACCAAACCTCACAAGGGGAGGATGCTGCCTCATGCCAGGATGAGGTGCTGACCTGCTGTGGGTTGGGTTTGGTGAGGTGGGAAGGGGCGATTTTGGGGGGCTGAGGAGCCTTCACACCCTGGGTGCTGAGGAACCCCACACCTGAGTGCTGAGCATCAGGCGATGGTGTCTGTGCAGTGAGTGGCATGTGCCCACAAACCGGGATGTGGGCTCTCGCCCTCCTGCCGTGGGTGCTGCCCCACGAAGCCCGATGCAAATGAGACTCCGCTGCCGCCGGAGGGGGATGTGGGGTTTGAGTTTGGTTTTGGCTCGAGGCTGATCTCTGCAGCGTGTGCACCGCGCCGGGGGGGAAACCGAACGGAAAACGAAAGTGACGAACAGAAAGGAAGGCAGCACTCTGTCCCCTCCACCCCGTCCCGCCCCTCCGCGCTCTATTAAAGGGAGGCTGCCGGCGGGGCCGCGCTGGGGGCCGGGGCTGCCGCTCAGTGTTCACTTATAACTCGCCGGTGCCGCCGCTCTCTGCGCTGGACCGAGACCGAGAGCCGGGAACGCCGACCGTACGCGGGTGAGCAGCGGCCCCGGGAGCAGCCCCACTCCACGCAGGGAGGGGACAGAGTGGGGCAGGACCCGGGTGAGGCTCGGCCCCTGATGCGGTGGGATGGGGGAGTGGGGCGGGACGCGGCCGGGAGGCTGGTACCCTCCCTCCGGAGCGCCTGTCCTGTTCGCTGCGGGATGCGGGTGGCGGTGTCCCGCCGGTGCCGGTACCCGGCTGCTGATCCCCTCGGTGCCGGTGCCCGCTGCCCACCCGGTGCCCCTTTCCCCTGGTGCCCGGCGCCGGCCCCGATGCCCGCTCCCTCCAGCCCCAGTGCCGGCTCCTGCTGCCCCCAGTGCCGCTGCCGGTCCCCCCCGCCCGGTGCCGGCGCCGGTGCCGGTGCCGGCTGCTGCTCCCCGTGGTGCCGGCGGGCGGGGCGGGGCGGGGCTGCTGTGATGCAATTTCCGCGAAGTCCGGCCCCCGTTTGAATGCGGGGAGGCCCAAGAAACGAAACTGCCGGCGGTGGCGAGTCCCCGGGTTCCCCCCGAGCCCCCTACCCAGGCGGCGGCGGCGGAGGTGAGAGCGGCCGGGGGGGGGGAGCTTCGGGCGCGTGGGAGCTCCGGGGGTGGGAGGTCTGCGGAGCGCCCTGGGGGGCAGCAGGACCGAGGGTGCCCCCGGTAGCCCCGCAGAGAGCCCTGGGGTGCTGCGGAGCGTGCGGGATGCGCATCCCGCTCATCCCCGGCCCCGGCTCGCAGCGCCTCTGCCCGGGCTGGAGCGCGTTCGGGAGAGGAGGGTCATGGCCAGGGTGCAGGTTTGGGGGTGAAAAGCTCTGATTGGAGGGTGGGGAGAACCTCAGGGGTGCACGGTGCCGCCTCCGGTAAGCGAACCCCGACAGCTCCCCCGTCTGCGGCCGCCTCTGAGCTCCGAAGATGGGATCCGGGAGCTCCGGGTTAACTTCTTACAGTCGGATAAAGCAAATGCAGCATCTCGGGGTGTAGGTGTCTGGGGGCTCTCCACAAACTGGAGGGTCCGTGCCTGCACACCCACTCGAGCAGCTGTGTCGCAGCTGTCACCACAGCAGCCAAACAGGAGGGACGGTGCTGGCTCTTGGGTGGGATGTGGAGTGAACCAACAGTTTGGAAAAGGCTGAGAAAGGGGTGCCCCGAGAACTTTGGAGGCTGTTTTTGCACTGGAGGGAGATACCGGGAGGGGTGCGGTTTCGGTGCAGCCAGGACGAGGAGTGCTGGCAATGGGGTGGCACCGGGCAGCATCCGACAGGCAGCTCCTTTTCCACCGTTGCCAAACCCTCCCGGCCAGCCCGGCTGCACCAATCACTCGTGGGCTGCTGGGGATGCTGGGATGGTCTCGCACTGCTGCTCTGAACGCTTGTAGCTGAGGAAAAACTCCCCAGGGCCAGCGGTCAGCCGGGTCTGGTAACTGGCATGCAGGGCTGCAGCCCCTCAAGGCACGAGGTCCCCTGTCCCCATCCCCACAGAGGGCTATCCCAGCACTCTGATCCAAGTCGCTTGCTCTGGTCGAGGGGCACTTGGCTTACTCCAGCGTAGTGTTGCCTAATATCCCGTCAATAATTAACCAAGAGCTGATTCTGGGCAAGGGACGCCTTCCTCCTGGAGGAAAGGGATGGGTGAGGAGCGTCAGAACGCAGGGACACGGTGAGCATTTCTCTGCCCGGGAAATGTGATTATGTCTGGCCTCAGCTCTGCCCCGAGAGGCGCCTGCGGGGACGGTGCTCCATGCTCGGACACAGCGTGGCCCGGCCCTGACCCGAAGCGTCTTCCTGAGCGCGGAGGAAATGCCATCAGCGACGCTGCGGTCTGGTTTGGTTTGGTTTGGTTTGCGGTGAGGCCGGGCTGGTGCTGGGCAGGAGATGCAAGAGCCGTGTCGGTGCCTGGGGAGGGTCTGTGTGTTTGGGAGAGAGACAGATACTGACCCTGGTGGGGCCATGTGCCTCCATAAGCAAGCCTCTCCGTCTGTCAGGGCGACTTCTCACCCATCAACAGGATGTGAGTGGCTTTTAACAGTGGGCTGGGCTTTTCAGGACCAGTGTAAAGAAGGTTGTTTTTCTTAAAATATACAAAAGTCAGCTTGCCAATCGTGGCCTGTGGCTGGCTGGTAAATACTGCTCACCATCAGCTCCTGCCTTCCTCGGGGCATTTGGATTTGCCGTGTTTGACATCAGTTTTATTCCCGGTGCGGCAGCTGTCTTATGGCACACCTTCCCAAGCTTCCTTGTTCCTTATGTCTTCCCTCTGCCTCAGCCTGGATTGAAAAAGTTCCCATAGCTTTTTCCTTCCCCCCTCCACACACCCCTTTTTTGCTTTATTTTATATAAAACTGTAGAGAGGAAAAGCCTTTAATTTGCAGGCAGTGCTGGTGCTGCACAGAGACTTTGAGCGGGGTTTGCACTTCCCCTTCCTCTTCCCTCCCACCTCCAGACCCAGAGCATGGTCTGGCATTTTGCTCAAAATTAAAAGCTTTCTTAAAAAAAAATAAATAAACAGCAAGGGAATTGACCCCTTTAAAGGTGGAATATTTCCCTCTTAGTTTTTTACAGCTGGGATGCCCTGCCCAGGCATGAATTCCAGCAGCAGCCTGGCTGTCCTGCCCGGTTTTCACGGACAGTTCTCAAGCGTTTAACCGTGCGGGTCGGTGTCATCTGTGCCGTGGGACCGTGTCTCCCACGGGCTCCGTGGCTGTGGATGCGCTGGGACCGGGAAGCTCGGCTCCCTCTCAGCAGAGCCGAGCGCCAGCGGTCGGATTTCATCCTCTCCTGCGTGTGTAACTGAGGTATTTTGGAGTTTTCCCCAGTTACAGTGTTGCACAGATGTTGCACAACCCCTGAGCGTGCCTTTCCCAGGAGGGCTCCTCCGAGGGAGGAGTCTTCCAGATGAAGGAAGGTGAAACTGCTGTCGGAGGGATACCGAAGTGTTCCGAAGCTGCAGATGTCGACCCTGATTCCACTCGGAACATGCTGCCCCCGCCGGCTTCAAAGGAGCTGAAAGGCTCTTGAAAGCTGAGCGTGACCTGAGAATGCCCCAGGCATTCCCACTGGGGAGGTTCGGGAACTGCCTGGCCCGCCCAGCCCCTCTCTGCCACCCTCTCCCCGTGTCTCTCCTGCCCTGTGCCAAATTCCCGGGGCAAGCTGAGCCTGTGGCTGCAGGGCTCCCTGCCTCTTCCTTGGGGTCTCTCAGCTTCATCTGATCACTGAATTCCCGGGGAAAGCCAACCGGGAATGCTCCCTCTGAGCAAACAGTCTCCCCAGGCTGGCACAAGAGGGAGAAGGTGCAGGGTTTTTCCCACCCACACCCCAGCACGGGGTCCTGTGGAGCAAACCGTGTCTCCCCAAACCACTGCCTCGGTTCCCAGTGCCAGGGGGGGAGTTTCAGGTGCTCATGACCTGGAACAGTTTGACTGGAGCAGCCTCCAAGCAGCTCCGGGGGGTCTGCAGCCCCTGCCAGCACTGTGCTGCCTTTGCTATCTTGCTGGCCAGGAGACACAGCGTCCCATGCCTTTATAGATGCTCTCCTATATTTTTATTATTTCCCAAATTATTTAATTTCAGTGGAAGGCATTTTCTCTGCATCAATCAGCAATCAGGCAGCACCAGAAGCTCTGCTGTGGCTCCAACCTTTCTTTTTTTTTGTGTTAGAACCAGAGCAAAGAAAGACCTGCTCCATGGGCTGCAGAAACAGTTTTACTCCAATGGCCATGACCTTGTTACCGCCAGAGGATGGGATATCCTGTCTCTGCTGGCCCCAGCCCATTCTGGGTCAGGGCTGCTCTTCTTTCACTGACAGCCTGCACTGAGTAAAGGTTTGGAAGTGAAGGCACAGAGATGAGTCCGGGTGATTTAGCTCTGGGTGCAGAGCTGATGCCGTGGCACAGTGACCCAAATCAAGCCAGCACTGCCGTGGGAGTCCACCACGGAATCCCCCAGCTTTCCAAAACAGAAACTTGCAGCTCAGCCCAGTGCCAGGCTTGCTGCCAGGCCTTGAGAGATAAACGGGGCTGGTGTTTATCCACTGAGCACGTGTCTGACCTGATGCACACAGAGAAGTAGGATTAGGTGATTCCTTCCTGGCTCAGCAGCAAGTGGGTGCTGTGACACTGGAGTGAGAGGTGAGGAGGTCTTTACGGGTGAGCTGGCTGGGTGGGTGATGCTCCAGCCGCTTTCAGCTTTGTGTTTGCTGCCTGGAGCCGCAGCTGGAGCAGCAGCTTCAGCACACCCTGCCTCCTCCAGCACCCTGTTTATCCCAGAGGAGGGAAAAGGATTTTTAACTTAAAAAAAGGCTGTTTAACTAAGTAAAGTATTTCTGCAGAAGCCATGCAAGGTTTGCCCCCCTGCTCCTTTGTCCACCAGACTTCAGTATTGCTGGAGAGCTGGCCAGTTGTTGGTCAGGAGCCCGCAGTGGCTGCCTGGCACGAGGCTGGTGGCTTTGCTTGGCAGCACACCCTGCCCGTGGATGTGCCCCGACGTGTTTCCTTCACCCTGACCACGTGGCCCAGCCACCAAACCCTGCAGCATCATTCCCAGGGATGTTCCTGGCCTCTGGTTACCCAGGAAACTGATGGCTGATGGCCGGAGAGGGCAGTGAGCCGTGAGTTGCCTTCCTCACCGCCAGGGCCGAGCTCTCCCAGCTGGATGTTTACCGAGCTGTCAGCTGGAGGGATGCCGGCAGGTCCCTGTTCCAGCATGCTCATCTCCTGGCCTTGGATGCTGCATCCCAGGAGCAAAGGGGGTGGTTCCTTCATTATTTAATTCCAATTAATCTTTTGTGCCGTGGGGGCAGGTGGGCTGAGGGGCTGGAACTGAGCTCCTCCCACTCATTGTGGGGCTGCCCAGGGCAGAGAGCAGGAAAAAGAAAGAGAAAGTTGGCAGGAGGGAACCAAAGCAGGGGAGGCGCCAGCAGCGGGAAGAGGAAGTCGGATCATGTGGCCGTGGTCCGAGGGGAGCTCAGTGGGGGCCGTGCTGGGCCCTCTGGGGCAGCCTCCATTGCTTTGCCGTGTTGGTGGTAAATGCTGATGGTCTCTGGGCTGTGGCACACTGGGGACCAGGCTGAGCCCTGCTGGGAGCCAACACCACTCAGCAGCACGATCCCTGTGGGACACGGTTTCCTACACTGTTGGGAACAGAGCCGGGTGAGCAGGTGGGGGCAAACCCCGGATGCTGGGGTGCCAAGGGCAAGGGTGTCTGAGTGAGGCTCCTGGCTGTGCCGGTGTCCCTGTGTGCACCCAGCCAGGGACCATCTGATGTTTCCTGCTAAGTTGCTTGTTTCTTGTTCCTTTGTCAGGCTTTGTGAGCTTGCACCAATGGCTGGCAGGTATGCAGTGAGCTAGGACATGTCCACTCGCTCCATGGCACCTCTGCCCCCTGGCATCACCTTGTAGGACCTTCCTGCTGTTCATTTGGCTCTGCTCAAACCACCGCCAGAGATGCCGACGGCCAACGGCCCGGTGGTGCCGCTGGGCAGCCTCCAGAAGCAGCTGGAGCTGCTCCTGGTCTGCTCCAAGTGCAGCGTGAAGGAGAATGAGATCACCTACCACCCGCGGGAGGTGGAGCACAAGTGCATGTACGAGATCCTGCTGGCTCGCTGCCGCCGGAGCACCGCCTGGAGGAAGGTGTCCCGGCGGCCCGGCTTCCCCAACCCCGCGCGCTACGCCGTCTGCAGGTACTATGTGATGGGGCTGGGCTGCAGCAGGCACAAGAACCAGTGCACCTTTGCCTGGAGCGTGGAGGAAGCCACGGTCTGGAACTTTGAGAGGGTACACCAGCTGGAGCACCGCTGGCTGAAGGCGGCAGTGCTGCAGGCGCAGCTGGGGGGTCACCCCACCGCTGCCCCCCACCCCACCGCCAGCGCTGCCACTGAGATCACCAGCGAGTTCGGGGGGCACTTCCAGGAGATCTGCAGGCATTGTTTTTTTGGCTGCCCCCAGCGCATCTCGGTGGGTGGCCGCCGGCGGCTCTGTGAGTTCCACGGCACCATGAACCCACTGCTGGTGCACGTGGTGTCGGACAGCCAGAAGAAGCAGCAGTACACCGCCATCCGTCCCTGCCCCGAGTTCATCTCCACCCTCAGCTACTGCCGGTTCGTCTCCCGGGGCCAGCCCTGCCGGCACGGCCCGCAGCGCTGCCAGTACGCCCACAGCGACGTGGAGATGGCCGTCTGGCGGGCCGAGAGGGAGGACTGCTTGCTGCGCTCCGACCTGCTGCTGCCCACGGGCAGCTGCAGCACCAACGGTGAGCCGGTGGCTCCCACGCCAGTGCACTTCTACTGCCGGATCTGCCTGGTGACCTTCAGCTCGCAGGAGAGCTTCGAGAACCACTGCTCCTCCGTGGAGCACGTGCAGATGCTCTCGGCCGACAGCTCCGTGCAGTGGGTGCACCGCGCGCCGCCGCTCGGCCTCACCAAGTTCTCGCTGTGCAGCAGGTAAGGCGTCCGCCAGGGAAGAGGGCAGGGGCAGGAGGTGGCTGCCAGCTCCCCGGGGAACCCCACGCCACCGGGACACCTCTCTCCCAACAGAGCGGAGGTGTGTGAGATGGGGAATAGCTGCACCAAGGCTCATTCCAAAGAAGAGCTGCAGGAGTGGATCCAGAGGGTGAAGGTTGCCGTGAAGAAAAAGAAGCAAGCCCTGAAGGACGGGCTCTTGTCCTACCAGGACCGGCTCATTGCCGAGTATAGGATGTGCTCCAATGAGGTGTTAATTGTGAGTGTTGGGCACAGGGTGGGAGGCTGGTAGTGCAGCAAATTACAGGAATCCTCAGGTGTGAGAGCTTGGGAAAGGATCCCACCACTCACCTTCCTAATGGGGGTGCAGAAAGGGATGTAGCATCCCCCCTTCCTTCACCCCTTTTGAGACGGCAACCTGATAGACTGCTCGGGGTACCCGAGCTGTGCTGTGCGTCCTCTTGCTTCCCAAGGCTGCTGCGTGGGGATACGGAGCAGTGGTGGGTGTGGATGGAGCGTGAGGATGTGCTGTTGGTCCATCTTGGGAGGGTATAGTGCAAAGGCAAAGATAAAGATGACCCAGTGGAGGGCTCTGCGATGTGTCTCTGGGATGTTGCCTTCAGTGTCTCTCCTCTCATGCCTCCCACAGATGTCTGAGCAGGTCACGGGTGTCCGAGTTGTGTGTGAGCAGCCTCTGCATGTGCAGCTGGAGGACAGGAGGAAGAAATACCAGTGGAGGTTCAAGGTCCACACTCAGGTGAGCCCAGCTCTGTGCAGGGTGAGGCTGTGTGCTGCTGGCAGTGCCTTTTGCTGCATGCAATCCTTGTCCTTTAGAGGGTTTTGTTTGGTTGTGGTTTTTTAAATTATTATTTCTGCAAGGGGCAGAAACACTGAGCTTTGGGGATGTCCAAATGAGGACCTGTGTTGGGTATTTGGGAGCAGCTCAGGTGGTGCCTGCACTGAGGCTTTGTGCAAGGGGTGCAACCACTGTGTCTCCTGTCTTCTGCAGTGGGGCTGGGGTAGATCTGGCCCCGCTCAGCACCTCCCATGTATCATCACAAATAACACCATTCAGCTGCTTTCCTGCCCGGGATTTTGTGGGTATTGGGAGCAGGAGCCTCTCCTCTCCAATGCAGGAGATTTCCTATTTACAGCACACCAGCTCCACTGATATTGAACTGAAACCTGAGGTTGTCCGAGACCTTAAAATAATTGCTGTGGGGTTGCATGAGGAATAAGGTACGGTGGGTCTGACATGACATTTCTCTAGGAAATGCTGCTGGAGCACCTCGCCAGCAGCTGGGCTCTTCCCATGGGCTGCCCTCACTGTTGTCCCTGTCTTCTCCTCAACGGCAGATGTCTCTGCAGCATGTGGCCCTGCTGAAGCGGGAACCCGGAGTCAACTTCTACTTCTCGGGGAATGGACTTTCCCAGGCCCTCCAGTACATCCGGGGGGAGCACGTGGCCATCGTGTCCTCCTCGCCCCGCACCGCGCTGGTGGAGGTCAGCATGGAGTGCTGCACGCTAGGGGTCTTCGAGCAGTGGGTGGTCTTCGACTTCGGCAAACGCCCCGTCCTCATGCAGAAGATCAAGGTGAAGGTGGGCCGGCGGGAGACCCCCCAGCACGTGCCCAGCAACAGGGAGAGCAGCCGGCCTGTCAACTTCGAGCGATGGGATAGAGGTAACCGGATCATCGTTCCCAGCGTGCCAAGGACTGCCGAAGACGTGGCTCTGCTGGCAAAGTACAAACCTCCTGCCCTTGCACTGGATTACCAAACTGAGGGCGGTGCAGCGGTTCCCATCACCCGGCTCAACTATCGGGAGAGGATGCACAGCTTCCTCTTCCGTGAGGAAGAAGCTGAGCAGGCTCTGATTGCCAAGTAAGTGCCAGGTGTGGATCCAGATGGTTCCTCCTTGCTGAGGGCCGTGCACCCTTTGGTGAACCTTGGGGCCATGCCGTTCCTGAGGTCTCTGTCCCTTCTGCGTTGGGTTCTGGCGTACCTTCCTGGAAAAATGGAAACCTGCTAAGAAGGATGGCTTGCTGGGTGGTGATAGGAGGGGAAGAGCTGGGGTTAGTGAGAAGTGCAGTTCTGTCTCTGTGTGGGGTGGCAGAGCCTCTCTGAGTGTAGGTGGCAATCCCCCCTTCACTGGAGAGGGCTCATGAGTTGATGGGTCTGTTCTCTGCTCTTCATTCGGGTGTTTCCTCCTTGCAGACTCAACCTGCGGGTCCTCATCTCCCTGACGCCCATGCTGCAGAGCCTCTCCATGGGGATGAAGTTTGCCATCTCTGGGGAGCTGTTTGCTGAAGTGCCTACCCCGTACAACCTCTCGCCAGACACGGACGAGGGGTACCTGCTGAGCAGGTCTGTGCCCACCGCTTTCCTGGCACCCGACCCACCCATAGACAACCGGGTTTATGAAGTTATTGTGGAGCACAAAGCTACCACAGAGAAGACCATCTGGCTACAGATACCAAACAGATGCTGCTCGGAGCTGAACTTCGAGGCAAACTCCTCCCACAAGGTGGAGATCCAGTTCCAAATTGACCAGCTGCTGTTCCGGCAGTGGCACCAGGCTGTGGACCGCCTGTTGGACGAGAAGCTGGTTCTGCCAGATGTTGCCAGTTGCACCATCCCCTACTCTCTTGGGTCACCAAAGAGAGGGAACAGCAAGCAGAAGCAAGCCATCTCCTTGATCACGGGCCAGAGGACCACCAGCCGGCAGGTCCCACCTCTGCTCATCTATGGGCCTTTTGGCACAGGGAAGACGTTCACCTTGGCCATGGCCACCTTGGAGATCCTCTGGCAGCCCAACACACGGGTGCTGATCTGCACTCACACGAACAGGTTAGCAGGGCAGAGGCAACCAGAGCTGTGGGCATTCTGATCCATTGCTCACCTTGGGGGATTGAGGGAGAGCCAGGGTGTGTGAGCCAGAGCTGAACTATCCTTTTCTCAGTGTGCAACTTCAATTGCTTGCTCAAAAAAAAAATAGCTTTTGTTGAATACATCTTAAACTGCTCTAGCAGGTCTTGCTAGGAAGAAGCCAGGCATGGGTGAAAGTCTTTGTGGAAGTGGCAACATAGAATCACAGAATCCTAGAGTGGTTTTGTTTGGAAGGGACTTTACAGCTCATCTTGTTCCAAAGCCCCTGCCATGAGCAAAGACATCTTCCACTAGACCAGGTTGCTCCAAGCCTCATCCAACCTGGCCTTGAACACAACATATTCCTGCCTCGTTACAAAATGGGAATGGGGATGGAGAGACAGTTCTCTCCAGCTCTTACTGTGTACTGTGAGAAGTAGAAAGCTGTTGCCTGACAATGTTGGGATGATATTGTGCTCTGGTTACCCTTGAAGACTATTTTGCTTTGTGCACATGCCAATTTATTGACTTTTCCAGGGGCAGTTTGGGGAAGAGGAAATGCAGGTTTGGTCTGAATGCCATTGAATCTGCCTTCAGAGAAACCAGGCCAAGACAGTTAAAATTAGAGCAGTTACGCTGAAAAGAGTGTCCACATCCGATCCCACAGGCTGCTTCTGCCTCAGTTTTTGATGCATAATAGATGGTGACTGCTAATCTTAGCCTGTTCCAGGCTGTTTGCTTGCACGGAAGCTTCTCTTGCAGATCTTTTCTCACCCAGGGGTGGGGATGCTTAGAGTTCAGAGGAGAGCTCTGTGTCACTTGGCCCTGGACAGAAGCAGGGCCACAGGTTTTACGGGGCACATCACATTTTTCCATATGAGTGTCAAGTGAGGTCCAAATCTTGAGTATTGACTCCTATTTTAAACCATACTCTCGAAAGAGGCTGGGAATTGGTGGCTGCATCCACACTGGCTTGTTTACGTGGTCATGGCTGTCTGCTGTGACAAGCATGGTGTCACCAGAGGCAGGGGGATGTTTGGGTGCGTGTCAGGGAATGATCTGAGAGCACCTTGGGATGACAGTCACAGAATTCAGGAACAACACCTGCAATTCCTTGATGCTTTTGCCTTTTGTTCCCTTCCAGTGCTGCTGACATCTACATCCGTGAGTATTTCCACAACTACGTGACCAATGGGCACCCGTGGGCTGTTCCCCTGAGGATCATATCCACTGACCGGCCCGTCAACCTGACGGACCCCATCACCCAGATGTACTGCTGCCTCTCGCCAGACCAGCGCTCCTTCCGGCACCCCACGCAGGCAGAGATAGACAAGCACCTCATCATTATCACCACCTCCATGCTATCCAAGAACTTGAAGGTTCCCCCAGGCTACTTCAGCCACATCATGATCGACGAGGCCGCGCAGATGCTGGAGTGTGAAGCTTTGGTTCCGCTCTCCTACGCCACCTTTGAGACCCGGATTGTCCTCGCCGGGGATCACATGCAGATAACCCCAAAGCTGTTCTCTGTTGGGGGTGGGCAGTCTGCTGACCACACCCTCCTGAACCGGCTCTTTCAGTTCTACCAGAGGGAGAGGCATGAAGTGGCCACGAAGAGCAGGATCATCTTCAACGAGAATTACCGTTCCACTGCAGGCATCATTGAGTTTGTCTCCAAGCACTTCTACATTGGCAATGGCAATGCTATCCAAGCCAGTGGGAACATCCCAGCCCATCCCGAGATCTACCCGCTCATGTTCTGCCACGTGTCTGGTGTGGCTGAAAGGGATATCTCCATGATTTCTTGGCACAATGCCTCCGAGATAATACAAGTGATTGAGAAAGTGAAGGAGATTTATCAGAGGTGGCCAGATGAGTGGGGTGTCCGGGATCTGAAGAGGATCTGTGTGGTCTCCCACGGGATGCAGGTGTGTAGGAGAACCCCATGTCCCCCACCTGAGGGGGCTATGCCTGCACTGATAACTAAACACTCCCTACTAAATACTTTTAAATCTATTTATGATAAGCCTGTCTCTTGTGCTAGTAAAAATAGGGAATCTGAGGTCTCACATGCTCATCAATGGTTTTTTGAGGCACTGCCCATTTAGGCGGCATGTCCTTGGTGGTCAGACCAGAGATGCCTCATGGTGGGATGGCTTAGTTGAACACTTCTTTCAGTGCCTTCTGTGCAGGCTACTGACAGGGCAGGGAGAGCCCTGGCTGAAGTCAGCCCAGGACGTGTGGCTGCTGTCAAGTAACCTGAGGAACCTGCAGCTGGGCAGGGTGAGGGACCTTGGTGTTGGGTGGGAGGCATTTCCAACCTGAGTTCAGTTGTGCCTCTTTTTTTCTTCTCAGGTTTCTGCAATACGACAAGAGCTGAGGAAAAAGCAACTACAAGATGTGGTGGTGGAAAACTACGAAAACTTGCCAGGTGTGTGTCTTATGCAACAGTGCCTGGCTGTGTTTTGGGGTTTTCTGTGTGCTAGTCATGGACAACTTTTGCAGTCATGTTGGTGGACGGGAGAGTCCACAGCAACCACAGCCACTCTGTCACAGGCCGGGGTAAGAGGCATGAGAGTGTTAGCAGAGGAGTTTACAACATATTTACATTTTCCTCCTTGCTAAAATGCAAAATATTGGCTGTTGTCATGGAAAAATACCTCTCTGGGAGGTGCTGCCAGGCAGAGCTCCCCACCCCTCCCTGTGTCTCTGCCACTGCCACAGCCCACGTAACACCTATTAGGAGGGAGTGTCTGGAAATCCCTTGGCAGATTTCCATCCCCTTCTGCTTGGTAATTCTTTGGTTTCATCTTCTCCCTAGTGAATAAGATTTCACACTGAGCTAAGTCTGCACCCAACTGTCAGCTCATTTCAAATGTATGGACGTTGCTTTGTAGGAGGGTGAAAACTCTGTAAGTGTCATCCCAGAGACTCGGGCATGTGTGAATCATGTGAAAGCCCAAGTACCAGTGGGGGAGGCAAGTGACAGAATGGAATTGAAACCAGGATGGCCTGTGGGTACCAACCACAGAACTGCTCACTAAAGGATGAGTCTGCTGCTCTGGATGATGAGAGAGGGATAGGGCTGGTTTTGTCCTCAAGGACTTAGTTTATGACTCATCCATGTTTTTATTATCTTTTTTTTTTTTATTGTGCAGCTGAGGCTCCTTGTGGTGAGAATAACTGACCCTGGGGGGTGTTTTTGATCTCCACACCCTTTTTTGCAGTCTCTTCCCAGCTCTGACATCACCAGGGTGCTTCTTTTGGGTTGTTATTTTTTGTGTGATCAGCAGAGCTCTTCCTGAGGGGAGAGGGATCCTTGTGAGTGGTCACTGCTCTTGTTCCTGCAAGACCCTCAGCTCCTTGGGGAATTTGGGAATCACAGCAAACTTCACTGGTGTTTGCAAGGAGCAGCTGGTGAGGCTGCTGGTGGCACTGGGCACTCAGGGCTACTCCATGGCACCCACGGCTGCGCTGCTCCAGTGCCCTGCCTTTGTCCTGTCTCCACGCTGCCCTTCCCTCCCTGGTGTGTGGGTGGTGGTACCTTGTGGTGCCCATCCTGGCTCATGCCTGGAGGATCTCACCATCCCCAAGAGCTGCGTTAGTCACATCAGGTGACTCCTGTGCTTCAGCCAGGTGAGGTTACATCAGTCCATGGCCACATAACACAGTGTAGGCAGCTGGCAGCCAGGCAGGGTCTTCCCCGTTGGGTTCCTGTGAGTGACTTCTCCCTTGTCCCCTCCGGTGCAGGGCGGGAGTTTCGGGTCATCATCATCAGCACGGTCCACACCAGCGAGAGCCTGCGCATCTCAGCCTCCCACCACCTCGAGTTCTTCAACGAGGCCAGAGTGCTCAACACCATCATGACCCGGGCTCAGTCGCTGGTGGTTGCGGTGGGGGATGCCGTGGCCTTGTGCTCCCATGGCCAGTGCAGCAAGGTGTGGAAGAGGTTCATCCAGCAGTGCATCGACAAGGGGAGCATCTTCCCGGAGAACCTGACGATGGCCCAGATCAAACAAGCTGCATGTGACAAGGAGAACTGGAGCAGAAGCCTGGAGAGGGATGAGGAGGACAGCGACACAGACTCCTCGAGTTCTGAGGATGAGAGCATGAATCCCGACGATCCCATCCTCCAGGAGCTCTTAGATGAGAGCAAGAACCTGCTGGTGACAGTGTCCGAAGAAGGGCTGCTGAATGTGAAGTCTGAGGCTTCAAACCTGTGGGCAGACAAGCGGGAATACGTCAGCTTCTCTTCTCAAATGATGCAGCAGTATCTGCATATGCATCCCAAAATGTACAAGAGGTGCGAGCTGATCAAAGAGGGGTTTGACAGAGCTTCTGCCTTCACCCTCAATGACTCCCCTGCCATGAACATTCAGATCAAAGGCAGAGTTCACTGTGGGACAGCCTTCACTGGGGACGAGGTGCTGGTGGAAATCCTGCAGAGCAGTGCAGCCGACAGCAGCAGCCACCGCCCGCAGGGGAAGGTCGTGGGCATCCTAAAGCGTGCCGAGAGGGAACGGACCTTCATCTGCATGATGGACGAGTTTGATCCCCGGGTGATGATACCCATCGATCCCACTGTCACCAAAATATTTGTCCCAGGGCTGAAGGAGAAGCCCAATGTTGTTCCCATCCGCAAGCTTGTCAATGGGAAGTACAGAGTGGTCAGCTGTGAGAAGATCAGCCAGGAGACGAGGAGGTGCCAGTTCTTCTGCGTTCAGGTCATCTCCTGGCGGGAGGGGTTTTACTACCCTTTGGGGATAGTAACGGAGATCCTGCATGCAGCATTGACTCTGGAAGAAGGCTTAAAGATCCTCGCCTTGGAGTATGGTTTGGAGAATAAATACCCAGCTGCTGTCACCAGGGAGGTGTCCAAATACACCTCCAGCAGCCACCTAAACCTCACCAAGGAAGCTCTGAAGGACTGTCGGAGTTACCCAACCTTCACAGTTGACCCCCAGGGTGCCAGAGATTTGGATGACGCTATCAGCATTAGGGATCTTGGGCGTCACTATGAGATTGGGATCCACATCGCAGATGTGGCTGGCATCATTCCCAAAGGCTGTGCCTTGGACCTGGAAGCGAAGAAGCGGGGTCTCACCTACTATGCTCCCAAGCAGGAGCCTCTGGGCATGTTCCCACCCCACATTAGCCAGGACGTCTGCAGCCTCCTGCCGCAGAAAGATCGACGGGTGATCTCCTTGTTTGTCACCATAGAGAAGGAGACTGATCACATGTTAAAGGAAATGTTCACCATCTCCGTGATCCGCTCGGACAGGCAGCTGTCCTATGAAGAGGCAGAGCTCTGCATTAAGAACTGCTACCAGGGAGCAGGAAACACTCTTCGTTTTAATACCCTGGAGGACTGCATAGCTGTGGCTTATCACTTCTCCAGGGTCCATCGGAAGTTTCGGCTGCAGGAGGACTGTTTCTATGATCGGCTGGATGAGGAAAGTTCCCCAGGCAAGAGGGGGTCCCATCAGATGATAGAGGAGTTAATGATCATGTTCAACAGTTTCGTGGCCGAGTTCCTCACCGAGAAGGAGGTGACCAGCAATGCCACTCCTCTTCGGTGTCAGAGTGAGCCAAGTCTTACACAGCTGTCACACATGAAAACCAAGTACAACCACATCGTTCCTTTGTCCATCCATCTATCACATCACCTGGGAGAGGTGCCTGCTGCACAAGAGTCCCCTAAAAATGTGGAGTTCAGTCTTCTGGCCCCCATCTGGAAGCACCTGCAGTCGGCTGCTAAAGCCCGTGACTTCCACAAGATGCTGGACCTCGTTGTCACTGACGACATCCACCCAACGCTGGCCCCCGTGACCCTGGAGTTCAGGAGACTGCTCAGCCGCTCCTATTTCTGCCGCTCCAACTCCACTGTCCAGTCGAAAGCAGGCCATTACTCTCTGCATGTTGACTCTTACACCTGGGCTTCCTCTCCCATCCGCCGATACGTGGATGTCGTGGTCCAGCGGCACCTTCATTCCGTGCTCCGCAAGAAGCCCCTCATCTATTCTGTGGATGACATTGACTTTCTCTGCCACGACTTCAACAGGAAGAATTCCCAGGCGATGACGTATGAGAAGAGAGCCCACTGCCTGCAGATGGCCACCCAGCTGAAGGGCCAAGTCCTGCAGAAGATTGCCTTCGTGGTAGATATTGAAGAGATGAGTAGATTTTTTAAGGCCCTGTTTCCCCTGAACAATGAGAGCCTTCCAGATCCGCAGAAAATTAACTACAGGTCCCTTCAGCTGATAGAGCAGCCCGTGTTCATCCAGCAGCATGGCAGCATCAGACTGACGTGGAAGAGGAGGATGTACTCTGCAGAGATGAAGGAGCACGGCCTGCAGGAAGGACCTCTCCGTGACAAAAGTGTCACCTTCCTCCGCACCCAGACATGGCAGGACGTGCTTAAAGCCATCAAGAACGAGGATTTTGAGAGGGCCGCCTCCCTCCTGCAGCAGAGCAAGGAGCTGTACCAGCGGCACACGGGGTGGGTGCGGAAGAGCTCGTGCTCACACTACATGGAGCTGTCCCTGGAGCTGAGTGCCGGCGACGCGCTGCACTTCCAGCTCACCACCGACGTCTGCCGGGGCTTCCTGGTGCCCTTTGTGCAGCTGTGGTGTGTGACGCCAGGTTTTGATGTCTGCCTGCAGCACACAGAGAAGCCAATTGACTGCTTCTCTGCCTACGCCACGCTGCAGTCCAAAGACAGGTACAAGAACACGGCAGAGTACAGCAAGGTGTGGATGCCAATGAGTGCCATGGAGTCTGCGTCCTGTGCCGTGGCCGAGAACGACTCAATTGTCCTCCACGATGTTAAAATAAAGTGGGCAAGGCAAAGGACAAGCAAAGGACAGCTGCAGGGGAGCTTCATGCTGAACAAAAAGTGGTTGGAGGATTGCTCCATTGAAGTGGACTTCTTCCACTGTTACCTCTGCATTCGCTTAGGTGGGCTGAAGCTTGGGAGCCTCCAGAGTGAAGAGGAAAACCTTAGCCACGGCCTCCAGAACCTGAGTTTGCTTGACAAGGGGAGGCCAGAGAACAAACTTGTGGTTGATCCCAATACCTACACTTGGGTGGCTCATGGGGTCACTGAGGAGTTCGACGATGATGAGAAGTTAGACAGGACTGGTCATCAGACTATGAACTTTTACATCCACTATATGTCTATGGAGAACACCCCTGTGGAGATCTCACAGGCCTCTGCCCGGTTCACGGTGGAGCTCATACCAAAGATGCTGCCAGATGTGTAAGTGTGCTTAGCAGGGTGCTCTGGTTAACCTGTCCATGCGGAGCAAGTGGCTTCCTACAGGACCCCCCTGCACCACCCCCCTGGGGCCCCCCTGCTGCATCCTCACAAGCTTTGCTCGCTGCAGTGGCTGATACCCTGAAAAACCTGCTCTTACCTAGCTCTGTTGGGCTGTGGATCTTCGGGGTGGGGGCTGGCAGCTCTCCTCAGGTCTGTTCTCCAGGGGGTTTCATGCTCCTCTGGTTGTCCTTGAGACTGGGGAGGTAAGGGAAGGTGCTGAAATTTCCCCGGGCATCTTTTCTTATGTTACTGAGTTGCTGTAATATGTGTCATATGTGAAGCACTGGAGGGGCTTTGTTTAGCAGAAGTGCTCCCTGATTTCCAATCACTGCCATTTGTTCTTGCTGCAAAGCAAGATCTGGTCTTCTTAAGTCAGAGCTGATGTCTATAGTTTGCCCTTCCTCATACACAGCATGGGCTGCTACACCCCCACAATGTTGTAGCTTTCTCAGGGCAGAATGTGCTTCCTTTTGTATCATGAATTTTAGGAAAAATAGGAAGCTAATTCGGTAAGAAAGGGTGGGCCATAGTAAAACGAAGTTGGGACAGGAGTTGTGCTCCTTAGTCTCAACATCTTTGCAGCCTCAGGTCTTAAGTCAGTTAAGAAATAGACCCAGATGCAGAGGATCAGAATAAGTTACTTGTGGTTTAGGTTCTTTGTGGAAGGAGTTAATGCAACAGCAAAGCAGAGAGAACAAATAAGCAACGCAGTTGTGCAATGCTGTATTACAACTTTTGCTATTTTATGCTGCATTCCATTCATTCGTCGCTGTGCCTCACCTGAAAAAAAAACCAAACCCACTGCGCAGGCTGGAAGGGCACACCCACATGGGGAGAGCCCTTCCCCAGATCTTCGTTCGCCAGGTCTGGCCATACATACATACGCACACATACCATTCATTCGTATTTTTCCTTGTCTGTCAGACGGAAAGAAAAGGCAATTTGGAAGCTCAAGTATGCCTCTGTCCTTGCTAAAAGCATCGCCCTTGGCCACGAACCTCCTTTCAAAGGTAAGTGCAAATGTTAAACTGTCTTACCTTGTGGCTACTTGTTTCTGGCCAGGCAGGTGCCCTGGCAGCTTCCATGGGCCCTTGCCATAGGAGTGATGCTCCTGCACTAGGAGGTTCCCCTGATAAGAGGACAGGAGGAGCTGCTACATAATCTTGGATGCTCTGCTGAGGTTGTAATCTCCAGGACTCACAGAGAAGGTTCACAGGCAGAATATCTTGTCATGGGACAAGGACTGCTTTTAGATGGTCTCATAATGGACCACAATTGCTCGATACCTGCTGTGCATCCTCCTGCTCAATCACTTCTGTGCTGCCCTCAGTAACCTTCTTTAAATTTGTTTTCTTGGTTCTGCTGTAACAGTGACAACATCCAGAATCCTGCAGCAAAGATCCTTTGCTCTCCCTGGCAGCCGCACCAGTCTTAACCAGAGTCAGAACCAGGCTATTCTGAATGCTCTGAGAGATTCCTTCACACTCATCCAAGGCCCACCAGGTAAGGGGGGACAGCAGGAGAACACACAGTATGAACAGCAGGTGAGAGCTGATTTGCTGCTTTCCATAGAACCCTCAGTGAACCACGAGAAGGAAGTATGTGTTGGCATCATCCACATCTGTGCAAGGCAGTCCCCTCCATTCTTAATTTTATTTCATGACTGATGAGGCAGATGCTGATCCAGAGCATGGGTGCTGTGGTTGAACCGCTCTCAGCATCCTCCTTGTTTTTCTAGGCACAGGGAAGACCGTCGTTGGAACTCACATTGTCTACTGGTTCCATAAACTGAATGAGGAGAGTGTTGAGAAGGACCAAACACTATGCTTGGAAGAAGAAAAGTCCAAGAAGAGAAAGTGCATCTTGTACTGTGGCCCATCCAACAAGTCTGTTGATGTTGTTGCTGGTAACTATCATTTTTTAAACCCCTGAAGCGGCTCATACTGGTGGGAGGGAGAACACATGGTCGGAGAAGAAGGGGCAGAAAGCAAGGCTGGTCCTTACAGAAGACCCCACACTGCAGGGTGAGGGTGGGAGGAGGAGTGAGGGGTGGGGAGAGGCAGGCCACGAGCATCACCAGTGCCTGGTGCTGTCTGAGCAGACGTGTCCTCCTTCCCCAGAGATGCTGCTGAAGATGAAGAACCTGAAGCCACTGAGGGTTTATGGGGAGGCCATTGAGGCGATGGAATTCCCGTACCCGGGGAGCAACCGGCAGGTCTCTCGTAAATCCCTGCGTGATGCGAAGCCAAAGCGTGAGCTCAGGTAGGATGGCATGGCCCCACAGGTAATGAGGGCACTGGGGAGAGATGGCTTCTGCACCAGTAGCCCTGAAAAAGACAGAGAAATGCAGTTTCACTCCACCACTGTGGGGCAGCACTGTTAACCTGCTTTGTAATTAATTTGTAATTAATTTTTTCAAGTGAAGGTGTGTAGTCTAACGTAGCATTTGTCAGGAAACCCAGGTTGTTGAAGAGTCCCTAGCTGTTCTCATCTCCTCTTGGAACAGCTCTGAAAGTCTCTGACTTCATTCCTGCTTGCAACTGCTAAAGGGAAGTGGTTGTATTTTGTGTCCTCGAGTGTGAACAAAGATGGGATGATCTCGCTGTGACTTTTTTAGCTAACGGGGTTTCTCCACACAGACAGGCGGTGCAGTTCGCTTCACTGTAGAACAGATCACTTGTGTCTGTGTTGGGGGAAAATATTTACATATTGACTCTTTATTCAGGGAAATAATCCTGCATCACCGCATCCGGCAGGCGCCCAGCCCTTTCTGGCAGGAGATCTGTCACTTTGACACTCGGATGAGGAACGGAGAGCAGATCACAGAAGCAGAAACAAAGCAGTGAGTAGGAAGAGACCCTGGTGAGAGACGGCTGACTTTGGCTGTGTGCCACCTCTGAAGCACAAATTAATGAGCTATGTGTTCAGAATAATGACAAAAAGTGATGAGCTTGAAATCAGTGGTACAGCTCAGAGCATCAGCATCACTTCTGCACTGGTGCTTGTTGTCCATCTGGACCAGAAGTCCTATTATGCCTTTGTGACCCTTGAATCCCCCACCTGAAGCCTCTGTCCTGTTGAGTTCAGGACAACGTGGATTTCCTACACTCTCCATCCAAAGCCCTTTTCTGGGAACACCAGCTCATCCTGGGGAGGGAGCCATAATCATCTGGGAAAGTATAGGCAGTCCCTGGTTCTTGCATAAGGAACGTGGAGATGTTTCCTTTAGGCATAACCTGGTGTCTTCTGCATCAACCACCAGGTACAAGGACTGGCTGTCGCAAGGTCGTTCGTATCAGCTGGCGTGTCACGATATCATCCTGTGCACGTGCTCTGCCTCATCTTCCAACATGCTGGAGCAGCTCAATGTCAAGCAGATAATCATTGATGAGTGTGCCATGTCCACGGAGCCCGAGACCCTCATCCCCTTGGTCAGCCACCACCGTGCTGAGAAGGTACATGCCTTCCAAACACATGTCCCTAGGACATCTGCTCAGGGCTCTGGAACCTCTTCCGTCCTTTACCATGCTGCTCTTCCGGGTTTTATGGTTTGTGCTTCTTTATGGGGTGGGTGTTGCTGCCACCAAAAAAATGTTCTGGCCCAGGTACAAAGTATTAACATGACAAGAAGCACAGAGCAGATCCCAGTAGACTTTACCACATGGTGGAGCAAGTCCAGAGGAGGGCACGAAGATGCTCTGAGGGCTGGAGCACCTCTGCTATGGAGACAGACTCAGAGAGTTGGGGCTGTTCAGCCTGAAGAAGAGTTGTGTGGAAACCTTAGAGCACCTTCCAGTGCCTAAGGGGGGTCCAAGAGAGCTGGAGAGGGACTTTGGACAAGGGCCTGGAATGGCAGGACAAGGGGGAATGGCTTCACACTGACAGAGGGAAGGGTTAGATGAGATATTGGGAAGAAATTCTTCCCTGTGAGGGTGGGCAGGCCCTGGCACAGGTTGCCCAGAGAAGCTGTGGCTGCCCCACCGCTGGAAGTGTTCAAGGCCAGACTGGATGGGGCTTGGAGCAACCTGGAATCGTGGAAGGTGTCTCTGTCCATTGTAGGGAGGTTGGAATGAGATGAGTTTTAAAGTCCCTTTCAACCCAAACCATTTCAGAATTCTCTGACTCTTTGTTTTTCTCCCATCAGAGGGGAACACATTATCTGGCTCAGGAGCTTTGTATCATGTCCACTGTGGTCTTTGACTGAGGTTGCTGCAACAGCAAACATAAATAAGTCGCAGCAAATATCTGTGCACAAACAGCCTTTCAAAGAGCTGATTGCCTTCACCAGTGCCACCACCCTCACAGCTGAGGTGTCTGCTCTTCCTTCCAGGTTGTTTTGCTCGGGGATCACAAACAGCTGCGGCCGGTGGTCAACAATGATGTTTGCAAGAGCCTTGGCATGGAGACATCTCTCTTTGAGCGCTACCGGGCGCAGGCGTGGATGCTGGATACACAGTACCGCATGGTGAGGCCCTCGAGTGGGTTGTCTTTTCTCCATCACAGAAAACGCTGCTTTCAGGGCTTGCCTCAAGCACCAGACATTCTCCATTAGTGCTTTCCCTTCCTAGACATAGGATTATATCTAGGAATTTACCAGGGCCAGCTACAGGACAATGTCACAGTGGGTGAAGCCTGCCCAGAAAGATGCTGCAGGCTGAGAAGTTCCTTTGGTTTTGTTCACCTCAGTTTCTCCCCTTTTCTCTGCCAGCACAAAGACATTTGTGAGTTCCCATCCCAGGAGTTCTATGAAACGCGGCTGAAAACGTGCCCCCAGCTTCCTCGGAGACCCAGCGTGCTCCACCACAGAGATAACGGCTGCTGCCCCATCATCTTCGGGCACGTGGAAGGGAAGGAGCAGTCCCTCATGATTTCCACTGAAGAAGGGAATGAGAACTCCAAAGCAAACCCTGAGGAAGCGGCACAGGCGGTGAGGAGGGTCCTGGGGAACTGCTGGAGGTGCAGGAGGGGAGCGTGTTGTGGCTGGGTGACTGTTGGGATTGTGGAGGGCTGATAAATACGAAGATATAAAGGTAAAGATCAGCAAAGTGCAGTGTCTGCCTGGTGCCTCCCGAGTCTGGAGCACACCAGGACGCCCCTGGGCAGAAGCAGTGTGACCCCAAGGCATTACACCCTGTGGGGAGGGTGCTGGGTGGCCGTCCCCTCCTGCCTCGCCCCCAGGTGAGCAGGACTCTGGTCTCTCCAGGTGAGGATAGCCAAGCAGCTGGCACTAGATGGCACCATCCGGCCGGAGAACATCGCCATCCTAAGCCCCTACAATGCCCAGGTGTCCGAGATCAACAAGAGCCTCCTGAGGGAGGGCATCCGAGGGGTGACCGTCTGCACCATCATGAAGAGTCAAGGTGAGGGGGCAGGAGAGGGGAGGGTTGGGTCTGTCTCCTCCTGCCTTCCTCAGGAGCTGCTCACAAATACAGTCTCCAAGCAAACCCTACCCCAGGGTAATTTCAGCCATGGAAGACCAGATTTCTGGCTCATTTGTGATTGTAATAAATCTTTCATAAGGGTCTTGAGTGTTTGGATAGTGTAAGGCTGCTGAAGGCAGGAAGGTGGAGGATTTCTAGTGGAAGATTTCTAGTGGAAGGCTCCCTGCCCATGACAGGGGGGTTGGAATTAGGTGGTCTTTCAGGTCCCCTTCAACCCAAACCATTCTGTGATTCTATGATTCTGTGTCTGACTGAGGTGCTGGAGAACTGCCAAAATACGTTCTCTTTGGAGAACAACAACTGGGAGTCTGATGGCATCCAAAACTGGGGAAACCCAGAGGGTGGCTGCAGTAGAGAAAAGAGCGTCCTGTGGGGTGGAGGGATGGCCAAATGCTTCCTTCTAAAAAAATCTGTTCTGATTCCACTTTTTAGGAAGCGAGTGGAAATATGTGATCCTGACGACAGTACGCTCCTGCTCCCGGTCTGAGATTGATAAGAAGCCCACAAAGAGCTGGCAAAAGAAGTACCTGGGGTTTGTTACAGACCCAAACCAGGTCAACGTCGGCATCACACGAGCTCAGGAAGGACTCTGCATCATAGGTGAGCCTCCTTGGACTGTGCACAGGCATGCAGGGAAGCAGGATGCCGGCATAAAGGGGTGGTGATCCAAACTAGTACAACCAATGGTCTTGCTTTATTCTTCTGCCCCTCAGTCTGTGGTTTTGAAACTGGGCAATCTGGGCAAAGCAGGGCTCATGCACAGATTGAGTGCAGCATGTGTAATTAGTTTTTCTCACCCTTTGGTTTGGACCGCATTGTTTCTGTCCCTTGCCTGCTAGAGCTCTCTCCTAACAAAGTTTGGCTGCTTATTTTCCTCCTAATCATGCAGGGATAGGCTATGGTGCGTAGGGAAGCTGCTCAGATATGACAGCATGGAAAAGGGAGCTGGGATTTCACAGAAATGCCCCTGCAAGTGACCCAGCCCCTTTAGCTAGAGATGTTAGACAAAAGTTTCCACGTGATGGTATCAGCCGAGCCTCCTCTGTCCACTAACCCCCTGGCCCCACCCCTGTGCCCGCAGGGAACCGCTACCTCCTGGAATGCAACCCTTTGTGGAAGAGGCTGCTCCAGCATTACCGCCAGCGCAACTGCTGTGCTGCAGCCCAGGAGATTCGCGTCAGGAGGAGCACAGCGATCCGCTGAGGATGGGCCCTCTCTGCCTGAACTGCGTGCCTTGGGAAGGACCAAATCTTTCAGTTATTCAACGCCCTACAGAGCCAAATGCAGGGAAGGAGCTGGGAGCTTCCCCTGCACCGTGACAGCTCAGCTTCAGCACCTCCCTTCAGCATTTTGGGGTGTTTTTAATCAGTGCGACCTTGGACAAGACCTTTCAGCTCTAGCAAACCAAAAAGCATGGGAGATGGATGATGGGTGTGGGACTTTATCGATGATGCTACTATTTTTGTAACTGTAAGATGCTCAGCAGAAGCCCCATGCTACCTGCCACTGCAGCTGCAATTTTTGAGGACCAAATATTTAGTCCAGCCACCGGGGTTGTGCTTTGGGGATCAAATACTCAGTCTATTCATGGGGGTGGAACCACCACATGCAGCAGAGCTGCGCAGCAAGATGCCATTTACCCTGGAGGACCAAAGCTTCTGAGTACTCTCATTTTAAAACCAAGGCCAGGGGGATTTTTTAAGACTTCTCATTTTTTATTATTTTTTTTAAGTGAAGGAAGAAAGCAAGAGAGATGCATATATCACTCTTTGTCTAGCCAAAATGTTGTTCTCCGAGTGTGTAAATATTGCAGCGCCAAGGCCAAGGTGATTTTGTAAATAGATTTATGTGTTCATTGTACAAAGGAGGATGTCCTCATCAGCATAAAGGTTATGAAAAGCAGGGACTGTTTCTACCAGGAAATGCTGGGATTTGTCAGCCTATTTTAAACTGTTCAGGATTTATTTGAAATCTCCTGTTGAGCCCCCCTTTCCCACCCCACATTTTTTAAAGCTGCTTTTAATTTATTAACTCCGTGAATTTTTTTTCACAGGCTTACGGCCTGAGTTTTTAAGAGCGGTGAAGGAAATCTGGTAAATGTACCACGGCATATGTGTGTATTATGTATTTTTATATTTTCTGTAGCCAAACTGCTGTGAGCTGGAAGCTGTGATTCACTAGAGGGGCTGCATCAGCCCGGTGTGGCTGGTGGCGATGCACCGTGGTGAAGTGGTGCTCTCTGAGAATCACGGAGCTGCTTTTTGAAGCGTGATAACTTTTGAGGGAGGGTGTCTTTTATCTCATTTCAATTCTGAATGTATGAAGTGCCTGCCTCGGCTCTCCCCAAACCACATGCTTGGCTGCCTCTAGGTGTTCGCGTGGGATGGAGATGAGATGCAATCATGGTCTGTACTGTGCTGGGACACAAGTTTTCCTTGGCGTGAGTCCCTGTGAGAGGATGACTTTTGCCCTGTTTGCAGCTGAAGTGCAGCGTGCCTCTTTCCAGCGTGGAGGAATGTGCAATAGGAAAGCATTGTGTCTGGAAAAGTCCGTATTTAACGCTGTGTTTCTTCTCATAACTCTCTGTTAGACTTGACTCGGGAATGCATGGAGAAGTGTTGTTGTTCTCTTCCTAATTTTAAACTACCCTCCTGCACATCTGCCCTTGGGGGGGTTGAGCTCTATGCCAAAGACCACCCAGGCTTGCTCTTGTCCCACTGAAGCATAATAATAGACAAATGGCTGGTGATTTCATGAGGGATAAAAACCCACAGGAAGTGCATCCTGCTGGTTATAAAGATGCTGGTAAGATGTAAAATCCATTGTTCCTCTTTGAAGTCATCCCAGGTGGGACCTTAAAAGATCCTGCACCAGCCTGATTTTGCAAATATTATTGCAATTCCAAAATAAGATTGTCTGGGAATCATTCAGTGGACTACTGAAATGCAATCATCTAGCACCAAGATGATGTGGAGAATCGCAGAAGAAGGTGAAATTCTTGGGATAGCTACTTTAGCATGGTGCCAGCATCACTCTAACATTCCCTTTGGAACCAGTGAGTCTCATTTTCATGATGTCCTGTAAGTGGAGGTGTTTTCCACTGGTTGTTTCATACATGTAACACATTATTTCATATGTGAGGAGGCTCACCCCATGTGTAGTGACTTAGTCAGTGCTCTTGGAGGCGGTTTGGCCAAGAGAGAGACCTCATAAAGCAACTCCCTTTGTCCTCAGTGGGGAAAAAAAAAATGTTTATTCCTACTCAATGGAGGTAAAGCCTAGATTAAAATGGTTTGCTTGGTCACCTCTGTGTTGCAAGACAATATACGTGTTATTTTTTTTTCCCTCTGAAGATGTATTTTATAACTGATGTTTAGAAAATGTACCCAAGTAGCAGTCACACAGCCAGGCTGTGGGCTGCTGGTACTGTGAGCAGGTTCCTGGAGAACTGGTCATGGAATAGTCAGGGATAGCAAAAAGTGCAATTAAACTTTTTATAGACTGTAGTGACAGCTGAATACTGTGTGCTTGTCCTTATGCTCATGGAGGGAATCATAGAAATCAGTAGAGGAAAAACAAAGTCCAAATTAGTTTGGTTTCATTTGAACACGGAGCTTTGAGTTAACTTTTGAAAGAATTTTACATTCAAGCACAAATTCTTAAAATACCAAACCTTTGGGAATCCCAGTAGGAACCCCTGGCAGCGTTGGTGCCCAGGGCACCTGTCCAGTCACAGGCTCTGTGTTCTCCACAGTCACAGACAAAAGCACATGGTTGCAGGACACAAATGTCAGTTCATCCATCAGGATTAACTCAATTTCTTGGGCACTAGGTAGAACTTGAGCACAGGTTGAACCAGGGGAACCTGTGCAGGCAGCCAGCAGTGTGCCTGGTGTCAGCCTGGGGTGGGCCATGCGGTCCCAGGAAACCCCTCCTTGGCCACCTGGGCTGTTTCTGAGGGTTCGGACAGATCTGTGTAGGACAATCAATTTACTGCAATAAACTGTTGGGATTTTTTTAAAAACAGAAATGAAACGTCAAGCGTCGTGAAGGGGAAATTAAGGAACTTGAAATGTGGCGGGTTTTTATCTTTTGTATGTCTGTGACTCGCAGCAAACCTCAACTGACCTTTTGGATACCAATATTTTTACCTGCTTTGACCATTTATAAGAATGAACCTCAACATTCCTTTTTTTGATATTTAAGCCATAATTGTAAAAATTATTTGAATTTATTTAAATAATAAATTTTATTACTAAAAGGTCTGTTTATGTGATGGTTTGATTAGAATTTGTGTGGGGACAGCTCTGTTTGGACTGAACCAAGTGGTAAAAATAAAAATGAGCATCTTTTAATGTACGGAAAGCACTGGATGGTGGAGATGCTTTTGTCTCCTGTGCTCTGCCTCAGAGGTATCCTGAAAATTTTTCTGCTTGTGGCTGCTCCCAACTTTTGGTTCTGGTAGTGGGATTCAAGTGGTGAGTCCCAAATGCTTCCTAAGGAACGTATCTTGTGTGAGAAACTTGGAATGCATTACTGTTCAACTGGAAAGATTTGGGGAAGGCACTCGTAAGCTTGCTGTTGAAAATAGAATGAGTTCAATTTTATGCAAAATGTTTAAACTATTTATTTTAATTATTCTCATTCATCTTTTTCAAACCATTAAAATGAGGAAGGTGTTCTTGTGAGCCAGCTCATGAAGCTGCCATGGAAGCTGCCATTGGTGTCTTCAGCAGGCAGTGTCTGCAGTGTAATGCAGTCGTGCCACTGTGAGTAGACAAGTGTTGAAGTGTCGGATCTTTTAACTCTGAATTCATACAATCTGCCAGGCTGCAGGTGATGGATCACACATGGGTTGGAGATGACTTCCTGAATCCGACTGTATCCTGGTTCTCTCTGACTGTCATGTGTCACTAATTTAATCTCCAGTTGCCATCGTTCCAGGTGTGACTCTTGATTTTCATTAATCCACTTGAGCTGGGCCCAGTTCTGGGACGCAAACGACTCTCTCCGATCAAAAACTGGTGGCTTCTTTATATATATAGAAAGATTAATGTGAGGGTGTGCAGCACCTCCAAGAATTACCTGTGACACCAAACTGTGCTTCACATAGAGCTTTCTTGGCTCTTGCAAGGCAATGAGTTTACCGAAAAGCATGGAGAGCTTGAGCATTCTCCTTACAGTCAAGTTCCAGTGGGAGAGGAAAGTTGCCATGTCACAGGTCTGGACGTAATGGCTCAGCTCCTTTTGACCTCGTTCCAGCTGTTCCAATAACTCATTTAAAAGTGTCAGCTGGATTTCAGTCTGGGTTTTTCCCACCTTCTTAATCTTCTGGAGCTGGGAGGGGTTGGCTATTTGCAAGATGTCAGCACAAATCATAGTATTGTTCTGGTCTCTCACATACAGGTGTCTGGGCTCAATCTTCAAGTAAAAGTAACACTTCTTCAGAAGATTAAATTTGTTCCTGTGGTACCGGAGGAGGTGAGGGTTCAGGTAATTGTGAAGGAATTCCAGGACAAGGTTTTTATTTTTCAGGTACTGCTCCATGGTGGCATTGTTCTGCCGATCTTCTCTGGGCACAGTACTCTTCGAACTGGTTTCAGTCTTGTTCAGAACCCTATCCATGCTTCCAGAGCTCAGGTGCTGTGTAGGAAAGCAGCAATAGCAACCTTAAGAATCAAAGGAAAAGCAGCTGTGAGGGAGTATAATCACGGCTGTAACTCTTCCCTCTTAATTAAAGTTTAACTTATATAGATGGGAAAGGACTGCTAGACTAGCTGTAGTTCCAGAGGAGTTTTCCTTTATAGTTGTATGGTTTCTAATATTTTGTATTGTCTACTTTTATGTGTTCCAACCAACTGGTGTCCTTCTATCCCTCCCCTTGAGATATTCTACCTCTGCTTAATATATTCACTGACAGGAACTATTCTCTGAGACACTCTGCCAAAATTTCTCCCTATCTTATTATCTTCTGCTTCATTCTAATTAGCTGCCTTTGTACTCCTGTAAGCAATTTCTTTCCATTCTTTTGCCTCTCTGGAGATGTCTATTTTTCTCTCTGTAATCTGCCAGGCTGTTGAGGTTTGAGACCCATCTTCTCAGCCAGCTGCTACAGCTACATAATCACCTTGGTGTTTCAAATTAACCCTCTGCCCCCATGCGAGCTGGAATGCAGCAGGCAGAGCAACTCGATACACCGAGTGCCACCTCACAACCGCTTCCGAGGGGAAGTTTTCCTTGCACTTCCACCTTCAACAGCGCATTGACAGTCATAACCTGACTCTGTTTTCAGTGATGTACTGCTTTCCCTTTCTTTGGCTTTAGTTTGCATCACCCCAGACCACGAGGTCTACTTGCTTTTTTGTAGAATGCTGTTAGTCTGTAAACAATGTACAGTAAGAGAACAAAACACACCTGCAAACAGGTAACAATTTGCTCTTAAGGTGTTTAGACAGTGGTTCTTGCAGCACTATATCTGCTGGCTTAATCTTAGCTGTTTACGAAGGCAGGGAGTGCCAGGACAAGGGGGAATGGCTTCACCCTGACAGAGGGCAGGGTTAGATTGGGATATTAGGGAGATATTCTTTCCTGTGAGTGTGGTGAGGCCCTGGCACAGGGTGCCCAGAGAAGCTGTGGCTGCCCCATCCCTGGAAGTGTCCAAGGCCAGGTTGGACGGGGTTTGGAGCAGCCTGCTTGAGTGGAAGGTGTCCCTGCCCATGGCAGGGGGTTGGAATGAGATGAGCTTTGAGGTCCCTTCCAACCCAAACCAGTATGGGATGATTTTATACTTCGTTTACTGGCAAAGAGCTGCCCTGCCTGGCAGTGCCCTCTGAGCCAAGGGGGAAGGTGTTTCTCTGTTGTGCTTTAGCTGAAGTACCTGTGGCTCCCACAGCTTATGGACCACAAACAGCAATTAGCTAAATAAATGCCTGTGTCCCTGTTGTCAGTGATACTGTAATGAGAACCCAGCTGGACGCTGAGGTGGTTCTCACAGGCTGAACACACTTGATTTGAAAATGAAATAAACACAGAATTTTGAAAGTAAGATCTAACACGTGAGATTTTAATTCTTACATGCCCTGTAGAAGCTACTTGACAAGCCCATTTTTCTTAGCCTCATTTTCCCTAAATTCATAACAGAGCTAATAACATTTCCTCATAGGAATTCCAAGCGTTCGTAAACCTTTCAGCTGCCTGGCCCCGAGCTGCACCATAGTTTATATACTAAGTCACTCATTTGCAACTTTTTCAACCGGGGTGGGGGGGGGGGGAGGGAAGAAAAAACAAACCCAACCCAACTAAAGCAAGGCAGTGCCAGCCCCCGGCATCCCGCATGGAGCAGCAGCGCCAGCACGCGTGCCAGGTTGACATTCCCGGCTCTTGGAGGGATTTGGCTCTCCCGAGCAGTTTGTTTGCCCACAGACCGAGCTGTCAACTGTGCTTGTTTCCCCTTGCTGTTTTTACATCCAGGTTTTTCCCCCCGTCCCGCCTGCCAGGGAGAGGGCTGGCTGTATTCCCTGCAGTGGTGGGAGTGTTTGCAGCCCGGGCTGGGGGCACCGCAGGCACCCAGGCCGGGCTTTGGAGGGGTCGGAGGGGCACGCAGGGGTGTTTCCCCCTGACCCCCCCCACCCACCTCGCCAGGCCCCGGCGAGCATGTCCGAGTGTCCGGAGCTGTGTCCGGGTGTCCCGGAGCTGTGTCCGAGTGTCCGAAGCCGTGGCCCCGGTGCCCGGCCCTGCCGGAGCCACCCGCAGGCCGCGGCCGTTGCCATGGCGACCCTCCCGGGCCCGGGGCAGCCGCGGCCGGCCCGTCCCCCCGGCAAACCCCGCTGTGGTTCCTACCCTCACCTCCTCCGCAGCTCGCACGGTCCCAGGGCGGTCTCTGCTGGAAGAGCTCACCCCATTCCACGCCCCCCGGCCATAGACAGCCGTGGCAGCGAATCCCAGCAGCCTTCCCGGCCGCTCGCCCGGTCCCGTCTCTTCGGAGGCTGCAGGCTCGGGGACAGGGGGGACAACCGGGGACAACCGGGCGCCGTGTGGAGAGCAGGTCTGCTCTGCCCCTTCGGCGAAAGGGGTGTGCTGTGGCTCCCGGAGCGGTGTGGGACGACGGGTCTCACCGACCGCCCTGGGTGCCCGCTGCTGCATCACAATGGGGAGCGCGGAACCAGCGGGGCTGGGAACCCGGGATGATGGAGCCGGGGAATCACAGAGTCACAGAACGGCTCGGGGTGGAAGGGACGTCAAGGCTCATCTCATTCCATCCCCTGCCCTGGGCAGGGACGCTTCCCACTAGCTCAGGTGTCTCCAAGCTCTGGTCCAGCCCGGCCTTGGACACTCCCAGGGATGGGGCAGCCACAGCTCCTCTGGGCAGCCTGTGCTGGAAGGATTTCCCCCGAACATCTAATCCAAGTCTCAGAAAGCAGGGATTGTTCTGGGGCATGAACAGGACCTGCTGGGCATTAAGGTGTGCTGTGAGTGGGTGCTTTTTTCTGAGGGTGAATCTTGCAGCATCCACCTGAGAGCAGACACCAGCACTTTGCCCTCCACAGTGAGACTCAGGCTGTTACACGCTGTCAGGAGTTTTGTTAACTTAAACATGTAATCCGTATTAAAGACAAGTGTTGAAATAGGATATAAACCGCTCCATTAAGTGCAACAAACTTCCTTCTGGGGAGGAAGGGATTTTCCTGCTCTGCTTTCCTGTGGGACCTGGCTGTGTTACTGTGGAGAAGAGAGTGGCTTGTCTGGTTCACGATGGCACGCTCCGTACCACAGCTGGTGAGTTCATCAGCAAACTGGACAGGCATCCTGGGCTGACGGTGCCTTCCTACTGCTGCTATTAAATCTTTGGGTCAGGGCTTAGCCTTAATGCTGCCTGGTGTGCTTAGCTGGTGCACTTTCTGCTGAGCTTTTTTAATTGAATGACAGGCAGGATCCATAACGCCAGCCCTGAGCTCCTGCTTGAACATCAAGGGAGAAGGCGATCTGTCATTTTAAGAAATCAATGCATCTTCTCAAGGCAGCCGGAGCTTACCATTTCATTTCACAGCTGCCAAGAGATTAACTATACGATTGTCAGGTGTGATTCTCTAACAGACAAGGGAGATAGCAAATATGACTGAAAGCAGGTTGATAGCCCCCTTTGTGGGGGAGGGCCAAGGGAGAGCAGTTTTTGGTAATAACACCACGTTTCTGCAGGAAATGAATGCTCATGCTCATGTCATGGATCTCGATCCTGTTGTTCAGACTGTGTGTGCTGGGAACTGGAGCAGTCCTTTTTCCTCAGCCTTGGTAGTCTGAGGGTATGAGAACAGTCCTGTGGAGGCCCAGCTAACTTGCCTCCTGTTTCAGCTGGGGCCTCTGCCAGATTTCCCAAGGAAATCATAGAATCACAGAATGGTTTGGGTTGGAGGGAAACTTAAAGATCGTCTTGTTCCAACCTCCCTATGATGGGCAGGGACACCTTCCACTAGACCAGGTTGCTACAAGCTGCATTCAACCTGGCCTTGAATACTCGCAGTGATGGGGCAGCCACAGCTTCTCTGGGCAACCTGTGCCAGGGCCTGCCCACCCTCACAGGGAAGAATTTCCTCCCGATATCTCATCTAACCCTGCCCTCTGGCAGTGTGAAGCCATTTCCCTTTGTGCTGCCACTCCAGGCCCTTGTCCAAAGTCCCTCTTCAGCTCTCTTGGACCCCCTTTAGGCACTGGAGTGGGTTCCATGGTGTCCTCAGAGCCTTCTCCAGGCTGAACAGCCTCAACTCTCTCAGCCTGCCTCCACAGCAGAGGTGCTCCAGCCCTTGGAGTATTTGCATGAGTTCAAAGCAAGGATTGTGCTTTGTGTCCATTTCCCTTGGCGTCCTCCCATCCATGTTATCTCAAGGTGTGATGGAGTCTTTCTATTTAATAGCTGTCTGCCTTTGAGCTGGCAAGGTCGAAGCTATTCAGATTGTTCTGCACCCCAGAACTGACCTGAAAAAGGTGAGACAGAAGATGGAAATAATGCCCAGCTGAGCTGAGTGCAGTGGCTGGGCTTCTCACACAGCACAGGTGAAGTCCTGGGCTTTGCTTCCTCGTTTTGGCAGGGTTTGGATGTCACCTGAGCACTTTCTGTGAGCACAGCATGGTGCACGTTTGAAACAGGGCTTATGGCTGGAGTGGTGCAGAGACTTGCACTGAGATTTCTTGTACTTCTCATTGCCATAAATGCTAACCTGCATCCAAAATTCAGCATGGAAAAATAGAATCCCTTTGGGTGCCCCTACCCTGAGCAGCTGGCCAAGCTGTTTACTTGATTTTAGGAACAGGAACACAAACCTGCTTAGAGTCTGCAGCTGAAATGTTGGTGTTTTCCATCATTTTGCATCAGGGATCAGTTCAACTATAGGATTTTATAGCATTCTATGAATCTCTTTGAATTAATACACATACAAATGTGTTTGAAGCCTTGCACGTCATGTACCTCTTTGCTTCCCCTCTCATCAGCTGAGCTGTCTCTGTGGCAGAGCTGACAGCTGCTGTCACTCCGTTTGTCACCCTGCCTGTCCTGTCCACAGCATTAAAATAAAGAACTTGTTAGTCCTGTCTGAGATCAAGATATAAGCAGATGATTGATTTTTCTCCCTCTTCTCATTAGTGAGCTCTGACACTTAATAAAACATATATTTCCTCACTTGGGGTAAGCAAAACACCCAGATAGTGCCTGTCAGAGCGGGTTGGGAGCAGGGATTAATCTTTATGGAAAATCAATACCTGGAACAGAAAAATTGGCAGAACCCAAATTAAAAGTCACTGGCAATTTCTATCTTCGTATTTCACATCTTCTGCATTTCTGAAACAGTGATTTGCTGCAAAGGCAAAACAGGGCCAGGGAGGGGGGTGAACTGTGTGCCTTGTTCCTCTTCTGCTGCTTCCAGGTGCTACCTGGCAGGTGGAGATGGATGCCAGGTTTGGAGCAGTTCTTTGGGCAGCACCTGGTTCAACGTGATCCCTGTCCCAGGGCAGAGGGCTGTTCAACACCAACCTTTCTGAGAGCATTGTCATTAAAGTCTTCCAATATCACCACCTCCTCCAGGGTCCCTGACTGTGTTCCTGCAGCTCC
The DNA here is from genome assembly GCA_035583155.1 of Acropternis orthonyx. NCBI lineage: Eukaryota > Metazoa > Chordata > Aves > Passeriformes > Rhinocryptidae > Acropternis > Acropternis orthonyx. The sequence goes on along the minus strand of JAWWEU010000053.1, from coordinate 7,579,632 downwards.
AAACAGTACCCATCCCTCATCATGCTCACCTGGCTCTGTGGGAGCAGGATTTTCACAGCAATATAAAGCAATCCCATCACCACAAGGGTATGACTGATTTACTCACTGTTTGCTCCCAGTTTCACTGGTGCCTCAGATACCTGAAATAAATTATACATTCCAGATATATTCCAAATCTAAATCATTGCCACACATCAGTGAACTCGTGGTGTTCGTCAGACTGTGATTCAGAGGCTCACTTTGAGAAGGAAGAGGGATGGAAGTTTTCTAAGGAACCTGGGGGGAGGGAAGGAGTTACTCTTGTGGGATGCAAAAGCCCCAGCTGGACCAGGGTAGGAAGGAGTTAATTGTGTCCCTGAGGCACCAATTATCTTCAGCTCATTACACCCGCTAATGGCACCCTTGGAGGGAGACCCAAAGCCTGGACCTGCCAGAGTTTGGGGTGGCTGTTTGCGTACAGCAGGCCAATAAATCTGGGGGCTTGGAGGCTGGTTTGGGGCAAAAACCTTCCTTGGTCTGAGCCCAGACCCACAATCTGCTATGGGTAAGGCTGAGAGCTCCGGGCTTCCTCCACAGCCATGGCCTGTTAGTTCTCCTTTCCTCCCCTGCTGGTGGATGGGCAGCCTGGACAGATCTTGGCACCAAAGGGGACCCCTAGGGAGGACAGACCCTCCTTTCTCCAGTGGTGACATTAATTTAAGCACCCGATATGTCTGGACATGAGAGTTTAGAGCCTGTCTGAGCCAAAGGCTGTAGCAGCTCTGTTTAGTGATGATCTTGCTCAGGGAGATGGAGCAGGGTCAGGGAAGCTCCTTTATCTTGCTGGAAGCTCATCAAAAGCCCATTCAGGTCCTCTTGTGCTGCTCTGCACTTTGCAGAACACACGTCCTTGAGCGTGAGTTCAAGGCAGGTTGTTGCGTCCCAGATCCCACGAGACAGCCCTTGCTGGCAGGCTCATCCCAGCAACAAGCGTGCATCCCCCTTTTTACAGGAAAGCTTCCCAAGTGGGTCATGTTTGCTTGGATGTGGGACAGAGAGCAAAGACAGCAAGTGGGGAACTTGCCGAGACTGCAGCCTTGTCCCCTGCTGGTCACCTGCGGTTGGTGGGGAGCACAGCCGGGCTAATGTTTGGGGTGCAGCGTGCCTGGGGAGCTGGATGTCTGCCCTCCCCAGGGTATGGGGCAGGGACACAGCTCAAAGCTTGAGCGTTCATCCCACTGGGAAGAATGTGACCAGCATGGTCTCAGAGCAGGGCAGGCAGAGCTGGAGCCTCTGTCCTGTGATTTATTGCCTGGCTGGCTCGCACTACCTCCCATCTCTCTGGGCTTTCATCTCAGATGGATAAATCAGCCCAAAGCATTTGATCCCACAACAGTCTCCAAGCAAAGGAGGGGCTTCAAACCTCCAGGGCAGGAGCAAGTTGGGGGCTTTTATTTCTTGCAACTGAAGGCTATGGTGGCTTGGGGAACATTTGTCTGTGTTCCCCAGACAGAGGGCCAGTAGTGGGACATGCCTGTGTCACAAGGAGGGATTGAGGGTTGGGTTTGTGGAACACATGAGATGGACCCTGCATGACCAGTTTAGTGCCCTCCCAGATTCCCAGAAGGCTTTTCAGATGGGGGCAGGAGCATCTTTCACAAGACCACAGACACTGGCCCTTCCTGGGTTGAACAGGAGTGACTGTGGGGCTGGATACATGTGGAGGGAGCAGAGCCAGAGCTTGGAGCAATGTCCTGGGCCTTGCTGCTCGCAGTTGTGCTCACCCTGAGGCGCCATCCAGCCCTGATGCTGGGGTAGGGGCTGTGGCACCTTATTGCTGTGGCCCAGGGGGTGGATCAAGGTGGGCTGGTGGAGCCACAGTGCAGGGCCAGAGCAGGAGGCTCCTCTGGGAATCCTGACAGCCCCTGGATCCGGCAGCAGGACAGAAGGGTAAAGTCATGCCCATGTCATCCCATCCCTCTCTGCCAATTGCAGGCTGGTCCCGGGGGAAGTGCAGGCTTTGGCAGTTCTAAGTAGGGTTGGAGGCGGATGCAATTCTGGAGAACAAGATTCCCTTGCAAAACCTGTGGGGAAAAAAAAAATTAAAGTTCTTGGCTGAGAAGCTTGTTTAAAGATCTTATCTCTGGCAGAGGAAATAAGTTCTTAATTCCTTCCCTTGCTGCCTCCCAGCAAGTGCTGGTTCTCCAGAGGGGCAGAGGCCATTAGCTCTGTCAGGAAATGAGCTGGAGAAGCAGCTTTTGTTCATGGATTTTGAGACTGACCAGAAGTGGCTCTGGGTGAAGCTGCTGCCTCTGCCACCTGCAGTCCCTGCTGTGGGGGTAGGCAGGTGGGGGGGGGGTGGGCGGTGCACCCTGCATTCAAGGCAGATAGGAGGCAAAAATTACCTTTTCTGAAGTCTTGGTTGGAATCAGGAGATTGTTTGGGTGATGCTGCTTCCCCTGCTCCATCCCCTGGGTCCCTCAGGCAGGACTGGCATCCCCAGGGCTGCCCAGGGCTCTGCAGGAGGAGAGATGGGGTGGCCGCGGCCATGCCACACACACACTGCTCCTGTCCGAGGTGGCACTAGAGAGCTGTTGGCATACTGTGTGCAATGGGATAATAGATATTGCATAAATGACATCTTGGTGCCATCCATGGCCTTATTCAATGTGTGGCAGAGCACCAAGGCTGGGCTGTCCCTGTGCCAAGGACCCCTGTGACTGTCCTGCCATCAAACAGGGGGACAGAGGGTGAGGAAGGTCCAGGCTTCTGCCTCACAGTGTGGTGGTCCACAGACAGAGCAGAGCCCCTGCTCGCTCGGTTTTTGTCCCTTGTGTTCACCATCACCTCCGCCCTCACAGAGAGCCTCGTCTGAGTCATCTCCCAGCTCAGTGGAGTGTGTGGGCTTAGTGCAGCTTTAGCTGTTCATCCTCTGCTATGCTGGAGCCTGACACGGGTGAAGTGGAGCAATTCATCAATGCAGGGATGAGGCGGATGAATGTCCTGTGCCGATACAATGGACCTTGTTCTCCTCCCACCAGCTCAGGCAACAGCTGGTGTTGCTTTGGCCCAGTGAGGGCTGCTGAAGTGGCTGCTGCTTGAGGAGCTCAAGAGATCTTAAAAAGAAATATGGACTTCCATTTTGTGCTGAATGACTTAGTGCTTCAGCTGTAAAACACAGCCTCTGTGGAGAGGAGACTCTTGAAAAATGTTCCTGTGTGCAAGCAGGGAGAGGGAGAGCAAAGCCATGGCGGCAGCATCTCGCCTCTGCTCTGATGTTAAATCCCTTTGGGGGGAGGTTGGTGCTGGTGCTCAGGACTGTGACTGGCCCAATGGCCACGGTGGCTGCCAGGGGTGCCCTTGCCTTTCCCACCCCGGCCCTGCTGCCTGGCTGTGGCATTTGCCACGTGCAGTTCTGCCCCAGCACGTGCCCCCCTGGTCCCCAAGGAGCACAGGGCAGGCAGTGTCTGCCAGGGTACTTCTGTCAGCTGTCAAATACTTGAAGAGCCTTTGTGGAGTTCAGCAAACCTCTTTGCATGCGAAATAGCAGGTCTCCAGAGAGCAAATCCAAAGTGAAACATCTCTTGTGGTGAATGACACGAACTTCTCTCACTAATGATGCTTTTTGTCTGTCGGCTGTGCAGTGTGGCCCTGCCCTTACCAGCTCCTTGCCTGCAGCCCACGTGCAAGGTGACCCAGGCTCCCACCCCAAGCTCCTGCTGGGATTCAGCTTCACCCCGTTTGCGAGGGCTGAGCTGGGAGCCAGAGGCCATGGGGCTCACCTTGTGTGTCTGGTCACAGAGCAGCGCGGAATGCTGTGAACCTGGAGGATGGCAACATGATCCTTGTCACTGGTGTAGCTTAGACCAGAGGGAAGTCACAAGAGCAAAAGCAGTGTTCTTGGAGGTGCAGCAGAGATCTTGGGGGTGAGCACATTTGGTGGGGGACAGCAGCGTAGCACAGCCGCTGTCTGCACTTGTCACCAGGACAGGGACAGTCTTGGGGCAGGCATGTCCCACACTGGGGGCTGGTGAGACTGGAGTCAACACAGCCCCTTTCCTGCCTGCAGGCAGGATGCTCTGGCCAGGACTGGGGGGACTTCTTGAGCACTTGGGGTTGCCCTCACAGTGGGTGCCATGAAGTCAGTGCCCAAGATAACCCAGCTGGAAGGTAGGGGGCCCGAGGGAAACATGGTTTGTGCCGCTCTTTGCTGCCCAGCGAGCGGGACCATCGCTCAGGCTGGGGTCAAGCAGCCTCACCATGGCCCCACCGGGCTGAGAACATCCATTTTAGGTGCCTGTCGGCAGCGATTAGGGAGCACAATGCTGAGGGCCGTGCGGGGGGAGCCCACGGCCACATGGCGCGGGGGCTGCCGCAGGGGGAGCAGGAGGGGAGGACCGGCTGCCCAGCACGTCCCAGCGCGGGCGCTGCGGCTGCCTCGGGTCGTGCCGGGCTGCGGGGCCGTTATGCAAGGGCTGGCACCACGTGGCCCCGTGTGCCAGGACACCCTGAGTCCCACGGGACACCCCGCGTCCCACTCGGGGTGGCCCCAAGCTGCCCAGCGCCTGTGGACATCACCCATCTCGTGGCTGCAGGATGTGTCTCAGCCTCGTGCTGCTTTTCCCGTCACGGATGTCAATGGGGCCGTGGGGGATCTCAGCTGCTGTGACCAGTTCAGTTTTGGTCTGTGCATCTGGAATTTGGGGCAGAGGGTCTGTGCAAAGGGAGAAATTGTGGCTACTAAAGCAGCAGTTCTGCTGGGCGTGTTCCTCGGTGGGTTTGTAGCCACCTCTGGCGCAGCAACCAACTGGGCAAGGGGCTGCTTATCCACTCTGACTTCCAAACCACAGGGCTGTTGGGGAAGTGGCCAGATGGGAAGGAAGGGGCAAGACAGGGAGGTGTGTTTGTGCAGGGAGAACTTCCCTGTCCCACCTAATCGCCATGGCCTGCTTGGGTGTCTGCAGCAAGAACAGGGCTAATCCTAATCCAGGGCAAGCTTAAGGGGGCACTAGTGCCATGTGCCAGAGAGAGCCACATTCTGGTTGGCACTGGCCACCATGCCATGGTTTAGTGCCCTAAGCCCTGGGGTCAGTCCCACTAGCCCAGACCAGGGTTAGCTGGACCTGCCTTTTGGGATGGAGTCAGAGCTGCTTTAGGGCCTTGGCCTGCCCAGTGCTGCCAAGGGACACCCTTCCAACCCCACCGCTGAGGACAGACACACAGAGACCACGTTTCAACTTGTGTGTGGCTTTTCAACCGCATCAAATAACTTTATTCACACAAACGTCCCTTAATTTACAAAGCCTCTGCCATTCATACACATCAGGGGATCCACAGTGTTCAAAAAACTTAAATAGAACGTGTCATACCAACCCAAGTAAATCAAGTACAAAAAATATTTATATATAAAGTTGTTCACACATAGGTCCTAGATTACCAGCTTCTGTGCAAAAAAAAAAAAAGAAAAATACAGATTAATTTACTAATATTATCTTTAGTTTGGAGTCTGGGTTTAAGCCTTCTGCTCTTGCTAGCTCAGCACAGGGGCTGTGGGGCGCAGGGGGAGCCCACAGCAGGGCTGGGGCAGGGTGCCTGTCCTGGGCCTCACCCAGCACCCCGGTGGTGTGGCAGTGAAGCTGCTCACCCCTGCAAAGCTGCTGTGTTTTGCTGGGTGAACGAGCTGAAGGCCCATGGTGAGCTGGGCAGCTGCTGGGGAGGGGACAGGCACCAGAAGGGGGACACCAAGCACCCCTGTGTGGCCCATGAGCTCTTCCAGCTAAAAGCACTAGGGCAGGTTACAGAGAAATAATTTAGCAGGTCACAGCTGGAAGAGAGAAGCTCCCTGTGCTTATCTCCCAGCTGCACCTACCACCTCAGACACCCTGCTCTGGAGCACGAAATGCTTCTGTTCATGCAGGGCCACACTTCTGGATCTGCCTGTAACCAGCCAAGGAGCACAGGAGCTGCTGGCACAGCTCCCCCCGTGCCAGCAACAGCTCCTGGGCAAGGGAGCTGCATTGGCTGTATCCTCCTGCCAATGGATGGGGGGCTCTGCTTTCCAAACCCTGCCCTGGCTGATGGGATGGGGCTGTGAGGAGTGGAGTAAAGCCCCCAGCCTGCTCCTGCAGCACAGCCAAGGTGGCACAGCACTGAGCACCACACCCCCATCCCACGCCAGTACTGCCAAAAAGGGGACCAGGAGCCCCCCTCGCCCCGGGCAGCTGTAGTGTGAGGCTCGGGCAGCACAGGCCTGGGGTGAGGGAGGAAAGCAGCAATGCATTTCCCTGTTCTCCTGACCTGCAGAAAGCCCAGGGAAACGAATCCCAGTTTGTGCCCTGAAGCAGTTGTCCCATGACGCTTGGCAGGCTTAAACCCAGACTCATACTGCATACGGAGGAGACAGACACCGCACACAACAGAGGATTTCCACGACGATGGTAATGCTTGTTTTACATCTTATTGCTCCAGAAAGGCTCTGGGAGCCCGTGATATGTGAAGGAGCTGGGTCCTGAGGAGTAAAGGAAGACCACAGGGGTAACTCTTATCTGTCACTAGCACTGCTGAACCTCAAACACAGCAGCAAGGGGATATGGGGGAGCTAATCTAACCCCTCTAGGATAGAGCCACCTCTGCTTTCCTCCCCATGGACCAAAGCTGGCCGGGAGATCCCCATGACACCCGCACGATGCCAGCGGCGTCAGCCTTGCTGCAGGCTGGTGCAGATAACACGTTTCCCAATCCTCCTGAGGCTTGGCTTGTTCCCCCCACCCACCCCAAACCCTCTTGTAAACAGCAAAGTCAGAAGTAAACAGTTTCATACAATCACTCCCCTGGCGTGGGCACCAGCTGGGGCCACACAAGCCCAGAGGGTGACAGGGTTCTGCAATGGGGGCCTTGGCTCCCCACACACAGACCAGGTACCCCCTCACCTGGATGCTCAGCTTCACTGTGGCCAGGAAAAGACAGAGACAGCCTGGCCCAGGCTGGGCAATGGGCTGCAGGCTTGATGTTCCTTTCTTAAGCCTGGGTTTTCCCAGCAGCACACCCTAATGCCAAAAACATCCACAACGGAGGGTGAAGTTCAGCCTGCAGGAGCTGAGCAGGTGAGGTCAGATAGACCCACCTGGGAAGAGAAGCCTAAACACCCTCCATCCCACAGCACATGCAGGTTTGAGTTGTTCCCTATTCCCATCTTGTTCTAGAGGGAGTGCTGGTCTGAGTCAAAGTAACTGGGAGGAGAGATGTGGGGAGCTGTAAACACAAGGCAGCTTCCTGTATAGTCTGGAGAGTTGAGCACAAACAGCAGAAAAATCATCAGGGAGAAATGCTCTTCAAAGGACAAACTAATCAGGGAAACATCCACGTTGGCCAAAGGCTAGCAGCCCTAGGACTCCTCCTGGGAAGTGTTTGCTAAATCCTAAGTAAGGCACTACGGTCTAGCTCACTAACATCAAGCTGCTTTAAAAACACATCTGCAATTCAAAAGCTGAGGTGGAAACGTGTGGTTTGAAGATGGCCTGAAACAGCAGTGGACCAAGAGGACTGACCCTCCCAGGGCCTGCTGGGCTTTGCTCCTGTCCCCAGAGAGCAGCAGGAAACTCACAACTGGCTAGAGGCAGCGGTCCCAGGGAACAACCCACTCACTGCCTTCCACCTTCACCTCCTGCCTTTCAAGATTGGTATTCCTCCTGCTAGGAAGGTCCCTTCAACTGCGATGTGATGCCTGCTGAGGTGTCATTCCAGCAGGGAAAGCCACGTGAGCAGGGCTGGGAGGACAAAAGCCCTCTTACTGCACCTGTTCAGGTCAGGGTTCGGTTAGAACAGTTGTAACAGTCAGGAGCAAAGGCTCTGCCAGGTGGAGGAAGGATGGGTTCAGTGATCAGGGCACTAACACTGCACTTGTGAGCTACAGGGTTGACTCTCTCCCTCCTGAGGGATGCAGCACAGGGAGCTGCAGGAGAATCCCACCAGGCTGCAGCCCACAGAAGCATCCCTAGGGACAAACACAAGAGTGGCCTGAGAACAAGGGCTTGGCGGTGAATCTGTCTGTCTAAACCTTCACAAGTCACAGACACATGATCTGGAGCCTCCTGGTCCTCCTGAGAGGGGCCTGGCCTTCCTGAAGCCACAGCCTTAGCTTTGTGTCCTGGAATAGACGGAAGGGAAGAAAAAAGCCCTTCCTTCCTTTCCCTGCTCTAGATCTGCCTTAGCCCACATGATTTTCCTCCATTTCCATTAATTCCCATGAGGTCAGCAAAGTACACTGAGGAGATACACAGAGGTACTGCCAGTTAGGAACCTTCCAGTGATGACACGGGAAAGCTGCAGCCTGCACACAGGCAAGGAGCAGTTCCCACAGCCAGGGTGAGGGGGTCAGGGGGATCCCCCTCCTGCCCGTGGCCATGGCCAGCTCCAGGATGAGCATCCCAGCAGCTTGGGAGCGATGCTGGGTCAGACCAGCCCGCTCCCCAAACTACTGCTGGGTGATTTAACCTGGTGAGAAACGTTTTAGGTGGTTCAGAAGCTGCAGGGTAGAGAAGAGGTGGTGCTTTACATTGCATTTATAGTGAGCAAAGTCTAAAGATCATCAACATGGGGGCAGCCCGAGAACAGGAGTTTTACTTTAAATACAGGCAAGGAAATTAAGAATTAACTGCTCAGCCTGAGGTTCCAATCTCCTTACCTGAGCTGTACTGTACTTTAACCCACCCTGAACAGCAGCATTGCCTTTTATTTCCTGGAGATCATTAGTTAGCAGGGAAAAGTGTCCCATGAGAGGCAAGAATCCAGCCCAAGAGCCATTTAGGCCAAAGCTCCTCCTCTCCCCAGCATTGTTCCTAACAACTGGAGTTCAGCATTAAATGGATCAGAGCAATAGACTCCTTTGTGTTTCTCTTGTATGCAAACGATAACCACCTGAAAATGTACTCAGCAGCTCCACAGTCACCTCCGCAGAGAAAAGTACCAAACATCATAGTGAAATCCAGCTCAGGGAGAGGAGAGGTCTGCCCATCACAGCAGCAGATATGCCTTGCCAAATGGCTTTCCAGCTTGTTTATCCTACTCTATCCTAATGTCAACTGCTCACAGCCTGGGCAGCACCCACCTATTCAGGAGCTGCCTGGCTGTGAAATTATTATTATTTAGCTGCTTGCAACATGTGGTCCGAGAGACTCGTTTTTCCTAAAGCACTGCACTCCCGGTGTGAACCTTGCCATCACTTTGCTCCTGTTTTCCCCAGGCAAACTCAATAGCTTTAAACTCAAAACTGTGCCCAGCTGGACTCAGAGCTGTGCCTGGCAGCACACCTCGCTGCCAGGCTGCTGATTCCCACCTCCTTATGGAACCACGTCTCTAGAAACCCCTACTGAGTCAAACGGCAGCACAGGAGACATGGGGAGGGCTGGGCAAGGGCAGCTCTGCTCTCTGGATCTTGTTTAAAAGTCTCATGAATGTTGACAGCTGCCAGCTTGTGCTCTTCCACAGGCCCCTGCAGCCCCCTCCCACACCCCCACAACACCCCTTCCCAACACAATAAAGTAACATCCAAAGATTTCACATTGCCAGAGATCCTGCAGACCAGGGATCTTCTGTATCATCATCTTCCCTTATCTTCAGATTCCTTGTTGCACGTAAATAATGGAGCTTATGGGTCCCTGGTAAATAAACCTGTAAGAGAAAACAAGAGAGGAGAAAGACAGGTCAGGTTTGTCAGTGATTCATTTCAGTTACTACATTGTGAGTCCAGGCACTGGCTGCTGGATGGAAGGGATGTGGGACACCACTCCCACCGCCTGCCCACTGATCCCAGTTAGTCCAAAATGGGTGCTGCCACATCTCTCTATTTCACAGTGCTTTTGCTATCGATCCAGATAGGAACTGAGCTCAGATTGCAGTCAGTTCTTTCCCAGAGGTACTCCGACAGCAGAGCACGGAGCACACTGCCAAGGTCAGCACACATCCAGCTGCCCCAGGGCGAGGGCTGAGCTGGGGTGCGCTGGTGGGGGGCTGAGCATCGCCCCACACACCCATAACACAGCCCAATCCCGCAGGGCTCCCTGCAGCAACAGCCCTGCTGGAACAAGGACAAGTGTTACCATGGCAGAGCCAGGCCTTGAGCATCCACGTAATGCATCTGTGAGTGCTGGCTCCCTGTTCTCCACCTGGAAAGGTGGAACAAGCTGCGACCCCAGAGATGCCCTGCACCACTTGCCCGGTGCGTCAGCAGCAGCTCGGGCATCTCAAGTGTCTCTGCAAGAGGTGGCTAAAATCTGCAACTGGAAGCAGAGCAGGACGGGCTCACAGCTCAGCCCAAAAGGATGCTCAGCACCAGGAATTTTAAGGAAGAACAGGCAGGTATTTGCTGCACCAATCCCAGCATCCCCCACGCACCCTGTAGCAGCAGGGGTGCTGTACCCACTCATTCACTGCACTCTCTCATCCTCTGAGCTCAGGGATGTGGAAATGGTCAACTCCATGCATAAGCCACTAGCATTTTCCATCCAGTTTGTTTGCAACCCAGAAAATTCCCTGTGGACATACCATCCAGCAGCAAGAGCTGGACCCAGCAGTGGAACAGGACACATGCACATGACATGACTTCTGTACTGGAAATATATCCTTCAGGGTGCCCCAAACTCCAGAGGAAGGACCAGCAGAACCAAGGGCAGTAGTTGTGCTGGTTCCAGGAAAGTATCCTGTTGTCACCCCTCACACTATGCATGGGTGGTAATTTTTCAGGAGTTAACATCAGTTTAATTTTTTCCCAAACTTGAGCCCTGAGCTCTGTTATGTGGAAAAAAACTGGGGGGTAGATTTAGCCCCCACCTTCAGCAGGGGCAAGTCCTCCCCCACCAGGGATGGGACTACAGACTCTGCAGAGACACTGAGGGAGCAGCAGGAGAGACCTGCTGCAGAAAGAAATGCCACTGCCCATCAAATTACTCCAATCCCTTAGCCCTAGGAAATCTCATTAAAGAAATCCACACCTGAGGAACACAATTCTAAAGGGAGAGGCTGCTCAGAGCAGAAGGCAAGGCCATGGGCACACTACTTTTCAGGAAAGGTCAACCAAGAGATGCCACTTTTGCAGGCTGCCATCAGAAAAAAGCCCTTCTGTATGAGCAGGCGAGAGGCACCCAGACATCAGGTCAGGGGCAAACACGAGGATTTTTCTGGAAGATTTCTCCTGTTACGCAGCTTCATTAGCAAGTAGGGCAGTGATTCTGTGCTTCCCTGGAGTAGAAGCATTATCAGGGAAGGCGTTTGCTTGAGCAGCCCTGAGCTCACAGCTCTGAGACAGGAGAGCTCACCCCACTGACGCACAGTTTGTTGCAGGGGCCTTGTTCAAGAGCTTTTAATCCCTCCCCTGATGCCACTTATAGTTTTAAGCAGCTCGAATGTTCATTCAGCATCAACAGGATGTGAACCAGCAACCCATGGAGTCCTCACCCAGCACACAAAGATGACACCAATGTGTGGGGTCATGCAGAAAGGGGAGGTGGCAATGGGGTCTGCACAGCAGAGAGGACTCTGGGCAGGGGAGGAGAGATAACCCATCACCTTCTCGTGTTAACCACAGTATCTGTCCCTGTGTGGGAACACAGAGTACCAGGGAAGGGACTGAGATCCTGATTTATCTCCTGAGCTCTTCCTCATGCTCTGTACCTATATTTGTGATACTTTCTTTGGGAGCAGCTTAAATCCAACTGCAGTGGCCTCCCCCAGAAGGCAAAGCAGGGGTGACAGTGAACAAACACAACCACTAACACATCTGGCCAGGGGTGACATGCTCCAGTTCACCCGCAGGGCTTTGTTTCATCCCAGGTACAATCAATACTGCCCAGAAGGGTGTCACCACACTGTGAGCTGGTCCTGTGGTGCTGCTGCTATGGCCAAGGAGAGGAAGTGACCTACCTTTTACTGTCCCATGGCTTGTGTCCTTGCCAAGATTCCCAAACCACCTTGGAAAAAGTCCAAAGTCAAAACCAACATTGTTTCAGGAATGAAACTGCCAGCCTTAGACTGGTCAGTGGGCAAAACTTGAGCTGAGTGGTACTAACAGACAAGATCTAACTTGATTCAACAGCCCAGCTCACCAATAGCTCTCAGAGCTGCTGCTGCATCTCCATCCCTGTCTGTTCTCCAGCTCCAAAATTCCACAGGGCAGCAGTTTATCAACGGGGCTGGGAGCGGCTGGGCACAGCCCCCACCAGGGAGTTCTGGCCGGGACAGGGACAGACACCTCAGGCAGGGTGAGCAGATGAGCTTGTTCAGCATCAGCTCCCGGTGCACTTTGGAAATGCAAAGAGCAGAACAATGCGAATGGAAACAGCCACTTTCAGCCGCAACTGGAATGATCAAACCCAGCGACAGAGGAGTGTTGGAGAGAACCAGGCTGGCCAGGCTGCTGGACACCTTCCTGCTGACAGCAGCCTCCTCCCTTGATGCTGCAGCCTGCACAGATTCCTGCCATTTATCTTGAGCATCCACCTAAAATCAGACCAACTGTTTTATTCACAGTGAAAATATGAATTACTGTCTACCAGAACAAGCTGCCTTCGACACTGACCACAACCACTGCATTTTGATGTCCTGGGTGAATCAAAACTACAGTTTCTTAAATGCATAACAAGTCAGTGCTGGGCTATCACACTGCAATCAGGAGAGCCATTAGAAGGTGCTCAGCACAACCCAGCCACTCCCTAAGTGTACCAGAAAGGCTTTTGTCCTCTTCGCCCAAAAGGCTTTGGGAACAGCTATTGAGAGCTGTAGACAAACTTGGCTTTAAATAAACTTCTGGACAGGGTGGGGAAGCATTGTGCTCAAATTTAAAAGAGAATACCTTTGTTTCTCCCAGGAAAATGTTGCCCACCTCTGCTGGAAGTACTGCCCCAGGGCCACGGGCAATGCTGGGGAGGAGAACAAGGAGATAAGGAAACATCTCCACCTCAGGCACTCCTGGTGTCCAGGAGAAACCAAGCCAAAACCACTTTCCTGTCTGAGAACTGACACTTCCTATCTGTATTTTGGAAAGGTAGTGGAGCATGAAGCTGGCAGGTGCGTGCAGCATCCATGGCAGAAACAAAGGCAAAGCTGCTGAGACATAAAGCGAAACCTGAAGAGGTCAGTGGCATAGCAAAGAATAGGCAAAAATCCGATTGCCTGGGTCAGGGAGGGTTACAGTTTTCCAGGTTATGACACGATCCAAGGCTGAGCAGGTCTGAACTGTCCTGGGGAAGAACTCACTGCATGACCAAGCTACACGTCAGTGCTGCAAAGAAGTTGGAAGGGGTTATGTGAGTTTCTCGGTCAACTAAAATTACCTGAGAGCAGAATTCAGGCCCTGCTCTAAATCCCATTTTAAGCTTCTCAAGCAGGTTTCCAATTTAAGATTTGCATTTAATACAGGCCAGAGGAAGGCTGATTCGAATGCACAACTACACCGGGCATGAGAAAAGCCCTATAAGCAAAGCCCACCAAACATTCAGCTGCCCCATGACTGAGGCAGAGGAGTGCTCTGGGCTTGCAGGGAACATACGGCCGGTGCTGGGCTCTATGTGGGCCAAGCGACCATGGTCCGTGTGCCGGGCTGGGTTATGTAAGAGCATCCATCGCTGCTGCAGCTGTGTCACGACGGAGCGATCATCGGTGCAGGCTCACGGATGGAGGAGGGGGGGTGGGGGGTTGCAGGAGGCAGCTGGGTTTGAGCAAACAGCCGCAGGGTAGGACTGTCCCCTCGGTGTTTGTTATCCCTTCATGTACTATTCCGCAGATCTGCGCAGGATGAATTTTCCCCGGAGGGCAGGGGCTGGTTGCATAACTCAGCAGCATCATGTCAGCACAGAGCAAGCCCAGATGGCACAGCCCGGCCTGACCCTCGGCAGAGCTGCTCCCACACCGGACCGGCCCCACGCCTCACCCCGGGGCACAAGGCGGGGTGTCTGCTCTTGCCCCAGGGCTGCAGCAGCATCCACAGGTTCACTCCCCTCACTCTAATCCCCAGCCCACACTTGCACTGGGACCAGTATCAAGCCCCAAGGCAAGCAGTCCTTGAATCAGTTACTTGCACTTGAGGCCTCAAGGATGTCAAATATTTTGGGGGGGGGGATGGTGCGGAGGGGATGGTCTGCGGACAAGTTTGGGCAAACCAACAGTGACAGAATGAGATCCACCCAATGGGTCTTTCCATTTCCATATCCCTATTTTTCTACATACAGCACAGAGTGTACCTGGGCACACAGAGAGAGAGGGGGGGGGTACAGGCAGCACTTAGCTCTCCATAAGCTCAGGAACCCTCAGGTGGGGGCAGCAAGGAAGGGTTTTAACAAAACCTGACAAAACAGCGCCACCTTGCCCACCACCTGTTGCTGGAGGCTCATTCTCAGAGCACACCAAGCACATGGCCATCAGCTGAGGATGAATGCCGGCCAGAGAAGCCATTTCCTCCCTCTTTGCCCTCTTGTATCCGTGGTCTGCTCTGATCCATCTGGCTCTGTGTGGTTTCAGGGTGAGGTAAGGGCTGCAATGCCAGCACCTGACACAGGCAGGCTGTCAGAGGTCTCCTGGGACCACTGACAAGCAGGCAGCTCTGCAGGAGCCTGAGAAAGGACCTGGGCTGGGAAGAGATCAGCCTCACACCCCCGGTAATCTGTAATTCTTCAGTTTCACTGAAATGTTTGGCTGGGAGAATCCCTAGTAACAGCTCCTGTTTACAGACAGCTTTGCCATGTAGGCAACACCTCCCCGGTCCCTCTGTGTCACTGGTTAATGATACTGCCAGCTACCCCACGTCCCTGGGGATCCTTCCCGGCCATGTGTGACCACCCAGGCCTCAGGATCAGGACCTCTGAGCCTGAGACTATTTAGCTGGGGGGAGAAGGGAGGGGACTCTTGAACAGAGCTGAGCTCAGTCTGTTTTGTAAGCTTCCTTCCTGAGCAGACACAGGTCTACAAACACAGATGCTGGAGACCAAAGCATCTCCTCGGTTTGGGCCACTGCAGTTCACGCCAAAGGGAAGTCCTGCCCTGAACAGGGAAACGAAACAGAGCCACAAGATGGACCCACGTGCCTTGCAGGTGAAAGGAAACAGCTTTGTGCCCAGGCAGATGTGCCAGCTGAGCCCCGAGGTGTCCTGTCCAAGTGTCACAGGGGAGAGGGATGATGCCAGACAGTGAGGTGCTCCCAGCACTGATCACAGAAATTACATCACATGGCAGAGGCAGAACTGGCAGCTCTCTCCCTGCCCCTGGGAGAGACGGATGTCCCCAAAGCTCATACCAAGTGCTGCCAGGTCTCTCTGCCACAGCTCAGCCTGTCTCAGCCACTGGCCAAGACCTGTAAGGAGAAGGACTGCTGCCCAGCCCTTCAGGCAGTGGCAGGACAAGCATCTGCTAATTCTGTTTCCCACCTCTACTTTATTTTTGCAGTAGAGTAGGTGAAAACAACCTCAGAAGAACCTCTGATGAGTCACTATAGAAATAGCTCCAGGAACATAAGACTCCTTTGTGTCACTACAAAATGCACTAGGGGCCAGTACAACAGACAGAACAAAAAGTGCGAATCACTTACCCAGCTGCAAAGCACAGCAGTGCCCTGCCCTGAATTTAAGCAGCACATGTAACCTGGTCCATTCTGGTTTCAAGCTCAAAGGCATCAGGTCGATCCTGCGGGTTAGCAGCCAACATGTCTTTCAAGAGCTGCTTGATCCCCTCAGACATGGAAGTCCTGCGTTTCTGAGGGATGTGCAGCTCCATCTTTGGGTTTTCTAGCAGCGCTTCCCCAACGGGCACAATCTCGGTCCCCTGCTTGATGTAGGTTCCCAGCAGCTCCTTCTTGGTCTCGGCGTCAATGAAAGTGATCCTCTCAATCATGGCCCAGATGATGATGCCAAGGGCAAAGATGTCAGCCTTGGCAGTGTAGTGTCCTTCCCAGACCTCGGGTGCCATGTAGAAATCAGAGCCACAGGCCGAGGACAGCCAGTACTTGTTCACATTCACATTTTTGTTCTCGTGCCCCCCCTCCTTGCCCCGAGCCGTCAGGCCAGCGCAGACCTTGCTCAGCCCGAAGTCGGCCACCTTGAGCACAGGGGTGCCAGACTTCTCTGTGATCAGGATGTTGTCTGGTTTCAGGTCCCGGTGGACAATGTGGTTCTTGTGCAGGAAGGCAATGGCACTGGTCAGCTGCAGCATGAAGCTCTTGTTGGTCGCCGGGTCGGGTCTTCGGGAGAGCACGTACTGGTTGAGGTCTCCCCCTTCACAGAATTCCATGACGAACCACAGGTAGCAAGGCTCCTCTGCATAGCCCAGGATCCTCTCACCTAATCAAGAGGGATAAAAGAGTGGGTTTTTCAGGCACATTACAAAGTCCACACTAACCCAGGGCAGGCAAGGAATGGGTCTGGTTTATGCAGATACAGGAACATGACTGGGACCTATCACACTGTGGGGCACCATCAGTGATGCTGGCACTGCTGTGGCTTCAAGTGCTTTGGGATCCCATTGAGCACCACACACCAGCACCCCATTTATCCCAGCCCACTGCCTGGGAGCCAGCTCAGGGACCTTTTCCCAGCAAACTGCAGTGAGTGGCACTGAGAACATGTCCCGCCATTCTCCCCAGGCTCTGACAGCCAAAGCAGCAGAGGCTAAAAGCACAATTAGCAACAACTCTACAGTATTAAAAAAAAAAAAAAAAAAATCAGTTCTATGTGGTATCAGTATCAGTTCTCCTCTCCCACCTGAGCTCTGCTGCAGGAGGCAAAGGCTGGCTCACGCTACACAATTTACTGAAACTGGACATGGGGAGTAAATCACAGCTCTTAACTGTGTCAGTGCAGCCTCACTAGGAGTGGTCACAGCAATGTCTAAGCCCTGCAGCCCACTGGATCTGCCCGGATCAAATGCAAGCATTTAATTTCATGTGTGCTGGGGGAGCTCTGCCACTTCATCCAGTTTTTATTAAGTGCCGACAACCCTTTAATGAGATGAAGCTGGAGGTCCAAGCAGCAAACTATGTCTGCTGAGCGTAACCTCAGCCAAAGCTTGTGACTGTAGCTGTTGCTGCTACTCAATGTTACACCCCAAACAGCTTCTCCCTTCTCCAGACATCAAAGCAAGCTCTTCAAGCTCAGAGCATCTCACGGTCGATATGTGAAATCTAGGTTTTACTCCATAAACCTCCTGCCAAGGAAAGGACTCTCTTGCACATAAATTAGACATGTGGAGAACACAACAGATTCATATAAGCTAATGGGGCCAGGTCTACCACTGGTGCTCCCTGGGGATGCCAGGGTGCCCCAAGGAGCACTGGTAGACCCAACCCCACTAGCTCATGCCAGGTTACAAATCCCACTGCCAGACCTCAAGTCTCCTTCACAGAGCTCCCAGGTGACAACCTGCACACACCACCAGAGCATCATTTTACTCCAGAAACTACATTTTTTTTTACCCTCAAGCACCATAAATGAGAAGCTGGAGGACACCACTCACCTCTGCCACTGTTAAAAAGTCCCACAGCCAAACTCGAGTGTTTTGAAAGCAGTTAAATAACTCCACCCATCTCACAAAGTTGGGTTTTGTTTGAGCAAAGCCCTAGAGAGCATCTGGGAAAGCTAAAAACTTCCAGCAGCAGGTAAAGCCAAGGACTACCAGGGACATGCAGCCCTGGGCTGCACTGGTCAGTGATCGGTGTGGGTGGGAGTATGGGTTATTTGCACAAACAGTCTGTATCCATGGCTACTGCTATGGAAATGGAAATCTGCACAACACAAAGATTTGGCTGCACCTCCCTGCCCTCAGCAATCTTCTGCTGAGATTAGGTCCGAAGGTTATATCTGAGGCATGGAAGAACAGGCTGGAGATACACAGGACAACTTTGGGGGTCTCATTTGGGTGGAGAAGGGGCTCAGCATGCAAGTCCAAGGACCAGATGGGAGCAGCACAGGACACCTTGGCTATGGAAACCGAAATGCTGATCAGGAAAAGCAGCTTCTGTGGTGCAAGCCCCCCTTTGGCATGACAGCATGGAAACTGAAGCAGAGGTTGCTTGTCCTGCAAGCAGAGACCTTGGCACAGCCAGGGCAGCCCCAGCTCACATTGCTGCCACCACCACCGTTTGCTAAATCCCAGTGACATCGCAGCAGGACACAGGGTCTGGCTTTCCTGCTCCCCTCTGCACCCATACAGCCCCAACATAGGGAGCAGGAGGGTCTGGCTCTCCTCTGCCAGGAACAAACCATGACAGGGAGTACAGTAGAGCCTCGCACCCCTCCAGGTGGGAGCATCCATGCAGCACTGTTGACAGCCCCTTCCCACGGGAAGAGGCTCAAATCCTGGCTCAGCAACAGCCAGGACCTGTTGGCTCTGACAAGCCAAAGTTTGTTTTTAGCATAACCAAGGCTCTGATTTAAAATTTGCCCCCTGAACTTCAGCAAGCACAGGGACGATGATGAGGGACCCAGCAGTAGCTGCGAGCATCAGGCACTTCAGTTTGGGTGGAGTGCTGCTAGGAGAAACTTAAGCCAAAAGTAATATTTCCTCATTTTCTTTCTATAATCTGAAAGTGTTTTAGTTGTTAAATCATCTTCCTGCCTTCAAAACAAACAGCTTTAAACATAAAGAGCTGGCAAGCCGCTTCCTAAAGATGAGATGTTAGCAAACTGAAGTCAGGCAGCCAGGAGCTGAGGAGGTGCCGATGCCAGGCCAGACCTGTTCTCCATCACCAAACCAGCATCCCTGTGTGCTCCCTGCCCAAACCCAGGATGGCACACACTCACCCTCCATCCTTCCAGCATCCCTCCACCACCTATCCTGGGAGCTCATTAGCAGTGTGCTAATTTGCTTAGCTTCAGAGGGAAAATAAAAATCTAGTGAAAGCAGAAGCAGCATCCCAGTGCCCAGCACCACATGTAACCCCCGACTCCCTCTGTGCAAAGAGGCTGTGCCAGAGAGGTGGGAGCTGGTGGCATCAAGTCAGGTGCTTGGATCGATGACAACTTGCATGGGTGATGCCAGGGCAGTCCATGAGTGAGGCTGAGTACTGGTGGCAAGTTGCTGGCCCCACAGGTGACATGCTAGGAAGCAACACCTTATACCTGTTCACTTAAGGCAGCTCTGTCACTGCTATAGGTTAGGAGCAAGAGGGGCACGGAGGTGGTCCTGTATCAGGGCTCTGAGCACATTGCACTGGTCTGTGCCTCTCCTCCAGCTCAGTGCCAGGCTTTCAGCTTCCTTTTTATGCTCTGCTCTTAAATTTAATTATTCCACATCTCGTTAAAACGATCAAGGTTCAGGCTCCGCGCTGTAGCTGAGACCCAGCATCTCCTGGGTGTCCCGACAGTTGCGCTCCCGATTCAGAGAGTCTCGGATTAATCCTCCCCGTGCCCTGAGCCCCGGCACGTTGGCACAGCATCTGCGCCGGCCCGTAAATAGCCCAGCTGCGGTCGTGCAGAATGGCACGGCAGCACAGCCCCACGGCCACCGCGGCGGCCCCGGCACTGCCGCGCACCGGGAGAGGGGGCAAGGAGACCCGCGGCCGGGGAGGGCGCTCACCCGGCTCTGCACTTCGGTTTGGGAAAAAACGTATTTATCCGTGTCTGTCAGACCCAAAGGTCGGGAAGGCACAGACCGCTCAGCATAGCAGAGCCCCGAGGGCAGATGGAGGGGAGAATGCACTCCCGTTTGGTTTGGGGAGGCAAGCTGCTTCCCTTCAGCCTGGGGATGCAGCAGGATCACAGGGCAGGCAAAGCCCTCTCTGGGAGTTCACGGGGGCTCAACCCCCACCTAGAGATGGGGGCATCTATGGGGCTCCTTCCCCGCGTGGAGATGAGGCACCTACAGCTGCCCAAGAGCTTTCCCCAAGCCAAGCTACCTGCCCTCGCGGTGTGCAGCATGACAGAGGGGTGCAGGAACCACCCTGTACCTGCCAGAAAGAGCTTGACCTGCTACAGCTGGACACACACCCAAAGGGAAGAGCTGGCTCCTCTCCCAGGGAGCCGTGGGCCCAGGCTGCACAGGAATTTGGACACTGCCCTTTTCAGGGAGCCTCCCTTGGGTGGCTGTGTGAAGGGAGAACAGGAGCTGCGCTGCATGGGGAGAGCCAGGCAGGTCTGGACGTGTCCCCCCAGGGATACAGAGGGGACAGGGAAGGCAGGGGCAGTCAGAGCCACAGGTTTGCTCGCTTAGAGGATGGGTCTCAGCAGCCTGACGTGAGCTCTGTGCCTGACACTGGGTTTGGGGACTGCCTGTGCCAGGAGGCACTCAGAGACTGAGCCCCCCCGGGAGCAAACAGGAGTCCTGGCACACAGGTTTGGGGAAGGAAGGACGGGGGTGATCTGGTTCTTCTGGGGGGCCTGGGGGGCATCAAGGGTGCAGGGCTCCAGTGTTTTTCCACATCTTCACGGCACATTGGCAAAGCTGGGTCTGACAGGCAGCCAAGAGAGCAGAGGGAGGGAGTGTTTCAGAGATGTCACCAGCACAGTCATCGGCTGTGGCAGGAGAAGGTGACCCCTGACAGTCCCGTGATGCTGCTGAGGGACCCCAGGGGAAAATGGGGGTGTCAGCATTGATGCTTCTCCAGGGCTGTTCCCATAGAGACAGCACTGGGGGGAAATGGAGACAGTCCCAAAGCTGTGAGAGTTTGAGGGAGCAGGCAGGGCACCGTAACAGGCTGCAGCCTCGGGGTGCTCAGAGCTGGGACAGTGCACCAGGCAGAGAGGGAGAAATGTACCCTTTGGTGTGACTGTGGCAGAGGCTGTGAAAGTCCCTACGGGATTTGTGTGGGCTGTGGTAAGAGGGGGAGCCTCAGGAGTCAGGGTGTAAGGCAGGAGGTCAGTGCTGGCATCGGGGCATCACACAGGGATGTCCCCCAGGACTGGGGCTGAGTCTGGAGGTGGCAAGAGGGTCTCTCAGGGAGAGGAAGATGGGGCTGGGGTGCTGCTGGGCACAGGGAGGGACCCCAGGGGCACGGCACAGGGCTGGAGAGACATGGGTGGGAGCTTAGTGAGGGGCATCACTGAGAGCAGCAGAGAGAGAAGAGGGAGAGGGGAGAGGATGGCACGACACTTGGGGCACAGGGCCCAGCACAGGAGTCCCTCGGGTGTGCTCAGGCTGGGTGGCAGCAAAGAGGGGCACCAGAGGCACCCTGTGAGGGAGCCATGCAAGGCCAGGACAGGGGTGGGTGATGGGAACAGCATGGAGCAAGCCTGAAGGAGGTATCCCAGAGGGGACCCCAGGGCTGGCAGGGCTGATGGGGTGCCCAAGGGCACACTGTGGGGAGCCCAGGAGGGTAATGCTGGAAAAGCGCTGAGTTAAGGTGGAGGGAGGGGTGTTGTGAGAGCTGGTAGGGGAGCTTTGGGTGCTCCTGAGAGGAGGGATCTGAGCGAGGGGGCGATGCGGAGCGAGGCAGGGCATCAGCAGTGCCTGGGGCAGGGGGGAGGGGGGGGGGCGGTTGGGAAGGGGGAAAACACGAGTGTGTCCTGCACGGTGTATCCCCCGGGGGCCGCTGTTGCGGGGGCGTGTAACCGTGGGGGGAGGCGCCACGGGG
>JAWWEU010000053.1:7543380-7556693 GCA_035583155.1 Acropternis orthonyx | reverse complement strand
TGGGGGACCCCCCTCCCGGTCCCGCCGCCCGTCCCGGGGCCGTCCGTCTGTCCCGACCGTACGACCGGCCCGCCCCTCCGGGCGCGGCGGGGGCTCGGGCCTGGCACGCGGGGCTCACCTGGACCGCGGCGTGTGACCGGGCGGGGCGGCGGGATAAGAGCGGGGCCGCGCGCCCTGACGTAACCCCTTATGTAACGGCGGGGGGTGACCCGCCCCCACCGGCCCCCTCCCGCCGCACCGGGAGGGGCCCCGGGCACCGGCGGGGGCCGTGCTGCGGCGCAAGGGCTGTGTGTGATGCCTCGGCAGGGGGGTGATGCCCCGGCTCCCGGTGAACCCCCGGTACCGGGCGAATCCCCGGTGCGCCGGCGGTGGCCGTGCGGTGTTGGTTGTTCGGTACACCGGGAAGGACTAGCTCGGGGCTTCGGGGTTGGGGGCGTTTTCACAGCCCCGGCAGCGCTCGGGGGCTCAGCCCGGGCGCCGCGCTCGCCCCGCCGGTGCCGGTGCCGGTGCCGGTGCAGGTTCGACCCCGCTCCCCCGGATCGCCGGTGGATTCCACCGGGAATTTCCCCCAAAAGTCGCCACGATCCCGGGAGGCACCGCCCCGCCGGCCGGGACCGGGGGTTTTGGGACAGCACCGGCTGTCCGTGCACCGGCCACGCCGGGATCCCCACGGGCGGCGAGGGGTGGGGACAGACCCCAGAGCTGCAGCGTGTCCCCCCGGGGATGGCCGTGTCCCCACGCGGGGGTCCCCGTCCCACGCACCGCCCCCAAACTGCTCCTCACAGGGGGGCTTCACGAGCCCACCCGGGGCTGCTGCCCGTGGGGCGGATCTCCTCCTGGATGCTGGGCGCTGGCAGCCGCTGGGCTCGGGGCGTTCCACGCCGCCCTCCCGTGGATTTTGGGGTGAGGTGATGGGTGTGGGGGGAGAATGGCAACCAAACCCCTCAACAGGTACTTTTCCAGCCGCCTCCCCCGCGTTTTCCTGCCCCCCGCGCGGTGCGTTTGGCAGCGGGCGGTGCTGCCGGCCAAGGAAAGGAGCTCGTCTGCAGAGCCCGTTCGCGGAGGAACTCTCAGAATTCCCCCGTTTCTCGCCTCGCTGCTGAGCCACGTGCCGCTGCCATCACGCGGGTCCTCCCCCCACCCTCCCGCCCCGGAGAGGGGACGGCGACCCCCGGAGCCACCGATGGCTGCAGCTCCCGCAAGTGCTTTGACCACAGTTTGCTTTTAAGTGGAGCCACTTCAGCGCTCCCGGGGGGTGCTGCGGGGGCCGTGCCGCAGCTCCGTGCCCCCGGTGCCGCTCGGAGCGGCGTGACTCGCCGTGTTCGCGTGGGCGCCGCTTCTCGCGCCGCCGTGGAGTGGCCCTTGTGCCTCCTGCCCACGCAGGGAGGTCACCGTGTGCCCGCTCCCTGCTCCGCTGCCCCTTTTGTCGCTGCAGTGGCCGGGGGTTCGCTCCGGCGCTGCCACGGTCGGTGGGAGGTTGCGCGTCTCCCGCGGTTGCTTTGGAGCAGAAGCGCATCCCTCATTTCTCCCCGTGTCCCTCAAAACGCCACGTCCTGCAGGGCCAGGCAGGAGCGTGGAGGTTTTGGGAGTTTCTGGAAAAGCCCTGTCCCACTGAATGGGATAAAACTGAACGTGCTGGAGGATCCACAGCGTACCCACTGCCTTCCCGCGGGTGCTCCCGCCGGCAGCGCTGGGTCGTGGTCCCCGCTGCTCGGGGACAGCCCCGGCAGCTGGCAGAGCTTGTCCCAGCCTGCAAAGGACGATTTACACCATCCCGGGATGGGGAGCGCCCTGTCTGGTTTGGGGGAGGGTCCCTGTGGGGATACTGGGGGCGCAGGGGCAGACTGGCAGCGCAGTGTGACGTGCACTGCCATTTAACTCCCACCTCCTTCCGCGGCTGCCTGGCACGCTCGGCCCCCTCCTCGCCGAACCCGCCTTTCACTCATGTAGTTAAGAAAAGTTAACTTTTCTATTACCGCACATTCCTCTTACCCAGGTACTTAATTACCATTGTCCCAGGGAAATGTCAGTGTGACTCAGAGACACTTTCCCATTAGGAAGAGACAGATGAATATCAATTAGTGATGCTGGTGGGTGGGCTGGCTCCCAGCTTCTCTCCAGGGGGACCCTGTCACCCCCCACGCCTGCCTGGACCCTCTCACCCAGCTCAGGACACCTGTGGCACTTTGCTCTGGGGACAGGAGTATCTTGACCTCCCACCCGGAGCAAAGGGAAGGAACCTTATTCCAAACGACTTTTCCCTCCGTTCCCGCGGGGTTTGCTCCATCTCTAGAAACACATCTCCCTCCTATGCAATTACCCTGCACTGGGAGGTGGCTGCAGGTGCATATACACTTACATATATATTTATATAAAAATAACGGGTTTGGTGCAGAAATGCACCTCCCCACCACGTCTGCAATGCCTGCAGGACGGCCAGTCCCAGCTGCAAGGATTAAAACTGCCCGAGGGCTGCCTGAAACCCCTTGCCCAAGGTGCCAGTGCTGGTTTACAGCTGCATTTTGTCCTTCTCGACTTTGTTCTGTGCCTTCACAGCCCAGCACACCCCGGCACAGCAAGAGGGGGCCGTGGTTGCCCTCTGCCAGTGCACCCCACGGGACCTGAGCTCCATCCCCCCTCACTGCAGCACCCAGGATGGGTTCCTCTGTTGGCCCTGGTAGGGATACAGGATGCTTTGCCCTTGCCCCCCACGCCATGCCCTGCTCCCTTGGTCTTTCTCTACAGGCACAACCCTGGCCCAGATGAGTTAAAATTCACCTCCAAACAAGAGCTGTGGAGTCCCATCTGCGTTTTGTGGAGCAAACATGGGTGCTGGTGGAGGTGACCACCAGCCTTGGGGATGCAGGACCATGGGCACAGGCTGCCATGGCTGCTGGGTGCCCAGCAGAGCGTCCTGGCCGTGCCAATTGCCTCCATGTCCCTTGCCAGTGCTGGGAGGGCTGAGCAGGGGGGCACCAGGTCTGGCAGCTGGTGTTCGAGCTGGGAGAACGGCAGGTTGCTGGGAAACATCCCTCTTGAGCTCCGATAAAAATAGCTCCATCTTCAAGGCAAAAGGATGGGCTGCGCTGCTGGCGACACAGGGGATGTGTCTGCACCCACTGGGGTGTGGGGGCCACAGCAGGCTGGCCTGACCCCAGGGGATCCATGCCTTGGACCCCCATCCTACACCTCTGTTGTGACGTGGTGCAGTGGGACAGTGGTTGGGCTCAGGGGGTGCCTGTCATTGCCCAGTGCTGCCCTCCCTCACCACCAGATCAGGCTCGGGAGTGTGTGAGAACAGGAATCAGGGCTGAGCAGGGAAAGTGGGGGTGTCTCTGTCCCCCCCACCCTGCTCCTCTTGCCGCTTCAGCTCATCTCTGGGTTTGCTCTCGTGAGGAGGGGGCTCGAGGGATGTGAGTTTGGGGCGAAGCTTAGTGGGTCTGAGCCCTGACAGTGTGAAGGGGGTTTTCCATGTGAGGGATTTTTCGCTCAGCAGCAGCCAGGCTGGGTGGGTTGGGGGCATCCAGCTTTTCCCAGAGCACGACGACCCTCTCTCCCTCCCCAGCAGCTTTGGATGGGCTCACTCCTCTCTCTGGCATCTTCACTGAAGTGCCTCCTCCCAGGCTGGTGAGTGGGGTGGGAGGAAGTCAGGACTTCACTCCCTCGTCCTTCTTGGGCAGGATTTGAATTTGGTGTCCAGAGGGATTCACAACCCCAGCAGCCGAACTCCTGTGGGAGGAGATGAACCCCAGCCGGGTGCCCTGCCAGCTCCCTTGTTTGGGGCACATATTTCGGCCCGAGGACCGAGGCTGGCCCCGACAGAGTCCCCCGAGTGCTGCAGCCGCAGCGGTGGGACACGCACCCGGGTCCCAGGGGCAGCCGGGAGGCTGCGGGGAGGCCTCGGCAGTGCGGGCTCGCTTGCTCGGGAGGTGGTGGGGATGCTGCGGGGCTGATTATTCACAGCTTCCCTCGCCCCGATTGGCTCTGCCGCCGCGCACAGCCGGGCCCCGCCGCAGGAGGAGACTCCGTGGCCATAAAAGCAGGGTGGGAGCCAGCGGGCGGTGAGTCCGGTGGGCAACCCGGGCAGCACTGTGGGGCCACCAGCCAGCGTGGCCTTGCCACCGCCACCGATGCCCGGCTCAGCCTGACACCCTTGGAGGGACACCCATCACCCACGACCTGTCCTGACTTGGCGAAGTGGGTGCTCGGCGGGACTGGGGAACAGCGACAGGTAGGTCTGTTGGGGGTTGTCGTTCTGCTCCCCTTGCATGGGCACAGCTGGGGGTTGCTCCTACTGTCCTGTTTAAAAACACACCCTGAGCCGCAGCGCTGAGAGCAGCTCGTGGTTGGGGCTTGTTGCGTTATTTTGAAGGGGCTCCCACCTGGCTGCTGGTGCTTCTCTTGTCCCTCAAGTGGTTTTCGTAGCCCATGAACCACTGTCCAGAGCTCTGCTGGGGTTCATTTCCAGGCTGATGCCGTGTCTGCCACCCTCGCAGTGGGGTCACCCAGGGCTCAGAGGGCAAAGGGAGCAGGGGGAGAGAATGGGGGGTTTCTTTCTCTCCCCACCCCTGCTTGGCTTAAGCAGCAGCAGTGGCCACAGAAGTGGGTTTTGAGTGGTTCTGTTCCAAAAGTTACCAGCTTTTTTGAGAAGCCTTGTCCTGAAGGCTTTTCCAGGTAAATGTTAACAGTGAGGAAAGGAACTGCTGGAAGGCTGATTCTTCTTCTCCACCAATATAATACCTGCAGGGTCCTAACCTGTATAGTTGGACCTGTGTGGGAGGAGGGATCTGGTCAGTCTGGGAGAGCTGTTCGTGACCCTCATTAGGAATAATCACAGGTTAATCAAGACGGGGGCAGTCTCTGCTACCAGGCACACACCGTCCCAATTCCCCATCCCTCCTTGAGTTACCAGGTCTATAACTGGCCCCTGGGGGGTGCATGGATGCAGCTTGTGGCTTTTCCAAACACAAGCAAAGCCTGAACTCTGAAGACTCAAGTGGAAATTGGGCAGGGGGCGAGAGGATCCTGAGAGGCACCTGGCACAGGTACAGAGAGTGGCTGCAGCGGCTGGGACCCAATGCTGGCATTTCCAGACCCTGCCGCAATCCAGTTGAGGTGTTCCTGCAGGGAGATGGCTCTGGAGCTTTGGGCTTCTCTGGGTAATGCAGGATTGAACTCGAGCTCTGCTTTTTTTCTCCCTCCCTTTGTGTTCTTTTTGGTTCTTCCCCCCTCACCCCCCCTCCCCCCTGCCCCGCTGCTTCTTTTCTCTTTTGTCCAAAGCCCTTTGTTTTTTCCCCCTTTCCCTGCTCCCATTTTGCCAGTGCCCCCCGTTCCCAGCCACAGAAGCAGGCAGAGCACTGCTGGGACATTTGTGGCACCACCTGGACAGAACATGTTTGCTGAGAGGTGTCTCAGGTTGTCCTTGGCCACGCTGTGCCCGGAGAGCTGCAGCTCCCCTGGGTGTCATGAAATCCTCTGTCTGCAGTAGGGTGACAGGGATGGGACACACCGTGTCCAGAACGCCAGGGGACTGAGCTGTGCAGTGCCAGTCTCTCTGGCAGCTTGTTCCCAGCACAAGGTGAACATTCCTGGTGCGATCCCTGCACGCTACTCTGGCGGCACCCATGGGGATACTGGCAACACAAGAGCATGGCGGGGCAAGGGAGGGGGCAGGTGGGAAAAAGGGGAAAAAATGTTCCCAGTGGGGCTGCTGGGAAGCAGCCAGTAGATATTTTTGGGGGCTTCATTGCCCTCAGTGCTGTGGCTGGGACCTACCTGTGTGGCTGGCATGTCCTCGCTCCTCGGTGCAGTCTCGGTGGCTCCTCGGCAATAACGGACTGTCTCTGTGTGTCAGTGGCGAGGGCTGGCTGAGGTCCCACCATGCTTATCCTGGTCCCTGCCGTGCTTCCAGGGCACTGGGGGGATGCACAGAGCCCTGGCAGTGCAGCCAAGGAATGCAGACAGCTCGACACACGATGGTGCAGATAATTCAAATTAAATTTTATTCTAGCATGAATTAATACTGTGGCATTAACATTTCTTCATCAGTACCAATTACAGTACATTAGCAGCTACTGCTGGAGAACACAATAGTCTCTAATATGCGTCATTAATGTGTAACAGATCCCTCTGGGTCATGCCTTCCCACCCCTGATAAAAGCAGCCACGGAGGCAGGCAGGGGCTTGCAGCCAGTGCACCCCTTTGGGGTTGTCTTTTACTCTCAGGGCCGTTGTGGTCCTGGTGGCACCGTGATCCTGGACTGGGCTTCGTACTGCCCCTTCCAGCCTCACCCAGAGTCTGGCTGAGCACTGCCTCTCTCTCAGCCGAGCACAGTGTGCTAAGCCCTCCCTGGCCTCTCCACGGAAGCCTGAGGCTCCGTCACAGCTCCCAGACGGCTGGAGGAGACGGTGATCATGGCTTGCAGGTAGGCTTGAACCCAAAATCTGGCTTTCCCCTGCCTCCCTCCTGATGCACCAGCCCAACAGAGTTGGTGGGTGGGAGGGAGGAGAGATGAGGCTGCACTGGTGCGGAGTACAGCAGCCCGGGGTGAGTTCCTCCTGGGTGACAGCATCACCCTGTCCCCTTCCCACCCCATCTCCAGTTGTGGTGGTTCTCTTCCCCAAGGCAAAGGGGAAGAGCCAGTGATTCATCCCTCCACACCACACAGGCGCAGGCATGGTGATCGCAATATCACACAGAAACCCAGTGCTAGAGAAAAAAGGGACTTTATTTCTAATAGTATGGAAAGAGGGATGGGATGGGATGGGATGGGATGGGATGGTCCTGGCAGTGGCTACAGACTTGTGCCAAGGACCAGGCTACAGCAGGGCTAAGAGATTGCATCCTGTGGTGTCCTTGCCAGTCACCTCTGTCCCACCTCTCCTGGCCTGGGACCCAGGAGGAGTGCCTGGAGGTAAGTCCCACAGGACAGGCACAGGCACCGGTCCCTGCATGTGTCCCCAGGAACAGCTCACAGGTCGGAGGTGCCCATGGAGCAGTGATGGGTCCCCCCAAGCCAGCACAGGGAGGGTGACGGGCTCTGTGCTGTCTCCCCTTCCCCAGGCAGCAGCTGCAGGACAAGATGGCACGGTGGGCACTTGCACTGGCACTCTGTCTGTCCCTGGTTGTGGTGGCATCTGCTGACTGTGTCACCCAGTGTTCCCTGTGTGCAGCCCAGAGCCACGGCACCGAGAGCAGTGTCCGGCCCCTGGTGAGTGCCAGCCCTGCACAGAAGTGAGGTGGGAGGTCCCAGCAGTGGGGTGTCACGGGTGCATGGTGGCAGATCTGGGTGCCACCTGGGGGGTGGGTGGTCATGGGCACCCCAGGGTGCTGAGGATGTGCAAGTTTTGGCTCCTAACTGAGCTGTGCAGCATAGTGGGCATGAACCCCTGGGCTTGGGGTGGAGGCACCCCCAGGGTAGGATGGAAGGCAGGCAGGGTGGGTCACCCTGAGTACCTGGGGCCACTGTGGCTGCTGTCTTGCAGATGTGCCTGTGGGAATGCCAGGGCTCCTTGCCACCGGGCCCCGAGTGGGAGACATGCAGGAAGGCACTGGCGCTCCTGGCCCCGCTGGTGACCCTGACCGAAGGGACAGACCCATCCCCACAGCAGGTGGAGGACGACGAGGCAGAGCTGGAGCAGGAGCAGGGTCCTGGGGAGCAACCACTGGCACTGGCCAAGCGTTACGGGGGCTTCATGAAGAAGCTGTCCAAGGGGAAGCTGCTGTCCCTGCTCCGCGAGAACGCCCACACCAAGGGCGGCCTCACCAAGAAGTTCAGAGGCTTCGACCACAAGCCAGGGGAGCGGATGGCCCCTGAGGACTACCCGGGGCCAGCAGGCGATGGGGATGAGGAGCCCACGGGTGCCAGGCCCGAGGGGCAGGAGCTGGCACAGCTGCACAAGCGCTACGGCGGCTTCATGCGCCGCATCCGGCCCAAGCTCAAGTGGGACAATCAGAAGCGCTATGGGGGCTTCCTGCGGCGGCAGTTCAAGGTGATCACGCGGGCAGACGAGGACCCCAGCGCCTACTCAGGGGAGGTCTTGGACCTATAGAGCCAGGCGTGGGGCAGCAGCCTCACGGTCCCCACGCTGCCAGCCCCGACTGCACCGTTGCCCCCAGCCCTGTCCCCTGCCCAGCCCTGTGTGGGTGGCGTCATCCCTGCATCACTCCCCCAGGGAGCCACGGGTACCAACCCCAGCTGTCCTTCTCTGGTTCACCTGTCCATCCCTTAGGGACCCCATGCATGGAGGGGACAGTGCCACCCCTCCGGCTGCTGGTGGTGTGGCTGTGGTCCAGCCCCAGGGTTCCTGGGGGCACATCACCGGGAACACGTATCCTCCATCCTCCTGTGGCTGCCAAAGTACAGCAGCAGGGTCTGGAAACCATCACAGCTGAGGTACAGGGCAGTGGCCTCTGAGCACAGGGAAGGATGAGCCAGACCAGGATCAGGGAGGTGGCTCCCAGGGTGAGGTGGCTGGTGGAATCACAGCACTGTCTCCAGGTGCTCAGGTGGTGCTGAGCCCAACCCTGACTCCCCTCCCTGATCTGCTCACCGTGTCCCACCCATCCCAGCGTCCTTCTGGTGTCCCTGGGCTCCCCCTCCCTGAACAACCCCAGAGGCAAGGGCAGCCCTGCACCCCGACACCCAACTCCCTCTGCAGTCAATAAAAGGCAGATGCCAACGAAGCCGAAGCCATGCCGGGTGCTGAGCGTCCTCCACGGAGCAGAGCAGACCCTGGGCATGAAGGGACCATGCACCCCAAACTGGGGGCTGGGCTGGGTGCCAGTGGTGCCACCTGTGAGACCTGCAGGGAGCAAACAGTGGTAGGCTTCCTCTGTCATAGGTGCTAAAGGGAATGTGGGATCCCACACACCCCTGGAGCCATGTCCTGGGGTTGACAGGGCCACCCCAGCTGAGCAGGGATGCTCAGCGGGGTGCAAGGGCATGTGGGGTGCTGGCAGGGTACCTTCTGCAGCAGCACCCAGGAGACGCTCCCTTGGGAATGACATCCACTGCTCCAGATGGGAAAGGGCAGCTGTGCCAAGGGCAGTGGGAAAACTCTGCCTTTTCTGCTCATGTATGACCCCAGCAGCAGCAGCTCAGTGCTGAGGAAGTCCAGCCTGGGCAACAACTTCCCTTTTGAACATATGTGTAGCCTCACACTACAGTTCCTGGCTCTGGTGAGACACAGCGAGTCCCAGACACAGCCGAGCCTCCAGCTCCAGGGTGGGAAAGGGGGGAGGTCACTGCCGAGCACAGGCATGCTCAGCTCACCCATAGCACAAGCTGCAGGCAGAACCCAGGCTGCCTGCACTCCAATTTGAGCACCCCAGCTTCAGCTCAGCACCCAGGGAACAGGGGACACCTAAGGATGCAGCAGGGCCAGATCCTGACCAGTCCTTGCCAAGGGCCACTGATTCCCCACTCTCACGCTGCCCAGGGGAACCAGCCCCATACTCCCCATCTCAGCCTCAGCCTCCTGCCTTCCTTTTCCTCTTCTCTCCCTCTGTAGCACATTGCAGGGCTGTGCAGGATAAACCTCCTCCCTCCTCTTTGCTGCAGGACACACAAATCCCCACCTCACCCTGCACTCCCAGTGCAGGTGACAAGGTGACCTCCCTGAGCGCAGGGACATGCTGATGTGTGGGAGCAGCACAGGACTTTTCACTTTTATTATAAAAATATCTTGCAAGCAAAAAGAAAAAAAAAAAAAAGAAAAAAACAAAACAAAAAAAAGATCTGTACAAGCAGTCACATCATTCCCAAAGCACCCCCAGGCCCCTGTCAGCAGCCAGGAGGGCAGCCCCATGCATTTCCTCTGCTGCAGGAGCTAACACAGGGTGAGACCCTGCAAGGTGGCTCAAAGAGGGGGCACATGGAAGACATTTGTCCCCACAAGTGGCCTGGGGGAAGCCTGCCTGGCCCCCAGGACAGAGCTGGGGAGTGGGGCATGTAAGTCTCTTATAAACTCTGCAGGGGTTGGAGGGTCTTTACTGAGGCCTTGGTCTTAATCTTGCACATCTTATTCTAGTGTTAAGTACACAGCAGCACACCCACGTACAACACAAAACATTGGGGGTTTCAGCTCTAAAAATTAACAGTTACATGTCAAACAGTCAAAACATGTTACATGGTACCTGTGGGGAGCTCCCAGAGGGGAGCCAGGCTTGGGGGGGCTCCGCAGCCAGGCTGGGGGGACCCCCCCCTGCTTTGTACAAGCCTGGGGCAGCGCTGGTGGGTCCTGGTGCAGGGTAAGGCTGTGCAGAGGAAGATGATGAGGAGGAAGATACTTGGTGCTGGGGAGCCAGACCTAGAGCCCCCCTGGACGGCAGGGTGGGGGCTCGGCTCGATGGCCTTCCAGCCCCTTGGCCTTGGGGCGAGACCGAGGTCCCGCAGAAGGGACACTTGGGAAGAGAGGCGGACACTTCGGTCCTTCCTTTAAAGCCAGAGTTTGGTGTCCAGGCATGGTGGCAGAGCCCCAGAAGGCAGTGTGTGGGCCCTGCTGGTCCCGGGGAGCCGTGGGCCAGGCAGTGGCATCCCCGTGAGAGCTGGTGTGGAGGCACTGTACCTGTTCCGTCAGCCCAGCTGCAGCTTCCTAAGGAGCTGGTGCTCCGCTGGCTGAACCCGCTCACGGGCAACCCCGGCACACTGAGGCTGAGCGACCCCCAAGGGGGGTCCCAAAGGGATGGAGCTGGCAGCCCTAGAACCAAGCTGCCCCCCAAAAATCAGGTCTCTGTGGATGGGAGACAGCCCCCACAGTATCACAGGCTCCATTTCCATCCTAAAACACAGGTACTGCAGCACATCTTCACATCACTCCCAGTGCTTCCAAGAGAACCCTCCCAAGGAGAAGCAGAGCCTGCTCCCCATATGGGACAGGGATCCCAGCAGCCACTGCTCACTTCCTGGGGATTTGGACGCTGGCATACTCGGAGCTGGCCTCCTCGGGGCGCGGGGCCGGCCGCTTGGGCGCCTTGCTGAGGTGCACCATGTCCAGGTCGGCGTAGGTGAGGTTGTCGTCGCCGTTGGGTGCCTGGTTGGTCTGGATGCAGGCGTACTCCGACTGCTGGCTCATCTCCACCATCCGGCGGATGGTCTTCCTCTCCTTGTCAAAGTTCAGGTCTGCATAGGTCAGGTTGTTGGGGTCGGATTCCTGTGTGAGACACCAAGAGTTCCTCCTCTGGGAGGACAAGCGAGGATCCCCCCCCGCACCCACCGCCCACAGCCTCATGCTGGAGTCCATCCTACTGCAGCTCGTCCCAGGACACCTCAATCCCTGCTTGTACAGAGGGAACAATGCCAGCAGCCACCATCCTGCAGCCATGCTCTACCCCATGCTACAGCTTCAAATCATGAGCCACCCTGTCACCCTGTCCTGGTAGGGATGAGATTCAGAGCCACTGCCACAATCCCAGAGCCACCACTGAAACTGCCCCATCACCCTGTCCCTGTCCCATCATCCTGCCCAGTGATGCCCACGCAGGAGCTGGCAGAGCCTGGGTGGGATGGACAGATTGCTGCTGATCACGATTTAGCTCGCAGCTGCGTCACCAAATGCAAAATAACTCCACAAATAGCCTGGCTATCGCACAGCTGGTTCTCCAGGCAGCACGAACCCAGACTTTACTGGGAGGAGGAGAAGGAGGGAGGGTGAAGGCAGAAAAGATGCTGGAAAGTGGCTACCCCATTCCTGGGGCAGCTTCTCTTCCACCTCCAGCCACAGTGTGGAGACACCAAGACATTTCACTGGGAAACCACCACCCCCCACTGGAAACACAGAGATATTTCACTGGAGAACCACCACACTCCACTCCCACCTCTGGTGTCTCCCGGCCACTCTCCCTCCCCAGTCCCAGGGTGAATGGACCCACCTGGGTCGTGGCCTCGCTGCTCTTCTCTGGTTCATGCAACCTGGAAGGGGGAACAAAACCAGTCAGATAGACTGAGCACCCTGTTGTCTCTTCCCTAGTGATGGAGCAGCCAGGGCAGTCAAATGCAAACCAAGGACTTTGCAGCTGCACCCAACAGGATGGGTCCTGAGCATTTGCTCATGTGCTGGTCCAGCTGCTTCTCTGCTGGCCAGACACCAGCTCCCACATGCCTGCTCAGGCTCACCGCAAGCCCAAAGTCACCACGGGGACAAAACCGCAGCCAGGGAAATGGGCAGAGCCCATGCTCCTGCCTTCCTGTTTACAAATTTTGGGGATTCAGCTCTGTCCCAGTCCTGAGGGACTCTGAAGGCTGGAAGTGTCCAGCTCAAGAGTGCCCACAGGTTACCCAGTGATTAGAGGAGAGCTTCACTCACCTGGCAGATGGCGAACTTTTACCTGCCGGAAGAGAAGTAGTTTAGGAAAGCAGTAATTCAGAAAACAAAATAAGCCTCCCCAATATCCCTGGGCATGGAGCACACATGCAGAGACTGCTGCAAGGGCAAGGACACATCTTTTCCCAGAGGCAAATGCCTACATTTCCCTGGAGTTTGACTCCATCTCCTGCAGGAGAGGGCAGGGGTGAGACCAAGCAGAGCTTTCTCTGCTGCCCGGAAACAACTGGGGCACCTCTATCCATCATCCCAATGGGCAGGAGTCACAAGGAATTGTCCAAGCACCAGTGTGAGAGCAAGAGAGGAAAAAGGGGCTTGGGAGCAGCTGCCTCCCTGCCATGCATTCAGCTCCCTTACCCTTGATCTGCTTCGTCCGGATGAGGTACAGAATTGCAGCCACCAGCAGGGCCAGCACCAAGCAGACCACGGCCACCACACTGTAGATGACCAAATTTTCTGAAACATCAATGAAAAGGTCACCACAGCCCAAGAACCTGGTACCCCCCACTCCCTCCAGCCTCACTGCTGGGGTTGGCCCAGTGACACAAGAAGCCCAGAGGAGAACAGCTCGATGCCTGCTACCATTACACTGTCCATCTCCCTGGTACAGAGGTTTGGTCCTTCTACCAGATTTTGATGGGGCTTTGAGCTTTCTCAGGGGGGTTACACTACAGAGCCACCATGGCAGGCACCCCACCCAGCAGCTCTGACGCACCGTTATCCATGTCCAACTTCTTGCTCAATCCCTCCTGGTCCGGGCTGGCGATCCAGAGGGTGGCTGTGTGTCTGACAGGGGCCTGAGCATCGTGTACCACCACGCAGGTGAACACAGACCCGTTCTTGTCCTCTGTTGCTTGCACCTCCACCCAGCTCCTCAGCTCGAACAAACCCTGGTGGGACATCGACGGCTGAGAGTTGTTCTCCACCTTTATCTTCATTCCGTTCTCCAGCCAGGAAATGGACACTTCTTCTGGGTAAAACCCTTTCAC
>JAWWEU010000053.1:7518465-7542440 GCA_035583155.1 Acropternis orthonyx | reverse complement strand
TAAAAGGGTTCCAGACACGGTGCAGTTCAGGGTGAGTGTCTCCCCAGCTTTCACTGACACCTTGTCCTGGGGCTGGTACAGCCTGAAGTCCTGACCCGTCTGGGCACCTGCACCTGGGGAAAAGCACAAGTCTCACTTGGCACTGCACATCCAGATGGCTCACTGCTGAGCACCCTGCTTTCTTAGCAAGGACTACAGGTGACAGGGCTGTGCTTACACCAGGTAGCCCATGGCACACACTGTGGTTATGGGCACAGCACTCTGCCTGCAGTGCTCAGCAGTGGAGCCAAACAGAGCTTTGCTCGGTGACTGCCTGCCGTGCTTTGTA
The DNA here is from genome assembly GCA_035583155.1 of Acropternis orthonyx. Classification (NCBI taxonomy): domain Eukaryota; kingdom Metazoa; phylum Chordata; class Aves; order Passeriformes; family Rhinocryptidae; genus Acropternis; species Acropternis orthonyx. The sequence continues at coordinate 7,542,112 of JAWWEU010000053.1, read as the reverse complement.
TGGCTAAATCACAGAGCAAATCCCAAATGCCCACACCTCCAGGCTGCCTCCCACAGCCACCTGGCTTTGTCAGCCAGGAGAAACAAGAGCACAAAACACGGCACTCCAAAGAGTGACCCTCACTGATAAGACACTGTGTTTTCTGCCCTGAATCTGTCCCATTTCTGCATGGAATCCCAGCCCGGGTGATCCCAGCACAGAGACCACAGCCATCCCCATCACCAGTGCCAGCCAAACAAGTACCATTCCTGTTCAGCATTGACTGCAAGGAGCCATCCCCTTCAGAGCATCTCCACTACAATAATCCCTAATCCAGCTGCCTGCACTGCACCTCCCTGCACAGACAGCGATGTCCCAGATGATCCCCACTACACATCCACGGGTTACCCAGGAGTTAACTTAATCAGTGCTTCCCATGCCAATATAGTTATTGCAGCAAAAGATTTCAAGACTGGTCACAACATTTTTAAGGCACGTGGGGAAAGTGGGGAAACCACTTAGATCCACCTGCTGATAACAGTGCTCACCACTGCAGCCCCAGAGCTGACAGTGACACCCAGAACTGGTGTCGTGGTCACACACAGAGACTGTTGTCTTTGAACAGGTAATGCTGAGCAGCGTGGGGAGCACATGGACCAGCAGCCCGTATCTCTCACACCAGAATCACGGAATCCCAGAATCCTTTACATTGGAAACCCCCTCTAAGATCATCAAGTCCAACCATTAACCCAGCACTATCAAGTCCACAACTAAACCATGTCCCCAAGTGCCATATCTGCACATCTTTTAAATCCCCCCAGGAACGGTGACCCCACCACTGGCCTGGGCAGACTGTGCCAGCGCTTCACAACACTTTTTATGAAGAAATTTTCCCCAATAACCTAAGCCTCCACTACTGCAACTTGAACCCTTTTCCTCTTGTCCTGTTGCTTGTTATTCAGGAGAAGAGAATGACTCCAACTTGGCTACAACCTCCTTTCAGGGAAACCCAGGGCAGTGACTCCTGCCAAAGCTGCCTTTGGGACACAATTCCTAGCTGGATGCTCCCAAGAGGACCCACTGTAGGACAAGCTGCTTTGACCCCTCAGGCCACAGCTGGCTCCCACAGAGGCCAGAGCTGATTTTTGGCAGCTGTTAATCCCTCCTGACTCTCAGCGGTATGTGCTATACTCACAGATGTTCCTGCTGTTCCACAATGTGTGGAATTACTTGATCTCAGTGGCAAGAATTACCAGGAGCAGTTCCTCCAGACTCCCCCAGCTAAGGCCTTTTTGTCCAGGGCATTAGTCTGCAGCAACCCCAGCCAAAATCTTGAGCCCCTGGTGTTTCCCTTTGAAGCTGCATCAGGGTTAACGTGGCAGCAGCACTCGACACCAGAACAAGTAATTCCCATAAGACAAACGAGGAAGGACAGAGCTGGTTTGTGTCACATCCAGATGTGTTGTTCAGTCTGAGCCTTGATCTTGCATCTGAGCAGTGGTGGCCTGGGCATCTGTGAGGTGACCCCAGGCTTCTCAAGTGACACCCAAATCACAGGGAGCAGCCCTGGAGCAGAGCAGCCCTCGTGCACTCCTTGTGCTGAGCACGGCACTGACACAGGTCACACACCGCTGGATCCGCTGCTGTTGCATCTCCTGAACTTCTCCATCACCCGCTGCCCCCAGACCTTTCACAAGAAGTGGTTGAGAAATGCACAGAGGAAGTCTGAAAGCACAGAAGCATCATCGCACCATCCGCCTCTTGCCGAGCCCCTGTACGAGGATGTGACACAGGCAGGGACGAGGCTGCCATGGGCACAGGGACTGGCACCCTCAGCCAACAACTGCACAGATCCCCCAGCCCCTCCACGGACCCAGGGAGGGCCACAATGCTAAGTACTCACTCCACCAAACTGTGCAAACAAAGCTCATTAGCAGGTGGCACTGCAGTACAGCGAGGGCCACGTGCCCTGTCCGTGCCCACAGGAGCAGGGGGCCAGGGTCAGGCCCCCTCCTCACCACACAGGCTCTGTGCCCCGTGATGAATGTGTTGCTCACTGCTCCCCTCTGCAAAAGCAACTTCTGGGGGGTAGTGACTCTCTATGTCCCCTTGAGGGTCCCCTGCACCAAGAGGGACTGCCTGTGCCAGCCTGCATAGCCCAACCCAAGAGAGCTGAGTGCCTCCTCTTCATCCTCTCTCTCTCTCTCTCTCCATCTGTCCATCTCCCCACAAGGCACATAGCCTGCCAAGGGGTGAGCTGGGGAAGTGCCTACTTTGGGGCCCCATAGCCAGCCCCAACACCAGAGCGTGGTCAGGGTGGGCATCACTCAACCCCAAAGTTCATTTCTTGTTGGCAGTGATGGGTCTCAGGGAAACATCCATAGAAACTCTGGTTCCCCACTGCCTTGGCAAAAGGGTCTTGCCTTCCTGGGGCCACAGGGATTTATCCCTGCAGGCAGCAGCAATGCCTCTCCCAGAGCCCAGATTTGCATCTGGGAACGGGGATGGTCTGTATGCATTCCACGTCACCGAGCCCACATCGCCTCCTCGCCGGGCAGCGGCGTGCGAGCACCCTGTCTGCCTTCTGTGCCCAGGGATTAGCAGGCACAGAGCATGCTGTTGTCCAGGGACAGGCTGTGAGGTGCTTTCCTGACTGCTGCTGCTCCCAGAGGAATCAGAACAAAGGGCACTGCCAGCAGCGCTGCCTGCCCCGAGACTTCACTGGCAGCTTCTGGTCACAGCAGGAAACACCGCGTGGCTCCAGGCAGTCTCTCAGATAGGACTAAAATGGGGCTTTGGGGTATTTTCCCATGTGTTCTCTTCTGAGCCATCACGCTGCTTCAGAGACTCTCACCCAGCTCTGCTCAGATCGTCCTGTTCAGGGTTTGCTGATCTATGCCACACGAGCCCCAGTCAAAACCCAGCACAGTAACACCGCACCAAGACCTGCTCGCACCCCCCCAGATGAGGAGCAGGAGTCCCAGTCTGACCCGGCTTCCCCACCTCCTGCCTGCACCCAACACCCTACACCAGAACCAACCTGATCTCCCGCCTGCTCAGAACCACCTCAACCCTCTGCAGCAGCGCCCAGCAATGCCCCCAGCCCCTAAACGGGAAAACACAAAGGGGAAGTCGACAGAAAACCCCAGAATATGCAAGTTAGAAAATGCAAAGTTTCTACCAAAGCTCCTTTCCTCTTTCTCACCGAACGCAGCTTCTCCTTGCATGCAGCAGATGCCTCCCCTCCTCCTTCCTCTTTCAGGGTGCTTCCCTGAGGGCAGTGGGACCAGGGGCCCTCCCAGCAGCACACAACAAGCTTGTGTGCTAGGATTGGGATGCTGGGGGTCTCCATGCCACAGACGGGATACTACAATTTCTCACTGTTTCAGGGCAAACCTGCTTCACACCTGCCACCTGATGACACTGTTTTCTTAGACTTGGAATTCAAACCACCTGGAATCGCAGCACGATCCTCTTGCCTCCAAGATCATGGGGAATTTAGGTGCTCTGACCCTGTAATCTGCTCTATCCTACACTCCAGAATTAGCCAAGGGTTTTAGGGCCCTGAAAAGCATCACCTGACAGTTCCCTTGTAGGTGGGAGCACCCTTGCAGTGCAGACCCGGAGCACTTCCAAGCCCAGAGCACAGGCAGGAGCACGATCTGGCAGAACCTGCTTTCCTCCCGTTATTCCGTTTAATTTGGGAGCCAAATAATCCCAGCTCTCACTGCAGTGCAAGTTTTCCATGTCAGTGACACATTTTTTTCTATATTCCACCTTTTGAAGTATTCGATACTGAACAGATTGCAAGAGGCCGGGGTTTAATTCAGGAGAGGCTGCTTAGATGCTTCCTGATAAAAATAGACTTTTTTCCTCCAAAGGAGCTGGATAAGGAGCTCTGGGATGGCTGTGTGCTCCAGAAACAACGTGCAGCTGGTCACCGGCATCCGAAGCCTCACGGTCACTCAGTGAAGGAACAGGCCAATGGGCAAGGGAACCCCAAAATAATCCTGCTGGAATTTCACCTGCAGCAGTGCTGCCAGGGGTGGAAATTAACAGGTGCTGCCTATAAAAGGCCTGGAATTTGCTGTTTAGGGAAGCCAAGGAGAGCCCCAGGGAGGGCTGTGGAGCCCTGAGCAGACCCCGGGGCGCTCCGGGAGGGCTGTAGTAAAGGCTGTGTTTTACATCTGTGACATCAGAGGAAGCCTCAGCTAACACGCAGACACCATTTCCAAGCTCCCTTCCTCCAGCATCAGCAGAAATTCATCCCAAGAGCCAGAGTGCCAGAACCAAACAGAATTTCCCTTTGGAAGGGGCTCTGGGAAGCACAGCTAAAACCCTCTGCAGAGACACACCAGCATGGAAGGGCTCTGCAGGGCACAGGTCTCACAACAGGACTTTGCTATTTGGCTTCCCAGGATCTCAATGCCTTTGCCCTACAGGAAGGTCTCCTGCAGGACCTTTCCCTTTCCCCTTCATTTCTGCAGAAGCTGTTGGAGCAGCCAGGAGCAGGACCCTGGGCCAGCTCTGATGGAGTTTGGCTTAGTTTGAGCCGTGGCCCAGGAAGGATTCACCACACTTAAAAAAAAAAGACCTGGATGCTTCCACCTGAAATCAGGGGTGCAAACCACCCCGCAACCCAGGGCTTTCTGCCCCAGGGTGGTTCTTTTCCCTTGGCTGGCTTGAAAAAACTGGGGTTCTTACTCCAAGACCACATTTAATTAAGCTCAGGAGCTTTGCTGGAGCCATTCTTTCATGCAGGAAATCGCAGCGGCTCACTGGGAAGCCACGCTCACCGCCAAAGTCTTCTTGGCTCTCAGCAGCCGGAGTTTTCAGTTTGGGGCCAACACTTCTCAGTTGTGATCAGGCAACTCAAAGCAAGAAGTGTTGTGCTGAAAGCATTTGCTTTCTGCTCAAGTTTGCATCCAACTCTTTGCTCACGTAAAGCTTTGATGGTAAATATTTCCAGCGGGCTTGGGAGAAGGTGGTTTTCCCCCCCTGAAGCCTGGGCTGGGCTGTTTGTAGTGCGATCTGACTGGGAAGGGTGGGATTTGGACAGACCAGGCAAAAAGCTCGGCAGCAAGATGCTCCTGGAGGCGCCCCAAAAACCTTGTACCTCCACTGGCAGGAAGGAGCTCGATTCCCTTGCAATAATCACCCGAAACATCCTAGAAACAAAATATCCTTGAAAGCAGCCGCCACCACAGGGCTTCGTTCCTGGTGGGGCCAGACACTTCCCACTGCCTGCAAGGGAAGGGAAACAGATGGGGAGAGGCACCCCCTGAGTGGCTGCGTCCCCAGCGTTTATAAGGGACCTGTGGAGACCCAGAGAGGACTGGGGCACCCTGAGATAACAGAGCACTGAGTCGTGCCCAGGGATGGTGCAGCCCCACGGCTTTGGTGCCCAACAGTTGGGTAGAGAAAGAGCCCACAGGGGGCTATAGCAAGAAAAACAAGTTCCTGGCAGAGGAGACAGGCAGCCCTCACCAAAGCCTCCCCATGCCTGCTCCACCACCAGCTCCGAGAGGGAATTTGGGCTGCTTGCTGAGATTTGCCTCTCCCATAGCTGGCAGAGGGTGCTCTCAAATGGGTGGGAACAACATGCCGCTTCATGCCCCTGCCGAATTCCCTGTCTCGCTGGGAAGGGGAATGCCTGCCTGCCTTGAAGTTTGGTTGGAGAGGAGCCTTCGAGCGAGGGCCCCTCGGGAGCCCCTCGGCCATCGCCGCGCTGTAGGTCATCCCGGGAAAGGTCAAACCAACCGTGCGCGGAGAGACGGCGTCATGTCGCGTACCGGAGGTGTGCGGGAGCGGGGAGAGGCGAACACGGCGGGAAAGAGAGGGGACAAGGCAGGGAGAGAAAGGGGGGAAACAGGGCAAAGCAGAGGAGAGGAGCAGGGTGGGAAAGGGGAGAACGGGATAGAGCAGCAGAGCAGGGTGGGAGGGAAAGGGGGGAATAGGGCAAGGAGAGGAGCAGGGAGGCAGGCAGGAGCCATGGCTTACCGGGCAGGGCGAGCAGCAGCAGGCAGGGCAGTGCCCAGGCGGAGCGGCCGGGATCCCGGGGATGCAGCTCCATCGGTGCGGGGAGCGGAGCCCGCGGCTTCACAGCGCGGCCCCGCGCCCGGCTCGGCGGCTGGGGTTTGATATATAGGGGGGAAAGAAAATAATAACAAAAAGAAAATGAGCAGAACTGCAGCTGGCGAAGGAAATCGCTCTTCTCAGCCCCAAAATGAGGAAGGAGGCCGGGCTCCCCGCTCGCCGCCCCCCCCTCCCTCCCGCGCCGCGGCGGGCGGGCAGCGCACACACGCGCACGCACCGACACGGACCCGCACCCGCGGCCCCGCCGCCGCCCGTGGGCACCGGGCCGGGCTCGGGTCCGCCGCGGCGGGGCCCCGGGCGGGCGCGTGCCCCGGTGCCGCGCGGAGCCGCCTCCCCGCCGCCGTTGCCGTGGTACCGGGGAGGGACGGGGATGGCCCCGGGTTAGAGACACCCCCCCCCCCCCCCCCCCCCCCCCCCCCCCTCCCCCCCGCCCTCTCCCCGGCTCTCAGCAGCCGCGGTTTAGCGCCGCTTACCCCGGTGGGTGGGGAGAAGCCAGCCCCGCCCGCCCCGGGGCAGAGTTCTCCGGTCAGCCCGGTGCGCGGCTGCCTTAAGGTGGGCTGGGAGGGGACCCCCGGGACCGGCCGCCGGGAGCCCCAGCGTGTCCGGTCCTCCTCCGCCGGGGCAGATGAAGGACGGTTCAGTGGCCCCAGGGCTGCCAACAGGGAGATAGAGGTCCTCTCACTCGCTGCAGGCTGCCAGTGTGTCCACTGCTTCGGCACGGACACAAGACACAGCCCAGCGTTCCTGTTCTGGGATTGGGATGTAGGGGCACAGCCTTGGGGGTCCCAAACACCCAGGGACCACCCAAGGGACCACCTTGGGCTGAGCCAGGACAGCCTGTGGCAGAGACACAAGCAGCACACAGCCTTGGGGGTCCCAAGTGTCCAGGGACCACCCAAGGGACCACAGAGGGCTGAGCCGTGACAGCCCATGGCAGAGCTGCAGGCGGTGTTTTGCAGGCGCCACAGGGACAGGTCAGCTTGGCCTGCGAGGGTCAGGGCAGGGAGGGGACACTGGTGCAGCACAGACAAGTTGGAGGATGAATGAAAAGCGAGAGGAAATTCCTGCACAGTATGCTGGGAGCATGGGGACATCCCTGTGATGTCCCCTCAGCAGGAGCCCAAGGCAGGGAGAGGCGAAAGCCTGAGGACAAGGCAGCTGCAATGGTAGACAGGGCTGAGGAGGAGGAGGAGGGTGTTTTGGTGTCAGCATCCATGGGATGCGTATCCCAGCACTGCCCTGCTTCTCCCTGACAAAAAGTCATTCCCAGGGGAGGCACAAGGACACATTCTCCACTCCCTGCACCTGTCACAGTTTCTTCCACTGCCTGTGGGCACTTCAGCAAGGCTAGGACAGGTAGCTGGGAGGCAGGTGTGATGCTGACAGCTCCCAGCACCACCCCGCTGTCCCCTCTGCCCTGCCGGGGTGAGGCAGACACTGTGCAGAGCAGGAGCTCCCAGCCCACCCAGCATCATCCTCAGCATCCCCCTCAGCACAGGTCACACAAACTGCTTTCCCACTCCAGCCCGGGTCTCCAAGGGCAGCACCGGGTGCCATGCTGGGGGACCGGCTGCCGGCTCTCCTTTCCCTCCCTCTCTCCCTCCCCAGGCAGCTGCCGAGGCTGTCGGCTTTATTTAGAGCCTCACACAAACACACAGCCGAGATATCTGAAGTGACTTGGCACCATCAATCTGCGTACGGCGCCCGCCCGCGCATCCCCGGCCCCGCCAGCCTCCCCCTCGGCCCCAGCTACGCCCACGGGGCACATCCAGCCTTAATTTAGCGCTGCTGGGAACCTGGACCGGCCTCCCAGGCATCTGCACTCACCTTCCTCTGGGACCCCTGGCAGCTGGAGGCTGCACTCAAGGGCTGCAGCCAGTGCCACTCCCACTGGAAAGACATTAGTGGCCAGCATGCTCCTGAGAAGCCCAGTGCAACTATCATTTCCCTTTACACAGCTGGCCAGAGCGGGAGCAAGGAGCAGGGATCCAGGGGAGCCCTTGGATTTAGCCTTTTGCACACAGGGATAAATGCCTTGCACAGACATGGGACATGGGGACATGTCACCACAGCCCACAGGTTCCTCATGAGATGAAGCAGAGGGGCATGTGCTGAGTTCTGCTTTCCAGTGACAGGACCCAAGGGAACAACATGAAGGGGAGATTTAGGCTGAATGTTAGAACAAGGTTCTTCATCCAGAGGGTGGCCAGGGATTGGAACAGGTTCCCTGGGGAAACGGTCACAGCGCCAAGCCTGACAGAGCTCGAGGAGAATTTGGACAACAATCTCAGGCACATAATGGGACTGTTGGGGCTGTCCTCTGCAGGGCCAGGAGTTGGACTCGATCCTCATGGGTCCCTTCCAACTCAGGATATTCCATGGGATTAGCAGTGGTTTGTGGAAACCTTGCAGCTACCCCACGATGAGCAGTGCATCTCACCCGGCCTGAGTCCAAAAGCAGGGACAGTCAGGGCAAGCAGGTGCCCAGCAGGAGGGAAAGTGCTGGGAACATTCTGCAGCCGTTCACGGCCACCTTTCCTGGTTATTTTTACATGGAAGCACAGCTCCTGGGGCCTGCGTGGCTTCAGCCTGTCTGGGCTGTTCTCCTGCTTGGCGTTGAAGGTTCAGACAACCTGTTTTGAGGCGATTACAGAGCAGAGCCAGCCTGCACACAGGCAGCAGCCACCGCAGAGGTACTCGGGAAGGGAAGTTAGAGCTTAAAAAAGCTCTGCAAGAGAAGGTACCGCGCAGAGCAGATGGTGCGGCGCGAGCTTCCCGGGAAGAGCTGCTATTGCTCCCCATTAGGAAGCATATGGGCAGGCTCAGCTGCCTCCTCTCCTGCCCACGGCCCTTCCACTCGGCATTGCAGGGGCCCTGATCCAATACAGGGGGTTTGAAGGGTGCACTCCAGTAGGGCAGCACCCCTGCCCTGTGGCAGTCAGGGAACATGGGGGAGAGGAATGTTCAGCTCCTTGTGTGCCCGAGATGGAGGGGAAACGCAGAATTTTGGGAGTGCAACACTGCCATCATCATCATCCTTCTGCACTGAACACCCACGGCGAGCAGGAGGCTGTGGCGCTGCTTGGCAGGGCAGGCAGCACTGCCAGGCTCTCCGTGCTGCCAGTGGGCACACGGGCTGTGCTTGCTTTGCAGTGTCCTCATGCCTCAGTTCAGAACCACTGCTCCCACAGAGGGAATTCCAGAGATCCCAGAGGATTCTGGAGTCCAGCTCTCCCTGGCCCTGCAAACTACGCAGCAGCCAGCATGGGGATGGGGCAGCGTTCCAGGGGAGCTTTTCAAGAACAAGTTGATTTTCACAGCTTTGAGGCACAGCAAGAGACTCACATCACGCTGCCAGCACCTGTTTGGGGAAGGCACATGCTCCGTGTGGTAGGACTGGGCTCTGGGCTGGGCTCAGCCACCCCCACAGGTTTGGGTGCTGGGGAGTGGCTGAGCAGGCAGGGCTCTGTTCCCCTTCCTGCTCCCGGCTGGGCCTAGGGGCTCTGTGTGATTTTTTTCATTCCCCCATTTCCAGCTGGGCAGCTTTGTGTGGGCAGCAGAATCTGCCCCTTCCCCAGAGGGGGTGAGGATCTTTCCCTGCACAGCGACCCTCAGCCAGGGCAGCAGCACCCCATCTCTTGTGAGAGCCTGTCAGCATCCAACAGGGACAATTAGAGCCTTGCCAGGGTGATCCCAGCGGAAAGTCTTGCAGCACGGGTTTTGCCCAGCCTGTTCTTTCATCCCTTAATCAGCTGCCTGTCTGATCCTCTCCTGGCCCCAGTGGCCCCTGGGGACAGCGGTGGCTCACTCAGCTGGAGGGGATTCACAGGGGATGGAGATGGGAAAGGTTCCAGTTCCTGCCCTGCAAAGCCAAACCTGGGCCTGTTAATAAGCCACATTTCACTAACGACTGAGGTGAATGCAGGTCTTTGCCTGGGAATTTCTCCCTCAGGATCTCCACTCCAGCATGGGATGGCACAGTGGGAAGGATACCAATAGCCTGACTGAGTGGCCACACCACACCAGGACACAGCAGCTGTTCCAGAGGGCTCAGTCCAGAGCCAAAACCCAAACCATCTTAGAGATTAAAAAAACCCAAAAAACAAACACCAATGATGTGGACTTCCTGGAAAACACTCTAAACTCAGCATCCAGCAGTGCTGTTTTGGGACTGTGGGCAGAGAGCCATGGCCACGCACCAGTGAGCAGCCAGCAACTGTGGGAGCCCTCCATGATAATGACTCAATGATCTTAGAGGTATTTTCCAACCTCAGTGATTCCATGATAAACAGAAATAAAGCACTGCACGCCCCCACTGAGGCACGTAGGGCTGCAGGGACTTACTGCCCCAGCAAAGCTCAGAGCCACCCAGTTGTATCCTGGCCCACTTCCAGCCCAGCCCCAGCACCCAAGAGGTGCTGCTTTCACAGCTCACCACAACAAAACACCGTGTGGGACCACATCAGAGCACCGAGCCCACACGAGGTCTGCTCCGGTGCCCGCAAGCCAGCACAGCCTTCTCAGCACATGCCTGGGGCTGGGCACGTTCACCCCATCCATCCTCCAGCTCCAACCCCAAATTTCAAGACCCCCTCCAGCTGAAGAACGAAGTGGACACATCCTAAACTCCCCTGCCTCTCCTCACCACTCCTGAGACTTCAGTCAGAACCCACAGAGGGCTTTTAGCTGGGAGAAAAGCACACAAATATCTCCTGAAGTGGGGAGCACCAATTATACTGCTGATATTTAGGGCTTCCAGCACAACAAATGGAGCTTCAGCTTCATTAGGTACTATGCCAATTTAATCTAAGACATCCAGTACAGCAGGAGCTTAAATTAGTTTACCCAATGTTAACTTATAAGAAGCAATATGCTAATGTGGGGATGGAAAGAAGTGGCCTGTGGGCTGTTCACATGGACCATGACCTGTGAAAGGAGCACCCAGAGCCTTCCAAACACTGATTTAACAAGCAGGGGGCTGTACCTTACCTGTTTCCTCATACTCCTGCAAATCCTGCAGCTGGAGAAGGGAGGCCCCAATCACCCTCTTATATGGGAGAGGCCCTGGGGAGGGTGGTGAAGTGCAGGGACCTCGTTAATGCTCTGATTGACAGGAGGGGGTGGGCTTTTGGGTGAGTAGCCTGAGCGTGGGTTTTGCCTCTCACCTTTTGGGGGGGGTGAAGCTTAGAGGAACTGCCTTTAATTGTTTCGGTCAAGATTTTATTGAGAGATTGAGGAGTTACTTCAGCTCTCTCAAGTCCTTGTCAGAGCACTCAGGCCCTGTTGATGCAGATGGTGTGGGAGGTGAGTGGAGAGGAGGTGAGGTGCTCCCTGGCATGGGGGATTTTCCAGGGAGGGTCCCTCTGTGCACCCTGGCCAGACCCACTGCCCATTTCTGCCCCCTCCTCAGGGAGCAGGGCTCCAAATCACAGCCCACTTAAATTAAGTGTCACTCTGCCACTGAGTTAATCCCCAGCACTGCTGGGATCAGCTGGTTTCCTCAAAGCCCCTGAAATGACTTTCAGAGAGGACGAGGGAGGAATGTGACACTGCCTGCCCACACTGGGCTTTTCTGGGGTGGAGTGATGCTCCAAGTGCCCTCATGGCATTCACACACTGTCACCCTGGGCTTGGGCAGTGGCAGCAGAGCCCGGACAGCGTTAGACCACCCACCACCATCAGAACATCCACCACTGTCAGACCACCCACCACTGTCAGAACATCCACCATCAGAATATCCACCCGTCAGACAATTCACCATCTGCCAAACAAGCAGGGAAGCCTACAGGCTACAGTGGAACTGTATCCACAGTGTAGCCTCCCCGTGCCAGGGCCGTGCTGTGCTCCCAGGCTGCTCCTGCCTGGCAGCAGTGCCCTGCAGGACGCTGCAAACTGGGTGACTTGGCTGGGCTTCCTTAATGCAGCCCAGCACGCTCTGGGGGAATTCCTCACGGCTGTGTCAGAGCAGGAAAGGTGGTTTATATCCTGTGCCTGGCCTGGAAGCGGCCCTGGCTGACCTGTGATGAGGGGTTTTAGGGTGAAACTGCTGACAGACTGGGAAAACCCATCTGCAGGGTCAGCTGGGAAGGACAGAGCTGGCAGTGCCGGTGTCTGTGGCCAGTGAGGTGCTGGGAGGGCTGTGCTGACCTTTGCTCACAGACAGGATCCCGTCCCCTGTTCACTGTGGGTCTGCAACACATGCACAGCCCTGGGGCTGTGCTGCCCAGGAAGTGGTGGAGCCACTCTCTCTGAAAGTGTTTCAAAAAACATGTAGACGTGGCACCTGGGCACATGGTTTAGTGGTGGGTTTGGCAGTGCTGAGGGAACAGTTGGACTTAAGGATCTTAGAGGGCTTTTCCAACCTTAATGGATGATAGGGACGAGGGCACAAGACAGTCCCCACACAGGGCAGCACATAAGGGGTGCAGGGTGGCCCCAGCCCTGCACCCATTGTGCCAGTGGTTGAAAAATGCAGGGGTTGTGGAGGATATCTGTGCTGTCTGGAGGGCTCAACCGAGCTCACCTCAGCTCTGGTGGGCTCCAGAGCCACAGGCAGCCCCAGTGCCATGGTGGCAGCCTTGGGACCCTTCCCCAGCCTTGGGAGCAGTGGTGCTGTGGAGGAGAAAGTGGCAGGGAGGGGAGGGGAAGGGAGGCAGGGCCTGGCAGAGAGCTCCAGCCATGCCAGGGACATTTCAGAGCTGGGTGTTAATCATTGATGGGTTTCTGGGAGTTGTTTGAGCCAAAGCCTCCCTCCCTGCTCTGGAGGGGGAAACTCTGCACTGTGCTGGCCCATGGGAATGTAGTGACAGTGGCAGTGCCAGTATCCAGATACCCTGGCATACAGGCAGCCCCATGGGGCGATGCTGGAGAAGACCTTGGTCTCCCCTTGGCGGTGCCACCAGGGCTGTGGTGGAGTGAGGAGCCTGACCTAGAGAGGTGTGATATCATCTCGGTTTTCTCCTGCCTGTTTTTGTTTTGGTTTTGTTTTTTCTTTTTTTTTTCCTGCATCCTCTTTAAGTTCTTTGTTGATTGCAAATCGTTATCATGAAAGCCCATCCGAGGCTGCAGCAGCAGATAACGCTGCACTGCCAGGCTGGTGGCTGGAGCTCATCGAGGCTGCGCTGGCTGAGAGTCCTGCGGCAGCTGTGGATGGAAATAAAACTGCTAACGTGGGGGACTGATCATGTTCAGCCACCTCAGCCCGTCGCTTCCTGCTCGGCAGAGCCCTCGCTGTGAGACGCTGAAGTCCGGGCTCAGTGGGGGAATCTGTGCTGTGGGATCTTGGCACGTGGACACTCGTGCCAACAGAGCTGGGGGGCTGCCCCACGCAGAGCTGAAACATGGCACAGGGGAGTGCAGGACACCCAGTACAGCCCCACATCACCCTTTCCAGTTATTACCGAGGGTAACGGTGTGTCTGGCAGCAGGGGCTTCACCGGGTTCATTTCTGCATCTGATGCCTCAGTGTGGGAATGGCAATTACACTGGGATACAAGGGGGTTGCACCCCCCAAAAAGCCATCCCCAGCCCTGCTGCCAGGCTGTCGCTGTGGTGGCTGTCCCCATACTGCCCCCACAGCAGCACCAAGGTTCAGTGGCCATGTGCCAGAGCTCTTTGGCTCTTTATTTTGGCCCCATTGAGACCAGGCACATTCACACTCCGCGACCCTGTGCTCCTCAGCTCCCTGGGGCCGGGGCATTTCAGGTCCTGCTGCTGGGAGCTGGGTGGAGAAAAACGCTTCTCCACGGGGTTTGAGTTGGTTTGTCGCCTTTTTTTTTTCTCCCCGCCCCGTAAGTTGAAAGGCAACAAAAAGCTGGAGAATTACTTCCAGCTCTGCAGGATCTCCCATGTTCCCGGTGACTGTTTTGCTCCAAGGGGCTGGCCCTGATAAGGAGCTGCAAATCCGAGCTGCCAAGTGCTGCCATCCCGCCGGAGCCTTGGAGGGGTGGATCAGGGATTTAGAGGGTCTGTGTGATGTCTAACAGGTTTAGAAAATATTGCCTGGGATTATCCACTCACGGTGGTGACCAGAGACCTCTGAGCCGCGGCAGATGCCGGCACCAGCTGATGTCTGCTGAAGGGGGGAGAATCTCACATGTGGGAAACCTGCTCTGCATGTTGCGTGTGTTTGCATTCATGTGCGTGTTCACACGTGTGCACACGCGTGGATGTGCAGCAGCATCGGCTCTGGGACAGGCTGTAGGTGTGAATGGGGCTGGTGGCCCGGGGACACCGCGGGGTCTGAGGCGTGCCCGGCTCCCCGTGCTGGGAACTGGGGTGCCAGGAGGGAACCCCCGGAGAGATGCTCCAGCCTCCGCTGCGCTGCAGCCCTGCAACTGCAGCTCTGACCGCCAGCGTTAATGATATCCAGCCAATTAGCCCAGCCTAGCCCCAAGGATTAGCGGATGGAATCATCATCCCAAAGCGTAAGCAGTTAACGCTGCTAATTAGTCATCGCGTGAATCCCAAACCAACCACTACCCGCAGCGGCCTCGGTAGCCGTGGGCAAGCGGTGATGCCCACCCGGCCGAGCTCCGGGAGACGGGAGCTGTTTACGGAGAATTTGCCGGGCTCGGGGATCCGTTATTTTTACACGTTGCCATAGCTACTGATACCATTATAAAATTAAGCCTGAACCATGCGGAAGAAATGGATCTGTCAGAAGGAATTATTTTCGGGAGCGCGCTGTGGGTCCGGGCGCTGCCCACCCGGGGGCCGAGCCCGGCGGGGTGATGGGGGTCCCAGCCGGAGGCAGCCGCATCCTGCCCACGGGCACATCGCGGGGCTGAGGCGCCGGGCAGGCTGCGGAGCTCCGGCATCGCCAGGAGCCACCGGCGCCAGCACAGCCCCTCCGGACTGGCAGCAGAGCCGGGCACGTCCGGGGCGAACAAAAGCCCGCTGAGAGGGAGCTTTCAGCCCTCGCCGTGCTCCCTCCCGCAGCGCCTGCTTTCCCCCTTCTCCTGCCTCTCGCAATATTTTCCCCTTTCCCTGCGCTTCGCCGCAGAGGGACGCTTGTGCCGGACTCGGGCGCTGCCAGCGCTGGGGCCACGGCCAAGCACAGCCACTCTTTAAGGTCGCTCGGTGCTGGGAGTGATGGGGATCTCCAGGGACCCCACAACAACCACAACAACCGTCGGGATGGGGCGTTCCCCAAAGGCTTTCTCTATCCTGAGCACTTCTCCCTGAACGAAACCATCTAGAGCATCCCCAGGAGTGTGCACGGCTCACTCTGGTGCAACCTACATGTGGGTGTTGGGGGCACCAGGGCCACTCCAGTGTGCCACCAACAACTGACCTAGCATGAAGAGCCCCGGGCACCCCAGTGCTGGCAGGACCCCACTCCTGCCCACCCTGAGACCCTCACTCAGGCACTGGCAGGACCCAGCACTGCAGCTGGATCTGCCCTCTCTGTGCTGGCTCAGGAGGGCAATTGTCCCTGACCAGTGTCCCGTCCAATACCGAGAGCACAAAGTGAGTCTTTCTTAAGCACTGGATGTTCCTGTTTGTCCCACGGCCCTGGAAACCCCTCTTTAATCACTGCCAGAGTCTTGGCCTCATGGCGTCCCACAGTGAAGAATCACACCAGCCAAAGGAGTGTTGGGTACAAAGGATGTGACACTCTCATTTTCACTGCCTGCAATAGAAGAGATGAGGAATGGTCAGAGGGCAGCCCCCCATCCACCCCACACCCCTTCAGCTCCATGGATTAAATAAAAATGATTCCGTGTTGGGCAGAGAGGTTCCCATTAGCTATAACTGCAATAGCACATCCTCCCACTAGACACCAGAGAATCCACAGGGACAAGCAGCATCTTCCAAACACCTCCACCCCTCTTCTCAACTTAGACACTACAGCATGGGGGTCCCAGGGTCCCAGGCAATGCCCAGGAGTCCACCTCCTCCCCAAACACCCCAGTGTCACAGTGCTGTGGGGTGGCTGCCCTGTACCCCAGCTGTCACTGGGACTGTGCCTGAGGGGCTGGAGAAACCCCGGCTGTGCTGGTGAGAGCCCTCACTCCACCGGGAACCCTGGAGGGGGGACAAGGCTGGCAGTGAGGCTGTGGTACAGAAACAGTTCCTATGACAATCCCAAATCCCAGACCTGTTTATCCCCTTTGGTGAAAATCCACAACGGTGAAACCAGGGAATAAGATTCAATAGTAAGATGTGAAAGAAATCAAGACAGCATGTCAAGCTAGTAAAAGCATGTCAGCAAGTAAAGCATGTCACTGCTTTACTTCAGCTTCATTCCTTTCCAAGGAAAAGCCTGAGAAACGGGGAGTTGTAAAGGGATGAACTAACAGGCTTGGAATTGGAGGGAGAAGGTCTGACCGTGCAGCATTCCAGGGCTTCTCCTTCCTGTTCCCTCTCCTGGCAGGAGCCCAGTCCAGGGAATACAGTGGGCACAAGCAAGACCCGTGGGACATTTTCTGGGGACAATCAAAGTGTCTCCAAGACCCTCTCCCTCTCTCCAATCCCCTCAGAGCACCCAGCTGCTCCTCCAGCACCTCCTGCTGCTCTCTGCTGGTGTCCTGGCAAAGCATCCCCATGGCACTGCCTGGTCCCTTTGGGATCATGGGGTCCCCATGGCATCAAGGGGTGCTTGCGGTGTCGTGGGGGTCCTGTGGGGTCCCTGTGGCATCAGATACTCTTGGACCTGTGGCCATGTGGGTGATGCTGATGTGCAAAGGAACCAGCCTGTCTCTCCCTGGGGATGGGCTTGTGGCCACCATGATCTCATGGTGGAAAGGACAGGGATGAATTCAGGGATGGGGACATAGCAGAGGCACAAGGGTGTCTTGGACAGAGACAGTCACAAACCAGGCCCTTGGCTGGAGCCACTGCCCTGTCAGCCACTGGATGGGACCAGCTGGAGTGACACTGGCTCCAGGAGACACGATGTCCCTGGGCACCTATCCCTGTGACAGACACCGCCACTGTGGAGTATCTCTGCTTCTCATTATGGAGCCAGAGAATTCCAGGGCAGGGCATGAGGCATTTATTCATGTCTCTCCCTTTTTCTTCTTGCCCAGCCCTGGCTCCAGCACAGCTCAGCATTATCCCAATCCTCACGAGTGTAGTCAGCCTTCCCCTGTTCCCCCGGACACCAGGGAGATGCCCAGAGTCCCATGTTTCAACCACCTCATGCAGTAGCTGGGACCATGCTCTTCCTCAGTGTTAATTAAATCATTCCTCCCCTCCCTTGCTGCCAGGGCCAGTCCCCTTCCATCAGCCACGCTCTCCAGACTAATTGCTCTCTGTTTTCTGTCTGAGGCTCTTGCTCCCCCTTGGCTCCTGGCACAGGCCACACCTCCCACGCTGGCTCTCCAGCACAGCATGGCATGGCATGGCACACACGACCACCCTGGTAGGCCCTGCCAGCCCTGGCACCTCCAGGAGACCATTCCCACCTCCCAGATCAGATGCTGAGCAGCTCCCAAGCACCCCCTGGCCACCCAGATGCCCACCATGGCACAGCCCAGCTCAACCTCCCCAGCCCTTTTTCTTGGCTTTGCCATTCCACGAGGTCCTGGCACTGGGCTCACACACCATGCAGAGGAAAAGCCCAGCTAAACCTGACACAGCACCAGCCCAGGGTGTCCATGCACCAGGCCTGGCAGCAGGACACAGCCCAAAACATCTTTGGAGCCAGTGTGTCTTCTTCCCACTAGGACATCAGACCTCTCCCACCACCCATCCAGGCACTACCTCTGCTCCACACTGAAGTGAAGTCTTTGCCACATTCACTCAGCCCTGGCTGCAGCAGGAGAAGCCTGGTGGGTGGGTGCCAGCCCCAACCTCAGCATTGCCCCCGTGCTCCTCCAGCCATGGCAGTTCCCGACCTCCCCCACACACCCACCTGCCTCGCTTGAGCACCCAGCAAGTGACTTAGTGGGACGTGACAACCAGCAGCACGAGCAAAACACCACGGATGAGCAGTGAATCCATGACCCCAGCGCTGCCTCACAGTGCCCCCCCCCAAACGAGGTGTTGCCCCCTGAGCGAGCTATTGTCCCCCAAAGCGAGGTGTTGCCCCCCAAGTGAGGCTGTGCCCCCCTGAGCGAGGTGCTCCCTGGCATGCTCCTACCTTGTGTCCGTGCTCGGGCGCTTGTTTGTGCTTTCACTGCCGGCACACCCTGGGCTGGTGGCTTAAAGGATTTTCCTTTAATAACCACCAAATCCCTCCCCTGGGCAGTAAGCTGCAGACCTGGGCCCTTTTCTAGGTGCAGAGCCCTCTACCGCGCTCTGCCCGCTCCCTGCTTTGCATATGCTGCTGGATTTCCCCACTCCTGATCCAGCCCAGTGCTTAAAAAGCTCTAAATCCCCTTGAATTTAATTTCCCCTGGTCCTCGAGGTCTATCCCCGGTTTCGGTCTCACCCACATATTTTACATATTCCTGTTCACAGCCTTGATGTGAGATTTCCGCCAGTTTTGGTGTTGTTCCCACACAGAGCTCGGGCAACCCTTGTCCTGCTCAGAGCAGCCACTGCCTCAGCTGGGAAATGATCCCTGGCATGGCCGTGGCTCCACTCAGGACCCAGCACTGGGAGAGGCTTCACTCTGGCACCCCCACCCCACAGCAAGGCTGAGAACAGGCACTGGATCCCTGCCCTGGCAAACTCTACCCCATCACCATGCCCACAGGGTGCTGAGTGTCCCCAAGCTGTCTCTGAGAAAGAACTGACCCCAGACTGTCCCCAGGACACATCCCCAGAGCAGGGGAGTCTTACTCAGTTGTGCAAGTAAATTTCCGTTGTGGCTCTTCTCCCCCCCGTGACAAATCTGTCCCCACGAGGATCTCCCCGCCAGCCCCACTCCCTTGGGCTGCGTCATCTTGTTTCGCTTCTCTTTTCTGATTCCACAGATGAAAGTAGGTAAAGCTGAAAACTGGCGACTGCAGCAGCTTTCAAGGTCACAGGTGACGATGGCAGCAGGTTCCTCTGCCTGGAAAGGCTGTTTTGGCCTCAGTCCCTCCGGCCAAGGGGGTTGCTGGGGGGCCTCATGCGGTGCTGGGGGAGCTCAGCTGCCATGGGTGGGTGACAGGGCATGCTGGGTCCCTGGCATGGAGTGTGCTCCACAGCTTCCTGCCAATGCCACCTCTGCCCTCTGGCTTCCAGCCACTGGCCCTCTCTCCCTGGAGGTGGGCACCCGGCACATGGGCACGGAGCAGGGAACGTGCATGGAGATGTGCTTGGGGCAGGGAAAGTGCATGGGGCAGGGGATGTGCACAAAGCAAATATGCACAGAACAGATGTGCAGGAGCAGAAGATGTGCCCAAAGCAGATGTAAATGGACGGGCTGGGGCTGAAACTGGTGATGTGCATGGGCTGGGGGAAGGGACAGAAGGACTGGCTGGTGCCAAATGCCCTGGCATTAAGGGGATCATAACCCCCTTTGTGAGGGCAGGGAAAGGTGGGCAAGGGCTGGGCCTCAGCCTGGAGCTGCAGTGAAGTGGCACCAGGGGCCACTCCTGAGAGCTTCCCTTTGCAGGAAATGCAGGTTTTTGGGAACCGGACAAGTGCCCTGGCCAGGGGAGCTGCCTAGGGCAGGTGGAAGGTGGGGGCTGCCTGGGGGGCTCAGCACCAGCCCAGCAGCAGCATGGGGGGCTGTGGGGGCCACACATCCCCTCAGGACCCTGCAGGACTGGCACTATTTCTCTTGCTCTGAGCACAGCTGGACTGGACAGCATGGCTATGTGACGGCTTTAATGAGGGTGGTGACAAGAAAACACAAATTAGAGACCTGCGAGCCGGGAAAGGGCCAGTGGAGGTTTGTGCTGGTGGGCACAGGCATGGGTGAGACCCTCCTGGTGTCATGAGCACCAAACAGCTTGCACAAGGCAGACGTGCTTGGTGTCACAGCCTGCTGGGTCCTGGCAGAGCTGCTGCCCAGCCCCAGCACGGCAGATCCAGCCCTGAGATGGGAATGCACGAGGGGAGCGTGGCTCTGAGAATGGTGTGCTGAGCTGAGACCGCGGCGTGCCATGCAAAAAGCTCCACTTCTCCTTTATTGTGCCCTGCAGAAATGTCCCTGCTTCCTCCCCACCACGGCTCGGCCACGCAGGCCTCGGTGCCACTCGTCACTTGGCAGCCACCCTGAGGCTGGCATACTCCGTACAGGTGGTGCCCAGGCTCCTGCCATGCCGTGGGGCTGTGGGCAGGGGCTGCAGGTCGGCATAGTGGATGTTGTTCTCCTCCTTGCTGCTGCTCTGCTGCAGAAGTGCACACAAATGGGGAATGATGCCACAAGAAAAGTCTTGCAGAAATAACCCCAGCCCTAAATCATAGAATCGTAGGATATCCTGGGTTGGAATGGACCCACAAGGATCATCAAGTCCAACTCTTGGCCTTGCACAGGGAAACCCCAGGAATCAGGTTCAAGCCAGGCTGGCAGTAGTGCTATGGCTTCAGAGGTGGCTCCGTGCTATAGTGCAGTGTGCCAGGATGACATGCAGGCAGCTGCTGCCCACCTGATGTCCTCCCTGGCACCAGAGCCTTGCAGAATTCCTGCAAGCTGGGGCTATTCACAGCTCACTCTTACCTGGCTGGGCAGGTGGGTGCTCTCTGCATCCAGAACTTCACTGTAGAGGGAATGGTTACTGTTAGAACTAAAGGAAGTTGGACCCCTCCCCACACAGCACAGCCCCCCTCAATTCCCCTCCCAAATTTCAGCAGGATGCCCGTGCTGAAGGCAGAGGAGAGGGACAACGTGCTGTCTTGTGTGCCTGGGCTGGGCTCAGACACCACAGTGAGGGGTTGCAGGGAGCTCCCTGGTACTGGGTGCTCCCCACCAGGCACTCCTGGGAAACACAGAGAGGAGCAAGTAAGGGATGTTTTCTGGGGCAAATTACTGCTCCAGAGAGGAAAAGAAACCAGGATACAGCACGTTGATAAGACAGTTTGCTCACCTCAGGGTGCTGAAGGAAGAGGTGGTGGGTACAAACCTGGGGGTGCTGGGAGTCCCTGCACAGCACTGCAGAGGGGTGGGTGGGAAGCTGCCCACGGCTGCCAGCCTGGCTGGGCACGGGCTGCCCACCCCACCTTGGCGCTTCTTCCTGTACCAGATGATGAAGAGGACAAGCAGGAGGAGGAGGAGGCAGAGCACCAAACCTGCAGCCACCATGCCAGGAACCACAGCAGCCTCTGTGAAGACAGAGGCAGGGCAGGAGAGGGTGGTGGGTGCAGGGCAGTGCAGGATGTCACTGCAGGCAGGGCAGGCGCTGTGGGATGGGGTCCCTGGGGGCAGCATCCAGCTGGGCTGCACTCACCATACACAGATACCTCTGTGCCACTTCCACGCTGAAACACCGTATTTGTACCATTCCGTAGCTTGTGGAACTTCACACAGTAATAGGTGCCAACATCCTCGGGCTGAAAGTTCCCAATGTGGATGGTGAAGTCTGTGTTGGATCCATTCTCCGCTCTCGTCACACGGGGGAATGAGCCTGTCTCATCATAGATGGTCTTGTTCTCACTGCCCCAGCCCTTCAGCCACTTCACAGGACCAGGCTCACTGTGTCCAGACACGGTGCAACGCAGGGTGAGTGTCTTCCCCACTGTCACCGACACCTTGTCCTGGGGCTGGTACAGCTTGAAGTCCTGACCTGCCTGGGCACTCACCCCTGGGCACAGTGACAGGAGGGTTTGGGGGTGAGTGATGGAGTGAGACAAGGGCTGGCTCACAGACAGAGCAGCCCCGGCTTCCCCAGCGCAGCTGAGAGATATCCCAGGATGTGGCAGAGACAATGTGCTGGCAACTTGGAGAGGGGAATCCGGGTTCAAAATGAACAAGGGGCAAATCTGAAAAATGAGCAGGCTGCCTAGGGCAGTAGTGGGGTCACCATCCCTGGAGGGATTTAAATGATACATAGATGTGGCACTTGGGGACATGATTTAGTGGTGGGGGAATGGTTGGACTCAAGGATCTTAGAAGGCTTTTCCAGCCCAGACAGTTTTGTGACTCTATGATTTGATTAATCTGCACCCTGTTGTGTCATTTGCCGGAGGTGCTGCAGGTGCCCGGAGGCCAGAGAGGTACAGAGGGAGCCAAGGGGAATTCCTGCCAGGAAAATCTCCCGAGCGCTGTTAAACATTAACGCCCTGCTTTGTTCCACAGGAGTCAGGATTACTGGGGCTCTGCAAGGAATTGGGGTTCGCAGCCTGGAGCCAGCCACAGGGATGTGCAGCCCTGGAGTTCAGCGCAGCTCCCAAACTCCTTGTCCCTACTAAATCCCTCCTCCTCCCAAAACTCCTCCAGTCCCCAAACCTCTCCTCTGCCCAAACCCCTCCAATCCGCAAACCCCTCCTGCCCGCAAACCCCTCCTGCCCAAATCCCCCCGATATGCTCGGCACCGGCTCGGCGGGGCTCGACTCGGCTCTGCCCATCCCCGGGGCTGGGCTCTGCAGCCCCCGGGGACGCTTTGCCACCGAAGGGTGGTCGGGGAAGCAAACCCCCCATTGCCGGCTGCTCGCATTAATGACGGGCAGGGGAGCGGGAGGCTCCGGGGGGCTCCACTCCCGACTCACCCGAGAGCTGCCGCTTGACGAGGCTGCGCTGCCCGGACAGGAGCGGACCTCCCGCTGCAGCCATCGGCTCCGCCCAGGCTTTTGGAAGGAAAAGGAGAAGCGGGACAGGAAATGGAGACCAGTGGGTGGTTAACGCTTTGATGCCTGTCCGGGGAGGGCGGAGGGCAAGAAGAGCCGCCGGGCATCACCCCCGCCGGGCATCACCCCGCCGGGCATCACCCCCGCCGGGCATCACCCCCGCCGGGCCCTCTCACTCGCTGCCCGGTGCCCGTGGCCGTGGCTTTGGCACGCATCTGAGAGGACAGTGGGTGGACATCAACATTATGGGCCAGCCTTGTGACAATGGGGAACCACTGGGACGTGATTGCATGGAGGAACTGGACCGTTGGTGGCCCCTTTCCTTCCCCTTTGCTGGGTGAGCCCAGCACCCTGTTGAGCTGAGCCCAGTCCAGCTGAGCCAAGCTGAACTGAGTCAGGCTTAGCCAAGTCAGGCTGAGCTGAAAGAAGCCCAGCGAGACATGGGAATACCCATGGGTCCAGCAACACAGGCGCTGCCTCTCCTCTGCCTGACGCTGCTCCTGCTCTGCAGAGCCCCGGGTAAGTGGGGCCAGCACAGCCCCAGGGCTTTTCCCACGCACACTTCCCCACACCACTAGCTGGGCAGTCCTTCCCTGTGCCTGTGGATATCTGGCTCTCCTGTCGCTGCCTCCCTTCCAACTTGCTTTTGTCCCCTGAGAGAGTTTGGTTTACTCCAGCCATGTTCTGGGAGCCCCAGGGCCTGTCCATTCCTCATTCCCTAGCAGCCCCTGGGGACAAGGGACAGGAATATCTCTCCTGCTCCCAGCTCAGGGCTGGGATCTGGCAATGCCCTGTGCTCTGTCCTGGCTCTGAGGCCCATCATCAACCCCAAACCCTCCTGCTGCTGTGCCCAGGTGCAGGTGCCCAGATGGGTCAGGACTTCAGGCTGCACCAGCCCCAGGACAAGGTGTCAGTGAAAGCTGGGGAGACACTCACCCTGAACTGCACCGTGTCTGGAACCCTTTTA
>JAWWEU010000053.1:7466004-7516590 GCA_035583155.1 Acropternis orthonyx | reverse complement strand
CCGGTTCCCAGCACTGCCCATCCCGGTTCCCCTTTCCCGGTTCCCGGCGCTCAGCGCTGCCCATCCCGTTTCCCCGTTCCCGGTTCCCAGCGCTGCCCATCCCGGTTCCCCGTTCCCGGTTCCCGGCGCTCAGCGCTGCCCATCCCGGTTCCCGGTTCCCGGCGCTCAGCGCTGCCCATCCCGGTTCCCCGTTCCCGGCGCTCAGCGCTGCCCATCCCGGTTCCCCATTCCCGGTTCGCGGCGCTCAGCGCTGCCCATCCCGGTTCCCGGTGCCCCGTTCCCGGCGCACCGGCACCTCCCGCCCGCCAGGGGCCGCTGTGGGCGGCCCGGGCGCTGCCGCGGGTGTTTCCGGGCGGGCGCGTTTGGCGGCGCACGCGGGGGGCGGGCACCGCGGCAAGATGGCGGAGCGGGAGGAGGCGCTGAGGGAGTTCGTGGCCGTGACCGGCGCCGAGGAGGAGCGGGCGCGGTTCTTCCTCGAGTCCGCGGGATGGGACCTACAGGTACCTCCGCCGCCGCCCGCCGCTCTCCCCGGCCCGGCAGGCTCGGGCCTCGGCCCCGCTCAGCCCGTGCGGCGCGACCCCGGCCTGGCAGGGGCCGAGCCCCGTCCTGCTTTCTCTCGTTCGGTTCCTGTCGCGGGGTGAGGGCTGGCGGGGCTGGGGCGTGCCGGGTTTGTGTAGGTTCTCCTGGAGCTCTGGCGGCGCTGTCAGGGCCGAGCTCTTGCTTGCCCCCGCCGTTCCGAGCTGCCCCTGTCCCTGTCAAACTCCGAGTCTGCCCGTGGGTGGCACAAAGGCGGCTGTTTCAGAGCGGTGGTTTTGGCACAGCCCCTGCGCCGGTGCCGCAGGAGAAGGGCCCTGGCACTCCCCGCCGGGGAAGGTGACATCCCCGCAGCAGCGAGTGTCCTGCCGTGACACAGCCAAAAGCAGCGCCCGCCAGGGGCCTCGTCTTTGCCAGGACCTGCGACGGGGGAAATGGCACGAAGTGTCTTCAGTGGGAGGTGCCTTAAGAGGCCCAGCGTGACTGATGCTTCTGCTGGGTTGTGTGTGTGTGGTTTGGCTGGTTTTTCTGGGGTATTTGCTCTCACCCTGACAGGCTCTGGTGGTTTTCCTTTCCAGATTGCCCTCGCCAGTTTCTATGAGGACGGGGGTGATGAGGACATCCTGACCCTTCCCCAGCCCACACCCAGCTCCATATCCAGAGGCACTGGAGCCAGGTGAGGAGGGAGCTTCAGCTCCATCCTGAAAACCTGACACAGTGGAAACTGTGAAAACACAAACTTTCCCTAAAGCGCTGAAGTCCATTAATTTTCAGAAGTAGCTCTGTGTTTAGATTTGTTTCACCTCATATGGCTCTCTAGAAATTGTGAAAGCCTGAGCATTTGTACAACATAAGCACGGGTGTTATTGCACAACTAATCCAGAAATCAGTTAGGAAAACTTGGCTCAGGAAGATCTTGATTTGTTTTTTTGACAGTCAGCTGGTGACACTTTCATTTATCATGTCTCTGCAGGAAGAATATTTTCTGGTTTTGTGGGGTACCTGTTCTGATCAAATCAATCATTTTACAAAAGAAATCCAAAACCAAAAAACAGCTGATTTTTTGTGTTATCAAATCCCTGTGAAGCGGGGAAATGTTGTCCAATTTCAATTTCCTTCCTTGAAGGAAAAATGCTCTCAGGTCAGGCATTGGTGAACAGAGCCCACCTTGCATAAAGAGTCTGTCTGTTTCAGTGTGGAATGTTTTAGCTGGGAATGTTTTAGTTTGGACTGTGTCCCAACCTTCTTCCTGCCGGATCTTTGCAGTGACCATCGAGTAACCTCGTTCAGAGACCTTGTGCATGCACAGGAGGAGGATGATGAAGAGGAGGAGGGACAGCGGTGAGTTTCCAGCTAAAGGCTCAAACCCTGCCCTTTTGGGAGGACTTGCTGTTTGTGTACAGTGTTTTTAAAATCAGGTGTATGTCTATATGAAATGCCTGTAGTGAAGCATCTGAGGTTTGACAGGGCAGGTTTGTCAGTGCAAGGCCTGTGCACCAGCACATGCTCACCTGTGTAAGCCCCAGCTCTCAGCACTGAGAGAAAGCCTAAAGCAGGATGTGAAAGCCCTGGGTTAAGGATAGGAAACAGCTCAGCTCCTCACTTGTGTCCATAGAGAACAGAAATGTGGGAATAATGCAGGGATTGGTTTTCTTTCTGCTTGGGGGTCATGGTTTTGTTTTGGTTGGGGTTTTGGTTTTGGGTTTGTTTGGTTGGTTTTTTAAGAAGTGCTGCTTAAGGGTAATGTAGTGTGGAGGTGGAGAGAAAAACAGGAACATGGAAAAGTCTTCTATGATGTCAGCTGTAAGTAGTTAAATACCCTTAAGGTTGACAGGCAAGGTAAATGGAATGGAACTGATGTATCTGAAGGGGTGGCTCAGCCTGGATGGACCGTGGTCTGCAGGCAGCTGGGAGCTTGCTCTGTGTGTGTTACAAGCCATCTGGAAGCTAATAAACCCAATCTTCCAGAAGTGCTTAATTGCACTTCACTGACTCTGCATCCCTTGCTTCCAGTTGAGATCCGTCCTTTGTATGGCATGAACGTGTGCCTTCCCCCAGAATTCCAGCTGGATGTTTCTCTGACAGGTCAGAGGCTTGCTGGAAGCCTTGTTCAGCTGGGTAATCGAGCTGGTGCTGGTACTTAAAACCGGGCTTGTCCCTCTGGGCTGTTCTTCTTGCTAAGTCTGAGACTTGCTACTTTATTGCTATTGATCCACGGGTAGTTTTACAGTAATTGACATAAAAAGAAAGTCTCTGCAGTAGAGGAACTTGCACGTGGCTGCAGTGGGAGATACACTGGTAGTAGCCAGTATTTGTAATTCCAAGGTGTTTCACTGAGCTGCACAGCCATGAACAAGTGAATCCCGATGTAAAACTGCTGGGTCCCGGTGAAGCAGCGGTCCGGTCTGACCAGGAGCTGGGTGCTTTCTGCGTAGGTTTTATGCTGGTGGCTCAGAGAGAAGTGGCCAGCAGATCGTGGGTCCTCCGAGGAAGAAGAGTCCCAACGAGCTGGTGGAGGATCTGTTCAAAGGAGCCAAGGAACACGGCGCGGTGGCCGTTGATCGGACGGCCAAGAGCGGTGGCGAGACAAGCAAGCCGAAGGTGAGGGGGGATGAGTTCTTCCTTCTGTTCCCCATTTCAGTTAAGGCTCCACCGTGCCAGCTCTTTGGTACTGAGGAGTCCTGGAATTACCTTGACAGCTAATTCTGGACTCCTCTCTTAGTGCAGCTCTGTTTTGTGTGTCACAGTGGCAAGAAAAGCCGCTCTCCTGTGCCATATTTATGAACATGCTGAAGCTGTCACATTGCCCGTAGGGCAACAGATATTGCTTATGCTGTGAAGCCCCTGTTCATCCATAGAGGTTGTGGGAAGGGGGGAGCAGCTTTCTTGGGCTTGTGTGGTTCTGTAACCCTTTGTCTGCCTCTCTCTTCCAGCCTTTTGCAGGGGGAGGGTATCGCCTTGGGGCTACTCCCGAGGAGGAGTCTGCTTACGTGGCAGGAGAGAGGAGGCAGAATTCTGCTCAGGATGTGAGTATCTCTGTGCAGGTTTGGAGATGTCACCTGAGGGATTTCTCTCCTCCAGCTGCAGAGCTTGCCAGCCCTGAGAGTTATAAAGCTTGATAGAAATTCTCAAGGACAGAAATATGGTAAATCCTGCTTCCTGTGGGATTTCCAAGTAGAAAATGGTAGATGACTGGGGCTTGGGTAAGCAGTTTTCTGATGAACTTTTAATTAAAAATATCAGCATTCCTTAGAAGTGCAGGGAAAATAGTGTGCAAAGGTCACTGGGAAATTAACTCTTCTTTATCCATTGAAAATACTGGAGCTGACAGCATCAGTGTGAAGTTCCCTTGTGCTTAGTTTATGACCAAACATGCTTCTGGGCTGTGGTGGGAGACTGGTTTAGGCTCCTCACCCAGCACACTCCTGGCTCTTCAGCCGTATTTACCGAAAAGGGAACTGTGGTGCCACCTTCTAGGAATTGACACCTGACCACTACATACATGGCCAGAGCTTTGGGTTTTTCCTTCAGCCCAGAGGAACCTGGCTGGAATGTTTTCTGCATCTGGAAGCTCCTCTGCCCATCAGGAACTTTTCATTTTGCATCAATTTTTGTTGTCACCAAGGTGCTCAGTGAGGCTGATTGTTGTTTGTGGGCTGCTGCAGGTGCATGTTGTACTGAAGCTGTGGAAGAGTGGATTCAGTCTGGACAGTGGAGAGCTGAGGAGTTACCAGGACCCATCCAATGCCCAGTTCCTCGATGATATCCGCAGAGGGTATGTAGTGAGAGGGGAGAAAAGGAGCAGCTGTTTGCTGAAACACAAGTGTTTCTGGAATCCAGGCTGCTGAATCCATGGCACATTTCACCTGAGCTTTCTTGTAAGAAATTAATTATTCTTCATGTGGAACATTTGGTTCTGGTAAATGGGGAGTGGCTTTGACTTGTGTGGCGTCTTGGGAGTTTGAAGTGAACAAACAGGTGTTCATATTTGGGCTGAGATTTCTGATGCATCACGTCACTCCAGGTGACAGGGAAAAGTAACCTTTAATTTGTGTCTGTCAGTGGGGAGGTGTGCATCTGCCCTGTTGATTAAGCAAGGGCACACTGTGATTCCTGACATTCCGAAGGTCTGGGGCTTTTTCTCCACTCTTTCCTGCCTTGCTGCTTGAGGCAGCTGCCTTAGGAGTCTCCCTCTGCAGGGAAGTCCCGGCTGAGCTGCGCAGGTTAGCACGTGGTGGACAGGTGAACTTGGATATGGAGGATCACCGGGATGAGGAGTATGTGAAACCTAAAAGTGTCTTCAAAGCTTTTACTGGAGAAGGACAGAAGCTGGGCAGGTGAGAAGACGGTGGTGCTGGTTTGCTCTCTGTGTGTGATGTGAGAGAGTCGCCTTGCGAGGTGGAGCCTTTTGATTCATCTTTCTGAAGGAAAGGCATGGGGTGCCTGTGGGATGGGAGGTGTTCCACTAAGGAAACAGGGCTCACTGACGTGTACTGTTAGGTGGCTCAGCCTCTCCCTGGCAGGAGGCGGGTCCCTGGTTTGGAACTTCCAAAGTATGTCACACAGGAGCAGTGTTTTCAGGTCACACTGCCCCTGTTCCCATGGGGTGTAAGGGCCCATGATGTGGTACCAAAGGACATGATAGAGGTGAACTTCTAGACAAGTTCCTGCTGACTGGCTGACTTCTAAATTCTCACATGCATCCTAGTTGGTGTCTCCCGGCTAGAAGCCCTGGTAGTTGGGCCTGGCAGGCAGTGAGCTTGCTGCCTCATCCTGGCTCCCTGCAGGTTTTTAACAGCTCACCTTGTGTCCCCCTGTTGCCAGCACCGTGCCCCAGGTGATGGGCACCAGCTCACCAGCCCAGCAGGCAGAGAACGAAGCCAAAGCCAGTTCTGCCATCGCGATCGATGAGTCGGAGCCCATCACCAACATCCAGATCCGGCTCGCCGACGGCGGGCGCCTGGTCCAGAAGTTTAACCACAGTCACAGGTACGGGCAGGAAACACTGGGAAGGCCTGAATGGCACTGCAGAGTGGGCACAGGTGGAGCAGGTGTTAAAATCCTGCTCCCTGCCAAAGGGAGCTCTGAGGATCCTTCTGTATACATGAAGAGGAGTGAAGTTGTTGTGGGGTTTTAAGGCAGTCCTTAACTGTTGGGTAGGATTTGCTTTCCAAATAGGGATAGGCTATAACCAGTGATACCACACTGGGGAGCGTCAGTGTTACCCAGCAACACTTTCCTTGAGGTCACCTATGAAAAACTGAATCTCTTCTAAGGGCTTTAGAAACTGTCAGATAATTAGGGACCTGTTTCAGTTATTCTGCCTCAGTTCAGACTTCTCGATGGGACTGTTCCCTGTGCTGAATGGAGTACCAAGGGAGGTTCTTACCACAGTTCTGCTCTCTTGGATGAGCAAAGCTGGCTTAGATACCCCACTGCTTTGTTAGACTGCTCTCCTAAAGTCTTTCTCACCTCCGCCATCTGAGGTTGTTTATACTCATTCTTCCAGTTTCTTTAAGAGCCAAGCCCAGGGCAAAAAGTTACAAAAACCTTTGTCTATGACTGAGGATCCTGTGTCACTGTGTGGCTGCTTGGGGGAGATGAAATCCTCTAGGTTCTGCTGTGTGTGACAAGCTCAGTCACTCAGAGCAGCAAGTGTCAAACAGTTTATTAAATCTGTTCATCACTAAGAGTTTGGAAGCTTTCAGTTTCAAATAACCCCCTGACAACACAGACAAAGAGCACTGAGCTGAGTCTGTAGCCTGTAAAGCAGCTGCTGTCATTTCACTAAATGGGAGCCCACAGAAGAGCAGGTTAAATCAGAACAGTCTGGCTGTGGCCTGCAACCTGAACTGGAAAAACAGATGCAGCGCAGGCTGCGCACATTTGTAGAGGCTGTTCAGTAACAGGATCACTCTTGTGTGTTTGATCCCTTTGGACAGGATCCGTGACATCCGGCTCTTCATAGTGGATGCTCGGCCAGCGATGGCTGCCACCAGTTTCGTCCTCATGACCACCTTCCCCAATAAAGAGCTGACTGATGAGAACCAGACCCTGAAGGAAGCCAACCTGCTCAACGCTGTCATCGTTCAGCGGTTGACATAGAGGACCCCAGCTCTGGCCACGCACCTGCCGCGGTGCCCGCGTGGTGCCCACACGGGCCCACATCTGCTCGTAGCTCTGGGTTCTTAGGTCTTGGTTGGACTTTTTTTCTCTTTAGTTGCATTTCCCATGGTTTTTTTTTTTTTTTGTGATGATGATCGGTGGACACTTTAAAATAAATAAATGAAAACGAATCTGTTTTAAAAGGAACTGCAGCCTATTGTGCCCCAGATTCTCCCAGGAGAGTTCAGTTACCTCTGTGGATTGAGTTACTGCACTCAGAGAGAGGTGGAAGGCGAGGGGGAAGGGAGCTCCAGGGAGCAGTTTCTGTCCGTTTACTGCTCATCACAGTCCTTTTGCTCTTCCCTCCAGGGACTGCTGCAAAGTACTCCCATTTTTTATCCCACATTAAATATAAATTATCTGAGAATGGGTGATCTGATTGTCAGGATAATGGTTAAACTCCTGTAAAAGCATTGTGGGGGAAGTCTTTGTGAAAGAGCTCAGTGTGGGGAAAACTCCAGCATCTGAGGTGCAAGGTTTAACACTTCCCAAGCTTTTCCGAAGAGAAGGCCTTGAATTTTCCTTCCCTCAGCTGAATTCTCGGGGCATTCATTGCAGTCTCTACCTGATGTATTTCCTCTCCTTTGCTGAGGACTAACATAGCTGAACATCTGGAATTCTCCATCTGTTCTGTTTGTATTTTGAGCTCAGGTCTCCGTGTCTGTCTTTCTTTTGAACAGAATCCTGTGGGTCAATTCCTTATGCCCAGACACGAGGCACTGGTAGCACTGGCTTAGTGTCACACGTATGACTTGCCATGGAATATTGTGCTGCTTCTGTCGTCACCCCGGGCTTCCAGGCAGAGCCCAGAGCTGAGCCTTGGGCTCCAGCCACCAGCTCTCTGGAGCAGAGTCCCTGGGAGAGGCTCCCTCCCTATCCTGCCTTAGGCACACCAGAGCCCAGCGCTGCGAGTCCACCCCCCTCAGCACTAGGAAGCTTCCAGGTCCTCACCTTGGTGTGAGCAGAGGGAGCTCCGGGTGCAGGCTGGGGAGGGGCCGGCAGGTTGGGCAGGTTCAGCACGAGGAACTCGCCTGGCTGCCTGTGGTAACAAACCAGCAGGAGCAGAGACCAGCCCTTGGCAAGGGCATTTTTACAGCAGTTTCTCGACTGGGAGCTGGATTAACTCACATTTTCGTTACTAAATGGACATACAATGTGTGCAACAACCAATTTGTAAATAATTGTGAAAATTGCTATTAAAAGCCCGCAAAATAGGAAAACAGCATTTGACCCTTTCTAATAATGGCTGCCATCTGGTCTTGGATTTTGGATGATGTTCGTGAGGGTGTCTCCTCTTTGGGTTGCTCTCCAAGCAGGCTTCCTGTGCTGAGCTGTCTTCAGCTAAATGATGTTCAACATCTCAGCAGCATTTTTAAAGATTATTTATTTGACAGGTGAGCTTGGGGTTCTCCTGCCTGCATCACTTGCTGGTGGATGTTACGACCAGTGAGTAATCTGTGTGAACCAGTACAGAGAGAATTGAGAAAGGGAATTTTCCTTGAAGCTAAATAGTCACAACTGCCTTGTGGGAAGTTACTCAGAGTTCTTGTATCCTGATCTTCACACGTGTCATTCTGGGGACTTGGGACAACTTCTTCTGGAGTGCTGGATAGGATGTGCCCCTAGACCCAAAGAGAAATTTTATCTAACAGTAAGTTTATCTAACAAGTTTTTTGTCTCCTGCTTCTGCCTTTATTAGCCAGTGGCCTCAGAGCACTGGTGGTGGCCAGCTAGTCTTAGGATGAACTGGCCACGTTGGTGCCCCCAAATTCAGTGAGTGTTGGCAGCCAGAGAGCAGCTCCTCCAGCTGCTGATCCCAAGGTTTTGCTGTGCGTATTCTGCTCACCGATCTGAACTTTCACATGCAGGTTTGCTGCCAGCTCTCTCCTTGCCGCTGGGAGGGAAAGAGGATAAACCCAGAGGCTCAGGGACGTTTCTTTGCCAGGAGGAGGGAATTTTCCCTGGAGCCAGAGGGTGGCAGTGCTGCAGAGAAGCCGCTCTCCACCTCGAAGGCTCCTCTGAGGAGCTCTGCAGATCCCGCTGTCTGCAGGAGCTGTGCCTTGTGCTCCGGTGTGTCCCTGGCACACCGCTGCCGGCTCCTCCTGCCTCTGATTCTCTCCTTGGTTTTTGTAAGTAACGAGCAGTGCTTGTCTCCTGGTTGAGCAGGTCAGCTCTGCCCCACTGCCTGATGGACTGCAGGATCAGTGACCAGGAGAGACCTGTCTTCCTCCAAAGCTGTCAAAAGAGCCTCTGGAACCAACTGGAAACAACGTATGTGCAATCTCCTGTATTAAACTGTCTCCTTCTGTGAGCTGGTGGGGTATTTCACCATAAAATAAGCTACAGAGGAAAAATTACAGTCAGGTTAATTCATGGGGAAGAGGTAATACACCAGAACAGGAAAAAGGGCGTGGTGGAAAGAGACACCTTGATTTTGTAAAGAAAATCACCTTCCTTGTCACTTGCGCAGCCCCAGCTGTACAAGGCCAGGTTGGATGGGGCTTGGAGCAACCTGATCTGTGGAAGATGTCCCTGCCCATGGCAGGGGATTGGAATGAGATGAGCTTTAATGTCCCTTCCAACCCAAAACACTCCTTGATTCCATTTAGTGTTGTGCCCCTGTGGTACATAAATCCTTATTTCTGACACTCCTATAGTTTTTGATTGTTGTTAGTGAGTTTACTTGACTTTCTCTCTAGTAAAACCTTATTCCTTTTTCATTCCATTTCTGTGTTCTAACAGTTACAGGCTGAGATTGGGCTTTTCTAAAACTGGCATTTATGCTCACAAAAAAAGTGTCTTTTTTCTCCTTTGCCTAGAGAAGTGTTTCCCTTTAAAATTTTCCTTTTTTTTCTCTGATCATTCCCCCACAGGGAAGTTGTGCTTGTGTTCCTGGCCTTTCACACCCTGGCGTTAAGACAGTGCTCCACATCTCATGTGAAAAGTCACTTTTTTTTCAGTTTCTGGATGATAAGACACAGCCCAGTTTCAGGACTGCACTGTCCAACCTGGAGCTGATGTCTTTTGCTGTATCTGACTGTTTTTCTCCAAGTGTTTTAACAGTTTTCTCTTACTCAGATGGGTAATTGTAGGACTTCCTGGGATTCTTTTCCTTCGTATGCAGTTCTTTGTTTCTTCTTTTTTCACACGTCCTCGTTGCTAAGGTTTAGTTCCTGCGTTTTCTGATAGCATTTGCACCATTTCCTGGGAACTTTACCTCCCCCTTCTGTAATGCTTCTTTTGCTGTGGGATGTTTCCTGGTCCATGTTTCTTGCATGCTCACTGCTCTGCTTACCTCAGGAGGTTCTGCTATCCAAGGGCCGTGTAGTTTTTCAGTGCTCCTGGTACAGGAACACCCGTTTCTAGGTGTAGCTGTACCTTCAGCTGCCTGTTCAGGTAAAACAACGTTAATGGCACGAAGGAGCAAGTTTTGGTTGGCTTTTTTTGGCCCAAAAACTTGTGTGGCTCGGCTGGCAGATGAATGGAAGCACCAACAAGAGATAGGGAGCAGGAAATCCCAGTGGGCACAGCAACAGCTACAAGAGGATGACTGGAAATTGAAGCCTATTTTTTTTCCTTGTAGATTTTGGTTATAACCACTGATATTTAATTTAAGCTTTGCTCCTCGTTGCTGGACAACCCTATATCTTTCCAGAAGGAGGAAGTGACCTTCATGCCATGGCTGCTGCTTGGGTGGGTCTTCACTTCCATGTGTCTTACCTAGAGGACTGATTAAAAGGATGTCAGTCTGCTCCTGGGATGTTCTCTGAAGCTCAGTCAAGAGGGTTTTCTTTTGAAAGCAGCAGTGCTTTACAGATCCTTTGCTACGAAGAAAAAGGACCTTGAGTTGATGTTTCTTGTGACGCTGTAGTTACAGTGGAAAATGTGCTCAGGGGATTGGTGTCATAGTCACGTAAAAACAGGATGCTGTGGGGTTCTTCAAAGCCCATACCACGGGGGCAGGACCTGTGATACCTGTGTTAATCCTTGGGCAGGAGCTGCTGTCTGTGCAGGAGTTTGCAGTTCAAGGCACCTGCTTGAAGGATTCCTGGATTGTGAAAGCAAGAGAGGGCCAGTTTCTTCCTGCTTCTGAATGGCCTTGTTGGTGAACCAAATGGAGACTTGTACTTTTAAGTGACAGATTTAACTAAGCAAGGAAGTTATTTTTCTTACCCGGCTGTGGGTTTCCACTGGTGGTTGCATGGTAAACCCCTGGTATCATCCTCCAAGGCAGGGTGTCTGACAGGCAGGGCCAGGGGTTGGAGCTGCAAGTCTCCTCCTTGCTCTGTAAGTGGTGCATGTGCTGTTCCCCATGGCATGAGCACACATGGCTGGCATGATGGCCTGGGAAGCTGGTGGAGTGTGTCACTGCAAATCCCTTGGGAACTTCCCATGGGTTGGCTGCTGCCAGAGTGCTGAGTGGGCTCCAATGGCAGCAAACATGCACTGTCAAACCAAGGGAGCAGCTCACTGCAGGTCCTCACCAGGTGCTCAGGATGTGAGAATCCTGCAGGATTACACAGAAATGTGAGAGGAAATCCTTGCTTGTTACCTCCGAGCAGTTTTTCCAAATGAGTCCCTTGTTCCCCAGTTACACAATTCTACAGAGAGTGGTACAATACTAATGATGCCACAGGTCCACATCTTTGACAGTTGAACAGTTCTGGTGTCAAGCACCTCTCAATTTACTAATTTATCATTTTGTGACTTATTTACTACATTCCTAAAGGCTTATCTTATTTGCTCTTCTGTCTTGTCTGCGCCGAGCCTGTCTATCCCAGCAGTGGGAGTTCCGGAATAGATTCCAGATGTTCTTATTTACTCAGGTACATTTCATGACTCCTCCTTAAATTAACTCTTTAATGGCTATGGTGGCAACAGCTCCTTTTCTGCTACATCCACGGTGGTTGAAGTCCTGGCTCCTGTTCCACTAAGAGAAGGCAGCAGTGCTAAGGGGAACCTGAGAGCCTCTGGCCATGCCTAGAGCAGTCAAGGAGAGGTAAACCCTCGGAAGGCTTGCTGGTGGAACATATCCAAATGCTGCCACTGGCTTCTGTGCCAAAAAAAATCCCATTTGCTGGCTTTAGACTTCTTTTTACTTTATTTTTTTTCAATGGGGCTCGCTTGCCTGAGCAGCCCATCTCCAGGTCACAGTGCCCTCAGCAAGCTGTTCAGCCAGCATAGCTTGGGTTGGAGCTGTTGGTATCACATGTTCCTGGGCTCTGGGCAGGTAAGATGTCATGGTTCTGCTGTGGAGAAGAGGATTCTGGAGAAGGGACCTTTCCTTCACAGTGAGTAACTCCAACATGACCTTGTTTCTTAAGCTGCAGAGCTTTGATTTCTCTGAGCCTTTTGCTGAGTATTTGCAACAGAACAAGGGATGTAGCTGCTGTGTTTGCTGAATGCTTTCCCTTTTTTTTTTTTTTTTCCCCCAAACCTACCTTTAAGCAACTGATGGCAAAAGATCAATTAGCGATGGGAGAGGCATCATCCTTTTGCTCCAGCCCCGTGATCGGATTTCAGGCCTTGGCACACAGTGTCGCTGGAAAGCTCACTGTTTGCAGCAAGTCACCCAGTGTACAGCAGGGATTAACAGTAGGATTGGTGCTTTTCACCAAAATCTGCCTTTCCAGCCCCAAGCTGAGCCCTGCTGTCATGCAGAGGCAGGCTGTGAGCTCCCCATGCTGCTCTAGCAATCGTGACATCCTGTTGAGCCCCAGCGGGTGCCGCTGCCTCCTGTGAGACACTGAGAGCAGGACAGAGGCTTTGGGAGGAGCCAAGCAGGGCAGATAGAAAGCTTTCCTGTGTTGGAGATAATTGTGCACTGAATTAGCCAGGGAGCCAGAGCTGCTCAGCTACTCTGGGAGGTGACTGCTGGTCAGCTCTTGGCTTTCTAGTCTGTGAGCAGAAAATGCAGCTCTGTGCACCTGGGGAGTAAATGAGTGCCAAAAAGCTGGAGGATTAAGTGCTGAGTCCAATTTCCAAAGTACCTTGCGTCTGTCCAAATGTAATTGTGTGGTGAGTGAGTACAAAATGACCTGTGGGGGAAAAAAAAAATCAGGATTTGGTATTTCCTTTTCAGTTTCCCCTTGGGTGGGGAGAGATGTATTTTGCTTTCTTATAGAGATGTATGCCTAGATATGCTGGTGGGAGATGGGGATCTGGATTCCACTGCACTGGCTGTGGTCCAGCGTGAGTGATATTTGTTATCTGGGATGTCAGTAAAACAGCAGTGAGGAGAGATGCCACTGACTCAGTTGCACTGTGGCTTATTAACCAAGTTCTGACTCAGCTGAGGAAATTCGGGCGGTTTAGAATAACTCCCACTGGCCAAGGAAAGGCTCAGCTGACGTTGACACATTGTGATGGACTTTGCAGAAAGGGTGCTCAGTTCTCCTTGGGTGCAGGGGTGGACCAGAGACACTAGCACAGAGTTAGTGGGAGCAGAGAGAGGGTTTTGCCTCCCTTCTGCCGTGGCTGCTGGAGGTAAGTCAGAGATCAAGGCAGGATATGCTTTTAAAGAGCTGCCCGATGGAACCAGACGTGCCAAACAGACAATTAGCAGGCAGAGTGGTGGTGCCATCCCTCTCTGCTAGCCTTTTCCTGTACCTTCTGTTCTCTGAAGCCGATTTCTCCCTCTGCTTTGCTTTGCCCAGTGTTCATAGCAGTGCTGGTTTCAAGCTGTGTGTGTGCTGCTGCCTTGGGAACGCCGCTGCTCCCACACTGCCAGCGCCAAGGAACTGGGCTCCCACTGCTCTTCATGCAGGAGTAATTCTTCGTTTGTGATGCTGAGACTGCTGGGTGCTCTGGGCTAGGAAGGGTCTGTGAAAGGGAACTGAAAAGCATGTTTCTTGTCACCAGGCTAGAACATACCATGTGGGGTCTGCATTGCTGAGATCTATCAGGCTGAATGAGGCTGGTAATTGCAGGTCTGGCTTAATAAAGGAAAATGTATCAATGTATCCCTACCTCCTATGCTCACTGATGCTGTCCTGGGCAAGGACAGTGCCAACGCCTGACACTTCCTAAGGAAAGGACAGGGGGTTGTTCAGCCTGGAGAAGAGGCGGCTCCGGGGAGACCTTAGAGCCCCTTCCAGTGCCTAAAGGGCCTCCAAGTGAACTGGAGAGGGACTTTGGACAAGGGCCTGGAGTGACAGGGCAAAGGGGAATGGCTTGCCTCTGACAGAGTACAGGGTTAGACGGGATATTGGGAAGAAATTATTACCTGTGACAGTGGTAAGGCCCTGGCAGATGTTGCCCAGAGCTGTGGCTGCCTCATCCCTGGAAGTTGTTCAAGGCCAGGTTGGACAGGGATTGGAGCAACCTGGTCTAGTGGAAGGTGTCCCTGCCCATGGCAGGTCTTTAAGGTCTCTTCTACCCCATACCATTCTGTGAATCCCGGAAGAAGGAGCCAGAGTGGGGTTCTGTGTCTCCCTGGACTGCCTTGGGAGGGAAGGGCTGTGTCAGGGAGTGACCTGGGGTAAGAACCTGCCTGTTCCTGCTGCTCTCACCATGCCTGCTCCTGCCACTTTGTCTGCCTGCTTTAGGTTACACATGCTGGTTCTTTGCAGCTGGTGGTTGCTGGTGCTGAGGCAGGAGTCGTGGAATGGCTCCAGCGTGCTCCTGCCTGGAGCTCAGGCAAAGGACTTCTTTCCCGCACCCATGAGATCTCACTGTGGGAGCAGCCTGGGATGGGGAAGAAATGCTGGACACAACTTGGCCTTTGAAGAGCAGCAGATCTCTCCACTTGACTGTAGAAAGCCTGGAAGCTACTCTTCTGAGTACCTGCTGCAGTGTGACCTCTGACAGGGTGCCTGCCTCTATGGGCAGGGTCTGACCACGGTCCTCTCACAGGTTGTTCCTGCTCCCTCAGCTCCCCCTGGGGCCCCGCAGATGTTGTACCTTCACTTGTCAAATCTCCCCAGCCAGCTCTGACCCACACAAGTCTCCAGTGCGCTCCAGTGCAAGGCAACAGCTTCCTCACCCTGGGTGAGGAAGGCTCTGCTTCCCTGCCACGTGCACTGTCGCGTCTGCCGTCACACTTCTGGGCGGTCACGAAGATGCTGAGCTGCACAGGTCAACCCAAGGAGCTCTCCCACAGAGGAGAGTGGTCTGCAGAGAGGTAAGATCAGTGTCCCAGGGTGCTGCTTTCTCACATGCAGAAGCGCATTTCACACGTGCAGCTCACCCTCGCGAGTGCGCTCGCCCACGCAGAGCCTGCCCGGCTCGAGCCGCAGGCTGTGGGGGTGGTTTGAAGTGTTTATGACTCAGGCTCGAGAACACATTGTTAAAGCAAGGCTCTGCGTTGTGGGGTTGTTGCTGACTTTCAAATGAAACGGGCAGAGCCGTGCAGAGCGCTGTCCTACCTGCTGAGAGCATCAAGGGAACAAAAGCTACCACAAAACCCTACAGCCCAGAGAAATGCCTTTGGAATTTTAGAAACAGAATGGCTGTGCAAATAAATGATGTGTGAGTAAGTGCTTCTCAGTGGTGCAAAACCTAATGCCTCAGCCATCCCCACGGGACAAAGCTTTTTAGAGGGCATGCCTGCAATTTGGAATACAAGGGACCTGACCCTCACTGTGCTGTAAAAGGCAGAAAGTAAACTGGGACCAGAAGCTGAGAGGCAGGAACAGGCTGTTGAGCTTACCTGGCATGGGGAAAGCTTGTGCTTTGCTCCCCTGGGTGTGCAGGCTAAAGCTGGGCCCTCCAGCCTGGTGGGCATGGCAGCGTCAGTGCTTTTTCTGTGGCATGGGCTGTGGAGGAGTTATTGCTAATCGCTGCGTGAGGGAAACTCACTCGGTGCCTTCTGGAATGCTGCTTTTTGGGATTGTGCCCATGATTTTGTACAGTGCTCCCTCGTACCATTACAATGAAGGTCTGTCATCCCTCGAGGGTAGCTGTCACCTCGACTTGTGTTAACCTCACAGCGAGCTGTCCCCAGCCCAAACAGGCCAGGGAATTGGCAGGCTGCCCCCTCACCCCATCAGAGATGAGGGCAAGTGGGAATTTGAGGCATTCCTTGACTCAATTTCCTGGTTCCCCAGCTGTCCATGTCACACTGCAGCCCGTCCCTCTGTCCAGCCTCTTGTGCAGCTGCCCCGTGCCAAGTGTTCGTCCCTCCTTGCTCGCTGCAGGGCTCTTCTGGAAGAGCTCACAGTCCTTTACAGCCCTGTTTGGACCAGGTGCCTGGAATAGCCATGTGCCCTTCTGGGCAAGGGAGCCTTTTGTGTTCTTCCAGAAGGGGCTGTGGGTTTTTCAGCTGCAGGACAGAGCCCACCTGCTGCACTCTGAGCTGTGCTGGAGCTGCTCGGGAATTGGGAAAGCTGGAACATGGTGTGACTGGGAATCCAAGGTGTTGACAAGCCTGTTAGCCCTGAGCATCATCCAAGGCAGCCTGTGCTAAGAGGGGAGGTCAGCCCTGGTCTGCACTGTGACCCCACCACTGGTTGCCCTGTCCAGACAGAACAGCCTCGGGACAGGTCTGTTTGTAGGAGAGTGAGTGTCGGCCAAGGCTTTGTGCTGCTCCAGCTGAGTGGAAAGCTGAGCCTGGACAGGCTGCCCACTCTCTCTCTGGCCTCACCCTCTGTCCTGCAGGATACTCCTGGTCTTGTCTAATGCTGAGGTGTCTCATACTAGACAGCAAGTTCATTTCAGGGCTGGGGGGGAGTCAGTGCTGTAGGTTGCTTCTGGAAATTTGCCAGATACTTGAGGCTTTGTGCAGTGTTTACTAAAGCAAACTGCATCCAAATAAAATAGAGTCTTTGCCATCAGCCCTTTTCCTGCGCACTGAAATGTTCCTTGTGCCTCCCCTGCTGATCTATAGAAATCCCCTGGGCTCTGGCCTTTGCAGTTTCTCTCCTCACTGTCTCCATTACAGTCACTTTAAGCCTGATGCAATTCGTATTTTTTAATGTCACAGAACTTGAAGCACTGGATTGTGGCTCAATAGAACATGAAAAAGGACAATGTTAGAGCAGCTCAGCAGAGCACTGTGCCTCAGCGAGATCTGTGTCTCATTCGTTAGCAGCTTCTCATCTCCTGCAAACATGCTTTGAGAAGAAACAGGGGAAACACGAGGAACGTGACCTTGGTGACAAGACAAGCCTCAGAGGAGCAAATGAGACATACGCTCACTGATCAGCACTTGCCTTGGGGCTTTGGCCAGCGGAGGGGTGGGTGTGGGATCACAGAACCACGGAATGGTTTGGGTTGGAAGGGATCTTAAAGCTTATCTTGTTCCAATGCTTCTGCCATGGGGAGAGACACCTTCCACTAGACTAGATTGTTCCAAGCCGTATCCAACCTGGCCTTGAACACTTCCAAGGATGGGGCAGCCACAGCTTCCCCGGGCAACCTGTGCCAGGGTCTCTCCACCCTCAGATGGTAGGCTGGAGCAGAAAGAGAGGCTGCTGGCCTGTCTGGCCCCTCAGAGCTGCTCTGCAAGAGACCTTGCAGGCTTATGAACGCAGAACACCACTGAGCAGGGATCCAGGCTGAGCCTGAGGGAGGGTCATGTGTACACTGTACCCTGGCGCACTGAACCTGCCAGCATTTGGGGAAGTACCCCACAGCATCCCCTTGCCACAACCACCTTGCTTGTGAATGTCTGGTGGAGCAATGTCCAGCCAATGACAGGTTATGATGTGACTCAGGGTTTAAACTAGCCTCGGGGATGAGCAGCAGATGGGGTTTAGTTGCTGGCTTGAAGTTTGTATCATTTCTCAGGTTGGATCATTCCCTGGAGTCTCAGCTGCAGGAGAAGTCAGGGCTGCCACTCTGCACAAAGCCTTGCTCTGCTGCTGGGGCATTCCCTACCAGATGACAGGCTGTCCCCTGGTGTTTTTCCTCCAGATCTTCCTGTTGGATTTTGTGCAGGTGAGTGGCCATGTGAGATGGGGTTATCTGCAAAGCGGCTCAGCAGTTTGGGGCAAGGGTAGAGTTTGGTGGGTGGCTCAAAGCCCTTGGAACGCTCATCAGAAATAGATGTTCAAACTGGATCAAAATCACATTATGTAAACATTGGTGGTGTAGATGTTTCTGGGCCATTTCAACACTTGGAGGGATCTCCAGGGAATGCAGATGAAACACTGGCTGGAATGAGTTGCGTCGTACTGTTGCTCACAGCCTTTCACCAGGACATCTTTTCCTTTTGAGCTGTGGTTTCGCTTCCCCCCCGCCCCCGACTGAAGCCATTCCATGCCTCTTTGATCATTTTCCTTGGAAGAGCCTCAGATGCACTTACTGACCATGCTGTTGGCTTCCTCTGGTCAGCAAGAGCCTGAGGAGAAAAGATAGCAAGCCAGGTTAGTGTTCATGGTGGAGCCTCAGAAGTGTCTTTGCTGGGCTCAAATTCCTTGAGGGGTAGCACAAGGAGGCAGCTGGGATGCCCTGCTGGGAGGTGAGGGTTGTGAGGGGTTCAGTGCTCCCAGAGGCCAGTGTGGTGGCACATACAAGGGTTTGGTAGTCAGCTGTGCCAGCAGCTCTTCCCCAGGCTCTAATCACAGGCAGATCTCATGCACAGAGAGTTATTGCTACCCCAAAGTCCTGCTGCAGGGCAAGGACTTGAAGCAGTTAAACAAAAGAATACAAGATGTTATCAGTTTGGACACTACTTTTTCTCTCAAATGTTAGTGCTTCCTCTGGCAGCTCTTGATCTTGCAGTAGCTGGGTTGTGGTTTGGAGGCTGGGGTTTGGCTGTGCTGTGTAGCTCAGCTTGTGCAACAAGCAGTGTGACCACCTTATCTGAGGGTCCCATATGTCCACCTCTGCTTCCTCCACCCTGTTGAAAGCTCCACACCATCTGGGGTGCTCGGCTACAGTGTGATGTGGTCCCACCCCTGCCTCCCTGAAATTCCTGTGGCACCTGTTCAAGTACTGCTTCTTCCAGACTTGCACGACTGTAAGGAACATGGTGCCTGAGGCTGACTGTCTTACACACCATCCTGTGCTGCAGGGGACGGGGGCATGGCCAGCTGGGGAGTTCCAGCCTCTCCAGGAAGGCACCTGGAGTGGAGCCTGGGAGAGTTCCAGCTGGAGAGCAGTGAGGGATGGACGCAGTTTAAAGTCATTTCACCTCATCCTACCCTTGTGTGACTTCTCACCGGGTTTCACAAATGCTTGTGTTCCTTTTAATCCACACCAGGCAGAGTGTGGCAGCCAGGAATGAACCCAGGCTGGAGAGGGTGAGTTCACTGGGCAGGACACAGATTTGCTACGCTGTCAGGATGTGCTGCTGTCAGGGAAAGTCATTGCTTCCTGTTGTTTCCTGTTCCCTGTCCCGAAGGCCTGGTTTGTATCCTGACCCCTTCCCTCTCCCAGCTGACAGGCACAGGGAGGGGGTCCTCGGTGCTGCCACCTCACCAGAGCTTTTTCCAGGGCTTGGCCTGGCAGGTCCTGACAGATCTGGGCAAGGCAGAGCCATGCTTTCCTTCTGGGAGAGACTGCAGTGCTGGGAGGAAGGGCCCCCACCAGCCCTAGAGCAGCGCTGACACACCAGGGCGTGGAGGTGTCACTTACACTGGTGGGAACACAGGCACAACAAACACAAGGGTTGTTTTTGAGAGGAAACTATTTTTGACCAGCTTTTGGGGAAAATACTGCAGAGATAGTGGGTGTCTTTGTGCTCAGACTACCCTTTCATGGGGAAAGGTTTAGAATTTCTTTGAACAAGGGTGCAGTTGAAGCCAGCGGTGGTTTAAAGCATGAGCAGAAGAAACACCTGGTAGCAGGGGGGTGGGAGTCAGCTCTGTCCACCTGCCTGGGCCATGTCACCTGAGTCACTGCTGGGAAAACAGGACCTTCTCCCATGAGAATGGGCTGTGCTGCCTCTGGTCAGGCAGCTGGGGGTGTTCTGGCAGCTTGTCCTGATTTTTGCCAGGCTGGGGGGTTATGGCAGAAGTGCCAGATGAATGTCAAGAAGCACTGACCTGCTTTTAAATCATAGCCCGTGGCTAAATCTCCTGCAGCAGCATCTTCAAGAGACTCTGGCACCCCCACATCCCTGCTGGCAACAGTGAGGGGGCACTGAGGGGAGAGGGAGACATCAGCCACCCCGGGGCTGTACTGCTGAGCTGGGTTCAGCCTCGTGCAGAGGCAGAGAGGGAGGCTGGTTATTTTTAGGGTTGGTGCTGGATTTGACGGTAGGTCGACCTTGCAGCTCTCCAGTCTGGTGCACAGTGGCAGGATTTGAGCAAATTGCTCCCCAGTTGTGCGATGAATTAATGCAAAGCCTTAAGTCTCGTGGTGCAATGCTGCAATCAACGGTGTGTTAGAGCGGCGTCAGGACGGTCACAGCAGCCTGGGTTCAGAACTACTTCTCAGATGCACAAAGAAACTCATTTTTTGCCTTTGTTGTTGTTGTTGGTTTTTTTTGTTTTCTGGAGTGTGAAGGGTCTTCTTTGGGATCACCTGGCTCAGCCTGGTCAGCTGTTGGAATGTGCTGCACTCTGCCAACTGCCTCGCTTCCAGCCTGGCTGCCTCTGGATTTAGGAACAGGACAGGGGAGTGATCACTGCCCTGGTCCTGCTGGCCACACTATTGCTGATCCAAGTCAGGTGCCACTGGCCTTCCTGCTCTCCTGGGCATGCACTGGCTCATGTTCAACTGCTGTTGACCAGCCCTCTCAGGTCCTTTCCTGACAAGCAGATTTCCAGCCACTCTGCCCAAGCCTGGAGCACTCCATGGTGCAAGAGCTGCTGTGTCTGACATGTGCAAGTGTACCTGTGCCAGCGAGGTGAGGGCTCCAGCATGGGCTTACATCCAGCACCATTTCCCCCTTCCAGATCCTTGTTTATCACTGATTGTTGTAGGGAGAGCAGGCCCAGCTCTCCACAGAGACAGCATTAATCAGGACAGATAAGAACGTGCCCCTTTTTCTACCCTGATGTTTTTTACCTTGACTTGGGGCCTCACACATCTGCCCTGCTGATGTGGAAAGTCAGGGACTTCAGGAATCACTGATGTGTTGGAGCTTTAACGTAAAACATAATGCTATAGATCAAATAAGAAAAAAACCCTTGGTATTTCAGCATTTAAACGATTCAAGCGAGGAACAGAAGCAATTATAACTTGCTTCATGCCATTATCTGTTATTTTAAGAGTCTCCTCCTCTTGTGTCCCATTTTAATGCACTTGCTGAGAATCCTGGCTTTTTGTTAGTCTCTTGGCTGTCCTTGGAACTTCTCTGTTCCCTTGTGAAGGCTCAAGTTCATCTCCTTGAAGTAAAGAAATAGGACGCTTTGAGGCAAAAATCCTGTGCCTGGAGTGATTCTTTTTTTGACCAAAAAAAGAGAAAATAGTTGCTGCTGTTCCAAGGGGAAAAAAAAAAAAGTCCTTTTGAGTGTGGGATTGTTCAAACCTGTGTGTCTTGTGCTGAGCCTGCCCCTGCCCTGTTTGCACGGTGGGGAGCAGCACAGGGAGCAGCATTAATCACAGAACCATTTTGATTAGAAAAGACATTTAAGATCATTGAGTCCAACCGTTCCCCCAGCACAGCCAAGGCCACCACTAAACCGTGTCCCCAGGTGCCATTATTTTCACGTGTTTTAAATCCCTTCAGGGATGGCGACTCCACCACGGCCTGTTCCGATTCCTGAGCATCCTTTTGGTTGA
Source organism: Acropternis orthonyx (assembly GCA_035583155.1). NCBI lineage: Eukaryota > Metazoa > Chordata > Aves > Passeriformes > Rhinocryptidae > Acropternis > Acropternis orthonyx. The sequence goes on along the minus strand of JAWWEU010000053.1, from coordinate 7,495,278 downwards.
ACAAATTCCCCCCAATACCCAACCTAAACCTCCCCTGGCTCAAGCTGAGGCATTTTCCCTTGCCTTGTCACTTGTTGCTGGGGAGAAGCTTTCCCCACACCCTCCTGTCAGGAAGCTGTAGAGAGTTAGAAGTTCCCCCCTTGTACCTCCTTTTTTCCAGGCTGAGCCCCTCCAGCTCCAGACTCTTCCCCACCTCTGTTGCCTTTCTCTGGACATGTTCCAGCACCTCAATGTCTTTCTTCTCGTGAGGGTCCCGAAACTGACCCCAGGTTCTGAGGTGCCTCAGCGCTGCCCAGCGCAGGGGGGACGGTCAGTGCCCTGCAGCTCCCTGAAAGGAGGGAGCATCCAGGTGAGCATCAGGCTATTCTTGCAGGTAACAAACAAACAGGGAGAGAGGACACAGCCTTAAGATGCACCAGGGCAGTTTTAGGTTGGACATCGGGAGGAATCCCTTCGGGGAAGGGGTGGTTAAACACGGGAATGGGCCGCTCAGGGAGGTTGCTTAAGCAAAGCCTGGACGCGGCGCTCAGTGCCACGGTCTAGTCGACAACGTTGGTGTTCGGTCACAGGCTGGACTCGATGACTCCCCAGGGGTCTTTTCCAACCGAATTGACTCGGTAATTCCGCGCTGGAAATGCCCCCACGGAGGGCCCAAGGCGGCAGGGCCCGGGCCCGTCACCCCGGCAACGGCGCGGGGCCAACATGGCGGCGGGCGGGGGGGGGGGGGGTGGTAAGATGGCGGCGGGCGGGGCGGGCACGCGGGGGCGGGGGGGGGCGGCACCGCTCCTGGTCCCGGTCCCGGTCCCGGTCCCGGTCGGGAGCGGTGTCCGTGATGGGTGGGCTCTCTGGCGGTGATGGGTGGGCTGTATGGCGCTGACGGGCGGGCTCCAAGGCGGGGCGGGCGGGCTCTATGGCGCTGTCCGCCGCGGCTGCGCACACGCGGCCCCTCCTCCCTCGGGCTGCGGGCGCTGCGGGTGCGAGCGGCACCGGCACCGGCATGGGCGTGCATGTGGAGACCATCGCCCCCGGCGACGGTGAGCCGCGGCTCTGCCCGCTGTCCCCAGCACACACCCTGCTCCCCTCCCTTGCCCCTGCCCGCCCCGCGGGCCCCGGTGCCGGCCCCGGTGGTGCCCGGGGTGACGGTGCGTGTCTCCCCGCAGGGCGGACGTTCCCCAAGCGCGGCCAGACCTGCGTGGTGCACTACACGGGTGAGTGCGGGGCGGCACCGGGGCCGAGCGGCGGGAGGGCCGGCCCGGGCACCGGGGGGGAGCGGGGCCCGCCGCCCCCGGATACCGACGGGCCCGTGGGCCGGGCCGGGCCGCCACGGGGGGCTCTGCCGGGGGCGGGATGGGGGTCCCGCCGGTGCCCCGCGTCTCTCCCGCAGCCTCATCCATGCAGGGGCCTTTCCCACACGCGTTGTTTTTGAGGCTGCACCGGGGTGGGGGGTGCTCCGGGGGGACGGGCAGGGCCTCTGGGGGTCCCAGGGCAGAACCCGGCGGGCCGTGGGGCGCAGAGCCCCCCCCATGAGGCATCCCCGGGGAGGTTCGGGCTGCGCTGCCTCGGGGTGGGACCCCCCTGCCAGAGCTCCCTGCAGGGGTGCGGACCCCCTCCCCAGAGCTGCCCCAGACCCCCCTCCCTTGTGGGGCCACACCAGGCATGCCTGTGGTGCAGCCTCGCACCCGCATCCTGGGATTTTTTTGGGGGGGACCCCGGTGTGGGTAACCAGGGCGCTGTTTGGGGGTCGTGCTTCGATGAGGGGCTTCCCCAGAGCCAGAGAGGGCCGTGTTCCACTGGGTGTCCTCCAGCAGCCTTCTGCGAGCTCGGAGGGTGGGAAAGAAAACAACCTTGAGACCCCAAAAAATGCTTTGGGGGTCACTCTTGGGGGGCTGCTGTCTCCCCCTCGGCCGCCTCTTGTACAACTCTGGCTCGTCGGGGTGGTAAAAACGAGTCAGCGGCTCATTTGTGACTGATTTTGCTAACAAGCGATTCCCCTTCCCGCCCCAGCGCTTCCCGCCGTGGTGGGGGGGCTGGGGGAGCCCCTCTCTGCGGAGCGGGGCAGCCCACCATGCCGGGAGGGCTCGGCGGGCACCCAGCCCATCTGCCGCCCCTCCGTCTCTCCCGTCCTTCCCGTTCCCTCGTCAGCAGGGAGAGGAAGCAGCTTGGGCTGCCCGGCCGCCCCGTTTCCTCCGCCGGTGGAAGAACAAAGAGAGGCTGGCAGGCAGTCAAGTGGCTCCCGGTGGGCCAGTCCTGCCGCCTGCCAGCCCTCCCAGCTCCCAGCCCTCCGGCTCCCTGCCTGACTGTCCCCTCCTGCGGCGCTGCCCGAGCTCGGCCGCTCCCCCCAGCTGAGTCCCCCACCCTGGCAGAGCTGCTTGGGGGTCACCAGCCGTCCCATCCCCACGTCATGGTGCTTCAGGCAAAGTGCTACGTGGTGACTTGCTCCCGACAGGAGCTCCCCAGCACCAGCAGCGATCTGCTGCGCCCCTGGGAGCGGTTCTCTAATTTCCTTTATTTTGTTTGTTATTATTGTCTCCTTTTGTCCTTTATTCCCCCACCCCGTCCTCCCGGCCCTCCCCCGTTCCATTCGCAGGCAGCTCCTGCCCCCTCCCTGTCTCTGCAGGCAGCAGGAATCAAACACCTCCAGGCCCTGACGCCGTTTCCCTGTGTCGGCAGCCGTGGCTGCTGCAGCCAACCCTGCCAGAGGCTGGAGTGGGGCTTGGCTCTCAGGAATCCTTACAAACCTTTGATTCCCAGCTCGCCGATCCCAGAGCACCATCAGGGATGGTGGCAGAGCGCAGTGCTGGAGGTGCTGAGCTCCGAGGCTCCTTCCAGAGCCCTGTGTTGGCTCCATCCCCAGCTGCCCTTTGCTCCGGTGCTGGGGAGATCCAGCCTGTGGTGTGCAGGAGGCAGCTCTCCCTCCACTGCATGATGGGTGCACAGTGATTTGGGTAAAAACCATTTTGGGAAAAAAACAGTGATCCAAGGGTGAGGGACTGTGGAGGACTGGCTTGGTCAGCCAGAGGCTGGTGCTGCTTCTGCCTGTGCCCAAGCTCCTGCTCTGTGGGGCCTGGCTCCACCAAGAGCATCCCAGGGATGAGCGATGAACAGACAAACAGATGGGAGGCCAGTGCTGGGGAAGGAGGTGGAGAGCTAAGCATCCTCTGGGCCTGCTGCTTGAGAGATCCCAGTTGCTTATGCTGGCATTGCAGAGCTGGAGATGGATGAGAGGAGCTGGGGAAATCGGACCCTTTCCTCCTCCTTTGTCCCAAGTCCTGGGTCTTTTTCTGGAGAGCTCACACCGTGAGGCGTCAGAAGCAGCCTTTGATGTGAAATCTGCTACATAGGGCCCTTACAGGAACTAAATGAAGGATAAAGTTCACCGGTGTGTTCAGGATTGCTCTCAGCAACTGGCATGGGGCAGGAGGTTGGTGTGGGAGAGTGTGGGGACCCCACCATGCTGCTGGATGGGAAATGGGGAGCTGTGGTCATGCTGGGCACTGCCAGGATGGGAGCAAGTCTGACATGGCTTGGCCACACGGCTTTGCCTGAGTGGCAAAGCATACCCAGCATGTGCAGTCTTGGCGGGAGGGAGGTTTGGAGCAGGAAGGGATACTGAAGAAAACTGTCTTCCTCCAGCAAGATAGCGCCGAGGGGACTGCCATCCTCTCCAGCACTTGTGCATGGCCCCTGGGGCAGTGGTGCTCTCTCACTGCTCTGGGTGGTGCTGCCCTCGATGTTCTCCTGCTGCTCAGTGAATACCCTGCAGTTGTGAGACACTTCCTGCCTCCGTCTGTGGGTTGTGGCAGTTGTGGGAGCTCAGCACTGTTTCCTGTCCCTCCTTCCCTGCCTGCACTGGGGTCATCTCTCCTGCCAGGCCATGAGAATGGAGGACAAAGCTCCCCTGTGCACCCAGTGTGGGTGGCGATAGGGTGGGCTGTGCGATGGGGAGCACTGGTGGAGGCAGGATCGAACCTCAGTTGTGCGACCCAGTCCTGAGCACGGGGTTGGAGCATGCTGGGTATCCCAGAGCTTCTGGAAAGGGTTTTCCATCCTATCCTAGCTGCAGCAGAGGTGCCTGCACCATTGCTCTGGTGTTTCCCTGCATCTCCTCAGGAAGTTGGCTCAACATGGGAGCCCCTGGGCAATGGCTGTGCCAAGGATTGGCACCCCAGAGGGGATGGAGGGGTGCAGGTGGGGCTCCGCACCCCCAGCAAAACCAGACCTGGCAGGTTTGTCCCAGGGCTGACTCTGCCTGCTCCAGCATTGCTCTCTGCCGCCTCTGCCCGCCCAGGGGGCCCGGAGCCAAGTCGCACGTTGCAGCCGGCGTCTCCCAGCTCCTGCCTGCCAAGTGTGGCAGAGACCTGGCAGGGCCACACTGCCCCTCCAGGGATGGTGCTGCGCTCCAGAGCCCCTGCTCCGTCCCACCGTGGCTGCAGCCCCGGCTGCAGGGCTCTGTGCTGTTCCTCACTGTGGTTCCCTGAACCGCCCCCCTGGGTCTGTATAGCCCAGGTGAGATCTCCAGGGGCTTAAAGTCCTTCAGGGTGGGAGCCAGGGCAGGTGGATCTCCGTAACCCACCTCTGTGGGCTCTGCTCTCCTCACAGGACTGGTGGTGGCAAGCACAGAGCCGTACCAGTGGCTGGCTGCTGCTCCTGTGGCTCTGCTGGGGCGGCTGCTTTTGCCAGAGGATGCTTTGCTTCCATAATAGCTTTGAGATCTCGTTATCTCCTTGCTTGGGGATGGCAGAGATGAGGAAATGGTTGCTCACACTTGTCCAGGGCTGGAGAAATCTCCCAGGAGGCTTGCGGGCAGAGGAAGTGCCTGAGATGAGGATGCTGTCTCTGAAGCATTGGAGCCTCTTTGTTTTCCCCGCTGGCATGATGGGGGAGCACGGCAGCCCCGTGGGGGGGAGCAGGGACGGGGCCCTGTGTGTGACCACCTCTGTCCTGGGCCAGGGGCAGCTGAGTGATCAGTCCCTTGGGCTACTGCAACCAGCTTAGTCTAGTCCATCAGTCCCTCTCTTCCGCAGCCAGCGTGCTGCCAGCTCCAAAACACTTCCCGAGGCTGGGCTGGGACAGGTGAGCTTGGCAGCAGGGTTGGGCAGTGCCTCTCTCTTGCACAAATTTGGCAGCATCTTCTGCATGGCCGATAGTGCCTCTGCGTTGCTCTGCTCAAGACATCAAACTGGGATGTGCTTCTGCAGGCAGCGGATGCCCTGGCAGCATCCCGGAGGTCCCTGCTTGCCATGATGAGCAGGGGATTGTGCTGCACAGCCCCCGGGGTTTTCCTCGGCGGTGCCCGCTCCATCCTTCCTCAGCCACCCCAGGTTGTGGCAGCGCCGGCGGGCTCGGAGCCGCGCCGGGGTCAGCTCGGGGCACAGCCAGGCAGCGCTGCTGGTGCCAGCCGGCACAGCCTGCCCGTGTCCCTGCAGCCAGCGGCCCTGCCAGGCGGGAGGAAGGCCAGTGGACGGGAGCAGGGAGCGGGGAGCAGTGCCAGACAGGGCTGGAAGCAGGTTCAGCGACAAGAGGTTTATCCTGGAGGGAGGAAATGAGAGGACTCCGGACTTACTATTCCAAAGTCCAGGGCTGCAGCGTGACTGGCTGAGCTGATGCTTGACACCTTGGAGAGAGGATTTTTGCTGTCTGTGAAATTAAAAGCTTAATTCTACTCCCTGAGAGAAAGCTTCCTGCAGCCCAGAGGTCTTGGTGTTTGTTGCCCTTGCAAAGGTGATATATTTTCCCCCATTCTCTTCTTTCCAATCAGCATCTCCTATCACCATGGCTGCCAGTCCCTGTGTGCCATTTGCTCTGGTCACCGTGCAAGCAGGGGCTGAGGTCCCCCATCCCATCTTTTTCACAGAAACATTGTCCCTTGCCCATGTGCCCTTGGCAAAGGGAAGTCATTCTGCCCCAGGCCTTGCTGGGAAAGCTTGGCTTTTCAAGACTACAGAGCAGTTTCCAGCTAGGAAAACAGGTGTTTTTGACTGTTTCGGGAAATGAAGAAGTGAAAAGCATTTGGAAGAGAGTTTAATATTGTTCTTATCATGCAGGGTTTATTGTATGGGGCGCTGGCTGTGTTAATGCAGAGCTGGAGCTGCCTTATAGGAGCTGGCCAGTGGAGTATCTGCTCCTATAAGGCAGCGCCAGCTCCAAGATTCCCCAAGAAGGTCAGGCAGGGAGCAAGGGAGGGGAGGAAATTCCTCCTTAGCTCATGTTGGGGAGTTATATTTAGCTCTGGGGATATCAGCCTGGCTCAGCCCTTTCTGGGGAATGAGGGCTGCCCCAGGCACATGCATCCAGCACTTGGTGTTGCCTCTCCCCGTTTTCATTCCTGGGTCTGGGAGGGATTTGGCTCAGATCAGTGGGACACAGCTGGGCATGGGGAGGGCTGGAGGCCAGTCAAAGCCTCCAGATGGGGCACCAGAGCATCATCAGCGTTTTGGATGCCTGAAGGTGGAAGCCTGGTGAGGAATGAGAGGTGTGTGCTGGTGGGATAGGAAGCATCAGGTGGGATCTTGCTGCCTGAAAAATGGCAGTCAGTGGTGCTGTGAGGTGGGCAAGGTTTTCTTCCACCCTTCATCTGCTCCCCTCATCAGTCCTTGATCCCAGTCCAGAGGACCACTTCTCTTTGGGCCAAGGCCCATCCTGCCCTGCCCCAGGCTGGGTGATGCCCTGGGGGTTTTTCCCTCCAGGCCCCCTGTGCAGGTGTTTCCCAGGGAAAAGGAGGCTGAGCTGAGACACGTTTGACTCAATGCCATGTGAGCTGTCCCAGGGGTGACTGTCACCTGCTCGGGCTGCCAGGCCACAGCAGCTTCATGCTGGCGCGCGTGGCTCTGTCCTTGTGTCACTATCATCTCCCTCCCTCTCTCCCCAGGTATGCTGGAGGATGGGAAGAAGTTTGATTCCTCCCGCGACAGGAACAAGCCGTTCAAGTTCGTGATGGGCAAGCAGGAGGTGATCCGCGGCTGGGAGGAAGGAGTCGCTCAGGTGCTCCTCTGAGTCTGTGCTGGGCTGTGCAGAGGAGCTGCAGCGTGGGCAGGAATCACTGTGCGCAGCTCATTCCCTGTTTTATTATTTTTTTAATTCTATTCCCCTGCGATTTCTACCCCTCCGCCCCCTCAGCACTGGGGGCTGTGCGCGTGAATATCACCTTCTGCGTTGCCACCTGCCAGCTGGCAGGAATGGAGCCGGGCCAGGCCCCAGCAACACCTACGGCACGTCGGTGACTCAGCGGTGACATTTCTCCACTGAGTCAGCTCCGAACGAGCACGGCGGGACCGCTCTGGCCTCCTGGGCTGTGAAGCCCACGCAGAGGGAGGGTTGGTGGGCACGGCACAGCTTCAGGCTGTGAGCCCACACCGGGGAGGTCTGGTGGGCACGGCACAGCTTCAGGCTGTGAGCCCCACACCGGGGAGGGCTGGTGGGCACGGCACAGCTTCAGGCTGTGAGCCCCACACCGGGGAGGGCTGGTGGGCACGGCACAGCTTTGGCTCCTGCCCGCGTGACTGCAGCCACTCTGTGTCACGCTGGGGTCATGAGCACAAGGGTGGCAGTGGCTGGAGGGAATTGACTGGCATTCTCTGCCTTCACCCGTGTGAAGGACATTTCAAGCTCTGCTTGTATTCCAGCCTGTGCTGCTTGTCTTCCCCCCTCTCCTGCCCCTCTGATTTGTTCAGCCTGGATCCTTGCTCTTGCCCAGTGTAGGGAAGGCAGTGGGGACAGGTCTGTCTCTCCTCTGTCACTCACCTGGCAGTTGTGCCCATCTCCTGACATCCCTGTGTTTCTGTCCTTGCCCCAGATGAGTGTTGGTCAGCGGGCAAAGATGACCATCTCCCCAGATTACGCCTATGGCTCCACTGGCCACCCAGGGATCATCCCCCCAAACGCCACTCTAATTTTTGACGTGGAGCTCATGAAATTGGAATGACCCGCCCCAGCACCCTGTCCTCGGGTAAGGAGGGGCAGCTGCTGGCAGGGAGTGTGTGGACTGGGAACAGCTCAAGGTCCCTGTGTTTGGTTTCGGGACAGACAGTCTGGGGAAGTGGGATGGAGGTAGGCAGCAGGGGGAGTGGTGGCAGTGGGGAGTATGAGAAGGAGGGGGCAGGTTTCTGGCTGCGGGTAGAAGTTGTTCGTGGGAGTCTGGTGAGCTGGGGATCAGATCACTGCAATGGTAAAAGCGAAGTTGCCAGCCTGGCAGAGCGGGTTCATGCCATGGAGGTGTTGTGGTGCTGGTTGTCTGTGCCTTGGGTTCAGTGTGTTGTGTTGCTGCAGCACAGAGCTTGCCTGCTGCTCCCCCTCCTGCCTCTCATGCTGGTGGTGCATGAGTCTGATAGTATGGACAGGAGGCTTTGATTATGACCCAAGAGCTGGAGCACCTCTGCTATGGATGCAGCATGGGAAAGGCATTGTTCATCCTGGAGAAGAGAAGGCACTGGGGAGATCTTAGAGCACCTTCCACTACCTAAAGGGCCTCCAAGTGAACTGGAGAGGGTTTTTGGACAAGGGCCTGGAGTGACAAGACAAGGAGAAATGGCTTCACACTGACAGAGGGCAGGGTTAGATTGGATATTAAGAAAAAATTCTTGCCTGTGAGAGTGGTGAGTCCCTGGCCTGGGCTGCCCAGAGGAGCTGTGGATGCCTCCTTTCTAGAAGTGTCCAAGGCCAGGTTGGATGGGACTTGGAGCAACCTAGTGTAGTGGAAGGTGTCCCTGCCCATGGCAGGGGGTTAGAATGAGATGAACTTTAAGGTCCCTTCCAACCCAGACCATTCTGTGATCCTGTGGGGCTGTGCTCTGGAGTGCAGGGTCCCCGCAGTGGGGACGGGATGGGGCTGTGCTGTACTGGGAGGGAGGGGCTTGACTCCTGCTTTGAGGGGCTGGTATGGTTTGTGCTGAGGTCACCATGCCCTGCGCCCTCTCCCTCCTCGGCTGGCGGGCGGGCGGCTCTGTCACGCTGCCTCTCCTCTCTCCCCACAGGTTTGGCACATGGAGGAATCCAGAATCTCAGCTTCAAGAAGAGTGCACATGACTTTGTACGGAGCTTTTCCTGATAGTCCACTACACTCATTGTATAACCTTACACCTTGATTGAATGCCTTTGGTCACTAAGCTTTGCGTCTGACTCTTCCTCCTCGTATCGTGTTTTTATGTCTTTTTAAACTTATATGCCGTAAACCTCAACTCTTTTTGGGTCAAGTTCTTAATCTTATTTTTGTTCCAGGTGTAGACTGCGTTTTCCCAGTAGCACACAGATGGGCTGACCTTAGATAGGAGTCATTTGAACAATAGGAATCCTGTTAGTTACTTGTTTTGGTGCAGGTTTACGGTGTTTTCAAACCAGAAATTGCTGCTGCTGCAAAAGCCATAGCAGAGTGAGCCTGTCGAGGCTAAAGGGATGCAGAGAGCAAGGTAGCATTAGGATTGTTTATAGGAATTCTGCCTGGAATGGGACAGCGAGGGAGCAGCCTGGCCTTTCCCTGTTCTCCATGCAGGGTGTGGCATCAGGGAAGGGGGTCTGCTCTGCCCCTTCTTCATCCTGCCATTGGATAGACCTGCCTTCCCCCCCAACCTATTTTTGGGTTTGGGGAGTTGGGTTTCCATCAGAGCTCTGCCACACTCTGAAAATCCTGTAGCATGGAGCGTTCTTTAAAGAGATAGGAAAACGGTGGACAAAGGGAAGGTGTTGTTTGCAGGGGAGGTGATGGGGGCTCAACTCAACAAAAACTGCCCCTGTCCCCCTCTCCCCTCGGGAAAGGAACCATCAGCCCCCTGCTCTCCCTGCTCTGAGCACACCTGCCCGTTCTCTCCTGCCACCTGATGCTGGTCATCGCCGCTTGCCTGGTCTCACAGGACGCATTGCTGCCCCCCCTGCCCCCTCCCCCTGCCCTGCCCTGCCCAGTCTGTTGGTAACAGAAACTCCTGCCGGTCACTTCCTTCTCTGCCGCACAAAGGTATCCAGTTTATTATTGCAATAAAAACGCTTTATGCTGGCTTTTCTCAGCCCTGTGTCCTGGAGGTTTTTCCCTTGCCTGTCTGTCACTCAGCACAGCAGGGGCTGGGCTGGGCTTGAGGGGTGCTGTGGGTGCTGTGCCCGGCTCATGGGGTGCTGTGAGTGCTATGTGGGGTGCTGTGGGATGCTGTTCCTGGCTCATGAGGTGCTGTGGGTGCTGCTCTGCACTCCCAGGGTGCTGTGCCAGGTTCGTGGGGTGCTGTGGGTGCTGCTTTGCGCTCACAGGGTGCTGTGCCACGTTCATGGGGGGCTGTGGGTGCTGCTCTGCACTCCCAGGGTGCTGTGGGTGCTGTGCCAGGGTTGTGGTGCTGTGCTGGCATGCCTTGGTGTGAGGCTCAGGTGCTCAGCTCTGGGAGTGCAGCGGGATGCCTGGGGCCCCTGGGCTCTGTAGGGAGCTGATGGCAGCCTGCTGGAATTTGCATAATTATTTCCTCACCATAACCGATTAAGTGTTACCCTCACAGCCTCGTGCCCTTGCAGCTGTGATTCAACCCAGGCTGGGAGCACGGAGGGCAGACTGATGCATGTTCCCAGGGTCCCTGTAGCTCTGGGGAAACCTGTCCATGCATCTCCCTGGATTTATCTTGGTCCTTTTTGGTAGCTAGACATGGCATGTGGGACACAGCACATCCCCTGCTCTGGGCTTGACTGCTCCAGCTGTGGATGTTGTGTGTGTAGGAGCTGCTTGGGCACCACTGTGAGCCAGTGCCCTGCTCCTCTGCTGATGGCCTTTGACACGTGTGTGCCAGGGTGGAAAACGCAGTCACAACTGATAACACAGCCATGATCGATAACACAGCCAGTCCCAGCTCCCGAGCAAAGTTTGTGTGTAACTGGGCCTGGAAGGAACAGCAGCCCTGGGGCAGGGGCAGCTCAGCTCCTGGGATGCATCCAGGAAAAAGGGGCTGTGCAGGAATTAGCACTGCCCTTAATTGCTGCTCAGTGAAGCAGAATGGGAGCTGCTGGGGCACCAGCAGCCTGCTCTGCCCTCTGCTGTGGCTATTTCCAGGCAGAAGCTCGCGGTCAGTTTGGGTTTCTCTTCCTGAATAGCTTTTAGCTTTAATTATTAACCAGTGCCAGGCAGTGCCATGGCTTCTGGCTGGGGAGAGGCTCAGGCCCACAGTGCCTGCATGGCTCCCACAGCACCCAGAAGTGCAAGTGGGTTGTAAGTCCTTCCAGCTCTGGTTTTGAGAGGGATGAGGGTTTTGGAGAAGGGGCAGATTCCTGGAAACCATCTGTCTGTATAGGATTCTCCCTGCTGCTGGTGTTTGGGTTGTTCTCGTCCTGGGCTGGCCAAGGCAGCCAGGCACCATCCAGCTAAAAATAACAGCAGTAAATAAAATGCTTCCTCCTGGTCTGGCACGCAGGAGCGGAGGCACAGGGAGCTGGGACGTGCCTGGCCACGGCTCCACAGCAGGACTGGCCCCATGCCGGAGAGCTCTGGGCTGGTGCCACCGACTCCAGGTCTGGCTGAGTGCCCTCAGCACCCCACTGCCCAGCTCCCGAGGACACGGTGGCCCATGGCATCCCCAGTGCTGGCAGCAGGATGTCACCCGTGGGTGCTGGAGGGCTGGATCCCAGGGTGACACGGCACTGTCCCATGGCAGCACGATGCCACACCCACCCTGTGCTGAGCTCCGTGCTAGGTCAGTTTTTCCACCTGGTGGTGTGGGACTCCCACGGGGCCGTCACACCTGGCACATGTCCCAGGTGACATCTGGAAGGGTGTGGGACACGACATCCCGGTCACGGCTGTGTCAGCCCCACGCGCCTGGGCAGGGGGGTGACATCAGGAGCCACTGCCCACTCAAGGGCTCACGGTGGGGCATCCCCTTCATCCCCCTGGCAGGGCCCACAGAGCCCAGGATGGGGTGTGAAGGGGGACCCCCACTTGGGGGAGTCAAGCCACATGCAGGGGCTGACAGGAGGGGTGATGTGGTGGGGGAGTGGGGCACTACAGACCCATCCCTGCTCCCCCAGGATGCCCAAACCCACAGAAAGCCATCCCCATCCCCATCCTTATCCTTGCAGTGCCACAGCCCTGCGCAGTGTTGCCTTCACCTTCCTCTTCCTCTTCCTCACCTATGCCCTATCTGTCAGGGGTGTAATCAGCTGAGGCTGCCTGGCCCCTCCCTGGGCTGGGCACAGCTATAAAATCCAGGGGTTGGGCAACGGGTTTCACAAGGATCCAGGAGCTGTTGGCAGGTGAGTCCAGGGGTGCCAGGGTTGGGCTTGGACAGTCTTGTCCATTGGATGCTGCTGCCATCCCTGAGCTGTGGGTGGGATCCTGCCTGGTTCCCCCAGTGCTCAGAGCTGGGTCTGGATTTGGCCCCTAGCCCCTGAGTTTTGGACAATACTTACCTGAGGAATGTAATGCTGTGGGGCAGAGCTGGGGGGCACGGCCTTGCCCTGGGCACAACACGAGGTGCACCGGGAGCAGAGGGGACTGATGAGGGGCACAGGGGCTATTCCCATGGGATATCCCCCTTGTCTTCATGATGCTGGGATGGCCTCACTGAGCAGGTGGATATAGGGAACAGAGGGATCTGATGAGGGGCACAGAGGCTGTTCCCATGGGATATCCCACTCCCCGGTCTGGGTGATCCTGGGATGGCCCTTCTGGGCAGGTGAATATGGGGAGCAGGACCTGCCAGCAGCCGAGCAATGCCCAGGTGCCTGTGCCCAGCACACAGCCACCCATGTCCCAGCCACTGAGCAGTGCTAGAGGTGATGGCCCTGGTGACACAGCCTTGAGTCACACTGGAGGCTCCGGGTGACAGCCTGTCTCGAGCACCTGCCAGGAGGGATGCTTGGAGAGAGGCACCCCAGTGCCTGAACTGCCCCATCCCTGTCCTCAGGCACCAGCAGCGATGGCGACGCTCTACCCCTCCCTGGAGGACATGAAGGGCCATCAGGTCCTGCAGGTCAGTGCCAGCACAGCAGCATTCCCTGGGGGTGAGCAGACCCCGACGGAGGGTCCACAGGGAGGGGGGCCACAGCACTGAGCAGACCCCATCTCTTGGCAGGCACAGGCAGCTGCGGGGGTGAGGACTCCCCCCACCACGGTGGTCACAGAGAAGCCAAAGCTCACCTCAGGCACCGGTAACATGGGGCACAACCAGCTTGCGCTCTCCAGGGGCTGTCTGGGGCAGGGAGGCGATGCTCACGATAGGGGGGACTCAGCTGACACTCCCCACAACTCCCCACAACTCAGTACATGGGTGGGGGGTGGGATTTGGGGGTTTCTTTCTGCTGGCCCATGGTCCCAGGGGGCTTACGGAGTGGAGGCAGCAATGGCTGTGGGCTGGGGAACCCCAGGAGCTGAGGCCACCCTCGGTGTGTCCCACAGAGCCCCCCGTGCTGTACCCCAACCTGGCCGAGCTGGAGAACTACATGGGGCTCACGCTCTCCAGCGAGGAGATCCAGAAGAACCTGCACCCGGAAAACAACACCGTAGGTGTCTGGGCTGACAGCCCTCCTTGCCCTGCATGAGGTCCCCACGCTATGGCAGGGGTCCCTTTGGGTCCACATCCTGCCTGGGGGCTGAGGTGCACAGGGGGCCCCGTGTCACCCCTGTCCCCACTGACCCCCTGGCTCCACCACAGGCCCTGACCCCCGTGGGCCCCACCCCGGGCCAGCTGGTCGCCCCCCTGAGCGGGAACAGCGCGGGGCTGCGGCGGGCAGAGATCAAACCGGGTGTGCGGGAGATTCACCTGTGCAAGGACGAGCGGGGCAAGACGGGGCTGCAGCTGAAGAACGTCGACCAGGTGAGGGGCTGGGCTGGCACGGGGCTGGGCTGGCACGGGGCTGGGCACGGCACAGGACAGTGTGGCATGACGTGACATGACGTGGCACACCGTGGCATAGCACGGTGCGCTCACGGCATAAGCATGACAGTGCATCACGGCATGGTGTATCACAGCATGGCAATGCCACAGCGTGCCACAGGGCAGCACAGCGGGGTGCAGATGGCATGGCATACCACGGCACTGTGCCACCGCTCCCGTGTCCCCAGGGCATCTTCGTGCAGCTGGTGAAGGCCAACTCGCCGGCAGCTCTGGTGGGGCTGCGCTTCGGGGACCAGGTGCTGCAGATCGACGGCAAGAACTGCGCGGGCTGGAGCAGCGACAAGGCACAGCGGGCACTGAAGAAGGCAAACCCCGAAAAAATCGTCATGGTGGTGCGGGACAGGTGAGGGGGTGGCAGTGCCCGTGGCGGTGGTGGCAGTGGCAGTGGTGGTGCCAGCCCTGTGCTCTCCCACAGGCCTTTCCAGCGCACCATCACCGTGCACAAGGACAGCACCGGCCACATCGGCATCGTGGTGAAGAAGGGGAAGATCGTGTCACTGGCCAAGGACAGCTCGGCTGCCCGCAATGGGCTCCTCACCCACCACTGCATCTGCGAGGTGAACGGCCAGAACGTCATCGGCATGAAGGTAGGGCTGTGCCCTGCCGGCGGCACAGGATGTGCCTGGGGAGTTCCGGATGTGGCCAGAGAAGCTGCAGGGGTTCTGAACAAAGCTGGGCACCCCACAACCCGCCCCGCTCTCTCCCACAGGATAAGCAACTCACGGAGGTGCTGGCCGGGGCTGGGAATGTAGTGACGCTGACCATCATCCCCACTGTGATCTATGAGCACATGGTCAAACGGTGAGAATGTGGGGCTGCAGGAACCCACCCACACCCCACAGGGGCCTCCAGGTTCCCCTCATTGACCTCCCCTCCCTCTGCCCAGGCTCTCATCTGGGCTGGTAAAGTCGGCCATGGACCACTCCATCCCTGACCTGTGACACCATTGCTGCCTTCCCGCGGAGCTGATGCTGGAAGCCTGGAGGAGCTGCTGAAGGGACCCTGCAATACCTCAAAAGAAGCTTTGTTAGCATGAATTCCCTCATCCCTCCAGAGGCTGGTGGCTGCTGGGTGGTTCTTCCTGTCCTCAGCAGGGATGAGACAGGTATCCTGTCCCAGGGTCCCCATGTCCCCATGTCCCTGCTAGGGCCAGCCCCCCTCGGGGTGGACACCAAGGGCTGGCTCCAGCCAAAGCAGACACAGACCCAGCGACGTTTATTACATCCACCACAGAGAGCGAGTACAGGACAGGGGAAACAAGAAAAGGGGGGTTACAGCTTTTTCAGTTCTGTATTTAAAAAATATATTATATAGATTTGTCTTTCAAATATAATCGTTACATTTATTTCTTGGCAAAGCTTTGGATAGTCTAACAGACGTGTACACAGACCCACAAATACATTGCACGAGAGGCGAATATCCCAGCTCCGCTTACATCTGCCCCGGCTGCCTGGACACTGTTGCTCCCCAAATCTTTCCCCCAGCACCTGGTGCTGTGCTGGTGGAAGAGCTGCTGCCACCACTGCTCCCCCAGCATGGGCAGAGCCGGCGGATGGGGGATACAGGGAAGCATGGGGCACACGGGATGTGGCTCGTGCCCCTCTGGGGACCGTTGGATGCCGGTGTGTGGAGCATCACCAGCTCCCAGGGCACCTGTCCAGTGGCACCCGTGGGTGGGGGAGTGGGCTTGGGCTGGGGTGGGGTGGGGGAAAACACTGTTAGTTCAAGTCACGAAGAAACCACAGACATTCGTGGGGTGGGAGCGCGGCGCACCCGGGGGGAGCCCCAAGTCCCGCGCCCCAACAGCCCCGTTGAGCAATCCTTGCTGTCTTTGCGTCTCAACAACAAAAAAAAAGGCATTTTTCTGGAGGCCACCAGCAAAGCAGGGATTTGGGTGGGCCGGGGAGGGCAAAGGGCTTGGCTCTGCCTGCACGGCACTGCCCACACCCCGGCAAAGGCATCCGAGTTCCAGCACATGGTGGGATAACGGGCATCACCGCTGCCAAAACTGCGAGAGCCCCCGGTCCTGCTGTCTGGAGGCCAGAGTCCCAACAACTGGGCGTCAGTCTGTACCCAAAAAAAAGTGAATATAGTGCAAAGCAAAGGGAGGCAGAGCCCACGGCTTCCTCGGGGCGCTCCGTGCGTGAGCCGCAGCACAGTTCCATCCCGGCGTGGGGAGGCATCTCCTTTGGAATGGGTGGCTGGACTGAACTGCTCCGAGCTGGTTCCTGTGTCTGGGCAGGATCCCCCCATCCCCCTGCCCACAGACAGGCTCTTCACTCCCAGTGCTCCCCACTGCCAGTGGCCCCTTGCCATCACCCACCCATGGCAGTGCTGGCCCTGGGGACAACCTGGGGGTAACCAAAAAGCAAGTGCGATGGAGGGAGAGCCCACCCAGTGGGTGAAGCCCCACCCACAGCCAGAGGCACGAGCAGGGCTGTCCATTGGCAGGGGGTGACGCTTGTTGCCCCTCTTCCAACAATGGTCCTTTCCCTCCTCCAGGACAGAGGGGCTTGAGGGGGCAGCCACACCCTGATGCACCCACAGACCCCTCCACTCCTTCCCACCCGCCAGTGCCAAGGGTTTTACAATCAGCAGTCGGGTCCGTGGGGGCGGGCGGGGGGCGCCGGGGGGGGGTCAGGGCTGGGCGCTGCCCCCGGGGCCGGGGCTGGCGACGGGGCGACAGCCCATCCTGCGGATGGAGTGGAGGGCGACGGTGCAGCAGCCCCGCAGGAGGGAGCTGATGTTGTAGATGGGCTGGCCCTGCCGCCGCTGCGAGCGGCACAACCAGGCCACCGTGGGCACCGCCGGCACCACCACTGCCAGCAGATCCACGATGAAGTGGCGGCTCCAGTAGCTCTTGGAAGGGTTGGTCTCGCAGCCGGTCGCCTCTGTCAGCTCCTCCTCTGCCACGCAGGCGATGGCCACCGAGGGGCTGGCACTGGGGGGCTGCCGCACCGCTGGGTTGCAGGAGACACCCCCCTCGGCACTGGCACCCGCCGCCGTGGCATCGGGCTCAGCCACCAGCATG
Source organism: Acropternis orthonyx (assembly GCA_035583155.1). Taxonomy (NCBI): domain Eukaryota; kingdom Metazoa; phylum Chordata; class Aves; order Passeriformes; family Rhinocryptidae; genus Acropternis; species Acropternis orthonyx. The sequence continues at coordinate 7,478,397 of JAWWEU010000053.1, read as the reverse complement.
TCCGTGGCCCCGGAGGGGTTGGCGAGCTCAGGGACGGGCATCGTGTCTTCCATTTCGGAGACCCAAGCAGAGGTGGGGCTGCCCAAGCTGCAAGCCTGGGACTTCATCACCTTCTCCAGGATGGTGTCCAGGTCGGGCTGGCAGGGCACAAAGTCCGTCTGGATGGCCCGCTCCTGCATGCAGCTGGCCTGCACCCCTGCCTCCACGCTGCCCCGCAGTCCCAGCACCTTCTCGTAGGTGTTGCTGGGGGGCAGGCGGGTGCCGGGCTCGCCCCCCACCTCCAGCGGGTCCGTGTGGCCCGGAGCCTCCTCCATCCCCACAAAGCCGCTGTCGGCCCCCTCGTCCAGTGAGATGGTCTGCGAGCCCCCCACGTTGCGGTCCCCGGCCCCCTGGTCGCTCAGCTTGGTGTAGGTGGAGCTGCGGGTGAGGGACCGGGCTGGGGACCCTCCGGCCGACTCACCGGCCCCCTCCTCCTTCAGCGCCCCGTTCTGTGCCACCTCCATGCTGTGCAGCAGCGTCTCCAGCTTCTTGTTCTGGATGTTGATGTCCACAAAATACTTCTGGAGGCCCTTGTCTTTCTCCAGCAGGTTGTTCTTCACTGTGTCGATGACCTGCTTCAGCTGCTTGATCTCCTTGCGGGCCTCCTTCAGCGCCAGCTGGGCCTCCACGCGGTGGCACTCCTCCTCGATCCAGTCCTCCTGCATCCGTGACAGCTGCGTCTTCAGGTCTTCGATCTCAGCATCCCTGCGGAGACGGGAGGGCACCGCCACAGTGCTGAGGGGGCTGTGGGGACAGCCCTGTCCTCCTGTGCCCAGCACCGAGTTGGAGAAACATCACCCAGTAACACTCACGACTGGATCCAGTGGCCTTGGGGACCCCTCAGGAGTGACACTCAGGGACTCCGGGGAGCAACGCTCAAGGACCCTCAGCAGCAATGTTCAGGGACCCTCGGGTGTGATGTTGAGGGACCCCCTAGGACTTATGTTCAGGGACTCTCAGGATTGATACTCAGGGATCGCCTGGGACTGATGCTTGAGGACTCCCCTAAGTGATGCTCAGCCTTCCCCCAGAGGGGCTGCAGCGCCCAGGGCTCCTGAGGGCTGCGTGGGGGTGGGCAGGTGCCCCCAGCAGGCGCGTGGCAGCTGGCATGCCAATCAGGACATGCCTAAGCCTGAGAGGAGCAGATGGGGATTAGCCACCCTCTGACGCTGAAATTCAGCAAAAGCACGGCAGGGATATAACCGGGATGAGGGGAGAGCGCAGCTACCACAGGTGGGATGTGAGGCTTCGTGGCCCCCCCAGATCTGCAGCTCCTGCGTTGGATGGGCAGCAGTGCCAGATCCCTGCACTGCCACAGTACAGTGATCCCAAATGCCTGGGCATGAGCCAGAGGACAAGATGCTGTGCTGGGAACCAAGACCCCCAGAAGGACCATCCCAGACAGGAGCTGCCACGGCGGGTGGCGACAGCTGGTGCCAGGACCCTTCCTGGCAGCTCCTGAGATCTTTGCCTGCTGCTCCTGTGCTCACCTGTCCTGCAGCCGCTCCTGTGTGTCCTTCAGGCGAGCTTTCAGGTGCCGGATGCAAACCTCCTTCTGCTGCAGGGGAGTCAGGTACTGCTCTGGCGTCGGCGGCTTTATCCCATGGTTGTCACTGCAGAGGTTGTACTTGGACGAGCGCCTGTAGGGACACAGATGTCACCCACTGCCAGTGCCAGGGTCAGCACAGGCTCGGCCCAGGGGTACCAAGGGAGATACCTGCTCCCAGGGTGCTGCCCTATAGCATATCCCACAGGAGCCCTGGGAGCAGAAGGGGCAGGATGGGTGCTCGAGGGTGCTGTGCCGCTGGCAGGAGGGGAAAGGTGGGTGTCTCAGGTGCTGTGCTGCTCATAGGAGGGGCAGGGTGGGTGTCTCAGGAGCTGTGCTGCTGGTAGGGAGGGTGGGTGCAGCTCCTGGACTCACTGTAGCTGCTGGTGGGCACTGAGGCCTCTGTGGAGCTGGGGATTTCACTGAGCAGAGGTGGGAGCAGGTGGGTACCAAGGTCTCTGTGCCCGGAGTGAGCTTCCCAGGAATGGCTGATGTGGATGGAGACCCCACAGTGGGATCAGCACCATCAGGGATGGAGGCAGAAGATGGGAAATGGAAGGGTTTGGGACGGAGCAGGTCTAGAGATGGTGGCTATCCTGTCCCTGGAGAACAAGCTGAGGCATCCAGCATTTGCCCCAGGCTGGGCCAGCAGCACATCTGGACTCTCCTTGTGCCACTACTGGCACTGGGGTGGATGAAGTGACATCTCTGGCCCAAAGCCCAGGGCAGTGCAAAGAGCGGGGGCTGGCGAGGGACAGGGCTACACAGCTGGGCTGGGAGGCACATGGAGAGCTTGGAGCAGCATGACTGGCTCCTGCATGGCATCAGGGGAACCACAAAGCCCCCACGCACAGAGGCCAGCAGCCCAGCAACCTTCAGCCAGGGACAAAAGCATTGTGTAAGAAGCATCCAGGCAGGACTGTGGCCTTGGAACACACCACGGCAGCAGGACAGCCACTACCCTCAGCTGCAGCACTCATGGGCTCTATCACCACATCGCCCTCGGGCCCCTCAGACCTTCACACTGATTCCACCTCTGGGAGATGGAGGTAGCTGGGGACAGGCAGGAGTTGAGCCTTGTTCCCTGGAGCACCATGGGTTGCTGTGCTTAATGCCTTGGGGCTGGTGCCCGTCCCACAGCCCGGTGCTGGCTGTCTGTGCCCCAAACACACCAGGAGCTCCCCGCTGAGAAGCCAGGGTGCCACCAACTCTTGCCAAACCTTTGCCAGGCAACACAAGGGGATGGAAGCGAAGTTCTTGCTCTCGTGCCTTTGGTATGGAAGGATCCAGGTGCTCCTTGGAGTGCGGGAGCGGCAGGAGGGAGCGTGCAGCGTGCAAGCCACAGCCACAGCAGGACGGAGGGAAGGGGACAGGGGTCCCTGAGTGGCAGGCAGGGGGACAGGGAGGGAGACAACACAACAGTAGCGGTGGAGAGGTTTGGAGGAGGATAGTGAGGGTCTTTGGAGACACACCGGCAGCTCTGCCAGCTCCTGCTCCCCCAGTCACCGAGCGCACAGCCTCACTCCAGCGGCCCCTGCGCTCCTGTCCCTGCCGGGCACCGGCACCGGCAGCGTGGGGGGGCTGCTCCTCCTGCCCAGGGGCACCCGGCAGCCACCCTGGGGCCACGGGTGATGGGTTACCTTGGGGTGGGGCTGCTGTCGCTGCCCTTGCAGGAGCCAGAATTGCTGCTGCTGCTCAGCGAGGAGGTGCCGTAGGTGTCCCTCCCGGGGGGCGAGGGGCGCCTGGAGGCAGGGAGAAGAGGCTGTGTCTCAGGCCGAGTGGCTGAGGGCGCTGAAGACTTAAAGAAGGAGGCAAAGCCACTCCGTCCATAAACCCCGCGACTGCCAACCACCACACCGAGAACACACAAGACAAAAGGACAAAACAAACAGCAGGGATCAAAATGGCACGGACATGGCGACAGGCACAAAGGCAAGGCTTGGGGGTGGGGGATGCCCACCCGCTCCCCCCTCCCTGGTGCGGCAGCCCCTGGATGCTGGCACAGCATCCTTGCACCCTGAGGACCTTGGGAGCCCCTCGTGCCACCCTGGAGCCCCTTTAGAGTCCCCTGGGAGCATGGTCCTGGCAGAGCTCAAGCCGCATCTGCCAGAGCATCACCTACACACGGGCAGCTCTGCCTCTTCTCCCTGCCCATGCTGAGCTTGCACCTCCATAACAGCAGTCCAGGTCATGGAGCCACTGGAGAGGAACAAATGCTTTTTTCCTCTCTTTTTTTGCCTCTATCGCTCAGTTGGAGGAGAGACTTTCCAAGGGCTAACACACCTCCCAGTTTCACTGCCCCAACCCCAGCGCTCTCCACCACTCACTGCCTGCCTTCGCCCAGATGGACGGTGGGGTCGATCCTGGCTGTGGCACAGACGGACAGAGGGACGGGGAGTGCAGCGCTCGGGGGGCCACATGCACGGCCAGGGAAGTGCTGTGCAGTGGGCAGCGCCATGCAACCCCCCAAAAGCTGGGCTGGGGGTTCGTGCTGCGAAGTGGCAGCTGGTGGTGGAGGTGTGGGGATCATCCCCTCCTGGCTGCCGGCGCTGGTGCCCGGTCCTGGGGCCAGAGGCTGAAGCATATTCACCTTCGTGATCCGGTGGACGCGCGTCTGCTCCCCGGCACGGACATGGCCACGGTGCCACGGGTCCTGGGCACGGGGAACTGCGGGTGAAGGCAACAGAGAGAGAGGAGGTGAAGGCAGGAAATGGCCCCGGTGACACAGAGACCCTGCAAAATGAAAGGTGCCCCCCTTGGGTCCAGGGCGTCGGTGTAGTCCCCAGGGGCAGTACAGGGGCAGAGGTGGACAGCATCCCCTGCACATCTGGGCCATGCTTCCTGACTGCTTCCCATAGCCTGGGGATACTGGGATGCTGCATGCCTTGGGCCCACCAGGATGCTGTGGGCACGGGGAGAACGCGTTCTTAATTGAGAACAGAAGCAGGAGCCTGGCCCATGGTCTGGAGCTCCTTTCCCACCAGGCTCAACACTGGACAAGACTCCCCCTGCCTCCAGGTTCCCATCCATGCCAGAAGAAGGGTATGCAACAGGGACACATGGAGCCTGCAGCAGTGGCATTACTCAGGGCAGAGATGGGACACAGGCTCTGACACCTGTCCCTGGACCTCCCTGGGCAGGCAGCTGCAGTGGGCTGGGCACCTGCTTTTCCATAATTAAGTCCACACACTGAGCAGTAAAATTAGGTGAGGAAGAACACATCTCTGCATGATGAGGCAGCAGCAGCTAATCCCTCGGGAAACACAGAGCCTGCTTTCCTGTAAATAAATAGGCCAGATCCAGAGGCATGCAGCACCTCGGGCACACGCAGGATGTCAGGGAGCAAGGGAAGTATCCGCTCGGCACCCGCATCCTGCCAAACATCCCATGGCACCGCTGGGATCCCCACTGTGCTCACAGTCTGCCAGAGAAGGACGGGCTGGGGGCACTGTGTGAGGCCCCCCCGTCCCCAATCCCATTCACAATGCCAGTATTTATCCCAGATTTTGGCAGAGCAATGCGAGCGATGGGACCAGCCAGCACATGGTGACAGGAAACACTCTGTGCTGCTGGCCCTGCTCCAGGGGAGTGTGAGGAGTGGGACAACAGGGGAGGCAGGAGAGGAGCAGGGGCACAGCCAGCTCACCCCAGTGCAGCCTTTTGCACTTGCCACCCCAGAGTATTTTTTATCAGGCTGCCTCAAAGCACACCCTGGCCAGCCCAGGTCTCTCCCCTGCCCAGGATTTGCTGCTTCTTCATCCCCAAACCAGAGAACTGAAGAGCCCGGAGCGCTGGGGATGTGCAGCCACAGGGCACCTCCAGCCCCAGCCCCACATCGAGGGGGTGCCAGCAGCCCTGGGACACTGCAAGGAGCTGGGGGTCCTGCTGCACTTTCCTGGGATGGATTTGCCAGGAGATGGCCCGGGCAGGGGCAGGCAGTGGCCTGTCCTGCTGGATCACTGCTCCCCGGGTGGCTGCGAGCTCTGCTACTGCGGCAGTGTGAATCAGCATCCACGGGGAGCCGAGCGTGGCCCCGCGCTGGCAGGAGCATCCTTCAGGATTCTCCGGCATCCTCAAGCAGCGCCATGCAGGGCTGCGGCACAGCCCGGACTCCAACAGCTCTCGAGCAGGGATTTAGGGAGATTTGAAGCCACAGCGGTTGATTCCTCGCCCTCTCACAGCCCCAAGCCCCGTGTCCTGCGCCCTGCAGCCCAGTGGTATCTGTTATCAGCCCAGCGGTGCCCATCATCAGCCCAACAGTTCCCAGCACCAACCCAATGTGCCCAGCATCAGTGCAGCGGTGCCCAGCGTGAGCGCAGTGGTGCCCAGCATCCACCCAGCGGTATCCCACCCGTACCCCGATCTTCCCCACTCACGGCAGAGTCACCGCTCTGCACAGGGGTCCCTCTGCACCCCCATTAGCACACTCAGCACCAACAAGTGCCAGCACCACAGATGGCACATGTGCATCCAGCACAAGGGGCTCCTGAGAGCACCCCATGCTGCACCCCAGGTACCCCTCGGCAGCATCCGCAGGCAGGAATGGCTCTGTGGGGAAGTCTGGATATGGCCTTATGTCTGAGGCACTCATTTCATCCTCTTCCTCCTCCCACTGCTGCAGACTTGCCTGGTGCCCACGCTGAGGCTCGATGCCTCCCACGGCACCCAGGGTGTCTGGAATTTCATCACCGGTAATAAATTGTCACTGTTTTTATTCCCAAAAAATCAACGGGCCACTTCAGTCTCCCCAGAAGCCTCACTGTGTCCAAGGGCTGCCCAGGACAGGCAGAGTGGGCAGACTCAGCACCAAAGCTGAAGACACACCTTCCCATGTGGTACGTGGGTACTGAAGGCTGAGGAAATGATTGATCTGCACTCAGAATTAACCCTGTCACATTGATCAGGATGAGCAGCTGCAGCACCAGTGGAGTCAAGAAAGCAAGAAGAAATCCAAGACTAACCCTGGTCTAGTAAGATGGTATCCCTGACCATGGAGCAGGGTTGGAATCACAGAATGGTTTGGGATGGAAGGGAACCTTAAAGACCATCTCATTCCAGGGACATCTTCCACTAGACCACGTTGCTCCAAGCCCATCCAACCTGGCCTTGAATACTCGCAGTGATGGGGCAGTCACAGCTTCTCTGGGCAACCTGTGCCAGGGCCTGCCCACCCTCACAGGGAAGAATTTCTTCCCAATATCTCATCTAACCCTTCCCTCTGTCAGTGTGAAGCCATTCCTCCTTGTCCTGTCACTCCAGGCCCCTGTCCAAAGTCCCTCTCCAGTTCTCTTGGAGCCCCTTTAGGCACTGGAAGGCACTCCAAGGTCTCCCTTCTCTTCTTCAGACTGAACAATCCCAGCTCTTGGTCTCCCTCCATAGCAGAGGTGGTCAGGGCAATTCATGGAGCAAGTCAGGGCAATTTGGGGAGTGCTGGTTTGTCCCCATACTGGAGGCACCAGTAGGACCCTGCTCAGCCCAGCACTTCTGTCTGCCTTCTTTCCTGGGAATGCCAGCACAGGCCAGGATCCAACATTCCAACTTACACCAGATCCAGATCCACCTGCACGTGCTCCAGCATCCTGCAATCCCCCAAAATGCAGCTTGGGGGCCGGGCAGGGTGAGCACTGCCCACTGCAAGGACCAACATGTTCCTGGAGCCTCTGACAGCAAAACTCCCTGTGAGTCTCCTGGCACATGTGGAACAGGAGGGCTATGCTTTTAGAAACAACAGCACAAACCAGGGCTTGTTCCATGCAGTGGAATTAGCCTGGGGAATTCCTGATAAATAAAAGAGATGAGCCTTAATAAGGAAATAAATGGAGCTACAGCATGAAAAGCAGATTCCCCATGGAGGGCTGGGATGCTGAACCAGCACAAGACCCTCACACTGCCACTGTCCTGTGACCATGGGGCACATCTCCTGGTGGGTCCTGCCAGCTGCAGCGGGGACCTGGGGCTCTGCTGACCTGCTGATCACACCACAATGGTGATGCAAAGGGCAAAGGATGGTACAGAAGTGACAGGGCAGGGGCAGAGCAGTGACAGAGGAGGGGCAGCCTGGTGGCCCAGAGGTAGATTTTCCCAGCTCCTTTTTGGGATCACTGCCTTGCAGGGATGCCTCTTTGCCTCCAATCCTGCCACTTCCCTGCTCCATGATGGATCTGCCAGCTGTGCCAGTGACAGGCTGGGCTGGGCAGGTATGGTCCCTCCTAGATACTTCCCACATGGGAAACAGGGCCATGGATAGACCCTCACCATCAGCCTGGTGAAGCTTGTTCCTCTGAGGGTTTCATGGCCACAGGCTCATGAGCTTCCAAAACTCAACTCCTGTGGGATTCAGAGGGATTCGGCTGCTGCACTGGCCTGAGACACCCCTGCAGCTCATCCCATTCCCACAGGGAACACGGGAGAAGGTGAGAGCTCACAGCTCAGTGCCAGTGCCAGCCTGGGCACAATGCCACTGTGCCAGCAGCCGCCACATTTCCCTGGATTTCTCGCTCACTGCTTCCTTTGTCGAGGTTCCCATCACCCTGCTCACTGCCGGATTGCCGTGTTTCCCTTGGCACATCCCGTGTGAGGAGCGTTTTGCAATGGTGGCACCGAGCCCAAGCGTCTGAGAGCAGCTTCACCCACCGCAGAGACCCGGGAGAGGAGCCGTGGTGTCCCCTGGGCCCCCAGGGAGATCTCCAGCCTCCCAGGATGACAAGATTAAAAGCAAGAGGGAACGCGGTGAGGGAAATCACAGCTTTGTTTTTCCACAGGGCAAAAAGGGCTCTCCACAGGAGCCTCCCTGCTTTCCTGACACTGGCTGGTTTTCTTCACACTAAAAATAAGCAAAGCATTGAAATCAGCAGCTGATGTGGGGCAGAGCCCTGTGTTCCCAGACAGTGGCTTGTGATGGAAAAGGGACTGGGATATGGCTGGGTTGTGGTGGGAAGAAGCAGGATCGAGCAGGCAGGGTCAGCAGAAGTCCTGGCACACGAGGGGGTCAGCACTGGGGGCACCACCCAAGCAGCTGGGGGCAAACACTGGTGGCCATGTCTCTGCTCCTTCTCCTGCCATGGGGGGGTTTTGGGGTACAGGGGTTACACTGCTCCTGCTCAGGAGATTCCAAGGATGTGGTGATACCTCCAGAAGCTGGGAGCCTTTGCTTCAGTGGAGATGGCTCATTCCAAAGCAGGCAGAGCTTCACCTGCATCACAGGCAGAGGAAGATCATGGAATCACAGAACCATTTAGGTTGGAAAAGACCTTTAATATCATCAAATCCAACCACTAACCCAGCACTGCCAAGGCCACTGCTAAATCCAGCTCAGGGCAGAGCTGAGTGCTCTGGGCATGAGCAGGGACAAACCCCACAGGGTGTTTATGCAACACCACCAGAAAAATCAATGTTGCTGAAAGTGGTTGTATCCCATTCCAAAACCCAGGGGTACCTCCTTTTATTCTCCTGTTTGTTATAAAATGCTGAGTTGACACCCGGAGATTACAGGAAAACAGAGACCGTTCGTAAAGCTCGGGTTATGCAGCTCATCACTTTTCCAGCTGACCTGGCTGCAGCTCCAAATGGGGAGGTGGCAGTTCCCAACCTTCATTAGCTAAAAATAAGGTGCCTGACCAGAGGGCACGGGCTGGGTTCTGTCTGGGCCCTCTGGAGCCAAGGGGAAATGGGAAAAGAGCTCCATGACAAATGCTGTAGCAGCATGAGAGCAGGAGCAGAACACCCAGTATGCAGACTCCATGTCGAGAAGGTCAGCAAGATGGGATGGGGGTGACACCCCACTGCAGAGCCCATCCTGCACAGGGGCTCTGCCAGGAGCTGAGCTGACGACTGGGAAGCAGAAGGTAGAGCTCGCTCCTTCAGGATACAAAGGCAAAAACATGGAAGGCAAATCCAGCTTCCAGTGCAACAGCTACTCCTCCCCTGTGTGCCTCGGCGCGGCGGAAGCAGGTCTCTCCCCTAACCACCATCCACCTTGAGTGAGGGCTGGGAATGACGGTGGTGCCAGGGGATTTAGCCCTGGGTCTCCGCACCGCGGGAATGGCCTACTTTAACCACACACCAGATCTCCTGCCTCAGCCCTCCGCAGCGCTGCCGAGGCGGGGACACTGCCCCTCTGACCCCCACCCTGGAACCCCGCAGCCCTGGACACCGGGATTTGCACCCTCTGGCACAAGGTCACAGCACAGCGTTGCCCATTTGCCCAGGGAAGGGGGGAATGCCGGGATTTTATAAGCAGAACAGGCGCCCAGCAGTGGATTCTGTGCGACAGCCACAGCGCTGACCTTGTGGGGAGGAGAGAACAGAGCACCCGGTTCAGCCCACTCGGGTGTTTCTGTGTCCCTTTGGAGACGGAGCACAAAGCCATTAAGTAATAAAACGTCAATTGCACAGAAGCTCCGGCTCCTGCAATGCCCCGAGACACACTGGGATGCCGCATGAGCAGATGTGAGGCTGGTGCTTGCAGGGAGAGTCTGGTGCACAAGATGAGGGTCCGAATCCCTCTGATGTGGGACTGGTGTTATGCAGGAGGGTCTGGTGCATGAGATGTGGGTTTGGGGTGTGCAGGGAGGGTCTGGGGTATGCAGGGAAGGTCTGGTGCATGTGATGTGGGTCTGATCCATGTGACATGGGACCAATGTAAGCAGGGAGGGTCTGGTGCATGAGATGTGGGTTTGGGGTGTGCAGGGAGGGTCTGGTGCTTGCAGGGAGGGTCTAATGCATGTGATGGGTTCTGATGCATGTGACAAGGGTCTGATATATGAGATGTGGGTCTGGTGCATGTGATATGGGTCTGATGCATGGGATGCAGGTCTGGGCGCACAAGGAGGGTCTGGTGCACGAGATGTGGGTCTGGTGCATGTGAAGTGGGTCAGGTGAATGAGATGTGGGTCTGGTGAGTGCAGTGCGGGTCTGGCCAGTGTGACGCGTGGCCGATGTTGCTGTGTGGGTCCAGTGCCTGTAATATGGGTCCGGGGCTGTGAAGCAGGACCGGTGGGTGTGGTGGGGTTCCAGGCGGATGCAGAGTGGGTCGGGGTATGCCGTGGGGATCTGGTGCATGCCGTGGGCTCCGGTGCGCGCACTACGGCTCCGCTGTGTGAGCCGCGCGGGTCTGGCACACGCAATGCGGGTGTGCTGCGGGCCCGATGCGTGACCCGCCCCGAGCACCCTGTGCCCCGGGAATCGCCCCCCTCCAGCCCACCCCCGATGCGGAACCGGCGCTGGCAGCCCCGTGCTGCGCCCCCCGCCTCCCCTCCCCGAATCTGCAGCCAGAAAGGGATGAGTCACGGCGGCCGCGGGGCCCCGCACCGCGCCCCCCGCCCCGCACCGCGCCCCGCACCGCTCACCTGCGCGGGGCCCCGCCGATGTCGGGGGCGGCAGCGCCGGCGGAGGGGGGCTCAGCGACCTGCCAGGGAAGGGAGAGACAGCGGGCGGTGAGCGGCGGCGGTGCGGGGCCCGGTGCGGTGCCCGGTGCAGTGCCCGGTGCGGTGCCCCGCGCCCCGCACCGCGCCCTCCCCCGCCTCCATCACCTGCGCCGGCCTCCATGGGTGCGGCGGGGCGGCCGGGAGCGCTGGAGGGATGAGGGATGGAGGGAGGGATAAGGGATGAGGGAGGGATGGAGCGGGGAGGGAGGGATGGAGGGAGGGATGAAGAGGGGAGGGAGGGATGAGCCGCGCAGCTGCGTAATTTGCTCCCTCCTCTGCGATCTTAAAGCGACGGCGCCGCGGGTGCCCCCTCCCACCCCCCGCCGGGTTTCCCCCCGTTTCTATGGCAACTCCCCTCTGCCGGGGCGTAACCTCTCCCAAAAAAGAGAAAACAGCCGGGTTTTGGGGTCCCTCCCCGTCGGCGGAGCCCCCGCGGGTCGGGTGCACCGTGCGCCCCGTGGCACTGCGCTCCTCGCCCCGCGTAACCCCAGAGGAGGAGGAGGAGGAGGAGGAAGAAGGGGAAGGGGGGAGCTGGGGCAGCCCCGCGCTGCGGCCACCGGGCCCTTGGAGTCCCAGCGGCGTCGTGAATGTCATCTTAACCGTTCCAGCGCTGAGGAGATCCCTGCCCCAAATTAGTGACGCATTTTCATTTAAAAAAAAAAAAACAAAAACAATAAATAACCGGAATTCTCTGCCCTATTTCCATCCGCTCTGGGTGAGCGCGAATTGCCGGGGCTGGGGTGGAGGAGCGGCATCAGCCACACCGAGGGGCTGCCGCGGGCTGTTGCTGAGGTCCGGGGGGTTTCGGAGATGATCCTGAAGTCCGGCACGGCACGTCCTGTCCTCCAGCACAGCCCGGTTACTCATGGCACTGCCCACACGCTTCCTGCTGTAGCTGCCGAGATTAACCTTCCCAAATTATTTTATGAGGGAGCGTCTCGGGAGCGCCCGCGCCAGGTCCCGCAGCCCCCGTGGGCAGCGGCAGGGCAGCGGCTCTGCCTCTGCTGCGGTGCCCGCGGCCGGGAACGCCCCAGGTCGGCTGCGGACACCCCCGTGGGGACCAGGAGCACGAGATGCGCGTTACACACACCCAGGTAACATCCGACGTGTGTGTGTCCGCACACGGCCCCAGGGAGGGAAATGTTCGCGTGTCCGGGGCACGGTCAGAGCAGAATCTGCTTCTGCTTTGGGTCTGGACCTGAAGCCCGTTGTGTTTCCCAGCCATTCCCACCCTTTGTCACTCCCCCGTGGTTATTCCAGAGTTCTGACAAACCTGTTTGGTGAACACATGCCCGTCTTTCTTTCATCACTATTTCCTACATGATTTGTACCTCATTAATCCTGATACACAGACTGTTTTCAGTGTATATAAAAAAAAAAAAA
>JAWWEU010000053.1:7448116-7465904 GCA_035583155.1 Acropternis orthonyx | reverse complement strand
TCCCATTTATTCCTGCCCGCCTCCAGCTGCCTTTTGTTTCCCTCTTTTCTCGGTGAATCCAGTGCACAGCCTCTATCCTTGAAAGGAAAATTAATGAGTTATCACATCTGCTGCTACTGGAGCAGCTCTGACCATGTGGCACAGGCAGCAGCCCTGCTGTGAGATGCAGAGTCATTCCTGATGGCTTTTTTGGGGAGAAAAATACTTTCTCCTTCCCTCTGCATTCTGCAGTTCCTGTTTCCTGGGATGCTCAGACCCTGAGAGTGGGAGCACTGCTCCAAGGGGAGTGGGCCTGCTGTGGGGAGAGACGGAGAGGTTTTCACTAAAACCAAACCCTTTTACCACCCAGGTCAGCACTTGGCCTGGAACTGCCAGGCCTGGCCCAAGGAGAGGACAGGCCACCCTCAGTTCCAGTCTTGGCCTGGGCCATGCTGTTCTTCCACCCAAGAAGGGAAATAGCATTTCCTTTGCAGAAAAGGGAAAGGTTTTTTACCAAACAGGGACGCTTTTCCCTTTCTTACACCCAGAAAAGGAACCCCTCAGAGAACAGCAGCAAAGGCTTATTGCTTGTTTTATTAAATGTGGAAAGACAAGGACACCAGCTGGAACATCCTCAGTCATTGGCCACCCCATGCCATCCTCCACACTGGGGCTTCACCCCCTTTTAAAGCCTTTGTACTTGCTTAAAGAGACCTCCAACCCAAACCCCATGTTCCCTGAATCCTGTGTGACAGGAACTACGAGGGTCCAGAGACACAGGGTGTCAGAGGAGGTGAGTGAACACCCAAAATCCAGGTGACAGTATCACCCATCCTTTCCAATTTTAAGTAAAATCACCAAATCCCTGACTGAGGTGAACCCACAGGATTTGATCCTTCAGAAGAAACACCAACAAGCAAAGGAAGCATCTAATTTTTATTGATTCCACATGAAGGGACAGGAGTGTTCCCACAGCACTGGAGCACCTGAGTGGGGGCACAACCATTCCTGCAGTGCATGTTGGAAACAACTGGAAACCAAGAGCTTCAGAAAATGACAACAAAAAAGGTAAAATTTATCTTAAATTAGACACAAATGCAAGGAACTACTAATATTTCAATTAACATCCATTTTGAAATAGATCTACACATGAATAGAGGTGCTAGTAAGTAAACAAGCTCTGTGAAATATGAAACTGCAGGACTTCTAGGAAATAGGATTTCTTCCTGAAGCTTATGGACTCTTCTAGGGCCAGTGTAACCTCTGTCTGCCTGAACACACAAAAGTAACACTGGAGACAGGACCTTGCTAGATCTTAAAATATCAAATACTGAACGTTCTTTGAAAGTAATAATTTTAAATACACTAAAGTTTTTGCTAAGGAGAGTTAACAGATGTCTCTTACTGGTGGTGTGAGAGGATTAATAGATACAAGCCTTGATAAAAATAATTTAAGTTCCAAAGGTGGTCTCTGAGAAAGGTTTTGAAGAACTTCTATAATAACCTTTAAAGGACTTCTACAAAATTCCTTCAAGGGCCTCCATAAAATCCCTGACAATGTAAATCTCCTGTGTAGAATATATATTTTAGTGGTATTTTATTAACATATCATATAACCATCCTATAACTCATTGTATAACCATAAATAATAAAAATCAGCCCAGTAGTGAACACCTCGGGCAGCACATCTGCACAAGGATTACTGCATGGTGTGTATGACAGGGAGCTCTGCTCAGCTCCCATGAGTTGACAAGACATTCAATCCTTTTCCCAGGAAAACTATTTGCTGAAAAAAAAAATGTAACTTCTGATCAGCTTATCTGACTGTGTCAAACATGGGCCCAGCAGTGGCCACGAGGTCAGCGAAGGGCGCGCGCTGGCGCAGCTCGAGGACCAGCTGCTTCTTCAGAACCAGAAAGATGTAAAACTTGGCTGCAGCTTCTTTCCGGTTGTTGTTCTGACAGAGCTCCCGAAAACTGAAGGAACACATGCCTGATCTCTTCAATTGCTGTGTGCGGGAAACGAGAAATCAGTCAGGTCAGCTTCTCCACGAGTCAAACTGGATCCCATCGAGTCCAAACAGAGACCGCTGCCCAGAGGGAAAAAAATCTCTGCTTGAACACCTCAAATAGGATTCCATCTCCATAGAATCATGGGAGCACAGAATGGTTTGGGTTGGAAGGGACCTTAAAGATCATCTCCTTCCCCCACCCCAGGCAGGGACACCTTCCACTAGGCCAGGTTGCTCCAAGCCCTGTCCAACCTGGCCTTGGACGCTTCCAGGGATGGGGACTCCACAACCTCTCTGAGTATCTTGGCACCTGTGTTTATAGAAGTGGCTCTTAATGTTTTGTTGTCACAATATTGCTGGTACCTCCATGTGTTACTAAAATCTACAATTCCACTCACTTCCATGACACCGAGGGAACGCTTTGATCATGGTTTGTGATTGAAAACAATAAATATCCCTGTGCAGCCTGTTCTCTGGTTACAGTGACAGGCAAGAACTAAGTGTTACCATCTCTTGTTTTTTAAAGGCTACGCTCAAGTTTAAGTATTTATTATTTGCGCAGAATAACAAGATCCAGCACTGGTACCTGTAAAGCTTTGTGTAACTGAAGAGTTCTTTTGCTCCATCTTATTTCTTCATTGTCTTTTCTGACCCTTTTTTGCTCCTTGAGAGGAAGTAAACAGAAGGTTAGTGTTTGTAAAAGTTCACACACCGTGGTGAAAAGGACAGGAGTTCCAGCTTGACTGAAAACCTAGCCAGAGCTGGGCATTTGGATGGCCAAACTCAGGGAATCTGGTGCCTCAGCCACCAGTGTGCTCACACAAGGTTTTGTGAACAGAGAAAAAGTGGTACCTGTGTGCTTTCTGCTACAGAGACAGCTCAGGTTCAACAGGCCAGGTACCATGGAAGGGGTTCCAGTGAGGCAGCTCCACAGCAAGGGACTGCTCTGAGGGACTGGGATTCTGACAGTATTTGTACTGGCCAGGGGCTTAGAAGGGTGTTCAAACATTTGGCTTGGGATTTTGGGCTTAACCTCTGGAGTTGGCAGCTGACTGCCCCGGTTTCAGAGTGTCTGAGCATCCTCAGAGCCAGTAAGTTTGGGAACGGTTTCCTTCTTACAGGAAGCAAAACTCACTGGAAGTTCATGATGCCCTTTTTTTTTATTTATTTATTTTTTATTTAATATTTCTGAGAAAGATCAGGGTTCTCTTCTGAAACAACCCAGGGCCATCAGCTCTGAGGACACACACCTTTGGCACCTCCACCTGCTGTGTTTCAGCCTCCTGGTCCAAGGAATTTTTTGAGCTCTCAGAGAAAGCTGCTCCATCCTGCTGTGAGCATGGAAAGGGCAATCAGTAGGCCTGACCATTTACCCATACAGTGAGATTCTCATAACATAGTTCTGCTCAGAGAATTTATTATAATGAAGGTTTCCAAATAGTTGCTATTTCTACTATGTCTTTCCTGACAAAGGGAAGGACTTGCTGTAGGATTTCTCCTACAGCCAAATCTGCACCTATGGGCACAGTTTGGGCACAGAGTACGTGTTTTCTGCTGCCATTAGGTCCAATGTTGTCACTTTCCAACTTTAATGAGCAACATACTGAATGGAGAATGCCCTTCAACCTAAGTGAAGATAGCAGAGATAGATCTTTTGTTATTGCTTAAGTATTTCCTCAATATGAGACACAAAATGTTTTATGCTTTATAAAGATTATTATATTTACCTTTTCAGTACAGTATTTCATATGTAATATTAAGCTTTCATTTATACTTAGTGATTAGACTGTAATCTGTGCTGATTAGTGGACATTTTAATTAATCATTCCTTCATTGTGAGAGTTTACTAAAGCAATTGTAAATAAACTTTCATGACACAAGCTATTTAATGCTTTCTTTTCTGGCTTTAGCCTCTTTTTCAAACATTAGTAATTTCTTAAGGTGTTTTAAGTGGAACCTTAGCATAAAGTGGAACCAATAAACACACTTAGGTCTCTAAAACTGAGGAAAACTGCTCACTATAGTTTCATCACAATTCTCATTGGTTTCATTTCTGGCATTCTGTGTTGTCAGCATAAAGGAATCATTTCTAATTTTTCTCTCAGTCTTGGAATCAGCTGACTCCTGCAGGTAACTTGGCTCTTCTGCTGGTAGCATCCCTGTATTAATATAAAAACCAGGGTTTAAGAGGCAATTACTGTAAATCACTGTCCTTAAAAAATCCCTCTGAAAACCAAAAATCACACCCTAGTTTGCAATCTTTGAGAGTAAGAGCCAGAATGAGCAAGTATTAAATAAATACCCTTCCCAACAGGAGCAGGGAAGAAGAACCTTCCAAGGGAGTTTTTCCTTTTCTAAAGGTTGACCTTTACGGACTCACAGGACGTGGGTGTGTTGATTAATTTCTGAGGCAGACACACAGATTAGGTTCCCAGCAGAGCAAAGGAGTGAAAGTGGATACATCCTTGTCAGAATATCTAAAACATGACATTTCTTCTTGCCTTATATTAACCAAAACAAATCTTCCAGGTATAACTAGAATTATTTACATGACTTTGGAAAGTTGGAGAGAACTTTGATTAAGCTCAGAATAAGTGGAAAGATTTTTTTTTTTAAACTATATTAAAAAGCCCCCCCAAATAACACCACCCAAATCTGCAGTTTCAGAGACAATTGGAGAAACCAAAGGTAAAGCTAAAAATACCTCCTTATGCCACAAGGAAGAAATAGACTTGCAATTCATTTAATCTCTAAAGGAACAAACAAACAGAAAAGTACTAATAAAAACAAATAAACATACAAACTAACCTTTATTTTTTATAGCAATTAACAGTCCCTGAACTCCTCAACATTTAACCTCTTTGGCCTTTGATTTGTAGAACACTGCACACAAACACCATGCATGTGTCTCAAATATTATGTAGAATAAAAAATATTTTGTAGCAGCTAAATCTGCACAACAGAATTAAAATATTACCTGTGGTATCTTGCTCTTTTTGCATTTCTTCCATTTCAGACACCCTCTGTACTCCACCTCCTCTCATCTTAAATCTGTCCCTCTTGAAGCATTTTTCAAACAACTGAAAATAATTATTTTTTCTTTTTTTTTGTTTTCAGAGTGTCACGTCAGATTATTTGCAAACATCAACACAATAGTATGAATATGAGCTTTATGTTAACTACTGATACCCAGAATTTCAATATTTAAATGAGGTCACTCTGAAAATCTGCAGTTTTGATTTTTTTTTTAAAGTAACAGTCTTCCGCAGCTTCAACGCTGTCCATGACAGAAAGATCTTAGAAGCAGCTTGGACCATTTTTCCTTGAAGCCAGGAAGGATGAAAGAAAGAAACATCTGCAGTTTTCATTGTCTTAGAGAGCAAGTTGTAATTCTGCAGCTGGACTCTAAGTGGTGAAGCTGCACTGCTGCAGTGAACCCTTCCAGATCCATTAGCAATATTCTAATAATATTTGTCTGATGTATATTTAAAGTAAATATAGATGAAAGATATCTCAAATTGCTTACAGAGAGGAAACAAACCAGAAAACAATAAAACAAAGGAGAAAGTAGAAAAGAAATGGACAGAAATGTAAAAAAGTTGTGTCTTAGTGTAAGATCAGTCAGGTGCCGGTGTGTGAAATGAAATATCAGCTCTCATGTCCTTTTGTGATTTTTCACTTGTTGGAGTGCAGGAGGTTAAGGCTGTGACTCTACAGATGATGAAGCAATTAGTGGTGAGTGTGCAAGTAATCAATCATCAGGTGTCCAGCTGACTTGCACTGCAGAGCAATGCTTCCAGTGACACTGCATACCTGCAGCCTGCTCCAAATTTGGATCAGAGATTGCAAAACCTCTCTCAGTTACATCCCAGCTCTGCAACAGTCCTGGCATCCCCACAGTGGCATAAACCCCACAAGGAGCTGATCTTTACCTTTTGCAGGTCAGCATGAACCACAGGCTCTGTGGAGTGGGACAGGAGTTGATCCACACCTCCCAGCTCCTTCCACATCATCGTTTTCTTGGTTGGGGGAGCGAGGTCCAGCGTCGTCAGGATGTCTGTGTAGTTGGTGAGCTGGTTGTAAATGGCATTGCAGCTGAGCTCCTTCTCTCCATCCACCAGCAACTTCCTCTTTCTTTTGGTTTTTTTCCTCGAGGTGACAGCTACGTAGAGCAAGTATTAAAAAGAAGTCTTAAGGTCTATTCCCAGGGCATTAAGCACAAAAATAAAAGAGCCCTGTGAATCAAACCAGCTGCTGACCTCCCAAACACCGCCCAGACTTGAAAATCAAAGTACAAGTGCACAGGCCATTTCTTCAAAAGATTTCATAAAGTTTTTACTCTTTGTACTCTTGTACAGGAAATTCCCACATGTTTAATTACAGAAGACATATGACTATTGTACTAAAGAACCAGGAACAGAAGGACTTAATGAGAACACATGATATAGCAGCAAGACTGAATAAGCTATCTTTAATCCATCAGGAAGTTAAGTGTTCCAAAAATGGCTGATGCACTCAACAGGTTTCATTACCTCATAATTAATATCTGTATTTGTCAGTTTAATCCTTTAACAATTGTATCAAGATGTAAACACAAAAGAAAAACACAGATTATACAGCCATTGCTTCCTGAATATTATTTTGGCAGGCTGCTAAATTCCAATATTGTAAATATTGCTGACAACATGAGCTTGTTTATTTGCAAACAACCAGCAACTTGATAGGTGACAT
This sequence comes from Acropternis orthonyx, assembly GCA_035583155.1. Classification (NCBI taxonomy): domain Eukaryota; kingdom Metazoa; phylum Chordata; class Aves; order Passeriformes; family Rhinocryptidae; genus Acropternis; species Acropternis orthonyx. The sequence continues at coordinate 7,459,183 of JAWWEU010000053.1, read as the reverse complement.
TTAGATTTACTCACAGAGGAAATGTAATAATTGTCTTTTCTAATCTTAGTAAAGTTAAAAAGTTCACAAATCAACATTTTCCAAAAGCTTGAAAGTTTTGAGATTGTTATTTTAAACATAAAAATCACTGGTAATAAAACTTCTTCAGGTGAAACTTCTGTACCACGCCTGAACAGGCCAAGCTTGCAGTGCTAGCAGAGCTGCAGAGCAACAAAACTTGATTTGGTGCATGGAAGAAATGCAAGAAGAGATTTGGGTAGATCAAATGAATAACCAGACACTGGTTTTGTATAATAGTTACCATAAAATGGAACTCTGACAGAAGGAGCAGATGAAAACCAAAGTGGGAATAATCTATTTTGCAAATATTTTGACTACTAAGAAAACCAAACCTGGCTAACGCAAACATTCAGCAAGAAACTGATCAAGTTCTGACCTGTATCATCAACTGGCTCAAGCACAAATCCTTCTTTGTAGAAAAGGAATGTCTCATTCGTCATGTGACTTACGTCCTTCATGGTGGTGTCTGCACAGTTGGACTCAACTGCAAGAAAACCCAGCAAATTAACCCAAAAGAGAAAAGTTTACAAGTTGGACTAATATCTCAATTGCACTCCAGAGAATGGCACCAGACAAAAATGGTGAGAATTAGAAAACTGTGGTTTTGTTTACAATCTCATAATTACATTCACCAGTAATCGCTGGCACTGCTGCTGCTCATACCCTGCCCTGCCCCTTTCCCTTTGCTGACCCCAGAACGACCGGGTGGTGGACGGGACAGAAGAAGTGATCTGGAGAAAAACGCACACAACAAGAAGTATTTAGAGGGAAAGCTGTTTAGTTTCAATCCATATCTATTTCCAGTTTCAGGCAAGTGCAGAGCCTTGTGGACATTTCTATCAACAGGAAAGGAAAAGGGAGCACCAGCATTAGCGCAAGGAGAGGCAAGAGCCACTCTATCCCTTTAAAGCTGTTCCAGAATTCTCAGTTTTAAAGTAATATTGAGATGGGGGAATAAGGATTGAAGATAACAAAGATTTCCCAGAAACACTTTTCAAAACCTAATTTATTTCATCAACATCAAAACAAAGGAAGATTAACAAAAACTTTGTGAACTACTTAATCGTCATTTGTTCCAGAAATATGAAACCAGAAATAGAACCACAGAATTTTTTTAGGTTGGAAAAGACCTTTTAATCTCCCATAGGGAAAGTTCACAGTTACAGCACACATTTATTGGGTTTCCTCCCTCCACAAAAGGGACATCACACTGTGAGCAGCAGGGTGGACCAACAGCATATCCAACAGGATGCCACATAAAAGCATTTCTAAGCAATGTTAGGTTACAAATTTGGATTCCTGAAATCAAATGAAATTTCCCTAAAATGGTGGATGAAGCAGTTTAGAAAAAAAAAGGCAAAATAAATTAAGAAAGTATAAAAGCACAGGATACTGCACAAAGCTGAATGTGCATGAATTTAGGCATTAACACAGGAACAGAGGGTTTGTGTGAGATGAAGACACTGCAAACTCACTGGTTGTGCTGTTCTCTGGCAGATCTGGTGACAAAGGACGTGCTTCCTCTATATCCAGAATGTCTTTATCTAGGCCATTTTGCTCATCCCTCAACAGGATTTCTTAAACACAAAACACATAGTTTTACCTATCCTAAGTCCTAGTAGTCATGAAATAGCTTGATACAGCCTGATGTTACTTAAGGTTAATTCTCTGCAAAGAAAGCAAGCTCAGCTTCCCCAGATGGCTGTCAGTGGTACGGCTGTCTGCAACAGCAAGGAAAGGAGACTAAGGACTAGGAGACTAAGGACTTCAGACTTAGGACTACGTCTGAAATTTCCCCCTTTTCTTTGAAAAATATGATCTTGATAGTGTTAAAAGGTATAAATCTATAAGGTTTGCATAAATATTGTAAGTAAAAATGTAGAAGCTACTTTGCTGCCTTTGTTATCACGACATGCTGCACTGTTTCACCTTTGAAAATAGAAATTGAATTGTTAAACATTAAGCATTAATTTAATGCCTTCAATTCTAAACTAATGAAATATAGCCTTTAAACCAATTTGACTTGGCAATGTCTAGGTGATCGTAGATTTAGTGACAAGTAGAAAAAAAAAAAGATGCATGAAACCAACAAACAACATAGAATTCATGTTTGAAAACAACCACCTTGGCACTGTCTGGTTTGCTTTCCTGTAAGAATAAAAATATTTGGAAAGAAACTGATTCTGTTTGTCTGTTGCAAGCCCTACCAATCATATCTGCAGCATCCTCCTCATCTCCAAACCCGTCATGCTGGAAGCAGAACTCATCCTCATGCAGCACAGACTTGTCTCCGCTGGCACTGGCCGAGTTGCGTTCAGCCACCAGACTGTTACTGCTCATCAGGAAGCTGCCCTCAAAGAAGCTTTGTCTTCTCAGCGCATCTGCTTCTTCATCTGAGGAAACACACAGTTTTTTGATGCCTCATCTGCACGAGTTTTTGGAAACCCAGATCCATCCCTTTCCTAATTTTTCAAGTAGTTTTAAAAAGATCGCAAGATATCCCATACCTCAGATGGAGTAAACAATAAACAATTCTGCTAGTTCAGTGAAAGCAGAGAATGTTTAGTTTGATTCTCAGTCTCTGATATCAGATTATATTGCTTATATAAAATTTTAAGTGCAAGATCGTATGACAGACCAATCAGCACAAGCATGAAACAAATGCAATATTAATCACAGCTTTTTCACACATGGAAAGGGCTAAGACTGTACAGAATTTTGCATAAAACACACTTTCCCTTACGGAATATTTCTAATTTCTCAACTTCTCTCACCAAAGTTTCTATCACAGAGAAGTATATTGCTTTCGTAATCCTCTGTAAGTGTGATGTCTTCTGCTCTGCTCTGATTCAAGGTAAAATGTTCAGCAACATCAATGGCACTGATGAAAAAAACATTATAAAAATATAGGGTGAACTAAAACCCATTGAGCATTCAGCTGGAATGTGAAAACGGTTTCTAAATAGCCTTCAGTCCTGCATTTTACCACAAACCCCTGTATTTCTCCACTCTCTTTTGCCAGTAAACATGGAGTCATGATTTTGTTCCTGAAGCATCTTTTACACCGAATGTCACAACTCTTTGGGCTGGCAGAAAAGGCACCTTTACAGAACACACTTAGCACACTGAGGCACTTGAATAAATGGTATTACATTGCAGCTGTACTTACAAAATAATAAACCCTTACTGAGCCCATCAAACCGTCTTTCTGAGGAGGTTCAGATGAAGCCTTGGTGGAAATACGTTACCCCGGACCTTCAGGGCATCAGAGCCATCAGAAAAATAACTTGGCCTCCTGCTTTTTTTTATCAGTTTTCTACATTAATGATGATTTATGTCAGAAAAGCCAAAGAAATATGTTGGATTTTCCTTGGGAGTCAGGCTAACTCCTGCTGATAAAACACCTGAGCCCCGGAGAGCAGTGGAACAGAAATGAAATGAAGTTACACAGTACAACAGTGGGGTTACTAGCCAGAGCTTCCAGGATGGATACTGACTTTTATCTCTTCTCTTGAGGTCACAAAGTTGCTTGCATCCTTCACTCTGACAACTTAAAATCCTGAAGTCTAAGTTCAAGATGTTATTTAATTTTAAAGGTCTGCTGATTAAAGGACCGAAGAAAACCACCAAAGCACAAAGCCTGTGCCTGTAGCCTTGTAAAGGTCAGAATTTAGGAGAATTCAGTTATGAAATCAAAACAACCCCCATCTGAGTCTTGATCAGATAACAGCAAGGATAGCTCTTACTTCTGAAAATACTAAAAGAATGAATAAAAACTAGGGAAGCATTTACTTCACATCTGGTAGTGGTGTTTCAAAGTCATGAAATTCTTCAGGTAATGTAATGGACTGATAAGCAGCCTCAAAGTTGTCTTCTGGAAGGTCAAGAAGCCCTGAAAGAAACAGACAACATAACAAAATAAGTATCAATAAAATAAAAGTGGTGTTCTCCCAAGTAGTATAATAAGCCTATAAACCTGTCAGGAGGGGCTGCTGCCATTCTAAATCACAGCAAGGTAAAGCTTAGGCACTGCAAAGTGGAATTTTATTTTCCACCTCCTTTAGAAGATCTATTTTTTACAGACACATACAGAAAAGTCTGCTGCAACAGGACCTGAAATATGCAAGTACTTGTGTTTCTGAACAGTTGCTTTAAGTCCCTGGAAGGTTCTCCCAGCTGACATTTAGCCCAGAATCTTTCACAGCACCGCAAATGAATCACTGTGGTTTCCTATTCTCTCCCGTGTCTCCATAGCACTGTTCCCCAGCATCAAATAATTACGTACTGAGAGTGCAAGTACTTGGGAATCAGAGAATCTTGGAACAATTCGGGTGAGAGGGGATTTCTGAAGGTCATCTAACCCAACCTTTTGGTAAGAAGAGGGTTCATTTCAAAGTCAGATCACTTTTGACTATTTCTGCTGATGGAGATCCCACAGCATCCCTGGACAGCCTCTATCAGCATTTTATCACTTCCACTGAGATTTTCTCTCCCCTTCTATCTGGTTTGAGCCACTGTTTCTGCAGTGACTCTTGTGTCTTGTTCTTGTGCTGTGTGGTGCCCTCCAGGCTACTACTGTATCTATCCAAGATAGCCTCAAGTTGTGCCAGTGGGGTTTAAATTGGATATTAAGGAAAATTTCTTCACTGAATAGCTTGTCAAGCCCTGGTACAGGCTTACCAGGGCAGTGGTGGAGTCCCCATCCTTGGAGGGATTTAAAACATGTGTAGATGTGGCACTTGGGGACATGGTTTAGTGGTGGCTTTGGCAGTGATGGGGGAATGGCTGGACTCCATCTGGAGGGCTTTTCCCACCCAAACAGATCTGTGATTCGATGATTCTGTAACCATATCCTTGAGAGTAATGCAAATTATTCACTATTCTGCACACAGACCAGGTCACAAAGCACATTAGAGCTGGCAATAGACACTGGTGTGCCGTTCTCAGACTTTTTTTAGACAGGAGTGCCTCCCATTTGTTGCTCAAGTACGACAAACACAGAGCCCGTTGTAAAGGCATCCAGTCATCTCGGCTCCCTTCTCCCTGGCTACATGGCCAGAGCTCAAAACGCGCTGTCAGGTCTGGCACTGACACTGTTAGACATGTTGTTGGTGTCATCAGAAATTAAAATTAATTATCCAGCAATGGAGGCTGAATTCAAGCATCTCCTTGTAAGCCCACTTCAGATGCTGCTTCTGTTAAGGGAGTCAAACCTGATATAGCATTAAATTAAGCCAGACTAAACACCAGCATTAGGCACAAGTATATTCAGTTTCCTTTGGGATTAATAATGTGTATTGAACAATATCCAAAAATTAACTTTTAAAAGGAGAGCTGTAAAGGACACAGCTGAGAAAATGCTGAATTTTGAACACACCTGGACGAAAGGCTGTCTTCATCTTGGTCAGAGCCTCACTGCAGTCTGACAAGAGGTACTTTGTTTTCCTGTGGTAAATCCGCACCACTCCCAGGAGTAAGTGTCCAGAGGTTCGCAGAGCTATAGCAAACTGCGAGGATTCAAAAGGGAAAAAAAGTTGTTCAGGAGTTAGTATTTCTGGCAAAACCACTAAAATATTACACCAGTAGGAACAGAGTTCCCTACGAGAGACCAACACCTGCACCCCAAGGGCCCTTCTCATGGCACAGCCTACCTTTGGGGAGAGGATTTTTTGCACGGTGGTCTCTAAATTGCACTCAAAGATGTGTGCCTTGGTGAGTTTCTTCTCCCAGTGGGCAGCCAGCCAGATTTTGGCCAGTGGCCCCCGCTTGTTGATGAGCAAATGGACATAGAACATTGTGCCTGGCCAAGGGTTGCAGGGCAGCCCTGCTGAAATTCCCCCTGGGAAATTCCCCCTTCCAGCGGGAAATGGGGCCGGGGGCACCAAGTGGGGCTAGGGATTTAGTGGGATCTGAGGGGATGGGGGAGCCAGTTGGGTGCTGGGGGGAAGGGGGCGCGGATTTAGTGGGATCTGACTGGATGGGGGGGATTTACTGGGATCTGAGGGGATGTGGGACCCAGGCAGATATTGAGGGCATGGAGGAGTGTAGCGGGATCATGAGGGGATTTATTGGGACCATGAGGGGATGGGGGCACCCGGCTGGGTGCTGAGAGGACAGGGGAACCCTGAGAGCATTGAGGGAATGAAAGGATTTAGCAGGACCCTGAGGGGACAGGGGCGGGATTTGGTGAGATCCTGAGGCGATGGGGTGGGGTGGTGGGGAATCCAACCAGGCCCTTAGGGGATGGGAGGATTTAGCAAGTCCTGAGGGGATGGCGTGACCCAGACGGGCGCTGAGGGGGACGAGGAGATTTAGTGGGATCTGAAGGGGGCGCAGACAAATGCCGGGAGGGGAGGAGGGTTGGATTTAGCGGGATCCTGAGGGCTCGGGGGGCCCCGGCGGGCGCTGAGGGGGCGCGGCGGGGCGGGCGGACCCTCCTCAGGGCCCAGCCCGGGGCGGGAGGGGGCGGCCCGCGCTCGGGGCCGCCTCCGCCTCCTCCTCCTGCCCTTCCCCTCCTCTCCTCCCGGCCCCTTTCACCCCCGGCATTCCAAGAGCCTCCTTGCAGGCCCCACGCTCTGCTTTGTGCTTTCCGCGCTTTACATTCAGGCAGGGCACAGCAAGGCTCCCGCTGCTCCCAGGCACAGCCCAGCGCATCGGCTGGTGCCAGATCACAAGGCACCCGTGGTTTTCCCTGTCCCCCTGGTGTTAGCTGAAGATAACGAGATCTTAATTATCACCAGGAAAGTGCTGAGCCTCTTCCCAAGTGTGGCTCCGCAGCTGGTCATAGTGGGAAGCAGGGCTTTGTCCCTCCACCTGCCTTTGGGCAGAGGGGGAACCCTGGGCTGGAGCTCAGGTGTTTGGAGAAGGAGAGGGGTTTCTGCTATAAACCACCCTTGGGATGATGTATCCCCAACAGGGACATGGAAGAACCTCCCTTGAGCCCCAAAGCAGGTGCCCACTGCCCCTGCCTGGGAGAGGGAAATGGCCAGCACTGGTGCCCACGGTGCAGCTCCAGCCCTCCCAGTACCGAGCCTGATCTCCAGCCCTGCCTGCCTCGCCAGGGAAATCAGCTCCAGGGGGGCAGTTTGCTGGATCAGAAACACGCGCACCCCGTGGGGAGCACTGGGGTGCTGTGTCTGTGTCACACACGGACCAGCAATGACAGGCGAAGAGGCTGTGATATGCCAGGTACCCCTGGTCCTCCCAAACTGCTGGACCTCTCGGTGTTGAGGCAGCTCCTGAATTGCCCAGCTGCTTTTTCCTGACCTCCGAGTCACCTTGTGCCATGCTGGCTGCGGGTGCTCGCTCTGCCATGGGATGCTGGGAATGCTAAGGAGGCAGGAATGAAGCTTTGCTTCAGTGGTGGGGCTGGATTAGGGTCAGCACTGCCAGCGGGCACCAGGCAGCTGTGCACATCCCAAAATCGGGATGTGCTGCACAGCAGTGTGTTGGATGACAGAGACAGGTCCACAGCCCATCCAGCTTCATCACATTCCTGATTCTGCTGTCCTCCTCTGCCTGAGGCTCCCATTTGCTCTCCCTCTCATCCACGTTTAATCATTTTTTCTGAGCAGTGATATGTGCCCATCCCTGGCAGCCCTGTCTGGCTCCCTCACTCTGCTCCATGTCCCAGACATCCCCCTCCCACCTCCTCTTTTCCTTTCTTTCCAAGCCCTCTGTCTCTCTCCTCCAGCACTCCTGCAGTTTCATTGTGAATTTTGGCAGTGCTCTCTCTGACCTTGGCTGTCTCCCTCCTCTCTTTGCTCCTGCGCCGGCAGCATGAATCTTGGCTGTCTCTGTCTCCTCCCCTTTCCTCAGTGCCAGCACCTTGGGGACCGTGTGGCCTTTGCCAGCCTCCAGTCTCATGCTCAGCCACTCAGAGCTGGGCTGGGGAAGGTTTTTGGGCTGCCCTGAGGTTCTTCAAAGACCTTGGGGTCACCTCCCAGCTCCCATCCAGCAATGGCAGTGGGACCCTGGGGCAGCACAGTGCCAGCAGTGATGCCAGCAGGATGCGTCCCTCCACCTCAGCCATTGCAGGGGGCCTCCTGAGCATTGCTCTGGGATTGGGGTGCAGGAGCAGCCCCCCAGCAGCATGGAGCCCTGACACTATGGCAGGCTCAGCCCTGTCCCTGTATGAAGGCAGGCGGGAGCAACAGCACAAGTGGCTCTGCTTCTGCCCCCCCCAATCCCCATCCTGGCAGGGCTCCCAGCCTTTGCATCCTTGGGTGCATTAACAGCTGCAGGGCTTGGGTGCTCCAGAATGGAGGGCTTGACCATGGGTCTGCTCAGGAGCAAGCTGGCAATGGTTCTGTCTTCCCTGAGAATCTGGCAATGGTGAGTGAGACAGCAGATCTCCTACTGCCCGTCTGTTCACAGCGATGTGCCCGCCTGCTCCAGATCCATCTTTTCCTGCTGATTCGGGACAATCTGTGTCCCGTGACCTACTTGTCTCCAAGCATCTTCTGCCTTCCCATGGAGTGGGTTGATACTAAAGCCTCTCTAAATGTGGTTAACGTGTCAGGATGCACTTATATTAATTCTGCTTTTTTCTCGGCCCACTTTTGGCCGAGTCCCCAGGGATACTCTGCTGGGAAGCTTCTGTATTTCACAGAGTCATGGAATGGTTTGGATTGGAAAAGACCTTACAGATCATCTCATTCCAAGCCCCCTGCCACGGGCAGGGACTCCTTCCACTAGACCAGGCTGTTCCAAACCCTGTACAGCCTAGCCTTCAACACTTCCAGGGGTGGGGTATCTACACTGAGGAGACAGGAGCACAGAGCAGGTGGGTCACAGCACACAAAACTTGCACTGCAAACTTAAAAAGATAAAATCCTGTGTATTCCTGCCCCTGAGATGGGAAAAAGTGATGCTATAAACCACCCTTGGATTGATGTTTTCCTAGCCCACCCTGCAGCCCTGTGCCCTGCTGCAGCTCGAGGACTGGAGAGTATTGGTTTGGAGGGTGCTGGTCAGCATCATGCATAGGCACTATGCCTGGATGAGTGCTGAGTCTGGATGGGTGCTTAGCCTGTCCAGCCCTCAGAAGCCACAGATATACCTCTTTATTTATGCAGCACTCCCTGAATCTCTGACCGTTTTTGATTCCTTTTAGCTGTATCTGACAGAGACTTCAGAGGAAATCCCTGCCCCTGCCATGACACAGGTGGCAGGAGATGCCCATCCGACATGCCCCCCAGGGCAGTTCTCTGGCACTGTACGTAGCCCAGTGTGGCTGCACAAGAACACACTGTGTGGGGGGATAGGGTTCAGGACATGGTTAGGACAGGGCATGGGGGCCTCAGGGCATCACCACGCATCCTTGCACTGCGAGCTCACCCAGTGCCGGCAGCATCGGGTGAGCTTGTGGGGGATGCTGGAGGCATGTGAAGGTGTTGAAGGGAATGGCAATGTGATGGACAAACCTTCCCAGCAGCTGTCATCAGCCCACCCGCTATTGCCTGGGATTTACATCCACATCTCCAGGCACCGCTCCAAATGTGGAAATAGACCACGTCTTATTAACAAACGAGGGAAGGCGTGAGGCTGCCAGCAGGTCGCTGCTGGGGCACAGACATGGGTCCTGTGCCAGGTCACAGAGAAGCAGAGTGCGGGCACTGACGTGAGTGCCCTGTGAGCAATTAAGTAAATTGTGTGTGTGTGTGTGTGTGTGTGTGTGTGTGTGTGTGTGTGTGTGTGTGTGTTTGTGTGTAAAGGGGGGCTCTGTGCCACGGGACTGCAGTGGGACTGTGGTGGAACGGTGGGGGCCACGGGCTCCTATGTCCCAGACTGAAGCATCTTGTGCCTGGCACAAATCCAGGTCAAACCCCCAATTCACTCCGGGGATTTGAAGACAAACTCTGGGGATTGTGGGGACTCAGGGTGGGCAACAGCCGGGTGGGAGCTCTCCCTTCTGCCTTCGGGGCTGGGCGATGCTCAGGCTGCAGCCCCCGTGTCCCCAGCCCAGCTCTGCCCCGCGTTTCCACTGGGGACATCTGGCTGTGGGGAACACGTCCCCCGGGCACACCCCACGCAAAACCCACCGTGCTGCTCCGTCCTCTCTTCCAATGCCCCTCCCCACGCAGCCCTCCGGGGTGCCCGCGGAGGGGTCCCTGTTGCACGGGGTACGTGCGCAGGAGGTGCCGGTGTGCAGGCGGGTGTGTGCATGAGTGTGCCCCCCGTACGCGTGTGTGTGTGTGTGTGTGTGTGTGTGCGTGTGCGTGCGGCTGCCGTGCGCGACCGCAGCTCGGGGCACCCACCGCCCGCCCCGCGGCGGCACCGGCACCGGTACCTGCCCGGGGAACCGGGGAGGCGGCGGGGGTAGGCATCCCGGCGCGGGGGACCGGCAGGGGAAGGGGGGCAGCTCGGTGCGGGCACTGGCGGGGCGGGCAGACGGAGCGGAGCCCAGTGCGGGAGCGGGGAACCGGCAGGAGGAGCGAATCTGGAGAGGGGCAGCTCGGTGGGGTCACAGGGACACGGGTCCCCGCGCGGGGGGTCAGCCCGGTTCGGGGAAGTGGGTCCCGCGGTGGGAGCCCGGTTTGGGAAGAGGGAAGAGCCGGGGGGGGGGAGGGACACGACCCCGTTCGGGAAGGCAGGTACCGGGTTCAGGGAAGGGGCGCAGCACGGTGCGGAGACCCGGGGAAGGGGGAGCATCCCTGTCTGGGGCGTCTGCTCCGGGGAAGGGGGACAGTCGGGGCGGGGACCCAGCTCCAAGGGTAGCCCGGTTCGGCTAAGTGGTATCCCAGGAGGAGGAGCAGCCCAGTTCGCGGACCTCCGGGGTGGGGTTGGCAACCCCGTTCGGGGAAGCGGCTCTGGGGAGGGGGAGCATCCCCGTTGGTGGCCTCATCTCCCGTCCGCGGGAATAGCCCGTCCCGGTCCGGCCGCTCACCTCTGGCTTCGCCAGGCCGGCGGCGGTCCCATGGCGTCCCCGCGGGCGGCGGAGCTGCGGAGCCCGGGCGAGGCGGCGGCGGCGGGCGCGGGCGCGGGGGCCGGTGCGGGCGCGGCGGG
>JAWWEU010000053.1:7437124-7448012 GCA_035583155.1 Acropternis orthonyx | reverse complement strand
ACCCCGCCGTGCCGGCGCGGCAGATGGAGCGGCTGGAGGCGCGGGCAGCCCGGCTCCGCGCCCGCCTCGACCGCTGCACCGTGGCCGGGCTGGCGCTGCTGGCCCTCGGCGGGCTCCTGCTCGCCGCCCTGCTGCTGGCCGCCGCCGCCGCCCGCCGCCGCGCCCGGGCCGCCCGCCGCACCGGCGGTACCTACGGCTCGGTGCGGCTGCGGCTGCGGAGGGTGTCAGCAGAAGGGACGCGGGCGCTGCTGGAGAGCCAGCTGAGCCCCCCGCCCCAGCCCCCCGAGGGGCCCGGCTCCTAGCTAGGTACGCCCCGGGGACCCCCTGCTGTCGGCAGAAGCGGGGGGTCTCCCTGCCGCACCCCAGCACCGATACCGTCTGGTGAGACTTGGCCCGTGCCAGCCTTCAGCCACAATCCTCACCTCCTTGAACCGTTCTCGGATGGGGCTCCCATCTTGCAGCGCCTGAGAGATGTGGCTTTGGGATGCTCCACTACTGCACGGCCCTGGCCTGGACTCTTCCCCACCACCAGCACTGGGACAGTGTGGCCTTCAGACCCTCCATCTCCTCCCCAGCACTTCCCTGGACAAGGTCCTGCCACCAGCATTGCAGCAGCGGCACCGTCAAGGCACCCGTGGGATTTCCACACTATGGCCGTTTGCAGCCTGGGCTGGACATAAGGCCAAGCTCCTTCCCACAGCCAGGACCTGGCTGCTCCTCTTCCCGATGGATCTCAGTTTCTGCCATCAGTGACCTTTTTTTGCAATAGTTTCTTGTAAAAGTCTGTGGCACAGAGCTGGTGCTTGCACAGCTCCGGGCAGAAGAGGAGGAGGCAGCGACCGTGCCCACTGCCCATGCAGTGGGGTCCAGCCCCTCGCTTCCCCTCTGCCCTCACACCCCACCAGCCCCATTCCGCACAGCCAGATGAAGGCCAGGACACACGCTTGCACTGTGCTGAATATCCCACTACTACCAGCAACCCCAGAACAGCCTCCTCAAAAATCATGGTGCTCTGTACAGAGGAGAGCAGTCGGTTCCCAGTGCCTCGAAGCCACGTGGTGGCCCGGCAGTGCTGCCACCGGGGTGTCCCCCGCGACGACCTTTGTGCTGATCCAAGGGCTGCTGCCTGTGGCACAAAGGCAAAATTGCATCTCGGGAATTAAACATGAAGCGTCATTAAAGCACGATGTTGTGTGGAAAGAGAAATGGGTTTGAGCAGGGTGCTGGGAAATAATTATCCCATTGGAAAATGCAAGTGACAAAAGGTGCTGTTTGTCATGAACTGCCACCAGTTTTCAATCCATCTTGTAAATTACCCACTTCAAACATTCCCAGGTGGGGCAAAATCCCTCCAGATAGCCCAACACAGAGGAAAGTCACTTTTACACCCAGTATAGTTGCCTGCATTGGGTTTTATTTCAGGGCTTCCAGTGTCTCCTTGGATGCTGGGGACAGTGTCTTTTGCCCTATGTTTCCATTTCTAACGCTTCACAGCTAATTCTTCCCACTGCTGTGAAGGGCCATGCATCCCTCTCCCTGTCACCACATCACCTGGCCACGCCCCGTATTTATTGTAAGATCCCAGGAAACAACCTCAGATGGCCTCATACCCACAGTTTTGGCACCCAGGCACTTTTCCCTGGGATGAAACCACATGTGAGGTGAGATGTATGGCTGCGCTCTGCTGTCTCCAAAAGGGAATTGCCTGTCCCCGCAGCCACAGGGCAAACGGCTTTGAGCAGAGCCTGTGGGGCCAAATGAAGGGCCCAAGGAGGGCAGGGGTGGCAAATGCCCTTGTGGCTGTCACTGAGGGGCTGATCCTGGGGTGGAAGAGGGGGGTGATGCTGTGGGAGGGAGGGGAGAAAGGGAAAGAAGGGGAGAAAGGGGGAGCTCTGGGTCTTCCCAAGGCGCTGCCCTGGGGAAGGCAGATGTCCCTCCCACAACTTGGCACTGACCCTGTATGTCTGGATTAGAAAATAAACCCGTTAGATGGAAAAATCATCCTCATCCCTTTTTGTCGCTTTAAATAAGCTGGAAGGAGTGTTTCCAGGATGAAAGGCTGAGCCTGGTGGAGGTTACAGCTGCTGAGCACCTGCTGTATGCGAGCACAAGAAATACTCCCGTGGATCAGGGCATGAGGCTGCTCAAGAGTCTGCAGGAAGCGGCTGTTGTTGCTTTGTCAGCGTGTTGCTGGGCTGTGCCTCGAGTCCCTGCAGGACTGGGGGGAAGCCTCTGTATGGAAAGAGATATGTATTTACGGTGAACTAACTGTGTCAAGGAAGGAGTGCCATTGAAGACAATTTACCACCGAGAGCTCCAGGGCTGGAAATTATTTTGTACACAGATGCCCCCTGGGCTGAGGTGGAGGGTGGCTGTGGCAGGGGGTCAAGGAGCTGTCTGACCTGGCCTTCCCTTCATCTCTCTGGCAGGCACTGGTCCATGGTGGTCAATGCACAGAGGGGTATTAGGAAGCAACGCAAAATATTCCAGAGTGGTGGAAAGAATCTGGCTGGGAGAGGCTGATGCTGAGCAGTGTGGGTGGGATGAGGGTCACCGGCTCTCCAGTCCACCAACACTGGTGTTTTGGGGGTCTCTGCTTGTGCCAGGGAAGAGAAAGGGGGCAGGGCCCAGCATGCCTTTCCCAGTCCTGCATAACGGGCCCTGCTTTGTTCTCCTGCTGGGCCACACGCATGGCTTTCCTGTACCCAGGGCCCAGGGCCGGAGCACCAGCTGCAGGGTAATTAGCAGCACTGGGGGCTCTGCCATCCCATCAGGAGTGTGCGGGCAGGTGCCGCGGGCTGGGCGGGCTGGCAGATGGCCTGAAGGGCTCTCTGGGGATCACAAGCTCTTACCAATAATCCAGTGCCTCTCTTTAAACGTGTTGTGGAAGTGCCTTGCCAGTGCTGCCAGAGGAGGGAGGCTGTGCCTGTGCCAAGACCGCACACCCAGCCCCAGACGTTCCTCACAGACTCCCTATAAAATTAACACGGTGTGTTGCTGTGCTCCCGTGCATGTTAATGTTTCCTGCCACTTAGGGTAGCACCAGCAGTGCCAGCGACAGGGACACATGGCTGAGGGCCTGGACTGTCCCCCCTGCTGGAGGGAGATCTGGCCCTTGCAGCCACTGTGGTACGAGCCTGCAATGGGGGCAGCTGCACCCAAACAATTATCAGGGAATGGGGTCTGGGTTGACCATCAGCCCTACAGATGGAACAAGGAATGTGCTTGGGATCACTGCCCCTCAGGAGCCACCTTTGCCGTGCTCTGTCTCCTTCGGTGTGAGCCAAGCCAGCTGCAGGAACAGCCTCCTGTCCCCACCATCCTCTGATCCAGAGAGGACTTTTGCGTCGTTTAACCTATCCTTTCCAGAGAGCGGGTGGCTCCGGCACAGGCCTGCAGTGGACACTTGTCCCCTTTGGCACCCACGCCCCTCCTCTGCCACCTGTTTCCCAGTTGCACAACACCACGGACCCGCCGGGCGCTGCAGACAAAAGCCGGTTCCTCGGCCCCGCCGCAGCCTCCTCCCGGCGCTCTTGCTTTAATTAGCCCCATCAAAGCCGGCTGCGTCGCTCCCTCCTGGAAGGTTGCAGAACATGATTAATTCAGGCACAGAAAGCAGTTGACCCCTGCAGAGAGGGGCCCCTTGATGAGGCCAAAGCTGTTTCCTCTCCCCCAGAACCCCACGCAGCAAGGTTGGGGTCTGCAATCTCTCAACCCCAGCAGCAAGACTGGGGGCTTTGTGCTTCTGGGACAAAGCTGTGGATGGGTTCAGGCTGTCCCAAGAGCCAGGGGGGGACAAGCACGAGTGACAGCCTCAGCGAGCCCTGGGTCTCTCTCCCTATCCTTCCCATGGTGCTCTGGTCACAAGCATTGCCCACAGCCCACCAGTGGGTATCCAGGTGGGACTGCCCATGAAAAACCCCCAGGATGTGCAGCTGGGATGGCACACCCAGTGGGTCTGGGATTAGAACCAGCCTTCACACATGGGGGTCCACACACAAGCCCACGGGAGATGCAGGGGATGCTCCAGATGCCCTCAGCACCGAATTTCTCCAGTCTGTCTTCCCTGCTGCCACCCATGCACAGCCCAGAGTGGAACACACTCTAACACAGCTTTATTAGCTGCATGTGTAGACAAAGAGGTTTTAAAAGGAAAAAGTCCTTGGGGAAAAAAGAGAGAGATGGGGGGATCCCTTCCCTCTTTTTATTTCTGCCAGTGCAGCTGCATGCAGCGTTCTGATGGCACTCAATGCCCTGGAGAGGCAATTACTGCAGGAGCCAGGCTGGGCTGTTCTCCACTTCATTTTCCTAATACAGTTACATCGTCTTGGAAAAGCACTGCTGCTCAGGGGAAGGTACAAAGCGGGTTCCCAGCGTGGATCCTCTTCCTCGGGAAGGGCTCTGGGGCTTCACACCAGGGAGCAGGGGGCCACCCCAGCAAGCACAAACACAACACTGTTGTCAGGTTTTTATTTCAGTCTCATGAATATCCTTCCAAGAGATGAAACCACGAGAAGAAAAACAGTCTGAGCCCCTGACAGGAGAGATGAGCTGCAGCCCCAAAATCAACTCAGTTGGGGGATCTATGGGGAAGGGAGGTTTCTAGAGAGAGCTCAGGAGCCTGAGCCATGCAGACCTTGCCCATCCTCCCAAAGACAGCCAGGCAGAGCCACACACAACAAGGCTGACAGTAACAAAACGTGTTCTATAAACCTCTTTTGCAAAGCTCCCTCCCTCCTACCCCAGCTCCACACAAGTGCCTGGTGGGCACCCCTCGCCATGCTGCCTGTAGGGCTTGATGGACACTCCAGGAATGGAAAACACCATGGCTGCATGAAAGAGAAGGGGCAAGGTGGGCCAGGAATTCAATCTATGTCTCTTCTCATGCATATCAAATGCTTTGCTGGTGATGCTCTTCAAAGCCCTGTGGAAGCTGATCCCAGCTGCTGCTGAGGGTCTGCCCATGGAGACCCCATGGGTTGGGCTTTCCAGCCCTTCAATCAGTTCCTTGCTCAGATACAGCGCGAGAGAAACCACCTCTGTGCAGGGAGCCCACTTCAGCTGCCCCCTTCAGCGAGGCTGCTGTGGCTGCCCTGCAGAGGGAGCAGCAAGGAGCCAGCTCCCTCCTCACACCCAGTTTGTGAGACACCAGCAGCAAGCTCTGCCATCCCAGAGAAGCAGAGGAGAAATCCCACAGCACCCAGGCTGTTCCTGGAGCGCTGCACCCCACGCTGCCACCTCGCTGGGTGCCCTCAGAGGAGCACAGAAAGAAATGGACCTACTGCCTCCTCTTCCATTCTGCAAACAGGGAAGCCTTTATAGCTGACGGGACACACAGGAATGTGACCCCAAATGGAGAGAAGGAAAACACTGCTGGAAAGATCTAAATTCACCGGATGTGGAGTGAAGAGGGGAAGTGCACCTGCTTCCCAGGAGACTCATCCGTGAGGAACCACCAGGTGACTCCTCACATGAACATGTCATCATAGCCTGGAGGGGGAAGGTGGTCGGGATCAGGCCTGGAAAGAAATTCAGAGCAGAGTCAAATGGGAGTGAGAGCTCAGGCCAAGCAGCAACAGGGATCAGCTGGGATCCAGCGGCAGGCTGGAAGCAGGCTGGAATACCAGCATGGCCAAGGACCTACCCAGCTCGCCCAGCTCCTAATGGGCTAAAGGGGTCGAATCTGGCCCCTGGTGGAACAGATCCTGGGGGAAGCCGGCCTGGGATGCCCGATGATGGGTCAATGCCAGGCTGCCGGAAGCCAGATCGGAGAGGATCCATGATCATTCCCCCACTCCGACCTCTGGGGAGAGCAAAGGCAGAGAAGATGAGATTGGCACTGGTGAAAGAGGAGCAAAGCACATCCCTAGGCCAATTGTCTGCTGCAGGAATGCCAAGCATGGGAACATGGGATTAACCCCACACACAGCACCTGGAGAGGAAAGCTACCAGGACAAGCCCATGGCAGAAAGACAGAGAGCCCTGCACAGAATTCCAGAATGGTTTGAGTAGGAAGGGACCTCAAAGCTCATCTCATTCCACCTCCCTACCATGGGCAGGGACACTTTCCACTAGACCAGGTTGCTCCAAGCCCTGTCTAAGCTGGCCTTGAACACTTCCAGGGATGGGGCAGTCACAGCTTCCCTGGGCAACCTGTGCCAGGGCCTCACTACCCTCACAAGAAAGAATTTCTTCCCAACATCTCATCTCACCCTTCCCTCTGTCAGTGTGAAGCCATTCCCTCTTGTCCAGTCACTCCAGTCGCCCGCCCAAAGTCCCTCTCCAGCTTTCTTGCAGCCCCTTTAGGCACTGGAAGGGCCTCAAAGGGCTCCACCAGAGCTTTCTCTTCTCCAGGCTGAGCAGCTGCAGCTCTCTCAGCCTGTCTCCGTAACAGAGGTGCTGGCTGTCCCCTCAGGAAGTACCAGACCCACTGGCCCTCGGTGCCAGCCCACGCTCCATCCCTGCTTCCCATCCTGACCCTGTGCAGTGTCACAGGAGCCGACAGCCCCGGCTGGGCTCCCACAGGCCTTTCCAAAGAGCTGCCTGGAAGTCATTTGCTGACCACGGGGCGGCTCCTCAGAGCTGCCCCACGCTATGAGTGCAATTCCTCATGGCTGGCTTTGTGCGAACGCGGTTGGAGCCTCCGGACACCGCTGCCATCATACAAGTCATTAACAACCATGCTAATGAGTTCCATTAGGCCAGAACGGCTGCCCAAAGTGCCCCAGGACAGCCAGCTCCCATGAGCATATTCCTGGGAGTCTGGGTCTCCAGCCCCAGCACTGGCAGGTGTCAGCACACAAATCTGCTTCCATTTACCATCTTTTTTTTTGTCATTTACAGAGAAATCTCTGATGAAGGGCTGGAGGCAGCAATATTTTTAGCTGTCGCTTTTCTAGCCAAACCCATGGAGAACCAAGTCTTGCAGGAGGGGAAAAAATATCATCCCCACAGGAGAGTGGTTCCAGAGAGGAGACTCCCCTGGGCTGCTGGACACTCCACAACAACCCCAAGAGCTGTTTTTTGTCTCACTGTGTGCTTTTAACTGGAATGAAAGATTGACAGGTTCTCTTTGCCTGATCAAACCAAAGATCGATGATGTATCTGCGAAACTCAGTCCCCCAGACAGCCCAGCCTCTGCCCAGGCTTCCTCTGAGTGCCTCAGACAGCTGGGAGGCTTGCAACAGGACTGGGGAATCTGTGAACTCGGCTTTCAGCCTCCCCTTCTGCAGACTGCTGGGCTGGAGACACAGCAGCTGGTAATGGTTTAAATTAAAGGCTTACATTCACTTAACGATGTATTCAGCTTTGATTTACTGCAGAAATTACTGCATGTTAAATGAATACAAGCTGATTATTAAACAGACACAGATTGCAACCTATCATCTATGCAAGAGATGGGATCTTATTAGGATATTAGAACCATACCGAGCTTTAGCAACTGTCAATTGGTCCCCCACAATTTGCACTGAGCAACTGTCCCATTGCCATCCCCACTCAGAGACACTTGGCTGGATGCTGTTCCAGTGGTCTCCAGCCACCCCCACACCTCCCAAAGGCAGAGCAGGGGGTGCTCCAGGAGCCATACTCACCCAAAAGGGTCCAGGTCATCCCCACCAACAGCAAAGGGGTTCACGGGAGAAGGCCTGAAACAGAACAGTGAGATGTTCAGGGAAGGGCAGAGCAGCTGTGTGGGGCTGTGCCCATGGATGCTCTCCCATGGCAAGCACTGCAGCACCTGGAGGGCTCTGGGACCTGTGGGACCCTGAGTGAGCAGGCTGTCCCTGGGAGCCATCCGGCACAGCTTTCCCTGCTCCAGAGTGCTGCTGGGCGAGGACACCCGTGTGTGTGGCAGCAACTTGATGAGGTGAAGAGAGACCTCTTGTTCCCCCTGCTGTTACCACTGCTCCAGGTAGGAGCTGTCCCAGTTGCCATGCCAGGGGATCCCTGAGCACTGCTGGGTAGGCCAGGCTTTCCAGCATATCCCAGCCAGAGACATGACAGTCCCACTTCCAGGAGTGTGAGGACAGTGGAGTGGTGAGCCTGCAGTCAGATGACAAACCCCCCCGGCAAATGACACATGTCAGTAATATGGTTTCAGAGCCATGTCCAGCTCCGGCCTGCCTTCCCAGGCCTCCCCATAGAGCCTCCTGAGTGGCATCAGACAGCACTGGGCTGACATACAAGACTGAAGTTACAGCTGGTCCTCAAGAGATGGCAGAGCCACTGCAGCACCTCTGACTTGCAGCCAAAGGGGAATCACAGTGTGTGTGAGAGAGGGGGGAGCCCACCTGCCATGTACAAGCCATGAGTGGGAAGGAAGGGGTCAGGGAGGGATGGCAAAGCAGGTGCCACATGTTCCCTCTCACCAGCATTGCCAGCAATGGTTTCAAGGCAAAAATGGTGTCAGAAAAGCAAGAAGAGGAGGTCTTGCCCCCGACCGTGGCTGGGTGTACCTCTGGTGTTCCTCACAAAGGCTGCTCGGCCACACAATGGCACCATCCTTCCTACTGGTGTCTCTGCTCTGCCACCCCTGAGCCATGATGGTTTCTCAGCCAGCACAGAGAAGGGCCACCCTTCTTCACTCCACACCTCTCCCCAGCCCTGCACCCTGCCTGCTCCCTCTAACAGAGGGCCCTCAGCAGTCACACTCTCTTGACTCACCAGGATGGGGCCCTTGTGCCTGCTGGCTGCCGGGGAGGGATCCTGAGAGGGTCCTCATCCTGCTGCAAGGCCTTTTTGGACTCAGGCTCCTTTTTGGCCTTTTCTGCAGGGGCCCCGAGGGGAGCAATGATGCCTGAAGTGATCCTTGTCCTCAGCTCCTCGGTGTTCTTGTACACCCTGCAGTGAGGAGAGGGAAGGCAGAGGGCTGGGGAGACCATGGCACTGGGACTTGAGGTGCTGGACAGGCTGCAAGAGGTATGAGGAGGGGACAGGCAAGCCCAAAGTGTCCCTGGCACAAAACATGTCCCCCACTGGCAGCACAGAGAGGCACGAAAGCCTTCAACCCATTTCAGATGGCTGAGGTGTCACCCAGCCCAGGAACTCCCTTCTGCTGTGGCCCCAAACCAACCAGTTTGCACTGGAGGAAAGCACAGCACATAGTACTGGACTTTAGCAAGGCCACAGAGTGTCTGGGATGTGGCTGAAATTCTTGCACCCCTGGGCAGTGTCCACTCAGCACAGTGCTCTGGAAATAAACATGCTGGCCTGGCCTGTTCCCAGGTGGAGTGCTCTCCACTGGGCTCCAACCCACAGTCCCATTGTTCCCTAAATCTCTCCTGCCTGACATCAGCACATAGGGAGGCAGGGAAGGGAGCTCTGGCTGCATTTCCAGGTTGGCCTGGGTTTGTATTGGGGAGGAAAGTTCTCCAACTCCTCCCAACCTGGTTTCCGCCTCACTCCCCATGCCAGTGGGACATTTTTTCCTGCAGAAAATATCAGGGAACTAAGATTACTTGTGGAAATCATCCAGGTGCTCTGGATTGATGTAGTCAGCCACTGCCAAGGTCACATCTGCCACCTTCTGAGAGCCGCAATCCTGGAAAAATGCAGGTAAAGCACAGAGTTAGCAGCCTGGTAGAGCTGGGAAAGAGGGACAGAGCAGGCACAACCACAGCTGGGGGCTTGGGACACAACGGGGCTCACCTGCTTCCCACCACATCCCTGTGCTGTGCCCAAATCCCTGAGAGCAAACCCCAGTGTACAGCAAGGTATTCCCTGCTCCCTGCTGTTCTTTGCAGCCATTGATCCCAAAGGACCCCAAATCCACAGGGCCCAGCGTGGGTGCTCACCATGGCGTTGAGGATCATGCTGTTCTCCACCATGATGGCCTTCAGCAGCAGCTCACGGGCATCATCTGTGGACTTGTAGCGCAGAGTATACACCTCCTTGTTGGCCTCCCAGCCGGTGGGCAGCAGCTCTGACTTCCTTTCATCAGGACCTGGCTGCAGTGGAACAGACAGGCTGCCAAGACCCTGCCTAGGAGCCCAGCTCCACCTCCCAGGGCTGAGGGAACCTGTCTTGGCTGCAACAGGAGATCCCAAAAGGGACTGAGGTCTCTGGGAGGAGATCTCTCCCTCTGGCCCTGCCTGCTTGCCAGCCTCCTACAGCATCCCTGGAACAGCATGGACATGACCACTCTTTGCTGAGCCTCAGGAGGACACAACAAAAACCCAGAACACCAAGAGGGGAGATGGTGTTCCTCCCTGCCAGGCACCACTTGCCTCCCCAGTGTGACACAGAGCTGTCTGGGTTGGGGGGAAGGCTGTCATCTCGTTTCCTCCACCCCCACAGCAGTGCAGCTGGAGGGCACTGCCCTACACTGTCCCCTCCTCTGGTACTGGGGGTGGTTTATGCCATGACAGTGCCCTGCACCACCCCACTGCCCACCAAAACCATAACAAGGACCCTTCCAACACCTCCAGCACCACACCAGGCTCCCAACCCACTAGATCCCCACCTTCATACTGGGTCCAGAACTAGACTGGCCCCCCTGGTATTGCCCCACTGCCCCCAGCAACACATTTCCTCCCCAGCACTGCACTGGGCACCCCCCTTTTAGTGCAGGGTTTTCCCTCAGCACCAAGCTCCTCCCATTGCTATATTAATCCCCGTCCTGGAATCACATTGACCCCCCCAGCACCAGGATCCCCCATCTCAGGACACCACTCTGACCACCCCCTGCACCACGGAGCCCCCAGCACCGGGATCCCCCCAACACCGGAGCCTCCCCCAGCACCGGGATCCCCCCAACACCGGAGCCTCCCCCAGCACCGGGATCCCCCCAACACCGGGATCCCCTCAGCACCGGGATCCCTCCAGCACCGGAGCCTCCCCCAGCACCGGGATCCCCCCAACACCGGCGCCTCCCCCACCACCGGAGATC
>JAWWEU010000053.1:7362942-7437024 GCA_035583155.1 Acropternis orthonyx | reverse complement strand
TCCAGCACCGGGATACCCCCAACACCGGGATCCCCCCAACACCGGGATCCCCCCAACCCCGGGATCCCCCCAGCACCGGGATCCCCCCCGCACCGGGATGCCCCCGCACCAAGACCGGGACCCCACCAAAATCGGGATCCCCACAACACGGGGACCCCCCCAATCCCCAGTCGTCCCCCAGAGCAGCACCGAGGCCCCTCGGACCGCGGCCCGGCCCGGGCGCCCCCGACCCCGCGCAGTTCCCCCCGGCCCCGGGCTGGGCCCCGCGGCGCCGGCGACCGGCGCTAGGAAAGGCCGGGGCTTCACCGCGGCCTACTGGGCCTCCCCCGGCCGGGCCGGGCCGGGCCGGGCCGTACCTGGTCGCCGGTGCCCAGGCAGCGGTAGCCGTGTCGGACCAGCTCCCAGTGGACGCCGCAGACCAGCGCGTCCTGAGGGCGGGAGATGCCAGCCCTGGCCCAGGCGTAGAGCGGCTCCAGCCCCGCCATGGCTGCTCCGGGGCGGGGCCCGGCCCGCACCGCCCCTCACTAGAGGGCCCCCTTCGGCTGCGCAGGGCGCTGTGCGGGGCAAAGGGTGAGGGCCAGCGCGGGGCTGCTCGCTGCGAGGACGTTGAGGGGCTGGAGCGTGTGCAGGGCAGGGAATGGAGCTGGGGAAGGGTCTGGGGAGCTGGGGGGGCTCAGCCTGGAGAAAAGGAGGCTCGGGGGAGGGACTGTCTCGCTTCTCTACAGCTCCCTGACAGGAGGGAGTATCCGGAGTGGTATTGGGCTCTCCTCCCAGGGAACAAGCGGACAGGGCAAGAGGAAACGACCTCAGGTTGCACCGGGAGAGGTGGAGGTTGGGTATCGGGGGAAATTTCTTCACAGAAAGGATTATCCAACCCTGGCACA
Source organism: Acropternis orthonyx (assembly GCA_035583155.1). Classification (NCBI taxonomy): domain Eukaryota; kingdom Metazoa; phylum Chordata; class Aves; order Passeriformes; family Rhinocryptidae; genus Acropternis; species Acropternis orthonyx. The sequence goes on along the minus strand of JAWWEU010000053.1, from coordinate 7,436,140 downwards.
GCCTGCCCAGGGCAGCGGTGGAGTCGCTGTCCCTGGAGGGATTTAAAAGACGTGTAAATGTGGCACTTGGGGACACGGGTTAGTGGTGGCCTTGGCTGTGCTGGGGGAACGGTGTGACTCGATGTTCTTTTCCAACCTAAGGGATTCCACAATACTAAGAGGTCTCTCCCAGCACCGTCCAGCATGCTCCAGGTTAGGGTGGCCCTGACCCTCCTTCCCTGCTGCTGGCACTTCCTTGTCAGTGAGAAGAGCCTTTGAGTCTGTGCCTGGTCTGCCCTCACACCCACACCAAAGGGACCAAGGCACCAAACAGTCACTGATGTGTTTATTTCATTCCTTCCACAACTCCCTTCCCTAGACCACAGTGTTTATAACACCTAAATTCTATTAAAGTTGCCACTGAAAGGCATTCAGAGGCTGTTTTTTTCCTGCCCCTGGGCCAGAGCCAGGGCCCTTGCTGTGGCTGGCAGGAGGCTGGGGCTTGGGATGAAGCAGCCCCATGCCGGGGAATACCATCATCTGCTGCTTTCTCAATCTGAGCTCCAGCTCCTTGGGGATGCTCATCTTGACTTCATTATGCGTCAATTAATTAACTCGCACTGTTCTCTCTTTCCATTTCCCCCTCAAGAAGTCACTGAGGCTGAACAACCAACCGCAGCCCGGCAGCTCCTGTGGGAATCACCACCAGGAGACACTGCACCTCCTGCCTTACCCTGCCACTCCTGTCCTCATGGAAGACAGCTGGACTCGTCAGGAAGGCTGCTGCGGATTTTCCACGGGGCTGGGATTTCAGCACAGGAGCTCCACGAGGGAGGTATCAGATGGGGATGTGTTGGGAACAGCAGGAAATGCCTCAGCCATAGCTTCTCCGTGGCTGAGATGTGATTCAGAGCAGCAGCAGCATTTCCACCCCACAGCTTGTCTCACTCCCCGGAGGGCAGTGGCTGCAGTTGCAGACTTTGACAACATCCACATTTCACTTTCCCGGCACATCCCGGCCCTGGGTGGGCGAGGCGGGTACCAGTGGCTCCATTTGAATGCCTCCTCCATGAGGCAGAGTTTGAAATCGCTGGTCTCCCTCCAGAATCCTGTATCCCAGTGCTGCTAACAGACTTCCCTCACCTTCCTGCAGAGCTCTGCAGGTGCAGGAGCGTGTGGGTGTTTGGGATTGGTGGCCTCAGGAGCCATTGGTGCCTTAGTGGGGTCACACAGAAGCTCTGCCGAGTGCTTACCAAGCTTTCCTTTTCCCATCCAAATTGCTGCCATCCCTGTTGACCCCACTGTCTGCTCTCACCCTCTCGCCCATCACCACGCACTCCCATCAAACCCTCGGCTTGTCCTGTGGCCTCACCTCCTTGTCCATTCTTAATTTAGTTTCCCTCACCATGTTGTGTCAGTTACCCAGACTGCACATGAGAAGCGGCTTTTGCTGCCAAGTCCCCCCTTGGCCTGGGCAGTCCTTCTCTGAGCAAGGCAGAGGGAGAGTGGGATGCCTCCATACATCCCCTTGCCACAGGTCCCTCCTGGGAGCCAGACCCCCACTGTATCTGAGCCCACAGATTCAGGACTGGCTGCCAATACATCAAAACCACTGTTGCTGTGCCTGCAGTGCCGTGCTGGCCCTCATGGCCTGACTCCCTGTTGGCTCCTTCCTCTGCCCCAGCGCCTCTCTCGCTCTGTGGCTTGTTGATGCTGAAAACCAGCCACATGAAAGCAGCCCCCTAATGCGGGTTAGGGGCCTGCGAGCTGTGTGGGAGGTAAGGACAGCCCTGCCCTGGCTGGGATCAGTGGCCCAGTCGCTAACGAGGTGATGAGGATTGCAGAGCTGGCGCAGTGGTGCTGCAAGGCGGGTGCGTCACAGCAGCTGCTGGGCATGCTAGTGCCGTCGTCGGAGCAGCCATGTCCTTTCTGTGGCTGCTGGAGCACAGCCGGGAGTGAGAGTGATGCTGCGAGAGCTCAGCGAAGCCCCCAGAGCAGCCACTGCCCCAGCACCTCTCATGCGTTCATGAGGATTCACACCCAGCTCTTGCACCAGGGAAGCTGCCATTGGCCGTTTCCTCCCTCTTTTACCTGGGTGTACAGAAGAGCTGCTCCCTGCTGGAGCGTGGACAGGGGTGATGTCCCAGGGGAGGTGATGTCTGGAGTGTGGTGGTGCTTGGAGCAGGTAGAAGGATGCATCAGCCGGGGTCACCTCCGTCACACAAACCGCAGCCTCCCCTGACCTTCATACTTTCCCACTGCCTCACTGCTCCCGTTGCATGCGCCCACTGCCGTGTCGTAACGAGCAGAAGAGGAAACAGATTTCCCAACCGCCCGCCCCGCTGGCAGCCCGCGAGCCCTCCTTGCTGGGAATGGCAGCTGGCACGGCTGGGGCAGCTGGCTCACCCCTGTGCCGTGCTGTGTGTGCCGGGTATGACCCAGGGCCCGGCAGAGAGGGGCTGTGGATAATCCCTGGCTGATGTTCAGCTGTTGAAGGCTGCTGCCCTCGGGGTCAGCTCGCTGCTGCTCCTCTCCCATGGATGGGAAAGTCCTCGGGCATCACCTCACCCGGGATCAGCAGGGCTGGGTGCTGGATGGCACTGACAGATTTCCTACCAGGATCCCTGTGCTGCTTCATGCAGGCAGCACTTTCCCAGCACACAGTGGGAGGGAAAGATGGGATCCCTTGCTGCAGAACAGGGAGAGCCAGCAGTGCTGGGCAGCTCCTCCACACTCTGTTCAATCCCCCAGGGTGTACTGGCTCATAAGGAACCACCTGATTGTGACTGAAATTTACTGTGCCAGCGGATGTGGAGTGGGACAGAGATTCTTGGAACGGTCTTCCCCTCTTGCTTCCATCATTGCCTGGAGAGAGTAGGTAGTCACTTCATGAAAATTTGGCCTCGTCTTCATTTCCCCTAAATTCAATTCCAGGGAAAGATGACACGGAGGCAGGAGAAAGGGGGTTTTTCTCCAGGGAAGAAATGCAAACCACATGCAGGCAGACTCACGGCAGTGGCAGGAGGAGGGACCAGAGCTGCAAGAGCTGGCGCTCAGCAGCGAGGCCGAGCTAAAGTCAATTAGTGCTTCAGGACTCTGAACACACCCGAGTGCTATGCTTCGAGCAGGCGTGATCCTTGTCAGAGGGAGGCTGCCAGTAGGGTTTGAAAATAATTAGGAAACCCAGAACCCTAGTGTTTCCCAGAAAAGCCTGTTAGTTCTGTAGTGGAAACCTTGCTCAAAGGGAGCACATCACACAAACAGTCATGACTCATCAAGTGGATGGAGCTAAAGTCCATTTTTTGGAGGTCAACACGCTCAAATCCTAATGAGCTTTACCCTTGGCAGGGCTTCTGTGCTCCCTTTGCCTGCCTTAATTCCAAGGATGCCCATCACGCCTGAGAATAATGGGGGGTGGTTTCACGGGATGTGTTTCATCCAGAGACTCCAACACCTTCCAAGTGGGCAGCAGTGGTGGGCAAACTGAGGCACAGAAGGTTCAAACCACCTGAGCCAGCAGCCCAGAGCCCCAGCCCACTGTCCCCAGCCAGAGCCTACACCCCGCCAGCCCCATCCCTGCAGCCTGGGTGGACACTGCCACCCCCCCTGCTCTCGAGGGACCTCGGCTGTGAATTCAAACTGTCCAGGACAGCCTTGGAGGAACAAAACAAGGCAATCAATCACCCTTGCTTCATCCCGCTCCAGCCTGCATTGTGCGGAGCCTGAGGGACACCACATCAAAGCGGGGAGCAGCTGGCTGCCGGGGTGTCCCAGCCCCAGACGGGCAGCGCCCTGCCCACGGGCTGCCTGTCTGCACTGGCCACGCAGGCTCAGCCTCTGCTCACTGCCCAAGGCCCGATGGAAAAGCCGGGATGCAGCCCTGCTCCCTGCTCCGGGTACACAGAGAGGGATGCCCCAAGGTCATGGCGGCTGCAGAGAGCACCAAAGGCGGGCCCACGAATGAGGGGACCTCACTGCAGCATCCCAGAGCCCGCAGCACCTCCCCTCCACAGGGGGGAGGAGGAGAAGGCATCACACAGGACAAAGAGCCAGTCCCATTCCAAGCTTATTCTGGAGCTGTGGGAGGCCTGCAGAGCACAGCCTGCTCCTGCCATGCAGCTCCCACTATCCTTGCAAGACCCTTTCCTTTGCAGTTCCTTCCATCCCACACAGCAGTCCTTTCTCCCGGAATGCAGCCCTGGCACTACTGCAGACAGTATGTTAATTTTGGGGTGTTTTTTGCAACTCCCCAGCATTTCTCCCCATGCTAGGCACACACAGCTGGGACGAGGCAGTGTTCTTGGGCAGTATTGGCTTCCCGGATTGTGGTGAATATTCCCTGAGAAAACCAGTCTAACGTGCTGCCCAGTGGGGCTGGAGATGGTGAGAAGGTGCAAGGGGTCCAGTTTTGGTGGTCTGGGCTGCACTATGGTGAACTAGCAGGATTTGCCATCTGGAATGGGCAGTGTGGGCAAGGGAGAGCACCCAGATCCCCCTGGGTCACTGCATCAGCAATTTGGGTGCAAACCCCCAAATATCCCCTACTTTCCCCCTGGCAAAGGGTGAGGGTGGCTCTGCCCCATGACCACAGCTGAGCAGGAAAGGACACAGCTCTGGCAGCCTGCGGGACACACGTGCCCGTGGTGGGTAACAATTGACGTTTTTTCCAGTTTGTTAATTAAAACACAGAACAAAAGTCACTAAAGTGTGAGGCTGGGTGTTTACAGGGAAAATTCCTCTCCAGGTGCCAGGTTTATTAATAGCAGGAGGAAAAAATCAAGGGAGAGAGGCAGGGCCACAGCTGGACGAGGAACATCTAGGGAAGGGGATGCTTTTGTGGGGGTAGATTGTGTCGGGTGCCTGTGGGATGGGGGTGTGAGGATGGGGGTGCAGTAAGCCCCCCTGTCCCCCTGCCACCAAGACCCCAGGGTGCCAGGTGGCCCTTAGAAAGCCATGCCTCGGGCATCACTGTGAGGCAGGGAGTCCCCAGTTCACCCAGTGGGACCCTGGCAGGGCTCACCCACATCCTTTTAAGTTTTTCCTTTTAACTGATAGGAAATGGCCCCAAACTGGGCAGGGTCCAGGCTGATGTGGTAGGACACAATGTCAGCTTCACCAGCGGAGCTGGAGCTGCTGGGCCACGAGGAATATGTGCTCAACCAGGGTTCATGACCTGATGTTTGGGGCACCAACCCTTCCCGGCCCCTGCCAGCCCCTTCAAGGGCTCAGGGACTCCCAGCAGTGCTGAGGGTGGCAGAGCTGTGCCCCCTTGCCCCCATGCCACCCACCTCTGCACACAGGCTGGCATTTGCACTTCCATATGTGATGCATTAGGATCTGTTTAGAAGCCCTTTATTGTCATATTTTGTTCTTTATTTCCTACAAATTCAATTTGCTGAGGGACATGTGCGGATTGTGAAATTATTTTGAGAATAGTTCCTCTGGGTTTTTTAATTTCCTTTGTATTAAATTTTTACAGTATTTAAAAGGCTATGAAAAATTTTATATTAAAAGGAAAGCAAAAAAAAAAAAAGGGAGGGCAAAATTCCAGGAGGGAAAGGAGAAAAGCCCAAGAAGAGGATGAGCCGTGTGCTGGCGCTGGGAACAGCCACTGCTGCCTCTGTCGTGGCAGGCGCCGGGGATGGTCTGGCACAGATTGTCCCCTCCTGCTCCCACTCTGTCCTGGCTGGAAAACCAGGGCTGGGAAAGATGTGGCCACTGCCTCAAAGCTGGTGCCAGAGTGGGACTTGCCATTTCCAATGCATGGGTGACTGTGGTTATGCCCACCACTCAGCCTTTCCCTTTCCTTTGCTCCCCATGTGGGAGTGGGGCAGGGATCCCTCACACAAGGCCATGGGGGCTCCACTGCCACCCCTCCTGCCTTTCCAACCCTTCACAGTCATTCAGTGCAGACATGAAAGCCCATGGCCAGGCTCTGAAATTGCCCTGCCCTGCAAACGATTCCTGACATGCAAATCTTCCCAATTATTCCTGAGCTGTGACTGTGGAAAGCCAAGCTGCCCCCCACAAAGGGCTCCACAGCTTGAAGGCATTAGGGACCCCTTTCGCTGCTGGGGCTCCCGCCCTCCGTCCCCTGCACTGGGTGTTTCCAGCTCCTTCGAATCACAGACACATTTTTCATCTCTTTTTCTACCACTGTCATCGTCATTGTTCCAGGGTGGTGCAAATTGGGAACTGGCCGTGCACTGACACTGCTGCTCCCTCTGCCCACAGCCACCCTTGTCCCCAGGCCCTGCAGGAGGTACCATTCTGGGGATGGGGACCAGGATGGTACCAGCAGCCTGCTGCCAGTCCCCTGGGGGCTTTTGCACCCTAGTCCATGTCACTGCCTGGCACGGGACCCCTGGCACGCTGCATCCCGCCTCTCTCTGATGTGGTTTCCTCTCGGCAGCCTGCCCGAGGGCGCAGGGGCTGTCAGGAGGGTGCTGAGGCTGTGCTGGTGTCTGGCAAAGGTCTGGGTGAGACCCCCCAAGGGTTTTGTGGGGGCTCTGGGGGGAAAATGACAGGATGTTTGAAAAATCTGGGAACAGCACAGCCTTCCAGGGCTGGGGAGAGGGAGGGATGCAGGGATATGGGGATGCAGGGATGTATGGAATGCAGGGATGTAGGAACATGAGGATTCAGGGGTGCAGAGATGGAGGAATTCAGAGATTCAGGGACGTGGGGATGCAGGGATGCAAGTCCTGAGCTCCTGGTCCCTCTACCCCCCACATCCCTGTGCCCATGCAGACCCTCTCCTCATCCCCAAGGTGCTGAGGCCTCCTCAGCTCAGCTCTGCTCTGCTCCTCTGACCCCGCCAGGGAACTTGGCAAAATGACGGCAGAGGATTGCCAAGCAGAGCCCAGCACTTGATCTGTTCTAGGAAAAGAGAGGCCACACCAAGGACTTTCTGAAATTCCTTTCTGAGGCCTTGGCTGAGAGTTGCTGCCGCTTCACTGAGGCATTCAGACCCTGGCAGCACCGGGGCTCAAGCCCCAGCCTGGCCATGCCATTCTGCCCCTTCCCAGAACCCGCGTTTAGGGAACTGCAGCCTTGGCAAGGGCTCTGTGCCCCAATTCATGCCCCTCTGCAGGTGTCTGGGTGCAGAGCCTCCCTGCCAGACACCTCCTGGCCCGTCTTTGCCACCAGAATCACGAGGTGGTGGCTTCGCCAGGCCACCAGCATTGCTCTCCCTGCCTCACGCTGGCAAATTCCTTTCACATGAACAGGAAATATGAGTTCTTCTCTTCTCTTCTCTTTGTTTTTTCAGGAAAAAATATGTAAAAAAAAAATAATCTAATCAAACATTGTTTATTTGTGGTCTTGGTGATCTCCAGTTGTTTGGTTGAGGCTGGAACTCAATGTGACACCATTGGGATGGCCACGAAATGGGATACCCCAAACCTGCTGCAAACCCAAGCGCTCCCAGCCCTGCTGTTGTTGGTAGAGCTGGAGCTCATCCCAATTTGGGGACAGACGGATGTCCCCATGGCTCCACTGGAACTGGGAGCACTGGAGCCAGAGGGGGTTTGGCTGATGGAGCCATTGCTGGCTCCACTCCTGTAGGGCTGGCCCGGAGAGGTTGGGAGCACAAGGATTGCTGTGTGGTCCTCCAAGGGGGCTCAGATTAACAAACCAGCATTGTTAAACAGATGAAAACATCAGGAGCCTTTAATTATCCCCTTTTCCTCTGGGAGGAGGCATTTTGCACCCAGGGAGGCCATGCCACACATCACTCTTTCATCACAATGGGATGGGATGTTCTCCCACTGCCAACAACTGGAAGCAGCTGAGATCCTGTGGCACACCCTGCTCCTGGCCTAGGGTGGGCAAGCACCACTGTGCCAGCAGCCTGGAGACCCCCACCCATGGGAAGCACTGCTGCAACCCTCGTGGGACCCCATTCCTGGGTATGGCCCAGCACGAGAACATCCCTCCTCCTGCAAAAAGTTGATGCTCGTTTAGTCCCCAGCCCAAGGGGACTTTGAGCAGCATCTGCTCCCTTGGGACCAGAATCCCCCTCTGCACACCAAAGCACCCTCAGGCCAGGGCTGGAGGCTCAACAGGAGGGACCCTCTGCCTGCAGGAAGGTGCTGGAACTTTACTACTGCAAGGGGCGGATGGGTTGGTGCTGTTGGGATCCTCTTAGACAGCCAAGGAAGAGTGGGGATGGATGGAGGGTGATGAGGTCATCAGGTCATTGTGTCCCTCTCTGCTGTGGCCCCCCCTGAGCCAAGGGAGAGCTCTCCTCTGTGGTGGGGAGCCGTGAAATGCCATGGGCAGGAGAGGTGGCAGCTGAGAGTGCCCCAGAGTGCTTGCAGGGTGCGGAGGAGGTCGGGGATATCTGGAAATGTACTTTTATTTTGCTTTCACAGTGCACCATGCATTTTTTTACTTCATTTAATCTTTTTTGCTCAAATTCCCAAGTGAAGAATTCTTTCCACAAGCCAGAGCCTGCTGCTGCGGCTCTGCCATGGCAGTGGGGACAGTCCAGGGACTGTGCCCCTGTGTCCCTCCTCCAGCTGCAGCAGCACAGATGCTCGGGAGCAGAAGTGAGGCTTGGGACACCTCAATGCCACCCTCCCTGGTGTTGCTTCAGCTTCACTGTGCCATCCCAACCCCTTTTTCTTCCCACTCCTGCCATTTGGTGCTTTTTGGGGCGATGAACCCCTTATGTGCACTTTGAGCGGGTACTGCCCACAACCCATTTTAAGCAGCTCAGACTTTGTCTTTATTCCAGCTCCTGAAAATTGAATTTGTTAGTGGCATAAACAGGATATAAAAGGCTGAAAAAACAAGAGAAAGGAGAGAGGAATGTTTTTCTCCATGACTTTGCCTGTGACCTGTGAGGACCACATCCCTGGTACCCTGTGTGCTAGTCAAATTTCTGATGGCAGACAGCCCCCAGGGACCAGCTCTGTCCAACGTCTCAGGGCACTCCTGACCCTGGAGTTTTTTAATACAAAGGTCACAATTTCTTCTCTATTCTCTTTTTTTTTCCCCCCTTTTTTCCCCCTGGTGTTCTCCAAACTGACGGTGGTTTATGGTGCTCTTTGACGTCAGCCGCAAATGGGACTGCCAGGTGGTAATAATTTTCCTGAATGTCGGCTAAATACAATTATCACTCTATTTTCACTTCAGAAATATTAAAGTTTGTGTTCCTTCTGTTATTAATTCTGAAAAAAAGCCTTTACAAGTCACCGTGGCACACGGCCCCTGGCCCCGGGGGTGTTGGCAGCCACAGCAGGACTGGTGACCATGGTCCATGCTGGCTCTGCTGTGCCACATCCCCAGGCAGTGCCAGAGGGGAGGGATGGGAGGCAGTGCCCAACAGACATGGGGACAGAGCCAGAAGCTGGGATGTCAGCAGGGTGAGGATGGACCCCAGGACTGGGATGGCGAGGAGGGATCCGTGTCCTTGTGGGAGATCCAAAGCCCTGATTCCCGTGGACCATGAACTCAAAGCGGGTGTTTCCCGTGTCCGTGCCAGCACAGCAGGGTCCATAGAAGGACAAACTCCTAGACACGCTGTTTCCTCCTGGCTTGGTGTCCAAAGCATGAGCACATCCCTGCAGCTTTAGCCAGGGCAGGCAGGAGCCGAGGAGCCTCTGGCTTTTGTCACGGAACGATCATACCTTGCTGCCAGGGTCCACAAGGGCTGGGATGCTGTGAAGGTCCAAGTTCGGCTGCAGCCAGAGGACCCAGGGCAGTACCCAGAGCTGACACACTGGGGATGGATTATCAGCAAAAAAGCTTAAAAGTAAACTCTGAGACAGAGACACCATTGCAGCCTTCAGCAACTGAGTCCCAAGTGGGTGATTCCAATACCAACGTCGGGCTCTCAGCCCTGGCGCGTGCTGGGGTGCAGAAGCAGCCACACCCCCCAAGTTTTCCTTCCCTGAAGGCACCCAGAGGGGCACCCCACCTGCTCCAAGCTTCACCTCAGCCTCTCACCACATCCCCTCACCAACAGCATGTGCACTGGGAGCTGTGGCTGCAGTGGAACATGGGCAGGGCTGGCCATGGACACTGGAGCCACGAGCGTAGCAGCTGCTTCCACAGTCCACCCTGGGCTCTGTGGCTGCCGAGGGGAATTTCCCCATCCCCAACCAGGATCCTGCCCAAAGCCTTTGTCTTCTGCTGAATTCCAGCCGGTGAGAGTCATCCACCAGAGTCAGAGGGTTTACCCTCCCGGGGAATGATGTACAAGAGGGAGCCATGCAGTCACATTAAAATTATTTGAAAAAGGATGGGACTTCTGAGTGCTGTCTCACGTGGAGCCAGGAACATCCATCTTACTTATGGTTCCATCTTTATTTATCAATAGTTTCCTTAAATAGCCCAAATATTAACAAAAAAAAAAAAAAAAAAAAAAAAATCTGTTGGAATTTGGCATAAATGGTTCTTAGGAGAACAGAAGACGGCCAGCTACTAAAATACCGCTGCCTTGCTCCCTTCCAGTAACAAACACATGATTTTCATTGCAGGGAAGGCAGAGGCAGCCGACAGTCACATCTGCCACAGAGGATGCTCCATGGTCACCAATGCTTTGTCTTTGCTGGGAGAGCACTGCCAGCTGTGCCCAGGCTGAGGGGTACAACGGGCACAGCAGCAGCCCCCAATTCCCACTGGGGAATGCCAGCTCCCTGACAGCAAAATAATCTGCAGCCCAGCTGCCACAAACCCCAGGTTCCCTGCCCTGCACCACACATCCCACCTTGTGCCTTTCCTTGGAGAAACCTTCCCTGAGCCCCCACTGTGCACAGCTGGAGGAATGGCTGCAATGGCAGCAAGAGATTCCAGAGCAGTTTTCACACCATGTCTCAGTTCCTCAAAGACCTCCCCTGCCTTTTGCTCTTAATTTCATCACCTGCCAGTTCTCCCCAGGAACCCTGCGGTGCCGCTGGGTGGGAATTGGTTTATGGCCTGGTTCGACGTGGGGAACTGCTCAACATCGTGTTTGCTCTTGTTTCATCCATCCAGCTCTACTCAAGGAGCGGAGACAGAGTATCAGTGACAAGTTTTGGTGGCTTATGTGGAATGGAGATTGATGTTGACTGTGAGGTTGGCTCTCAGTGTGAGCCGTCTTCCGCAGGGATGCTGGGGCTGGAAGGCTTTCCCTGCCCCAGTGCCGCCCGCTGCTGGAGATGAGTTGGATAAAGCCTTCAACAACCGCCAAGATTCATGTCTATCTCCTTCTTTCCGCTTGTCCACTGAACACCAAGGTCTCAGCGCGATGGCCCATGCAGTGAGCTAGTACATCCTCCCAAGGTTCTCTCCGCTCCAACATCCTCATCTCCTGGCTACCTGAGAGTGCTTCCCAAATACCACCTCTCCTTGAGGAATCCCAGCTCAGCCATTACCAGAAGAGGAGCCCAGCGCCGGGATGATGTCCTTCCTTCCTTCCCAGTGTCCGTCGGTGCTGGCCGGCACCGAGCCCGTCCCACACCAGCCACTGGGTGTTCTTCCCGCTCTGACAGCTGTACGGAAATTGGAAGGCGATGCTGACATGTGTCAACAATAACCAGCGAACAAGCGCCAGTGGCGGCGGCTGTCCCCACCATCTCGAGGAGGCTGGCCACTCTTGGCTGAAGTCACGGCACGTTGCGGCTGGAAGCAGGAGTATTGTTTCAATTATTTCTATTATATAAAGTCAGGCCATTTAATATATTCTGCCTCAAAGGGGCTCAACTAAAGAGATAAAATAAACACTGGAAATCTGCTCTGCTGACATGGACCAGGAATTCTGTTTCGACACCAAACCTTCCCTCTCATCTCACTGCTCGCCTTCCCTTTCCTCCCAGCTCCCTCTCCTCCTCTTGCTGCCCCTTGGCCTTCGGCACCACTTGACGCCAACTCCCTGTCTGGGTTTTGCTCCTGTTTTGGCAGCCAGAGCGCTCAAAGGCTGTGCAGCCGCACCGGCGGCCAGGACCGAAGCAAGCCAGAGGAGCCGTGTTGGCGGGAGGAGAGCCTGAGCTCCAGAGCTTGCTCCAGGATGAAGGATTTTGATTTAAGGCAAACCTTAAACCTCTTGGGGTGCCACATACCTTGAGAGCAGCTGGAATGGCAGACAGCACAAACCCAGGAATGACTGGAGCATGGCATGAGGAGGAAGAGGAGGAGAAGGAGGAGAAGAAGAATGAAGAGGAAGAGAGCGAGTGTGCCATGAGCATGCTGCAGGCTGCCCTTGGCTGACATCAGCACTCGAGCCAGTCACCTTCATGCCTTCTTGTCTGGGGAGAGCCAATGGTATTCCAGCACCAAGGCATCTGACCGGCTGTGTGCCAGCATGGGAGGTGGTGAGATGGGCTGCCAGGAGGCTGGAGCTGCTCCCATCAGCTCTGTCCAGGCAAAAGCTGTTCCCATTAGAGCCTCCCATGCATTGGCCCACCAGAGCCCCCCTACCTTGTGGGGCTGTGCTGGTGCAGGTATTCTCAACAAGTTCCATGTGGAAAGGAGCACCAGCCACACCAGGCTCTGGCACCAGCAGTAAATCTGCCACTTGGCCTTTCCCAGCAGGATTCCCTGCTCCAAGCTCTGCCTCCCAGGAGCAGGATTATGGGCATTGCCATTGCCAGGGACCCAGGTGATGGAGAGAGCCATGCCACAGGATGCAGTGAGGGCTGCGGAGCAGTGTGAGGTGGAGTCGGCAGTTCATGAGAGCAGGGAAAGGGCCTCTGCTGAGCTGGCGCGAGAGCAGCTGTGACTTTCCATTCCTGTGGGAAGTGGGCTGCCACCATCCAAGCATCTGGGCTTGTTATGATGGGAGAGGAATGCCAAGTATTTTTCTTCCTTATCCACTAACATCCACTCAAACCCTCCCCTGATCAAACCCACATTCATCGCCTGGGATGCACTAGGACCCCTGCACCAGAGAATATCCCTCCCAGCCCTCGCAGCTGATGGGAGCTCATGGCACCCACAGAGAAAACCCTGCCCTCATCCTCCTGCCCCCTTCCTGTTTCCTTCTGCTGCCAGCCAGCTCCAGACATTTCTTTTTCACTTTACTGCCTTGACCAGGAGCATTCCTGTGACTTCTTGCCTGCACCTGCATCCCAGTGCCAGCATCCCTGTACCAGCATCCCCGTGCTTGCATCTGTGTCAACATCCATGTACCTGCATTCCCGTGTGCCTGCATCCCTATGCCAACATCCCTATGCCTGCATTCCTATGCCAACATCTGTGTGTCTGCATCCCTGTGCCATTACCCCTGTGCCGGCCCCCCTGCTGACCTGTGGACCCGGTGGGACCAGGCTGACCCCTCCAGAGCCCTGAGCATCCCAAAAGCAGCTCCTGGGATGGCTCCACGGGCGTGTGCCCTGGGGCGCCGGCCGTGCCGGGAAGCAGGCGGTGCAGCCTTGGAAGGTCACCAAGATTTTTCCGAAGATGAAAGTGTGCTCAAGTGTCAAACAAACTTTCCGAATTATCTTTCTGGACACTTTCTCCCTTCTACTTTGGAAGGCAGAGGAGGAACATTTCATTCCCTCTGCACTGGCGTGGAGCAGGGCTGCGTGAGGAGCCGGGAGCTGCCAGCGGCACCCGCGGCTCAGCCTCACTTCTCCCCGGCGTCACCCCTGAGTCACCGCGGGTGCTGCCCCGGCATCATCAGCTGAGCTCACCCCCCCACCCCCCGTCAAATACCTCCCAGCACAACAGAGGGGTGCCAGGCACGCAATTAACTCGTGGGCACCACCTCGTCCCTTCTAGTGCCGTTTGGATTTGTCATAAATAGCCAAACTAAGGGAAATGAGAGGATTTCTCTGCTTCCCCCGGGGAGACCTGGCACCCACTAGTGGGGATGTGGGAATGTAGGGCTGGCGGCTCTACCGCCCTTGGCAAATCCCCCGTGATCCTACACAGCCAGGGGTGGGCTGAGCAACGGCCACGTGCTGCCCCGAGTACTCAGCACTAATGAAAGCTGTCTAATTAGTGCATCCTCCTGCAAGGGGTCACCCTGGCAGGGCTCCTGTTGACATCCGCTTGCCTGTGCCAGCAGCCAGAGAGCGTGACCAAGGATGAGGCACTTCCCTGGCCCTTGTCCAGCATTTGACTTCCAGGTCTGGACAAGGAAATTCCCTGTTGGCTCCCAGGAAGGTGGGCTGGCACCCAGCAGGGCTTGTGGCAGGTCCTTGTCCGGCAGCAACCATGTCCCCTCCAGGTCAGAGCCATCCACACCATTGCAGCTGTCTGTAGCTGGCATTTGAAGACACACTCACATGCCCAATGCAGTTCCCATATCCCTGTTTTTCTACACTGGGATGGCAGTGCCATGCCCATGCCCACAGAGCCCTGCCCAGCCCATGCAGACCCCAGATGGTGATGCCATGCTGCAGGTTTGGTTGTTTATGGAAATTTCAGCTGAGCCAGATGCTGCAAACCTGCATTTTATGTGCGATTTTTCAATTTATTTAATAATTAGAAAAAAAAACCCTAAAGTGATTCCAACCATTATTACTCCTGATTTTCTCCATTATTACTCCTAGTTTCCTATAGTGAGGCCAAAGGGGTCTGAAATAGCTCCTTTGTTGTCTGATCATTAACCCTTCAGGAATGAAACGCTGTGGTGCCCAATGGGAGTGGGCGAGAGAGACACTCAGGAGGGCTGGGGGAGAGAGGGGGAGCAGGAGGGGGAAATTTGAGGGGTAGAGAGAAGAGTAACCCTGCTGTACTGTGCCTGGGCATTGTTGGACACCCCAGGACACTGATGGACACATCCACTGTGGCCCCGTGGCTGGTGCTCCCCGGTGCAAGGAGTTTGCTGGTGCTCAGGGGTGCCCAACACAATTGACCCTCGCATGTAATGCAGGGCAGGAACCCTGCAGCTGGCTGGTGTGTGGGATGGGCAGATGGGATGTGGGATGAGCATCTGCCCCAGGGGCCTCTCGGTGCCCTCTCTGAGGGGAGGAGAGCAGCACCGTGCTCTGGTTTGCACTTGGTGATCCCAAGGGTGGGTGCACTGTCATCAGGGCTGTCATTTGGGCTGTCACTGGTGGCCGGTGGCCCTGGAGCCCTGACTGGGAGGTCACCAGGCTGCTCCAGGGCACAGCTCCTGGCACAGGGCTGGCATGTGTGGGCACAATGGGGTGAGCATGTGGGGATCCCGGGATAGGGATCTGCACCTATAGGTCACCTTGAGCACCTGGCGAGTGAGGTGTCACAGATGAACCCCTTTCTCCTCCTGTCCTGCAGCCCCCTTGGGGGTGGTGCATCCAGGGTGGGTTTTGAGGAGCACAGCGTGGGACAAGGGGTGTGGACAGCCGCGTGGAAGCCAGGGACAGCTCAGTGCAGATCGTCTTGGCTTGGCACGGCTTGGCACAGCTCGGCTCGGCTCAGCTCAACTCCGCTCCCCCAGCTCGGAGGGAGGTGAGTTACGAGGCGCTCGGAAAATCAGAGTCAGCTGCAATCCTGGGGACAGCCAGGGCAGACCCACAGCCGCCGCCGGAGCTGCCGGAGACCCACCACGGCTCCCAGAGACCGACCTGCCGGGGGGCTCAGCCCTGCCCGAGGGGCTCAGCCCTGCCCGGGGGCTGCCGCGGGCACCCCCAACCCTACCGGGGCCGGGAGCGGGGGGCTGAGCCTGGGGGGGGCTGAGCCGAGAGAGGGGGGGGGCTGGCTCAGACAGCGTCACCCGCCTGGCTCCACCCCCCCCAAAATCGCAGGGGGCTTCGCTGTGACCCCGGCGGTGGGATGGCAGCGGGACAGTCGGACCGCGGCGGGACGGCGGGACGGTTCCCAGCCGAGGCGGTGGCTGGAGCGCTCCGGGGGGATCCAGCCAGAGCGTTTGCCAGTCGCTTTGTTGCTGCTGAGGGATTCTTTTTTTTTAGGATTATTATTATTTTGAAGGGGAGGGCGAGAAGGGAGGGGGGGGCGCTGACACTGGCTATAAAGGCAGAGTTCTCTGGAGCTGTCGGCACTTCCCCGCCACCATGAGCGCTCCCCGGGCCTGACAGACCCAGCCTGCCCCAGTGTCACCAGCTCATGCTGCCCTGAATCGTGGCTGCGTGTCCGGAGCCCGGGGTGGGATGGTGTGAGCCCGGAGCCGCTAGTCGCCCTCCCGCCGCCCCTCACCGGCTCTGGCAGGAGCCGACCCCGCCAGCCGTTTGGATGATTTGATTCCTTCCCTGCCCGAAATCACTCCTGCCCAGATGCAGTGGATAATATTCATGTTGCTGTTATTCATCAGCTCCGTGGAAATGCTCACGCAGAACCGATGGAAGAAGCAAGGTATGGTGTGCATGGTGGGTTTGTCCTGCTCTGGTGCTGTGGGTGGCTTGGGAGCACCAGGCTGCCTGTCCTGCCTGCTCGGAGCGAGCAGGAGGTGTGGACAGGGAATGGAGGGTGCCAGGAACCAACATCCCCCAGCTCATCCCCTCACGCCCTTCTGGGTGTGTAGGACCATCTGTGTTCCCCTCTGGGTGTGTGGCATGGGTTTGCCTTGGCAGTGCAGGGAGATAGAGTGCCATGAGGACTGGCAAGGTTCAGGAGATGCTGGCTGGCACTGGGACCAGTTCTGCAAATCCCAGCATAGCCAGGCTCCGTGGGAGTAGCACGAAATGGGCTGATTTTCTAATATTTCCCTCCTCTGCATAATGTACTAAGTGTGCGGGGAATAAAACCCCCCAGAAGGGTGCTCAGAGTCCCCTGCCTCATTCTTCCCCTGGGCAGAGGCACCAGTCAAGCTTCTCCTCAGTGCCCGGGCAAGGGCAGGGTGTGCTAGGGCTGTGCCAAGGCACGTGCACCCTCCGTTGGGCACTGGCCCGTGTCCCCTCACCAGTCAGTGCCAGGCAGTGCCAGCTGGCTGCAGGGAGTGGGGCCAGGGCTGGTACTCACCTCTGTGCCAGGAATGGCTTGGTTTTGGGGTCAGCATGTGCCAGGGTAGTGACAGGACCTGGCAGGACCAGGGCTTGGGACTGCAGCCCCGACAGCTATCCTTGAACTTGTTCTGTGTTAAAGGCATGTGGAGGCAGTAGGTGCGTGTGATGATGTGGATGGCCAGGTTGGTGGCCAATACACCCCTGGGTGGGAAACATCCTGGCACCAAGAGAGGCTCTGAGTGCCATGGGGCCACTGCTCCAGCTGCTGAGTGGCCCAATGCTTTGGGAAGCTCAAGGGCCTCAGGTCTTTGCAGCACCTGGTGATCTGGCCTTGGCTTCACACCTCAAACGAGTTACATCCCCTGGGATAAACATCACAGAAGGGCTGGCACAGTCTCCCAGGGCTGGGAGCCATATGGGGTACTGCAGCACCCCAAAGCCACCCCGCTGCTGCTGGGAGCTCTGTTCTGGGCAGCCCAGTGCCCCTGAGGCTCCCAGTGCCTGCAGACCTCATGGTGGCAGGGCTGGGCTCAGCGTGGGCAGATATGGAGGTGTCACACAGATGTCCAGCACAGCTCAGGTACCCGCCGTGCCCAGTGCCCATCCCAGCTCTGCCCTGCACTCTTCCACTGCTGCTGCGCAGGGGGAGAAGAACCCACCACTTGTCCCTAATCCCCATGGTTTTGGCATGAGCCACGTTCTCTTGAGCGGCACAGCTCTGTGGTGTCTCCTGGTGTTGCCCGCAATGGCAGAGGTGTGTGTCATGCTGGCAGCCCTGCAGGGTGGAGAAGCTTCTCCCAGCTCCACACCACAGGGCTGTTTCCAAACCAAGGGAGAGGAAGAAGGCCTCGGAGCCCACACAGGGCTCTGCACCTTCCCTACCCAGTTTGGGGTGGAAGAAGAGTAGCAAAAAAAAAAAAAAAAAAAAACCACAAACAAAAAACAGTACAAAACAAAAAGCCAAACATCAAAAAGAATTAGGGAAGGGAAAGATGCTCGTAAATCCCTGGGTCTCCAGGGAAGCCACTCCAGCTGCAGCCAGGAACACAAATGTTGTCAGCATTTGGTAAATATGTAACGGAGACCATAACAACTTAATGGATCCAAGGTGCTTTGTTAGGGCTCCCGACAAACGTAGCTCTAATGAAGACTCCTGGCAGTGCTGCTGTCCCAGCCCCTGTACCCTGGTGAGGGGACTGGGATGAGCCAGCCTGGTGACAACTACATGGCACCACAGAACTAGGGACTGGTTTGCGCCAGTGCACTGGACACAGTCAACGTCTGCCATCATTGTCTGCCAGCATGCTCTGCCAGCATCTCCCTGGCTTCTCCAGCACCAACCACCGCTTCCACCAGCCCCTCTCTATCCCAGCCCTCCAACCATGGGACCTTTCTGCTGCAGCTCCTGTGGTCAGAGGGGACCAGTGTCAGGGCTGAGCCTGTTTCTGTGCCAGACAGCCCTCAGCAGGTGGATGGGGCTTGGAGCAACCTGGTCTAGTGGAAAGTGCCCCTGCCCATGGCAGGGGATTGGAACAAGATGAGCTTTAAGGTGCCTTCCAACCCAAACCATTCGGTGATTCTATGATTCTGTAGAGCCCAGAGTTTGAGCACGCAGTGCCAGGGCTGCTGGCACTGTCACCACTGCTCAACTTTGGCCTTGTTGCAGCCAAGCAAATGCTTCCCAACACACTGGGCACAGCAAAGGCATTGGACGCCTGTGTGCTGGAGCTCAGTGGCCCCTTATGGTGATGCCCAGCTAGGCTGGGGGTGCAACAAGACATGGGGCACATGTAGCCCCCAGAGCTACCAAAGTGCCCCTAAAATCAGGGCTGAGCTCCGCAGCTCCCGAAGTGCCCCTCTGCCAGGAGCATCCTTCCAGGCTGCTTTTCTGTAGGTGCAGGGAAACCGCTTGGGGAGCAGGAGCGGTTGGTGGTGTCTCCATGGGCTGGTGGGTGTTGGCACCCTGTCCTTGTTCCAGGCAGCAGAGCCCACCTCTGGGTCAGCCACCCTCCCACAGGTCAGGAACACGGGGAAGGCAGCCAGGGAGGCGGCAGAGGCTCTTGAGAAACCAGACAGATCCTTATCTTGGCTCCTCTTGAGTGCTTCCAAAATGCTCTTTGTCCCCTGACACTTAGCAGGCATCAACTGATTAATCTAGGTCAGAGCATGTTTCTAACCCCTGACCCAGTGGCTGTTTCACTTCTCACAGGATGGGCACGGCTGGCTGGGGATGGGGCTCAGGCTGGCACCCAAGGACA
Organism: Acropternis orthonyx; assembly: GCA_035583155.1. Classification (NCBI taxonomy): domain Eukaryota; kingdom Metazoa; phylum Chordata; class Aves; order Passeriformes; family Rhinocryptidae; genus Acropternis; species Acropternis orthonyx. Next base: position 7,417,089 of record JAWWEU010000053.1, on the reverse strand, counting down.
GTGCAGGGTGTGGGGCAAACCCTCAGTCTGGACCCTGGGGTGATAGAGGCCAAGAGTGATGCCCAAGCTGGAAGCGATGGCTCTGTGTGTCCCCACGCTGCCAGCACAAACAGAAGCGGGAATTTAGGGAATGGAGGTGTTTGCAGGGGGACAGGACAGTGCTGTCTTGCCGGTGTGTCACAGAGGGGTTTCCACGGGGCTGGGACCTTCCCTGGCACCTCGGCGCCTGTGCTGCAGCCGGGCCACAGCCGCTCTCCTCCATCTGCCCCTGCAGCGAGTGCCGGCCTGCTGGAAAACTGCACGGGCTGCATCCTGTGCTCTGAGGACAACGGCTGCATCACCTGCCACCACCGGCTCTTCCTGCTCATCTGGAGAGACGGCATCCGCCAGTTTGGGATGTGTGTCCACACTTGCCCGCCCGGCTACTTCGGTGTGCGGGGTCTGGAGGTCAACAGATGCACAAGTACGTCCCGCACCAGCCGGTGTCCCCCTGTCCTACCGGTGCCCCCCGCTCCCCTCGCCGCCCTGCAGGTCCCGGTGGTGCGGGAAGGGCGACGGCTTCGTTTCCCGCAGCATCCCTGGTGGCACGGAGGCACGGATCTAGGGGGCAGCCGGGCTGGGGGGCTTCCTCCCCTTTTCCCTTGCCAGAGCTGCAGCCCGCAGGTTTTGGGTCCCCGGTGGGTGTCCTGGGCTCTCCCGCTGACTGGCCCTCCCTCCTGGCAGAGTGCAGGTCGCCCAGCTGCGAGAGCTGCTTCAGCAGAGACTTCTGCATGAAGTGCAAAGACAAGTTTTACTTGTACAAGGGCCAGTGTTTTCGGCAGTGTCCCCCCAGCACTGCGGCACAGCCCGGCACCCGCGAGTGCCAAGGTAAGCAGGATCCTCGCCCCTCGACCGCCGTCCCTTGGGGACGCCCCCGGTGCCGGGAGGGTCACAATTCCCGTTCTCCCCCCTTCTCCCCGCAGAGACGTGCGAGCCGGGGCCGTGGAGCGAGTGGAGCGCCTGTACCCACGAGAGCCGGACTTGCGGCTGCAAGTGGGGCGTGGAGACCCGTGTGCGGGAGGTGCCGGAGGCTGCCCGGGAGGAGGGGGCTGCCTGCCCCGCGCTGCAGGAGAGCAGGAGGTGCCGCATGAAGAAGCACTGTCCGGGAGGTGAGCACCGTGTCGGGGCTGGGGTCAGCTTCGTGCCCCTCCAAAGTGAGCCCCGAGACGAGCTGCGGGAGCAGGACGGTGGCAGCAGGGGTCTGGCACTGGCTGGCGAGCCATGCTGTCATCTCCCAAGCATTTTGAGGCTGGTTCTGGGGAGAGCCGCCGTCTCAGGCACATGTGCTGAGCAGCCCTAAGGCTGGCTGCTCCCACCTGGCAGCCCCGGAGACTGCCTGGGACCGGCCGGTGTCCCCTGCCACGCTGGGCTGGGGCTGAGCACTGGCATGAACCACCACGGTGGGATTAGGCTGCCGAGCTCCGGCTCCTGTCCTGCCACGATGGGAACAGCATGGATGGGGCTTTCTGCGCAGCAGCTGTGAGTTAGGAGGGTTAAGACCCACAGGGGAGGTTCCTGCAAAAACCTCTGAGCCCTCCACATACGCGTAGCTCTCTTGGGGCAGGAGGGCATGACCCAGGGGATTTTTGATGGCACAAGTTTCGGGAGACACCCCAGGGCAGAGTCCCCCTCTATGGCTCATCTAGCCAGATTTCACTTGAGTTTCTGCACCTCCCCCTACCTCATTCCCAGGCTGGGGGCTCCCCACCTCAGGGATCCCCCCACCTCCCAAAACACCCAGACCTGCTGCAGTGTCCAGCCGGGCGGTGCGTGCGCGGGTGCAGGGCTGGCGATGGGAACCAGGACATGGCTGATGTAATTTTTGGATGCATGTGGCTGGACTGGATCTATCCTAATAAATCTCCACTTAATAACTGGCAGAAAGGGGGATGCATGAGATACTGATCTGTAGGGCCTGGCAGCAGATCTGAGCCACGGAGGGTTGCGGTTCAGAGCTGCGGGATTGCTCTGTGCCGTGGGACACGCCGGCCGGCACCGCCAGCGTGGCGAGGATGAGAGAGGACAGGACTGTGAGGGTGGAGAGAAAAACGATGGAGAAGGGGGGCAATAGCAGAGGACGTGTGTGCTGGGCTGGGGCTGTGGAGCCAGGAGAGCAGCTTCATCCCAGTGCCATCAACCATAAATAATATTGTCCTGCTGACAGCTCAGAGGAGCTGATTCCCTTCCCCACCCAGGCCCAGACTCACATCTTTGGGGTGCCAGGTGGCATTGATTTTGAGGATGCTCCCCTCCCTGCTGGGCTGCGCCAGCTCTGGACCCACAGAGCTGGTGACAGTTCGATGCAAGAAGTTTGGTGTGGGAGGACAGGCTGCTCCGGAGCACCGTGTCCTGTGGCACCATGCCTGTGCCCAACCCTGCCTGGCACACAGTGGTACCAGTGTTTTGGGGGCAGCCCATTGTGTGAAGTGACTGGAAAGGCAGTGACACCCCAGAAAAGTCTTGGCCTCCTGTTTCTGCCCAGGATCCCCCTCCCTCAAGCTGGGAGCCCTGAGGCTATGGAGGTGGTCTCAGGAAATGGCAGGACTCTATTCTCGAGGCTGCTATCTGAGATCAGTTTCAGAGACAGGTCTGGTCCCTGTCAGAGGGGTATCCCTGTCAGAAGGAATCCCATCAGTGACTCCCAAACAGTCCCTGTAGGAGAGGCAGCCCCTCTGTGTCTCCAGCTCCTGGTCAGGCTGTTCAGTGTCCCTGTCACAGCGGAGCGTGTGTCTGCCCTCGCTCCCAGGCTCCTGCCCGCCCAGCCAAGTGCTGTGTTATGGGATCCAGATGCTGGAGGAGGACAGGGAGTTCACTTGATGCAGCCGAGACACCCCCCAGCCCAGGCGAGCCAGAGCAGGCGGCCGGACCTGACCGTGTGATGAGAGATTTGTGCCACCACTTCTGAGCCATCCGGGCTGCTGGAAGGGAGAAGCCGCCACGCTTGGCTGAGACACAAACCCCTCACCCCAGTGTAAATCTGCCTTGGGTGTCTGTCCTGCTCTCTCCAGATGCTTGGAGTGCATGCTGTGCCCTCTCCTTTGTGGGTGGCAACTGTCTGGGAGATCAGAGCCAAAAAAGAGCTGGGCAGGACAAGAGCTGGAGCCCTCGGAAGGGATCCAGGACAACAGCATTGTCACACACAGCACCGGGGAAGGTCATGGTCCCTGTGCCCCTTGTGTGGCAGCTGTGTGGGGAGAGCACCATGTCACTTGGATCAGGGTGGACACAGTGAGGGAAGGAGAGACAAAGCTGCCCAGTTTTTAGGGCAAACATTCCACTCCCCAGCATGAACCTCCCCTTCCCCTTGGAGCCCAGGGTTAATCCTGAATCCCTGTTTCTTTGCCACCTCAGCACCAACACCTTGGCCAGCTGAAAGGTGTGTGGTGGGGCAGCCCCTTTGGGATGAGCAGGGATTTGGGTCCCAACAGCCTGACTCTGGAAGGTTGACAGTGGGTTGTCCTTACTGGGATGCATCCAGTCTCCACTGGCACGTCTGTTGTGCCACTGCAATGGGGAACATCCACACATGGAGAGCATCCCCAGGGAGAGCATTAGTACCTATGCATGGTGCACCCCGAGGACACCCTGCTTCCCACCAGGCCCAAATCCTCCCACAGGGTCCACGTCTGGGTCCCATGGAGCAGCATTTTCCCCACCTTCCTCTCCAGAGGGAAGGCAGACACGTTCCCGCACTACAGCAGAGCTGGGCATGTCTGTGCCGTGGCTTTGGGGTGTTGGTGCAGGCACCGTCCCTCTCCAACATCCCCAGTCCTCGCTCAGAAAGAAGTTGGGGTGTCTCTGGGCAGCCGCTGCTTTGGTTGAGCTGCCCCAGACTGTTCTTGGGGATTCTGGGATACCAGGATTTGGAGTCCAGCCATGGGAGCCGTGGGGACAAAACACCAGTGTCACTCTGGCTGTGCCACCAGTACACCAAGACCCCCCCATAGACCTGTGTCCCATGTCCCATAGAGTACTCTGGGGTCCCCAGAATCAGAAACTAGGTCCAGTGCCAACCTCTGAGGGAGGATATGGGATCAGCAACCCATAGATGGGCCTCAGGCTGGATCATGTTGCCTGGCCAATGAGCAAGCCCTCCTTACCTCCTCTTTTTTCTTTTCCAGAGGAAACCAAACCCAGAAATAAAGGCAAAAAGCGACAGAAGAAGCCAAAGACAGAACAGCACGCGGGTACCTAGCAGGCACCAGCGTGGGAGCCCGAGCACCATGGCAGGAGCTCCCAACCAGCTCCTGCCACGGTGCCCCAGCCACATGACCCCCGTTTTTCCATCCACAAAACAAAAAAAAAAACATTGCACAATTTTCTCTGCCCCTCCTTCCCCCTTTTCTTTTGAGACAATTTATGGCCTGTAAAACATTTCCTTTACAAAAAAATCTAATTTGCAGTGTCCAAAGCAAGGCCCTGGGGCTTGGGGAGGGGGTGGCTTCTTTATTGCTCTAGTTTTCCCTCTCCCCTAGCCTGCCCTGTCCCTTCCCTTCCTCCAGATGGGTGGGATGGGGTTGGACCAAGGATTGGACCCTGCTAAAGAAGATGATGCCTGCCTGGATGCTGTTCCCCAGGGCTGGGAGATGTTCTGTCCCCGCAGGGTCCCAATTTTGTAGGAGTGCTGAGGGCCCAGCACACCACTGAGCTGCTCCAGGTGCTGTGTAGGGTCTCCCATCCTCAGTCACCAGCACGGGGAGTGGCAGGACTCTCAGAGTTGAGACCTCGGGGTTGGGACCCCACTAGGGACCATGTCATTGCTGACAGCAGCCCAATCTGGTGCTCAGCATCCCCAATATCACAACCATGGGCCAAATCCTGATGTCCTGGGGCTCGGAGGGCAGCTGGACCCCCCAGACTGGAAACCCTTCATGGGACCATGCCAGCCCAGCACTCACCACCCCCATGGGCCAAATCCTGCCATCCCCCGGCTGACAGAGCAGCTTCCCTCCCCAACTGGATGTGGGCACAGGAATTTGGGGTGACCGCGGCCGTCTTTGGTCTAGGACAGGGGCACACACAGGCAGGGGATGCTGCTGCCTCCTGTGCAGCGCCGCAACCCCCTCCCACCCATCACCAGGGGCGTGAGCGGGAGGTGCCGAGCCCTGCCGTGTGCAGTTCTGACCCTCCAAGCCGGCAGCCACGCCGTGTGTGTCCAGAGGCACGGAGGGCTGTATCGGTATATTTACTGCGTGTGTGCTCGAATCGCTGCCCCAGCGGCAGGCAGCTCTGCATTTGGGGGTTTGCCGGGGTCCAGGACCCTCATCCCTGCCCTGAGCGTGGGCAGGGGGCGGCCGGCGCGGTGTGTCGGAGCTGCAGGGGCTTTACAGACCCTTCAGGACGGGAGCGCTGGGTGTCAGCAGCGAGCCAGCCCCGGAGCCGGCGCGGAGCTGCCGGAGCAGTTCCTCTGATCGCTACACGGCAAATAAACGGATTAACCCTCCGGCATCCTTCCTGCCTCCCTGTTATCCTCATTCCCACGAGTTGATGCCAGAGGGGAACCGGGATGCTGGCTGTGGCCACGGTGTTACCACTACATGCCCCAGCTCTGCAGCGTGGATCCATCCCCATGGAGGGGCACCCTGCCCTGGCCCCCAGCACCCTGCTCCATCTCCTCAGCAGAGCAGGAGTCTGGGGAACGATTTTATTTTAAGTTTTTCTTTAAAGCACCATCAGAATCACTCACTGCCCGAGCCAGCACTGGAGCAAGTGGCAAGTGCGACACTGGGACTCCCATTCCACAGGGACTGGGAAGCACCATGTGGGTTTCTGGCTGGTGGACAGAATCCCCCCTTTCCTGAGGTGTTCAGGTATCCCCTTGGCAGCCGGTCCCCACCACTGGGATTGTCCCCTCCTAGGGGACACGGCCTAGATCTTTCCCAGCATGTGGGCTGGCAGGCGTGGTGACCCCCAGTTCTGTTGGGAGCCCATCAGTGTCCAGTGGACCCCCAGCCTGTGAGGTGGGCACCCCGAACCCCACACACAGTCTGGCTGTGTCCTGCCAAGCTCTGCCTGGAACACAGCCCCCATCCTGGTCCCCACAGTCTGATCCCTTGGCTGGAGCAGCCAAATCCAGCCCTGGCTCCTGCTGGCATTATAAATAGCCGGGACATGGGGAGGAAGCTCTGCTCCCTGGGATGGGGCGGGGCTGGGGGTGGTGAGTTCCAGCGGGTGCTGTCTGGGGGATGCAGGGCAGGAGGGTGGGAGGGTTCGGTGCTGCCACAGTGCTGCCCACCCTGGGATGTACAATGAGCTGTGCAGAGAGCGGCTGGGGGAGGGACAGGGGCTGCGTGTGCGAGTGCGAGTGTGTGTGTGTGTGTGTGTGTGTGTGTGTGTGTGTGTGTGTGAGCGCAAGACATTTATAGATCACGTGTGAAACTTGATCTCCCCAGAGTGGACCCAGAGGAGAGAAAAAGATAGAAGTATTGTTTTTAAACAGATTTTTTTCCTTTGTTTTTCTTTTTTTTTTCTCCCCTCTCCCCCTGCGAGGGCTGGCGATAAAAGGCTGGGCCGGCCAGCGCTGGCTCAGAGGGAGGAAATGCCGAAATCGCCGCGGTTCGACGCGGCAGCGAGCGCCCACTGACCCATCCCGGCACAGAGCAAACTGCCAGCACTTCCCCTGCCGTGGGGACCTCCGTGCCATGTGGGCGCTCAGCCTTGGCCTCGTGGCCCTGACCTGTGCCACGACAGCTCTGTGTGCCACCAAAGCCCAGCGCCGGGCGCTGGACGGGGCCGGGCGACGGCGCTACCACCGCGTGCAGCACGGCCACTGCAGCTACACCTTCGTGCTGCCCGAGGCTGACCCGCTGCCCTGCCCGGCCTCTCCCGGCCCTGCCCCCGGCCCTGCCAATGCGCTGCTGCAGCGCGACTCGCCGGCCGGCACCACACATGCCCAGCCCGGGGCTGCCCAGCGCCTGCGGCACCTCGAGAGGATCCTGGAGAACAGCACGCAGTGGCTGCTGAAGGTAGGATGTGGGGTGCGGGCACGGGCAGCGGGGTGGTGCAGGCAGGGGGTCTGAGTGCAGCACCCATGCGTGCGGCATCCCCGTGCCACTTCTTGCTCCAGCTCCCTGCCTGCCGATGGCACAGCTTGGGGCTTTGGGGTCTATGCCCATCTGAGCAGCCAGTTCAGCTTTTCCCTGCAGGTGTGCAGCTGGCATCAGACACTGTTTCCGTGGAGGGGATGGGTGCTGCAGATCACTCACCCAGAACCCTTCCACTGAAGCTGTGTTCCCTGTCCATCCCTGCCACAGGGCTCCTTGTGGTCCTGGCTGGACTAGCCATGCCAAGCAACCCTTGGAGCTCAGTGTTCCCCATTCTTGGTCAGGATACTAGAAAGGGGTTTGGCTGGGGACAGAGAAAGGGACCTGATGGGAGGGACCACCAAAATCTCCCCAGATTCATCATTTTCCCTCTTATGGGCTTTGCAAAACTTCCAGCACTTGGTGAGACTTTGTGTGGTACCTGTGGCTCCTGGATGGCCCTGTGACCCATGGGTGGGTGCAGAGGGGGGGGACAATGGGGTTCCACACTAGAGGGGATGCATACCCAGAGGATTGGCCCCTCTCCCCTGCTCCCACCTCTTCCCATCCCCAATGCCTGAGGCAGGAAGCAGCATTTCCTTCCTGAAGCCCCCATCAGCCGAGCACAGCCGCCTGCGTCAGACCCAGGAATAGCTCATCTCCTGGGACACCTCCCTGGCAGACCCTAAACACTGTGTTAGGACACTGGGTGCCTGTGCTGATAAGAGGGGAAGCGGCTTGTCCCCAGCTGTCACCTACCCAGCAGAGCCACATCCAATGTCCTGTGGCATCCCGCTGGGGTGCAATGGGACCTGTGTGTCTCTGCACGCTCATTTCCTGGGTGGTGTCCCCGCAGAGGTGTGTACCGAGCTCCCACAGTGCTCATGGATGGAAATGGGGCCAACATACTGAGTGGGGGTCCAAGGCATGGCTTGTGCCAGCCACACTGCTCGGGTAACCATCCTGGCTGTGGGGGACAGAACAGGCAGCAGGGACGTGCAGGGCTGTTCCTTGTCCCCTCATCCATCCTAGAGGACAAATTCCTCAAAAGCTGGGAAAACGCTGAACCATGGCTCTGCTGGAAGCCAGCCTGGGGTGTTATAGAGGGATCAGCAGGGCCAGCGACAACCCGGCTGGTGGCATTGAATGTCCGTCCCTGTGGGACCTGCTGGGTCTGCTGGGCACACTCAGTCTTGGGGTCCCTGTGCCCTGGGGGTTCATGTGCTGTGGGGTATCTGAACCCTGGGGTCTCTGCCTTGCTGTCCCTGTGCCCTGGTGTCTCTGTGCCCTGTGTGCCCAGGGCTTCTCAGAGCTTCTCCCAGGATGAGGACAGTGTTTGGGCATGGCTGAGCAAGACAGGAGGCTGGGGATCATCCCACGAGGTGCACATGGCCCTGTCCAGAGCAGGTGGCCACAGGCAAAGTGGGACTGCACATCTGGGCAGCTGTGGCAGAAGTGCCCCCTCATCCCTGCCCCAGTGGGACACTGGGTCCCATCTCGTTCTATCCATCCCTTCATAAACATCCCACCCCGCCCCATCCCGACACAAGCATCCATCCCATCCCACTCCATCCCAGCCCATCCCACCCTATCTTGCAGCACGGCTCTCTCCTTTTAGAGGCAGCTTACAGCTATGTTTTTTTCTGTTTTTCCTCGGCTTCCTGAATTTCAGTGGAGCTGCCCAAGGAGGCTTGTTTTGGTCGGACTCCAACCCTGAACAAACAAACCAGGGCTCAAAGGAGGCATCGGGTTCAGGGACAGATCGTAAACAACATCACAGCCCCGTCTGCTCTGCCCTGGCATGGGGAGCCCTGCAGGGTGCCGAGGAACTGGGAGGTCCTCTGGGACCCTACAAGCCTTCCCAGGCCCCCTTGGCACCCCCAGCACCACCCTCCCCCCGGAACATCATCCATGGCACTGGGGGGCTGGTCCACCCTCGCTCTATGCAGCCCCTCCATGGCTGTAGGGGACAGGGACATGGCGAGGACCCAGCACACAAGGACATGTCAGCTGCTCCTGTTTCAGGAGGAATTAGTTTTAGTTCAAACACAAACATTTGATGGTGCCGCCAGGTCTGGGGGGTGGCTCAGGGTGGGATGGGGTCTCCAGTGGGTCAGTGGCAGGTTGGCAGCTCTGGGGTGCCTGTGGCACTGGGGCCGGATGCAGGGGTGTAGGCAGCAGGTGGGGGGCTATCCCTCCATTTCTCACTCAGGGATACCCCAGCTGGTCCTTCTGGGATGCTTAGAAATGTCAGGGCAGGATAGGAACAGGGACAGGAGAAGGAGAGGGATGCAGCTGCAAGAAGGCAGCACAGGATCATCCAGCCATGGACAACAGGATTTTGTCATGGGAACAGAGAGTGACAGGGGTCCTTTCTGCTCCAGACCAGCATTTTGGGATGACCCACAGCACCACAGTCTCTCCCCCCACTGCTCTGCCCTTGTGGTGGAAGAATGAGTCTGGTGGGACCCTTTGAGCCCAGGGGACACCTGTGAGGTGAAGGGAGGATTATCTTGGATTCCCTGTCCTCAGCAAAGAGTCCATTCCACTTGTGTCCCCTGTGCCACCTATGGCAGGGGACACTGTGCCCCACTCCAGCTCTCAACTCTCAGGGAGCTGCTGAGGCCAGGATCCAGAGCTCCCTCTCTAGGGTTCTAAGCCCCTCTATGCCAGCCTGACCTTTTCCATGGGTATGTTCTGCCCTCAGCTCACAGATATGTTTATTTAAATTTAAAAAAAAAAAAAAAAAAAAAAAAAAAAAGCCAAAAAGCAAGATTGAGAGGGAGAAAAGGCCTCCCCAAGCCCTGTGAAGCAAGAAGATTAACGATGTGGTTAAAGGGAAACTCTCCAGCAATCCCTCAGCTCAGGGAAATGTTTTCCAGACGCAGCTCTCTGACCTTTCCCCACTTGCTCCCTGACACCACATTTCTGCGAGGCACAATCCACAGGGAAGCGGGTGCAAGCAATGCTGGCTGGGACACCCCGTCCTGGGACCCTCCTGCCCTGAGACCCTCCTGCCCCACACACGTGCTCGTGGTGGGGTGCTGGTTTTGTCACTGCCTGGCGCTGGGGAGGAGGGAATGCCACTGTCCGTGAGATTTCATCATGCCAAACAAGTGCAGAGCCCTGTGCCCTGGCCAGATGCCGGCCCTGCTCCCATTCCGAGCATCCCAGCACCGCTGCCTGCCTGCCATGCTGCCCAGCATCCCAACCCTGCCAGTTCCAGTCCACAGGCCCATGAGATGCAAGGGAATGTGAGGCTCTGCCTGCACTGCTGGGGAGCTCAGGCAGGGAGCAGGATCTGGGCAGTGCAGTGGGATCTGTGGGGTTCAGGAAGCTGGGGAGCCCCATCCCTGCTGCTCGCAGGGGCTGCTTTCCCAGTGTGGGCGGCAGCGCGGCCCCTTCCGCTCCCTGCAGCCCCTGCCGAGGGACTGTGCCCCCATCGAGGCCATCGCCCTGGGGAGGGGCTCAATGGGAACCTCATGGCAGAGTGTCCAGAAATAGCAAAGCCTTTGGGAAAGACGGCTCCCCCGTGGGCTGGGAAAGCGGAAGCGTCATCTCAGCTGTGTCCGAGCTGTGTCCGCAGCCAGCTTCTTCCCAGCTCCGAGTGCTTCCCTATGTGGGGCAGCACCAGGAGCTGGACACCCACCTTCCCCAGCTGATGGTGGCCTCCCGCCATCCCCTTCCCCAGCTCTGGCAAACCAGTGGTTGGGGGCTGGCAGTTGATGCCAATGCCGGTGCCGGTGCTGATGGCAATGCCAGCCAATGCCCAGCTGCTTGGCAGAGACCACCCCAGCTGGGCATTAGCCCCAGCTCGCCAACACACCTGGACACACACAAGCCCATGCCAGGTCCCAGCTGGCACCACAGCCCAGGAATCTTGGCAGCCAGTGCCCGAGGGGGCTCCCCCATGGCAACTCAGCTCTCTCTATCCTCTGATAAGTCTTGAAGGGCCCTGATGTGTGTCCTGCCATGCTGAAACACACAGGGCTGTGCCTGGGGGCTGTGCCCGATGGTGCCAGGCTCAGCCAGGGTGCCGAGACAGGACCCAGCGAGGTGCCCAAATGACCCAGTGCATTCCAAATCTCCTCCACAGCTGGAGAGTTACATCCAGAGCAGCATGAAGCCTGAGACGGCGGAGCTGCAGCAGACGGCGGCGCAGAACCAGACTGCCACCATGCTGGAGATCGGCAGCTCCCTCCTCAACCGAAGCGCCGAGCAGAGCCGCAAGCTCACAGACGTGGAGGCCCAGGTATGGCACGTGTGTCCCCATGTCCCCACCACCCTGAGAGCAGGGTGAGTCTGGGTCATGTCTGCTGATAAAAGCAGGGCAATTCCCCGAGGAGACACAGGGCAGAGGTACCAGGGCTTTGTGGCAGGGACCCGCCAGCCTGGTGACACCGGCGACGTGGTTGTGGTCCTGGCTGCCGACGCCAACACTCCCCTCTGCTCCTGAGGCAGGTGCTGAATCAGACGTGGCGCATCGAGATGCAACTCCAGGAGAACTCCCTGTCCACCACCAAGCTGGAGAAGCAGCTGCTGCTGCAGACCAATGAGATCCACAAGCTGCAGAACAGGAACAAGTAGGGGCTGGGGTGGCTCAGGGATTCCCACAGCCTTGGGACCCCACAAGGAGGCTGGTCCCTCCCACTTCACACTTCACTTGAGGGGGCTTGAACACCTCCAGGTGCTGGCTGGGGTCTCTGGGGATTGCACAGCCCCAGCATGGCCTCTTGGGCTTTGGGTTCCCCTGGCTGGACATGTCCCAGAGGTGAGGGTGTGATTCAGTGGGTGCAGCAGGGGATGGGGACAGCAATGTGTCCCTGCAGATATGCCAGGACACTGCGGATGGGGCTGGGTCCGCTTTGCCACCCCCATCACTGCTGCATCCCCCTCCCAGCATCCTGGAAGTGCGGGTGCTGGAGATGGAGACGAAGCAGCAGGCGGAGCTGGCAGGGGCCCACTTGGAGAAGGAGAAGCTGCAGCGGCTGCTGAGCCAGCAGAGTGGCACCATTGAGGAGCTGGAAAAGACACTGCTGGCTGCCAGTGCCAACACCAGCCTGCTCCAGCGCCAGCAGCTCCAGCTCCTCCAGTCTGTGCAGAGCCTGGTCCGCCTCGTCTCCCAGGGCAGAGGTGAGTGGGCCATGGGCAGGGTGTGGGCAGGGTGCGGGCAGTTGGGAGAACACCTTTCCCTCTCAGGACGGTGACAGGCTACCCCTGTGCTCAGCTTAGCATGAGTGATTTCACCCCAAGAATTATAGAATCACAGAATGGTTTATGTTGGAAAGGACCTTAAAGCTCATCTTGTTCCAGCCCCCCTGCCATGGGCAGGGGCAACTTCCACTAGAAAATGAGCCACTCATTGCATCTGAGGAGCAGCTTGGAGCCCCCAGGGGGAGTATCCACGTCCAGACACCATCCCCAGTAATGGAAACCCCCCAGGGTTAGGCTGGCAGCAGCCCCAGAGGCACGGCTGCCTCGCCCAGCCCTTGGGAGATGGCGCAGAAGGAAGAAAAATAATTCGTGGGCACAAAGGCATCCAAAGGGAGAGGGAAGAGCAGCAAAACCAGGCAGGGCTGCGGGGCTGGCAGGGTTTCTGCCATCTCACTGTCCCCTCTGCCGCAGCCATGTCAGCTGGGCAGGAGCAGCAATTCCAGGACTGTGCCGAGGTGCGCCGGGCAGGCATTCGCACCAGCGGCGTCTACACCCTGCACATCGCCAACCTCAGCGAGCCCAAAAAGGTGAGCATAGCCTGGAGAGGGCACCCCTTGCAGCATCCCGGAGTGCTGCCCACCCCAGAGCCACCCAGTGCACACCAGTGCACATCAGCTCCAGACCAGAGTGGGTATCCCTGTTGTATGGCACATCCCAGGGCAGTTCCCCCCAACCCATCCAGCCCCAGGGGCTGTTCAGGGGTGAAGGCAGCACCCACCAGCTAAAGGCAGGGCTGGCACAACCTTCCAGATGGGGGGATAAAACTGATTTTAAAGGCAACCTGAGCTGTGAACACCATGCTGCAGTCCCTGCCCACAGCCATGGAGGGAGGAGAAACCCCCCAGCCAGGCACTGGGCACGCCACACACTCGACAGCCCCTCAGCAAGCCCTAGCACCCATGGAGCGCCCACACCAAACTGCCCAGCCCACTGGAGGATGCACCGTGCCACCCACTCCAAGCCATCCCCAGCCCGCCCCCCTCTCCCCTCTGCAGGCATACTGTGACATGGAGATGGACCAAGGGGGCTGGACTGTCATCCAGCTTCGTGCCAACGGCAGCCTCAGCTTCCAGAGGAGCTGGAGGGAGTACAAGCAGGTCTGTGCCCGCCTAGGGAGTGGGGCACCCTGGGGGCACCCTGGGCACCCCGCACTCACCCAGCCTGCTGTTCCCCAGGGCTTTGGGGATGCGGCGGGGGAGTACTGGCTGGGTAACGAGGCTGTACACCTGCTGACGAGCCAGGAGCCCTACGCCCTCCGAGTCGAGCTGCAGGACTGGGAGGGCGGACAGGTGTATGCCCACTACGGGAAATTCCAGCTGGGGAGTGAGCGGCAGCTTTACAGGTAGGAGAGAGGCACTCTGGGGGTGGCCACCCAGCACTCCCCGTCTCCAACTCTCGCCAAGCCCTGCAGGCAGCCGCGGGCAAGGGCTGCATCTCTGCCTGCGTCCCTCCGTGCTGTGCTCAGCTTGTGGCATCCCATGGCCTCCCCGAGCAGGCCTGGGGGGCTCTGTGACCCCCCCAGCAGCCAGCAGTGACGGTGGCTGTGCTCCTGCTGGGCGCAGGCTGTCACTGCAGGACTACAGCGGCACGGCCGGACAGCAGAGTGGCCTGGCACTGCAGGGCACCCAGTTCAGCACCCGCGACGCTGACAATGACAACTGCCTCTGCAAGTGTGCCCAGATGCTCTCGGGAGGTGAGTGGAGCAGGGCGACCCCCCCCCAACACCCATGGGTGTGATGGCTCACAATGCCATCCTCCCGCCCTGCTCCCTCCCCGCAGGATGGTGGTTCGATGCCTGTGGCCTCTCCAACCTGAATGGCATCTACTACCCAGCCCGGAACAACATCCGCAAGCTCAACGGCATCCGCTGGCACCACTTCCAGGGGCCCAGCTACTCCCTGAAGGGCACCCGCATGATGATCCGACCCACCAGCTTCTAACATGCCAGCAGTCGGGGTGGCACTGCGGCCAGTGCCAGCACAAAGGGAGAAAGTCCAGGACATGGGGATGATTGAGGGAGACTGAGACCCCCGCCCTGGCCGCTTCAGGGAACCTTTTGCACCAGTTATACTTTTTGCTCTTGTTTATCCCGTTTTCCAGATGCCTGCAGTGTCACCATGGCCATGCCGGAGGGACTGCGGGCAGGGGTGAGGGTTGCTGGTGCTGCAGGAGCTGGCGTGGGGGCTCTGCCTTGAGACAAAGCCAGGCCCACTGAAGTGGACACCAGCACATGGAGACCCCCTGATCCCAACTCAGCTTCTCTACTCAGATTTCTGCTGGGACTCAGGGGTTTGCCCTGGGGACAGGGGTCCAAGACCCCCCCACCAGTGATGGGGCTCTGAGAGCCCCTGGGACCACTGTGCATTCATCTGGGTTCCAAGGCTTGGTGAGGGTTTTGCCTTTTCACTGGTTTTGGTCATTGTAAAGCCCCCACCATCCCACTTTCCTGTGGGATTAGAAAAGCTGGATGGGACAGAGATCCTCATGACTATAGGAGGTGGATGGGACAGAGATCCTCATGAGTAGGGAGGCTGGTGAGATCCCTCCATCCCCTTCTGCCCAGCCACAGCCATGCAGAGGGACACAGGCTGCCCCCTTCCAAACATGGCCCCAGCCACTGTCCTGCTGCATGGCAGGACAGGCACTGCTCCTCACAGGACGGGACCGGCCACCAGAGAGGACAAGAAGAGCAAGGGAGCTCAGTCCTAGCGTGGTTGGTGGCCCAGTGCTGGAAGGCACTCTCTGGGAGCAGGCACTGTGCTGGCAGGGGACTGGCAGAGCCCCAGGATGGGCAGGATAGGGTTGGGGGTCACAGGTGGGGAGGGGGCTGCAGTTTAAGATGGAGCTGGGGGTGGGAAGTGGTGGGTGCTGGCACTGGCACTGGCACTGGCTGTGCACGCAGCAACGGGGGGGCTCCTGCTGCCTGCCCTCATCACTGTCCCGAGGCACCCTCTAATTAACACTGATTAAAGCACGTGACGTCGTTGGCGCTTCCAGAAGATGCTCATCAGTGGGGAATAATTAAAAAATGGAAAACAAAGGGGGCAGTGCTGCCGGTTCTCCTTCTGTCCTGGCTGCCTGCCTGCACCTCCTGCCTGCACATGGGGCACCCATGGGAGATCTCAGCCCAGAGGGGTGAGGGTGATGGGCATCTCCCCTCCTCCCTGTAAATAACCGACGGGCTCAGCTGCACTTCCCATGAAACCGGAGCCACCGGGAAGCAGCTGCCAGGGAAAGCGATAGGTAGCACGGGGCTGTCCTGCTGTTCCCATCAGGGACACGCGACAGGGAGCTGTTCCGGGGGAGCACATGAGCCTGGACACGTCTGTGTCGGGGTTTCATGCTGGCAGTCCTATGGGTGCCGGGTCAGATGGAGACTTTTGCCTCGGGAACACGGCTGCTGTCCTTGCATCTGCATGCACATGGGAAATTATGCACACAAAACACGTGTGCACACAGACATGCACACACAACGACATGCACACACCCTTGGGCATGCATGAACGGGATCATGCTTGCACACATCAGCACATAGGGCTTTGGATGGGCACGTCAGGACATGGGGCACCAGAGCCGCGCTGAGGACAGGCAGCACCTGGGGGAGGTGGCTGCTCAGCCCATGCCTAGTGGGGGGCCGGTGAGGACCCCCCCTCCCTCTCTTTAGCCATAGCAGCAAATTTAGACCAAGCCCTGGGACACGCCGGGCTGAGGAATCCAGCAGCACAGCCGGTTCCAGCCACCAGCAGGGATCCGGTTCCCTCAAAGATTTCCCCAAGGGCAAAGCCTGTCCCCAAGTGGGTGCCTGGGGTCCCTGTCCCCCTCTGGTTTCCGGGGTGTCTTCCCCTGGGAGACACCTGCTGCCCCACGTGCCATCATTAAGGAACCACTGGATATGTGTGTCCTCTCCAGAGCACGTTGTCAGCCTGACTCACAGCCAGATGCCATCCCTGTGTCCTGTCACCATGTCCTGCCACAACATCCTGCCCTCCACAAACCCAGCACCCAGACCTGCTGATACCCCAGCAGGAGCTGTATGGATTCTGCACCCCAGGCAGTGGATCTGGATGGACATGCACAGTGCAGGAGTCAGGCTGGGGTGGGAAATGCTTCTTCATGGGGGCTTTTTTGGGGACCCCAAGTGCTGGGTGGAAACCCCAGTCAAGGGGACCCACAGTGCTGCCCCAGCCAGCAGCTGCCAAGGGGGCTGGCACCAGAGGGAGGCAACAGCAGGGCCAGGGTCCAGGTAAGGTTCCTTGGGTAGAGGTACTGGTGGCTTTGATGGCACCTTCTCCAGCAGCCACCCGCCTGCATGGGACACATCAGTATGGCGAGGAGCAGGGGGACCTCACAGCACAGGTGGCACCTGCTGTGCCTGGGGGCTCCAATACCATCTAGGCTGCCCTGGGAGAACACACAGGCGCTTTTCATCTTCAAAGCACTCCCTGCACCAGCTTTCATCCCAGCCCGACTGGGAGGTCTCCACTATCACCGCCTCCATCTCCCAGTTTGAGGGGAGCCAAGACCCGGCCAAGCTTTGCCAGAGAGAGGCAAGGAGGCAAGGGAGGGCTGCATGGCACAGTAGGGAATCCCACTGACTGGGGCTCTGCTGGGACCTGCCAGACCCAACCGCCGCCCTGCCGTGCCCGCCGGGCCCCGCGCTGGCACGCCACAGCACGGCACCCATCGCTCTTGCCAACACCCACCCGCTCAGCACCCCCAGTCCTGCAGATCCTCGGGCACTCCAAGGGTCCCTGCCCCATCCCGACCTCCATCGACCAGAGAGACAACGCACAACCTCCAAAACACAGATATTTAATAAATCCAGCTGCATTATCGTTATTATTATTATTTACAGATCAAACATCAGGAAAAACAGTAGAAAAGAGGAACTGTTGTCTTCATAAATACCAGGCCCAGCATGGTGGGGGCTGCATGCCCACTGGCAGCTGGGGGCGGGGGGTGGGACACAGGCACCCACAGACACGCGAACACACACACAGCCCTGGGCAGCTTGAAACAGTGGGTCAGGTTTGTCCCCCAATCCCTAAAGCACACAGCTTGTCCCATTACCTTCAGCAGTAAGATGGGGCCACCAGAACACACTCCCCACCCCAGGCACTGAGATCCCCCCAGTGGAGGCTGCACAGGGGCAGCTTCTTTCCCAGGGCTCTGCCCCCGCCCCATGCAGGGGGGAATCAGCCATTTGCACCCCACTCATGGGTGCTGGTGAGGAGCACGGCGGGCAGGAGCTGGCAGCAGTGCAGGCAGGGCATCCGCACATGGGGCTCCATGGATGTTGGGGACCAGCCACACACCCAGGGACACACATGTCCTCTGCCTTCCCACAGGCTCACGGGGACCTGGCTCTCCAGTGCTGGCATAGGGGCCTAACGATGGATGCCCAGCCACCACATCGGGCTGTGGCAAAGGGAGGGGCTGAGTTCAAGAGGTCCTTGCTCCTCCCGGGGCACAGCCAGCGCTCTGTCCCCATCCAGCATTGCCCACTCGCGAGCAGCGCATCTCCGTTGCCCACCGTGGCACTGCTACACGTCGGAGACCTGCTGGGGCTCCCTGGCCTGGCGCAGTCCGTAGAGCCACTTGATGACCCGGGCGTTGCGCTCGATGACAGAGATGCCGTAGGGCACACGCTCGGCCGGCCGCCCCTCCGGCGTGGCAGCGCTGGGCGGCGAGCGCCCACCCTCCGAGCTGGCCGTGCTCACACTGTGGAACTTGAGGGACACGATGTCGGAGCTGGCGCGGGCGAAGCACTCGGCACCCACGTCCTGCATGTCCTCGGGGTCGAGGCCGCAGTAGTTGAAGAAGCGCTCCAGGTCGGCGGTGGCCCGCGAGAGCCGGTCGCTCAGGTCCGACTTGGAGCGGTGCAGCAGCGGCTGCCGGCGGGCGCTGTCGGGGCGGGCGGGCGAGCTCCGGGACGGGGTCACAGGCAGCCCGCCGGGGATGGGGGACGCGGGCACTGGTGTCACTGGGCTCCGCGGGGCTCCACAGGGACGGACGTCCACCCTCCGCACGGCCACGCTGCCGGGGGGCTTGGCGGTGCCGGGGCTCTCGTGGGGCTTGGCAGCCCCGTCCGCAGCCGGCGCCTCCGCCCGCCACCTGCACTCCCTGCCCAGGGGGCTCTCCGCCTTAGGGAAGGGGCTGTCACAGAGGTTGATGAGGTTGTTGAGGATCTCCAGGTCAAGGGAGGTCTTCGGGCTGGCAGCCTCGGCGCGGCGCGGTCCCGGGGGTGCCCTGCGGCTGGGGGTGAGAGCAGCCCGGCGCACCCCCGGGGCGAAGAGCGGCTGCTTGAGCAGCAGTGGTTTCACCGGCTCCTGCTTGGTGCTGGCGACCCGCTGGCTCTTCACATACTTGGCCTTGTCGGCCTCCAGCCTCTCCACTGCGCTGGGTTTCCCGGCCCCCGGCTCGGCGTGCCGGCGGAAATACGCGGGGCCCTTGCGGAGGATGCGGACGGGCATGACCGAGGTGAAAGGCGCTGTCACCGTCACCCCCTTCATGGTGTCGCCGGCTTGCAGCGCCTCGACGGGCATCCTCCGTGCCTGCACCGGGGCAGGGGGTGGGCGGCCGCCACGGGCAGCGAGGGGCTCGCGTGCTGTCGGCTGCGAAGAGGGACCGGAGTGAGAGCGGCGGCGCTGCTGCCCCTGCCCGCGCCCCGGCCCCGCGGCACACAAAGGCTGCCCTGGCTGTTCTGTGCTCCACTGTCTGCGCCGCCGGCCCCGGGCTGCCTATTTGAAGGCGGACACCACGCCTCCACCGCCGCCGAGCCTCCCCGACACGTCCCCGGGCCAATCCGCGCCGCACGCCTGCTTCAAACCGCACCGGGGCCAATGGGGCCGGCCCCGGCGAGGGGCACCCTGGGGAGCGAGTGGGGCGGGGAGAGCCCAGCACCCCTCATCGATGCTCTGCCCGCATCACGTATGCCCAAGGATGCATCGTCTGCATTAGGAAGTGCATTGCATGTGCCCAGGGGTGCATTTCCTGCACCCAGAAATGCATCACCCGCTCCGAAAGGATCACTGATCTCTCCTAGGGGCACATCCCCCACTCCTAGGAGAGCGGTGATTGCTTCCAGGGGTGCAATCGCCCACATCTTTGCATCCCCCATGCCCAGGGGTGCATTGTCCCCTCCCCGGAGTGCATCCCCCATGCCCAGAGTTCCATCACGCACCACCCTGCCAGGCTGGTGAATTCGCTGCTCCACTCCGTCTGCTGTTCCCTCAGCTCTCAGCACTCTTGCAAGCTCCTGAGCTGCTCTTGCAAGTTCCCAGGCTCACTGCTCCCATCCTGGAGTTCCTTGGAAAGTACCGGTGGGGGTTTCCCTGGGCACAGTGTGCTCGGAGCAGCCTGGGGCCCTGTGCACCCCGTGTCCTTGGGCCCCTGCCAACCCCAACAGGCGCAGCCGCTGCCACAACAGTCGTGCAGAGGCACCAGCCCGCCCACAGCCTGCCTGTGGAAGGAGGGGGCACACCCAAACCAGCCCTGCACCCCTCTGCAGCCCCGTGCCCAGGGGTGGGCACACCTGGAGGGATCCCAATACCCAGAGGAGCTCAGGCAGTGGCAGGGCACACAGGGGGCACATGGGTTGGACCTCCTCACCTAACCCCCTTCCCGAGTTGCTCTGAGATTCCCCTGGGAGTCCTGACCTGGGGCACTGGTGAGCCCCGAGGAGGTGACAGCAAGACCCAGCACTCACCGGGTGCAGTGGTGGACACAGTGGGGGCCAGTGTGCTGTGATCTCACTCGCTCCCAGGGCAGCCCCGAGCAGGCACCTCTCACAGCCACCCTCTCACCTCGCTGCACAAACTTCCTGGGTGCAGCCCAGAGTCCGTCCCAGCACTGGCCGCAGGCGGCAGGAGCCAATCCCGGCACCCACAGCCCCACTGAGCCATGGCTGAGCCACAGCCGAGTGGTGTCCACACCCCCTGCCAGCCCACCGGGGCCACTGGGTCAGCCCCAGCCCTCCAGAATCTGCACCCCAGCAGGGTCCCCACACAGTACATGGTGAATCTGCCTGACATTTTGTGACAGGCGAGTGGCCTGGGGGAGGATGGCTGTCCCTGTTCCTGTCCTCATGCCCTGCCTGGGGGGACACGCTGCCTCCTGACCTGGAAAGTGTCTGCAGGGGGGCAATCAGGCGTGGTGACAGCTGGGGACGGTCCCAGCACCAGCACAGATCCTCCTGCCTCCTCCCTGAAGCAGCTTTCTGCCCCCCTCTGCCCTACTCCTCGGGTCCAGCACTGCCCAGACCCCTGCCTAGGACCAGCCCTGCTGCCCTCGTACCTGTGCCCAGCACATGGAGGGCTCCCTGACTTAGCACAGGGGTGCAAAAATTCTCCCCAAACCAGGCAAAGGAGAAAAATGTCTCCACATCAAGCGCTGGAACTCAGTTCAGTGCCAGACACTCATTCCCGTGGCCAGGCCATGGGAGGGGTGGCTGTTGGGGCTCATGGAGGAGGACACAGCGTCCCCCAGCACAGCCGCCTGTGGCTGGCGTGGAGTCCCCTCCCCAGCACGGCCAGCCGGGCCGGGCACAACCTGCTGCTCCGCATTCCTGTGGCGCTGAGCCGCTGTGCTGGCATGGCCACGTTGAGCCGGGCTGTGCAGATCCGAGGTGAGCCAAGAGGAGCCACCCTCCAACAGACCCGAAAACACAGCAACATTCTCCGATGCCCCAAGCCCAGCCAGAGTGTGAGGATCTGAGCACTGGGCAGTGCCCAGCATGGTCCCAGCTCCTCACCCTCCTGGGGCGGACAGCCCAGCCAGGCTCACTTGGTGCACCAGGTCACCTCCTGCCTGGAGGGGCTGCTCCAGAGGTGTGCGGTTGTGAATGCCCCTCACCAGCTCCCCCAGCCCCGCTCTGCTGGCACGGGACTGGCACGGGACCAGCACCAACTCCACCACCCACCTGGATCAGCCCTGCGGCGTGGGAGCCTCCTCGGCACGGATCAGCTGCCACACTGCTTCTCCCTGTGCTCTTTCCAAGGGTATCCCGACGGTGTCCCAATGTCCCCACGCCTCCTGCTCCGCAGCCACGTCCTCCCCGTGTCCCCGTGGGATGGCGGCTGGCGGGCACCGGCGCAGCTCCGCGTGCAGCAGCCGCTGCTGAGTCAGCGCCGGGCGAGGACGCCCTCCGAGGCAGCTCAGAGCTCACACGGGATCGAAACCACGGGGCATTCCTCCATGCCAGGCTGCGTCACGCCAGCGTGACGGTGCCTGGTGACGTTCCAAGCGCCGGTTCAGCCCGCGGTGCCGGCTGGGCAGCCTGGATGCACACGTGGCCTGAGGTGCTCACACGGACAAAGCCGAAACCCTTTGGAATGTCACTGCCCACTGTGGGCAGAGGATCCCGGTGCTGTGTCAGGGTTTCATGGAGACAGGGACATTCCCAGCTCTCCTGTGAGCACCTCAGTCCCTGCGTGTCACCGGCACAGCCAGCTGGCAGGGCCTGCTCTGATGTGGAAAACTCGCCTTGTTTCCCCATCCACCTCTCAGCAAAAACTCCAAAACGTAGGAAAATAATCTGGATAGCAGGAAAGGAGGTGACACACTGAAGCAGGGTCACCAAAGCCACAGTGACCCGAACTCACTGGCCTTACCCCAGCTGCAGGGTGGTTCCTGCCCCATGGTATGGGCATCTCCAGTCAGCTCTGCATAGAGGGAATGAGCATTTGGCCCATGACATGGAGCTCAGTTACAACTCTGCATTGTTCAAACGGCTCTTGACGCAACACAAGGAGCTGGTGGAGGGAGAAGAGCCAAGGGAAGCACACAACAAACAGCTGTCTGGGAGCCAGAGGGCTGCCCTGAGCTCAGATCCGCACAACGGGCTGGGCTGGAAAATCCCTGCCCGGTCGGTAGGCGAGGGCTGAGCCCTCAGGCTGCATCCCCCCACGGCTGCCGAGGCTGCACGAGTGCAGGCAGCAGGCTGCAGGAGCTGCCTCGGCACGTCTAGCCCGTTGGAGCAGGGCGTTGGAGCCAGGCAGCGCCCCGAGCCTCGCCCTCCCCGGGAGCATCCTGGGACATGCTCCGGGAGGTCAGACTTCTGCGAGAATGCTCCCCCAGCACCTGGTGAAACACGTCCACCACTGCTCCAGGGATGTGGGGACAGTGTTTGGGAACAGAGGGACAGTTGGGTGCTGGCACTGCCTTCACTCTCACCTCCCACAGACACTCCCTCGTGCTGCTTTCCAGGACCTCCTGGATGGTAAGCGCAGCTGCAAATGAGCAAAAAAACATAGTCAGAGGCCAATTCCCCCCTGGAAGTACTGGGTGGAGGCAGCTGTGGGTGCCTGGTAGCAACTGCTGACCCATGGTGCTGGGCAACCCCACACAGAGGCACCCCCAGAGCTGGGAGCCCCCAACCCCTTTATCCCAGTGGGTGCTCACTCCTGGTGTTTTATTCCAGCCCCTTGCCATGTCCTGACCCAAGGCAAGCCACTGTCTGCTCCTGCCTCAGTTTTCCCAGCACAAGCTCTGCAGAGCTGCTCTAGAAGGGACATGGGGACATAATGGAGAGGCTCCCTCCGCGCCCAGCATCGCCCAGCTCTCCATGGGCAGAGCGAAGGATGCTGCCTGTACCCGGATCTCCCCACTTGGTCTCTGCTCAGGAGCCAGGAGCTGGGGAGGTGACAGATGGGGACATGTCGGGCACGGGGTCTTTGTCTGGCCGGTGGCGGCGGCACGGACCCGCAGATGGCGGCTGCCGTGGGGCCGTGGCCGCAGCCCGTGGCCAGGCGAGCGCCGTGCCCTGGGGATCCGGCCCTTTTGTTGGGGTCTCACCTCGGGCAGCGGCCCCTTCCCAGCCGCCCCCCACCAGCCTTTCAACTTTCAACTTGACCTGCTCCTTTCACATGGAAATGAGATGTAAATGGAGCTAGGGCTGCCAGGGTCTAGCGGCTCAAACCCGCCAGCAAGGTCCCCAAGTCTGGAGCGCTCATACCCACTCAAAGGGGGTGGCCAGTGGTCCCTGGGGTGAAGGAGTTCCCCCTTTCCCCCCAGCAATGGAGCAGCAGCCTCCCCCTGCCCAGGATGACTGTCTCCACTGCTCCCAGCTGGAAGCAGGTATTAGCTGGATGAGTCTAGCCAGGGTTCAACTTCAGGACTGATCCCTGCTCTCCAGGGCTGCCGATTCTCCCTTGCCCTCCCACCAACTGGACACCTCTATGGCACGGACAGCGTGCCCACCCTGGGGAGCTCCGCTGCACCCCCTGCCCTGCACTGCCTGCAACTGGGACGGGGTCACCAGTCCTGGCTTGTGAGGAGGGGGCTTTCCAGAGGGACGGTCGTCACAGCCCAGCAAAGTCCCGCAGGCAGGGACCACTCGGCTACCAAATGTTGCCATCTGCCTACGGGGCCTTCACTCGCATCTGCCGGGGGTGCAGAGGGGTGAGGGGCCGGGGGCCGGGGGCTCAGCTGCGCGGCGGGCAGGGGGCGGAGGAGGCACGGGCAGGGGGCGGAGAAGGCACAGGCAGGGCAAGCAGCACGTGTCGGGTGGATCTGGGTGAGGAGCGTGAAGGGACAGCATGGGGGTCCCGCACCCAGCACCCCCTCGGGCTGCCCTGCCTCTACCCCGCAGCCATTCGCCCTTGGGAAGGGTCTCACCACCGGCTGCACTGCTCTTTTGTGGTGCCAAGTTAAACACGGGAAAATTGCCGTCCCCTCTCTGCCCCCTTCCTGTCCCCATCCCCATGGACACACAGAGACCTCAGCTGCCCCGGCGCCAGTTCGAGCTCCCCGCGCCCGCTTTCCCTCATCACCTTGGTCCTTTCGCTGCCTTCCAGGTACCCTGGGCTTCTGTACTGGTTTTTACTTGGACGGAAGTAATTTTCTCCATAGGAGCCAGTGTGGAACTGTTTGGGAATTGTGCTGAAGGCTGATAACATGGGAGCGTTCGATTCTGGCTGAGCAGTGCTCACACAGCCCCAAAGACTTTTCTGCTCCTCACACCTCCCCACCAGTGAATGGGAGGGCTGGGGGTGCACAGAAATTAGGAGGGGATATGGATGGGACAGCTGCCCTCCTGGCCAAGGGATACCATGGACTTGCTTTCCCTATTAAACTCACTTTATCTCAACCCACCATTTTCCTCTCTTTTACCATATATTTTCCTTTTCCCATTCTGTCCCACATACCACTTGGGGGGTGTCAGTGAGCAGCTGCGGGGTGGGAGGCTGAGCTGCCTGCTGGGGTTAAACCACAGCAGCACTTCAAACTGTGACCAACCGCCCCGCCCCCCCCCCACGGGCACCCAATGTCCCCACAGTGCCAGGGGCAAGGGACATCCTTGTCCCCGCTGCAACCCGCGGTCCCGGCTGCCATGGGTACTCCCACAGGAGCTGCAGCCCCCCGGAAGGACAGCGACAGATACAGGCAGGGCAGGCAGGCAGGGAAGCAGGCAGGAAAGCAGGCAGGCGGGCGGGAGAAGGCAACTCCAGGTTTCGCAGGGCTGCAGCCCGCTCTCCCAGCGACACCCGGTGGGTGCTGGGGGAAGAGCTGCCATAAGCATCCTGGCGGGGTGGGTGCTGGGCTGGGACGCGGACTGGGAGTGCTCCTGGGGGTGACCCAGAGTCCGTCTCCTCACTCCTGTCGCTTGCTCCCGACTGGTGCAAGTGGCTCATACGCTGGCTCACAGCTTGGTCCCCACACTGTCCAGAGGTGGGACAGCTGCCACATGTGGGGGTCCTCGAGGGGCCCCGTGCCAACCCGAGACCGCGCAGAGATCCCTGATGGGGACAGGAACCGTCACCGGGTGACACTTGCACCTGCAAGAAGAGTCTGTGATAGGTGGGACGCCGTTCAGGCGGGGACAAGGGCAAAGTGCAGGACACCGCCAAGAATAATCACCCCCCCCGAGCCGGAGGCTCTGCCAGCTGGGGCCAAGACGAGGATCAGAGCAGGGCCAGTCTGTCACCCGTCCGCATCCGGAGGTGGTGACGCGCCGCCTCACGTCACGGCTCCGGCAGCCAGGACTGGCTCCCGCCCGCGTGGTGCTGCCTGTTCCCCAAAGCGCAGTGAGTTACCCTTGGGAGTTTGCCGAGGGAACGGTCAGACCGTAGCCCGCTTCCTTCCCGCTCCTGCTCCAGCCCCGATGCCTCCCCCCGGGGCCGGGGCCATGGGTGCGGTGTTGAGCCCGCCGGGCTCAGCCCCCTGAGACGTGAGTTTCCTCTGTCGGGCTCAGCGCCCCGGGAGAGGGCTGGAGACGGCTCTGCGGGGCTGCGGGGGGCATGGAAAGTGGGGACATGGGACGTGAGAGTCCTTCCCAGGAGCGGGATGGGAGCGGGCAGGGGATGCGTCCAGATCCCAGCTGACTCAGCTGGCTGGTACGAGCAGAGGCTGGGCTGCAGGTTGGGCTGCTGCGGCCTTTTTTTCCCTTGGCCTTTTTCCCGTGGCCACTCGAGCGTGCCGGGATTGCGTGAGACCTGGCTGGGAGGAGACGGGCGCTGCGTCGTCCTGCCCTGCACATGCAGTGGGAGGTACAAGACCTCCATTCCCAGCAGAGCTGATGCCCAGGCCACTCAGCCTCCAGGTGAGAGCCGTGTTTTCCCTGCACCAGGCTATGCTGAGCCCTGATGGGCTGTGCCGTGTGAGACGTGAGCTCGGGCAAGTTCAATGCCCTCCTGGCTACCGCACCTGGTGCTGCCAAGCCCTAGCCCTCCAGGATGCGACCAGGTGAAGCTCAGCAGATTCCACACCCAGGGCAGGAGGGCACAGTGTCATCACTTGCACGGAGCAGAGGGGTCCACAGAGTTTGCAGAGGGCAAAGGCATATTGGGCTGGACTGTGGATTCTGCACCCCCATGGCATGGGGGAGGGAAGCTGTTCTGCCTGCCTGCCCACATAGGCAGAGGTCAACAGGAGGACAGGGTCAGGGCTTGTGGGGCTCAGATCTTACTCCACCACTCATTAAAGTCTCTCCTCGCAGCACACCAGTGTCACCCCTGTGCCTGGGGTCCCAGTCCCGAGCCATGGCACTGCTCACCCACCTCCTTGCCTGTGCCTTCGGCATGGGGTCCTGGGTGGCTGTCAACGGGCTGTGGGTGGAGGTGCCTCTGCTGGTGACAGTGCTGCCGGAGCAGTGGTACCTGCCCTCCTACATCACCATCATCATCCAGATGGCCAATGTGGGACCACTCTTCGTCACCCTCATGAACCGCTTTCGGCCCGGCTTGATGAAGGAGGTGGCTGTTATCTACATGGTCGTGTTCGTGGGTGTCATGGCCTGCTTGCTCCTGTCTTTCCTCTGGAACCACACATCCGTCATCGCTGGGAAGTCCCACAGCATCGCCTTCCTGATCCTCACCTTCTTCCTGGCCCTTGTGGACTGCACCTCCTCCGTCACCTTCCTGCCCTTCATGATGCAGCTGCAGCCCCAGTACACAACCACCTTCTTCATAGGGGAAGGGCTCAGTGGGCTGATCCCTGCTCTCATTGCCCTGGGCCAGGGCTCTGGCATCTCCAGTTGTGTTAATGTCAGCTACGAGGTCAACATCACTGCTGGCAACGAGACCATGGAGAGCACCACAATCCAGCTGAAAACCCACTACCTCCCACCCAAATTCTCCACCCTCATCTTCTTCCTGCTCATGACTGCAATGATGCTGACCTGCTTGCTGGCCTTCTTCTTCCTCACCAGGCAGCCCAAGGTGTGGGAGCTCTCCCAGCAGCAGCTCTTTCCTAGCAACATCGTGCTGAATTCATTTGACCAGATCCTTGATGAGGTAGCTGACTCAAAACTGAACAGACACTGCTCGTGCTCAAAAGATCTCAAGGGACCTGGGGACATCCTGCCAGAGAAGATCTACTCCCTGACCAAGCTCACCTTCATCTACCTCCTCATCACCTGGGTGAGCGCCCTGACAAACGGGGTCCTGCCATCAGTGCAGTCCTACTCCTGCCTGCCCTACGGCCACACCACCTACCACCTGGTAGCCACGCTCAGCTCCATGGCCAACCCCCTCGCCTGTATTGTGGCCATGTTCCTGCCCAGCAGGTGGGTAGCAGAGTGCTGGGAGATGCAGCAGGGTGCACCTCAGGGGCTTCTGCCCTAGGAACGGCCCCTGTTTTTGCAGGGGACTGGGGAGAAGGCACTGAGTGGGAGAGGGTCTGTGGGGTACCTGTGCCCTGGCAGCACAGACACCCCAGGAATGGAGGATGGAGCCAGCAAGGAACCAGAATGTACCGTGTGTCTTTGCCACTCACCAGGGACAGGCTGGTGGTGTTCCCTAGTGTCACTCACATGTCCCTTGCAGGTCCCTGACCCTGATGGGCATCCTCACCGTGGCAGGGACAGGCTTTGGTGCCTACAACATGGCCATCGCGGTGATGAGTCCCTGTCCACTCCTCCAGCAGTCCCAGTGGGGCGATGCCATCATCGTAAGTCATGAGGTCCCTCTCACCCGGGGAAATCTCTGAGGCCACCCTTGGATCTGTCCCCTGTCTCCACAGCTGGGAACCCCCCCAGCCCTGCTGACCACTCTGCCCCCTGTGCTGCCAGGTCCTCTCCTGGGTGCTGTTCACCGGGACGCTCACGTACGTGAAGGTGATGGCCGGGGTGATCCTGCGGAGCTGCAGCCGCAGTGCGCTGGTGTGGTACGGGGTGCTGGAGCAGCTGGGCTCCCTCCTCGGGGCACTGCTCATGTTTCCCCTCGTCAACATCTACGGCCTCTTCAAATCCGCTGACTACTGCAGCCTGCAGTGCCCGGCGTGAGCAGGGCGGGCACCTCAGGACTGACCCTCTTGCCAGAATGAACTCCCAAAACCAGCGAGGCTGGGTGGCCGGGAAGCAGCCCTGGGACTGGGATGGCTGCAGGCGTGTCTCCCCACCAGGTTCTGCCAGGTGCCCAGGCAGCAGCAGCTCCGTGACTTTGTCCCCAGCCTGGGTACGGGGTGTCCCCACCACGTGAAAGCAATAGAAGGTGTTTGTTCAGCCCTCTGCCTTCCTGCTACCCGTGCCCCTCATGCTGAGGGGGCTGCCTGTGCCAGTGCCCCCCACCTGGGTACCTCTCAGCTGAGGACATTCCTTCCCCTGGGGAGGGGTCTGTCGCCGTTTGGCATTGTGCCCCAAAGCTCCCCGGGACCCTGCGGGTGGGCACGGCCCCAGCTGCACCCAGCAGCACCAGCAGCGTTCCCGGCGCTGTGCTGTGGCAGCTGCCCCCAGACAGGGGGTTTGCAGCCAGCTGGGGGGGAGCAGGGACAAAGGCAGCCATGGGGAGAGAGATGGCAGGGGGACACGGTGCATAGCAGCTGGGGAAACTGAGGCACGGTGGAAACGGGGGCATGTGCTTGACATTTGCCATCCTCTGCTGTGGCCCTGTCCACGCTTTCTGCTCCCTCCCTGCAGCCCTGTGCCTCGCTGCACCTCATCTCTGCCTGCTGCAACCCAAGAAGGAGAGTGCTGGAGGTGCAGAGATGGAGAGGGGCTGCAGCAGAGCCCTGCACTGGAGCAGTGTGGGCACAACGCCTGTCATCGGGGGTGTCACAGCACCAATGCCAGGGTTGGGCCACCTGATACCTGACTGTGCCCTGGCTGTGCTGGCCAGGGCAGGGGTCAGGTGGGCACCAGGGCATGGCAGGTGTGGGGGGTCAGGGGGCAGCGACAGCTCCGGGATGGGACAGCACCCGTGCCCCGCACGCGCCTGCGCCCCTTCCCTGGGGCATGAGGCAGCCGGGCCTTTGTCCCCGGCCCTTTGTCTGGCATCTGCTCTCTGTGCCGGCGGCAGCACCAGACCACGGATTGGAGCCACTTCGGGGCTCCGGCTGCGGCCCGGCCGCCTCCAGAAAGGACGCAGTTGGAATACCTAATGGCCAGCAGCCTCCTGAGCTGGCAGTGCTGGGGGTCCTGCAGCTGAGGTGGCAGAGAGGGCAGGACTGAGGGCAGCACGCTCTGACCCCCAGCACCACTGGGCATCCCCTGGCAGCTCCCGGCTGACCCCATAGCCCCACGCATCCAGGATCCACGGGGAGCTGAAGACCGGTGGGAGATGTGGGGGCAAGTGGGGCAGGTTTTCTCATTCTGGGAGTGGGATGTGTCTCTTTGTGGGGAGACTCAGAGCTGAAGCAGGGTCCTGACCCTGCTCCTCCTGCTCCCGAAGAAGATGGTCCTGCCCTTGGGAGCCCCCAAAACCACTCGCCCACCATACCCCTGCAGACCCCTCCCTCTTGCTGGGGAAACAATTGCCTCCGATGGGAATTATTTCCATACAGCTGCTCAGGAAGGCACAAACCCGTCGGAGGAAGGCTGAGCCTTTCTTCTGGTGCTGCCCCCCTCCCCACGGCAGCGGGGGCAGGTTTGGGGGGGCCCAGGCGCTGCCGTCAGCGCTATCAGCTCGGCAGGGCTGGCTGCGGTTATTACCATATATTATCGCAGTCCCCTGCCTCCGAAAGGAGCCGGGGCTGCTCCCCCTCCCAGCCCTCCCTCCTCCTGCCTTTTACACTTAATTACCTCCCTTATTACACCGCAGCCTGGAGAGAGACAAAATCCCAGGGCAGCGGGCGGGCGGGCAGGCAGCAGGCAGCGGGCAGGCAGCGGGCAGGCAGCAGGCAGTGGGCAGCAGGCAGGCAGCGGGCAGTGTTCAGGCAGGCCCAACTAGGGCGTAAGTAATCATCCGTTCTGCAAACATGCCTTCCAGGAGAGAACCAGCACACGCACGGATAAATAAATCAGGGAGCAGAGGCTGGGAGCCCGGGGTGTGTGTGTGTGTGTGGGATGCCGGGAGCAGCCCAGCAGGCGATGTCCCCCAGGGCCGCAGCCCTCCGGGAGGGGTGACCTTGAACTTGGCAGCGCCCTGACGTCAGGGCAGTGCTGCAGGGACAGATGGGGCTCATGGTGCTGCCAGTGAGAACTGGCCAAGCACTGCAGGAGTCAGTGGAGAGACCCCAGCCCTTGTGGGAGGCAGGCCTGGGACCCACAACCCCAGGAGTAGGGTGAAAAGATGCCAGCCTATGTGGGGAGCAGCCCTGGGATCCTGTGGGATGTGGAATGCTGCGGATGAGGGATGCTATGAGCTATGGGATGCACTGAGCTGTGGGATGCTGTGGGACACAATGGGATATCAGACGCTGTAGGATATCAGATGCTGTGGAATTGCTGAGGGCTGTGGGATGCTCCAGGCTGTGGGATGCTGTCACACAAAGCAGCGATGCAGGGTTGGCTCCAGCCGTGGCTCCGGGCATGACTGAAGGAGCGGACATGTCTGCAAGCAGGCAGGCTCACAGTGCCAGCTGTAGGGGTGCTACTTTTGGCTTCCAGACCTGGTACCACATCCCCAGCCAAAGGGGCTGCTGCCTCCCGAGGCTGGAGGTGCCAGGGCTGCCCTGCACCAGCCATGCCAGTGCTCTGCCTGCAGTGACAGCTGAGGGACCGTCCTTATTAAGTGCTGCAACACTGTAAGCATTGCACAGAGCTTAGGGAGAGCAGGGCCTGCTGCCAGCCAGGTCATCATGTCACCCACTGGCCCTCAGACAGCACAACTCCAGAGAGAGGTATCCCGGACCACGGGCTGCCTGCAGCGGCAAAGGGAACGGGGGAAGTGGGAGTGGGGGCCCCGGCAGGGAACAATGCACTGCCACGAGCCCGGCTATTGTTGTGGCTGCGAAGGTCATGGTGCCTCCCAGGGACTGGGACGGGGACATGGGAAAGGGAGAGAAGGTGGGGAAAGGGACAGGGAAAGAGGGATGAGAACAGTGAGCAGGGATGGGGACAGGACAGACGTGGGACAGGGATTTGTACATGCTTGCAATTTAGGTTTTTGATATGAGGACAGAGAACAAGGGACAGGGGAAGGGACAAGGGAAAGGGGTCAGTGGAAAGGGACTGGGGACAGAGATGAGAACAGGGAAGATGGATGGGAATAGGAACAGGGAACAGGGAGCAAAGACAGAGAAAGGAGAAAGGGTCAAGAAGCAGGGACAGGGACAGAGGACAGAGATGGAGATAAGAGGAGACAAGGGACAGGACAGGGATCGGGACATACATGGGGATGGGAACAGGGATGAGGACTCCCACCCTGCAGCCCCATCCTTCCCTGGCCCTGGGGGCTGGCGGCAGGGAGACAAAGGCGGTGGGAGGCAGCGGTATGTCCCACCTCCCTGTCCCCCCGTGTCCCCATTGTCCGTGGCCGGGGTGGGGGGAGAAACACGGGGGAGGGACCAGGGACCCCACACTGCCGTGATGCCCGGGGCGCCCGGCGCTGCCGGCGGCTCGGGGGGCTCCGGGGGGATGCCGGGCGCGGCCGGGCGAAGCGGCCCCCTCCCCCCACGACGGCTTGCCTTCCTCCCCCTCCTCCCCCCCGTCCTCCCCTCCTCCTTCTCCTCCTCCTCCTCCTCCTCCTCCTCCTCCTCCTCCTCCTCCTCCTCCTCCTCGCCGCCCTGCCGCCTCCCCGCCCCTCGCACTCGCCTCCCCGCGCCTCTCCGTGCGCACCGCCGGGGCCGAGCGCCGGGGCCGGGGCGGGGGGGGCCGGGGCCGGGGCCGGGGCCGGTGCGGCGGCCGGGGCCGGTAGCGGTGCCGGTACCGGGGGTGTCCAGCGCTGCCCGGCCCCGCCATGCCCCGCTCCTTTCTGGTGAAGAAGCTGAAGGCGGAGGCGTTCCCGGCCGCCGGGGCCCCCGCGCCCCCCTACGCCCCCCTGGAGCCCCCCTACACGCTGCCCGGCCCCGCCGCCGGCGATGGTGAGTGCGGGGCCGGGGGTCCGGAGGGGCCCCCCCGCCGCTATTGTCTGTGCGCCCGACGGGGCACCGGGAGGAGACACAGGGGAACGCGGGGCGGGACGGGCCGGGGGTCCCCGCGTTGTGTCCCGCGGCGGGCGGGGGGTACGGGGTGGGGGGTGTCATCCCTCGTCGTCTTGTCCCCCGCTCCGGGGCCACCGGCCGCTGTCGAAGTTGGTCCTTGGGGAAACATCCCCTGCGTGACAGCGTCAGCCCCGTGGGCAGCCCCGAACCCCCGCCCCCCGCGCAGGGAGCACCGAGGTGGGCTCCTTCCCACGACGAGTTTTGGGGGGCACGAAGCAGCCGGGCTGCGGGGGCGGCGGGGGGCGGCGGGGGGTGGCAGCCTCGCCGTGCCGGCGGGTTTCATTGTTCACAGCGGTGCCCCGAGCCCCCCTGGGAACGCGGTGGGGCCCGGTGCCCCCCCCCCCCCGGGGCACGGGGAGCAGGTGGGAGACAATAGGGGGGG
This sequence comes from Acropternis orthonyx, assembly GCA_035583155.1. Taxonomy (NCBI): domain Eukaryota; kingdom Metazoa; phylum Chordata; class Aves; order Passeriformes; family Rhinocryptidae; genus Acropternis; species Acropternis orthonyx. The sequence continues at coordinate 7,384,635 of JAWWEU010000053.1, read as the reverse complement.
CACCCTCGCCGCAGCGCTGGGAGAGGTGTGAAGGACTGGGCTGGGGGTGGCCGGGGTTCTTGGAGCCCCATCCTGCGGGAGGAATCTGGGGTGGACTCGGAGTCCCCCGGGCTCGGCAGAGCCCCGCGACGGGGAGACCCAGAGAACTGCCCTGGAAGGGAGGGTCGGCGGGGGGTCACGGGGCTCCATTCCGTAGGCTGGGGAGTCCGGGCTGCTCGGGAACCGGGAGACGGAGCTAGATGCGGGAATGGGCCTGATCCAGCCATGCACGAGCCAACATTGCCCAACCATTTCGGTGCCTGTCCCCCCTTTTCTAGTGCTTCTCAGCCCTTGGTGGGCCTTTGAGGACCGGGGTTCGAGGTCCGTCTGGCCTGGGGGTCCTCTGTTCCCCCCTCATCAGGAGCCAGGATTCGGTGGGGGAGGGATGCGCTGCAGCTGGGCAGAAGCTGCCGACGCTGCTCTCCTGGAAATAACCTTGCTGCATGCTCGGAGGCAGCGTGAGAAATTGCTGAGCAGAGCGCTTTCTGCACAGCCCGCGCTGTCAGCACGGCGCGGGGGACGGGGGGGCCCGGCTCTGCCCCCCGCCCCGCACCGCACGCAGCCCCCTCCCCACCACAGGCATCCCCGGCAGCCACGGGACAAACGGCAGTGGCTGCTTGCCCCAGGCAGAGGATCCTGTGGGTGCTGACAGGGGATCTGGGTTTCGGGGATGCTCTGCCACGGGTGTCCACGCTTGCCCCACAGCATGCACGGGTGAGCCCAGCTGTGCACCGACCCCAAACCTCTGTCAGCCCCTCTGTTACCAACAGCGGGGATGCGGCCTCTGAAGCAGCTTGCAGGGACCAGTGTGCACAAGGCAGGGGACTGCTGGGACCAGTTTGGAAGTCCTGGGGTGCCAGCGTGTGCCCCAGGGTTGCTGGCCCAGGGGGAAGGAGGCTGCACTGCTGCTCTCACTGTGACCTTCATGTGACAGGACGGAGGGACTCGGATGCCAGTGCGGCACCCGATCTGACACAGGTTGGGAGTCCCACATACAAAGCAGAGTCATGAGCAGACCTGCACCAATGTCACATAGGGGTGATGCCAGAGGAGTGGTACCCAAGCCCCACTCTACACCTGGGGGGCTGTGTGTCCCCCTCCTTGGCAGGAGCCCAGGACACCAGTGCTGCTGCCCTCCTGGTGCTGCCCCATCTCCCAGGAATTGCCCCTGCAGGGACAGCTAAGGGGTGGATGGCTTTCCCAGCCCTTTTGCTGGGGAAAGGGAACCCAGAGTGACTTTGTCCCCCTCATGCTGGTTGCCCACGGAGCAGAGCTCATTACCGGCATGGCCACGGTGAACAATAAGGCTTCCAACACCGACAGCTGTCTGGCGGCTAATGGCCCTCGGGGGCTGCCCACTGCCGGGGCAGGCGCAGCTGGACCTTCCACGGCCCCATCCCCAGTTCCCACCGCTGCGGGATGGGACCCATCCTGATGACAGATGCAGACAGGAGCCAGGGTAGGATGAGGCAGCTCCAGTGCTCAAGTGACTCAGCGGGGACAGGGACCAGTGTGGGAGGGACAACCCCAGTTCTGCACCTCCAATGGGCAATTTTGGCTCATGTCTTTTCCCCTGTTTCTGGTGAGGCTGGCCCGGAGGGGTGGTGACCCTGCTGCATTGTCCCCACAGGGTACCTCCAGCACTGCCTGGCACCAGCTGGCTACGACACAGACAAGAAGCAAGGTCTGCCGCCACCACCACCAGACCCAGCCTACGCACCCGGCCATGAGGAGTACAGCGATCCCGAGAGCCCCCAGTCCAGTTTTTCTGCCCGCTACTTCAACGGGGAGGCAGCGGTGACAGACAGCTACTCCATGGATGCCTTCTTCATCACGGACGGCAGGTCGCGCCGGCGCAGCGAGAGCCAGCGCCGTGGCAGCCACCGTCACTCCTGCCCCGAGTGCGGCAAGACCTACGCCACCTCCTCCAACCTCAGCCGGCACAAGCAGACCCACCGCAGCCTGGACAGCAAGATGGCAAGGAAATGCCCCACCTGTGGCAAGGCGTACGTCTCCATGCCCGCCCTGGCCATGCACGTCCTCACCCACAACCTCAAGCACAAGTGCGACGTGTGTGGCAAAGCCTTCAGCCGGCCCTGGCTGCTGCAGGGCCACATGCGGTCCCACACCGGGGAGAAGCCTTTTGGCTGCTCCCACTGCGGCAAAGCCTTCGCTGACCGCTCCAACCTGCGCGCCCACATGCAGACCCACTCCGCCTTCAAGCACTACAAGTGCAAGCAGTGTGAGAAGACCTTCGCCCTCAAGTCGTACCTCAACAAGCACTACGAGTCCGCCTGCTTCAAGGGCTCCGAACACAGCTGTGCAATAGGGAACTAGGCCCCCAGCCCACTGTGGCACATCCCCATTCCCATCTTCATCCCTGTATCCAATCCCCATCCCATCTCAGTCCCTGTCTCATCCTATGCCTGTCCCCATTCCCATCCACATCCCACCCTGTCCCCATCCCCATCCCATCCTGGTCCCAGTCCCCATGCCAGAACTCCTGCAGCTGCAGCCAGCCAGTTTGAAGCTGTGCTGAGGCTGGAGGACATATCCCTGTAGACTCACTCCCCACCTGGGAGAAGGATACCCCGCTGCTCCCTGGGAAGGGGGTACCCCGCAGTGGGACCCAGCTCCAAGCCCACAGGTCCCCGAGCCCCCCCTGCAGCCAGGCAGGTTTCTCTGCAGGGGACTCACCTGGGGACCTCTTCCAGACCCAGGAGAGACTTCCTCTCCCAGCTCGTGACTTTCACCTTTATTTATTTAATTTATTACTATTATTTATTTAGAGCTGCTGCTTCTCATTCCGGGAGATCCCGGGGGAGAAAAGACACTTTTCTGCTCCCCACCAGGAGCATACCCTCCCCTTGACCCTAACCCTGATGGGACCATGGGTTGGTGCTACTGCCAGCTCAGCAGGACTGACGGCCGCTGAGACTGACAAAGGTCAGGGCTGCCAGTCACCCTTGGAGGCTGGGGTCCCTGCAGCCCACCACCCAGGGCACCCTGCTGCCCCCCTGCCCTGTGGCACTGTGTTCATCCTGGCACTGTGGCTCCGCAGCCCCGGAGTCAGGGGAAGAGTGAGGGGCTCCCAGCACAGATCCATGGGACACATCCTCCATCGGCTCCCAGCTCCTGGCTTGGCCAGGCACAACTGGCCCCTGCCACAGTGATGGGCTGAGAAATAGCCATCCGCCCCAGGCAGGTGCAGCCCCCCTCTCGCCGTGCGAACGGCTGGGCTGGCAGCTGGGCTGGAGACCCAGCCCTGGGGCAGGCAGCACCTGAACCCTCAACCGCCCCCCATATGCCCCCAACCCTTGCCCAGCCCCCTTCTCCAGCCGGCTCCCGGCTCCCTCGCCATTGCCCCCCGCCTGCGCTCAGGAGGAGGGGGGTCAGAGTAGCCGTAAAGTTTGGGTGAGTCTATTTAAATGTTCTTATTTATATTATTTATAACTTATGCTTTTCACTATTTATTTGCCAAGACTGGCCGGGCCGTGCCAGCGCTGGCTCGCAGGAGGTGGCAGAGCTGCAGCAGAGCTGCCGTGCCCAGGACACAGCCGCAATGACATGGACGGGGACAGGACCCCCAGAGCAGACCGTGCGGCGGGGCACGGGGAGGGCACGAGTTGGCCTGGCAACATGGGCTCCGTGCCCTGCAAGCCTCCCCCAAAAGGCAAAGCCCTTCTCCTTCGTCTTCCTCACTGCCGCGGGCTCCTGCTTTGCTCCGTGCCCCGTGCCAGCCTGGCGGGGACAAAGCAACCACTCTATGCAACCACCCGGCGGAGCATCCCCGCACCGGCCCCGGAGCGAGCGCCGCGCACGGCATCCCGGAGCGGGGCCCGACCCACGCCTCCGCTTCCTACCTCGGGCCGCGAGCTGCCACAGCCCCATCACCCTGTGCCAGTCCTCGACACCTCGGGGCTCACCCCGGCACCTCACGGGGCCGCACTCGCGCACCCCCACACCGTCTTCCTGCGCCGTCTTCCTCCCTGCACCGTCTTCCTCCCCGCCGCCCCGGTGCCCGCTTTGGTCACGGGCTCAATGGGGATGTCCCTGCCATGGTCCTAGCTGCCGTGGCACGGTGATCATGCATCCGCACCCCACGCAGGGGACGAGCATCGCCCCAGCCACGCAGGCACCCCACGGGGCTTTCCCCCGCGATGCCGATGCCATTCCACGGAGCACGGCGTCCCGCGGCCGGCAGGCTCGGAGCACCGCGCCGCTGCCCCTCTCTCCTGTAAATAGCAGATACTACAGCAATAATTTTCCGTGCATGATAGATTTTTTCTGCCAGGTTTTGTACTCGCCAGCCCCAGTACGACAAGTCTACTGAGACCCGGCCGCCCGCAGTATTACTTGTAACGCAATTCAGGGATATAAAAGGGATTTCTGCCACTAACCACGTGTCTCGGGGGATTTGTGCCGCCGGCGGCAGGTGGTAGCACTCGAGCTGCCAGCCTGCCCATCCCACGGTGCCCTGTGCCCACACCCAGTCCTGGGCTAGAGCATCGTGGAGACAACTGCCCCAAACTGAGGCGTGATGTCCTGGCAGACTGCTGGGAGGGGGTGGCTGAGGCACCCAGAGCATCCCATGTGGCCCTGCCAGCCCCGCAGCCCATGGGCAGCAGCCAGACGATCCCCTGCCCTGAGAAGGTGGGGAGGGGTTATGATGCCATCCTGCTCGTGAGAGCGCCGGGGGCTCTGAGCACGGCAGAGCGCTGACCTGGAAGTAAAGCGGTGTGTGAAATCCCGGCAGCAGGCACAGAGCCCTGTGGGCAGCCTGTGGGGGGAGCCTGGCAGTGCTCACACACCCCTGGGGCTCCACTGTGCTGGATGGGGAGGATTCGGTGCGCAGATTTTTTTTCAATTGGCATCCACTCCCTTGGGACGTGGTCTGGAGTGGTAAGAATAACCCAGCAGAGCGCCTGCTCCCAGGGGCAGCTGGTGCTTCTGCCCTGCCACCCCTCTCCCTCAGCCTTCCCCGCATGCGAGTGACAGAGGGGGAGGGCAAATTATTTTTGGCATCCAGCTTGTCAGCAAAGGCCCTGCACTCCCAGTGACATCAGTGCAATCATTCACCTGCAGAGTCATTATCAGAATCACTCTGCGAAGTACTGATCCCAGAGCCTCACCAGCCCATCCCTGACCACCACTAGCATGTTTCTGAGTCAGCTGTGGGGCTGGAGACACTCCATGCCCCCCAGGAGCCAGGGTGAGGGCCCTGGGAGCAGCCACTCATCAGCATCATGACCCCACTGTGGATCCTGGGTGCCCCACTTGCAGCAGCTGGTGGGGTGGGAGACCCAGTTCTTTCTGGGAGCCTTTCCCCATTTAGGACACTGGTCTGAAGAAATGACCTAGAATCATTCAGGGCTGGAACGCCACGGTGCCTGCCCAGCTGCAGAGCATCAGAGCATTGCTGCTCAGCTCTGGGGCTGTGTCATGCCTCCTCTCCCTCACCAAGGACCCTGCAGGCATCAGCGTAACAGGAAGCGGACTTTGGCATGAGGATATGTTCCTGGTACAGCCAGCCAGGCAACTTCCATGAGGTGCTGCAGAATGGTCCTTAGTGCACCAGCATGGCCAGGTGGGAAAAGAGACCCCCGAGCAGCTTTCAGGGTGGGAGTCAGGACAGGGACCCCTAGCACCCCTGTTAGGGGGCTCAGCTGCCACGTGCTGAGGAGTGTCCCACGGGGATGAGGAGCTGAGGGCAGCCCTGACTGCAGCCTCACAGGAGCAGGCAGCGGGCCAGTTGGCTCTGGCACCCGTCCCGGCAGCCTGTCCTGCCCCTTCACTGTGACTCTGCAAAACAGTGGGGCGGTGGCAGTGATGACGATGGCTGGGCCAGGAGGAAGCAGAGGGGCCCGGCTGGGCGCTGCACTGCTCGGGACAGAGCGGAGAGCTCGCCGGGGCAGGACGGAGGAAGGCCGAGGGCGGCTGTCAGCCACAGCCATGGCCGAGGCCGATGACCGGAGCATTCACACACAGCATATCTCGACCGTACACAACGTGCCCATGCGTGTCCTCATCCGGCCCATCCCGGCAGAGCTGGAGCCTGGGAAGGTGCAGAGCCTGGTGGAGACCCTGCAGGTGAGCAGCCCCTCCTGCACCTACCCGTGCCACCCGGGGGGGCACTGCTGGGGAACCTCACAGCACCCAAGCACAGGGAGGTCGGGTAGTGTCAGGGTGGGTTGAGGGTGCCGGGGTGTGTTGCCCTTGGATGTCTCTCTCCTTTCCCAGGAGGATCCCGAGCGGGTGCCCCCCATCGACGTGCTCTGGGTCAAAGGCAGCGAGGGCGGTGACTACTTCTACTCCTTCGGGGGCTGCCACCGCTTCGCCGCCCACCAGGCACTCCAGCGGGAGACCATCCCCGCCAAGATAATCCCCTCCACCCTCAGTGACCTCCGCACCTACCTGGGCTCCTCCACGCCCCACCTCCGCTAGTCCAGCACCCCGAGGATGGACCTGCTGCCCCTGCTGTCCCAGTTGGTTCCAACCCGGGAGCCCCCAGGAGCCCCTGGTGAATATGGGGTCAGCCATAGGGGGATTCCCGGGGTCCCTCCAGCAGGGATGGGACCAGGGTCCCCCAACCCTGGAGGCTTCTTCCCGGGGTCCCTCCAGCAGGGATGGGACCCGGGTCCCCCAACCCTGGCGGGGGTGGGGGGGGGGCGGTCCCGGGGTCCCTCCAGCAGGGATGAGACCAGGGTCCCCCAACCCTGAGGGGTTCCCGGGCTCCCTCCAGCAGGGATGGGACCAGGGTCTCGCCCGTAACGGGAGGCGCGGCGGGGCCGGCAGGTGGCGCTATTGTGCCACCGAGCGACCGCGGGGACGGGGACGGGACGGGATGAACCAGGACGGGATGAACCGGCTGGGGTGGGATGAACCGGGACACGGCTCAGCCGGGAATAGCTGAACGGTGATGGAACGGGCTGAACCGGGGCATGGCTCAACCGGGAGCGGCTGAACCGGGACGGGAGGGGCTTAACCGGGGCACGATTCAACCGGGACGGACTGAAGCAGGACACACTGGAACTGGGACAGGTCACAGCCCCGTCCGAGGCACAGATGTAACAGGAAGGGATACAGAAGAACCGGGAAGGCATAGAAGCAAACCGGGACGCGGCCGAATCAGGACACAGCTGTACCGGGAGGAGCCACAGCTGAATCGGGCATTGCCAGTCCCCCGCCCTCCCACAGCGACTCTGGGCTCACCCTGTGCCCAGATCGGGGGGGGACCCTGGGCTGTGCCTGCCCCAAAAACGTCTGCTCCATTCCTGGACACATCCCGTGGTGCCCCTGTCCATGGGGGACAACCTTCAAAATGCTGGAGTGGGGGACACCTGTTGCTGCACCTGGAATAAAGGTGATCAAACACCCTGCAGCTCTCGGGCCTGGTGCTGGGGTTGGGAGCAGGGATGCAGTGATACATCACGGCACAGCACAGCACAGGATGATGGCCTGGCACCAGCAAGAGTAGTGACTGCAGGCACATGGGGCAGAGACAGATGCTGTGCAAGGCGATGGATGTTCTGCAAGGGGATGAGTGCGGTGCAGGGACAATGCTCTGCCAGACCGCCCTGCCATGCATCTGAATTCAGTCAGCTCTGGCTGTAGGAGCACATGTGTTCCTGCCATGCTGGGATGATGTCATTTCTGCAAGCATCATGTCATCAACCCATGTGCAGGCTGGAAAAACCGCCCCAAGCATCCCCTGGGCATCTCAGCGTCCCTCTGAGTCCGGAGCCTCCGTTCAGTGAGGGGAAAGGCTACTGACTCACCCACCACACCATGAGTCAGCAGCAGGACTGGGACAGGAACCGCAGCCGGACACTTCTGCCTCCTCAGCCACGTTGCTCCCTGGACAGATCCTGTCCTCCCAGGGCAGAAAAGGGCTGGGAGAGGGTTTGGAAGGAGGGCATGGCCCCCAGGCAGTGGCTTTTCAGTGTAGTGTGCATGGCAGGAGCTGGCAGTGCTGGCATCGGACAGGGCACACTTCACAGCTGCCTCCACATTTCCGCAGGATCCACTGGGGAGGAAGAGCAGGGGGGACTGGGGGTGCTGGATGAGGGAAGGGACCGGAGGGAGACCCTGGTGCGGCAGAGCTGCATGTGCCACATCAAAGTGGCTGTGTGCCGGGAGGAAGCCCTGCAAGCACTCACAGAGAGCAGCCCTGGCCCAAGGCTCCCTGATGGGCCATAAATTTCTCTAAAGAATTGTGGCGTGCTAAAAAGTTTCCTCTTGTTAGAGAGCAGGGGGGTGAAGGGAGGAGGCAGCAGCTCCTGCAGCAGCTCCTGTGGCAGTGTGGACATTTCCAGGGTGTCCCCAAGAGGGTGTCCAATGACAGGGACTGGTGTTTGCCCAGGTCCTATGTGCCCCCAGTGCTGGGCATCTCACATGGACTCTGCTCACCCCTCTCTCACAGGTTTGTGCCCCTCATCCCTTGGATGAGAGACAGCTCAGCAGAGCTAGGACTCCACAAGTGGAAATGAACCGAGATCCTGCAACTCCTCTCCCTGCACCCCATGGGACCTTCTTCAACCTGGGAGACCCACCACAGGATCTGGTCTTCCAGACTGCCATCCCGTGCAAACAGTGCCAGGGGTCTGTGCCAGCCCCAGGGTGCCTTGTGACACTGCTCTGAGGGCTTTCTAGTGCCAGCTGGGAACCAGGATGAAACACTGTGTCCAAGGTGCTGTGTGAGCATCTCCAGGCCTGATCGGTGCATCCCTGGGACTGGCATGGTGCGGGCTGCAGGAGCTGGGGCTGCTGGTTCCACAACCCCCTGGCTGGCATGGGAGTGGCTCTTGCCAGAGCCTGCAATCCCTGCGTTGCCTCCATCCATCCATCCTCCACCTGTCCCCCTTCCCTCTGCCTGACCCGTGGGGTCTCCGGTGTCGCCGGCTGACAGGCGATCCGGCTGCTTCCAATCCATTCGTTCCAGGGCAGGAACAAAGGAGCTTTGTGGGCTCCCCCCAGCCCAGGCTGAGTGGGGGGGTCCCAGCTCCGGAACTGGGACAGACTTCCCCTCACGACAGGCATGTAATGCCTTCCAGACCGTCAGCCTCAGCCCGCAGGTACAGCCCAGAGGGTGGAGGGGGCTTGGTGCTTCCCACACTGCCTGGGGACCCACTGGGTCACCCTGACACAGCCCTGATCCTGGAAAATGGGAAAACACTCCTGCTCCTCCACATGTTTCTCAGGGTCTGGTGCCTATTAGATTCTCTGACTGCTCCTCCCCACCCAAAGGGGCTCCAGGAGCTCCCAGGTTTGCCAGCCCTGGTCTCCCAGTGTTAGGGAGCAGGGATAGAATCCCCTAGAATGAGACTCCAGCCCCTCTGGGCTCATCACTGGCCAGCTAAACTCAGAGGATGCATGTGACCCCCCCTGGGCAGGGCAGGGTTCTGGGATGGGGCCCCACAGCACCCCAAAATTGGGGAACCACAGGCAGAGGGATCAGTTCTGGACATCCCCGAGCACCAAGGGCTGGTCAGGGGCTGTGGGCAAGCAGGGCCAGGCAATGCCCTTGGGGGACTCAGTGGAATGGGATGGGATGGGGAAGGATATGATGGGATGGATGGGATGGAATAGGATGATATGATAGGACAGGATGGGATGGGGTGGATGTGATATGGTGGGATAGGATATGATTGGGAATGGTGGGATGAGATGGGGTGGGATGGGGTGGGGTTGGATGGGTCAGTCCAGAGCTGCTTCACAGGGGCTCAGCAGGGTCAGGCCTGGTGTCCTGGCCGCCACATGTTCCAGCATTGCTGCAGGTCTGGAATCCATTTGCCTCACCAGCCGCAGTGTTTTCCCAGCAGGGCCAGAGTGGCCCCGCAGGGCTGGGGGCAGCTCTGGCCCCGGGCCCATCTGCTCCCTGTTTATTTTCTTACACTTAACTATCACCTCGAAGATAAACACTCCCTGGAGTGGGGGCAGGGGGCATTTCCCTGGCAGCGGAGGCAGGACCAAGCCCTTGGGGTGCCCAGCACCCCGACCCTGCGATGCCCCCCCCGTGTTGGAGAGCCTGGTTCAACTGGGGTCAGGGCTGCAATCCCATGCTCAGGCCATGTCCCTGCCATGCCATGTGTCCCATGCAGGGTCCTGTGCATGCCTGACCCACCACCCAGTGCTGGCCTCTGCCCAGGGGTCAGTTTGTTTGGCTGGATCAACCGGGAGAGCTGCAATGCCAAACCCCACCGTGCCCTGGCACCCCCTCAAGCCGGCGGAAGGTTTGTGATTCCGCAGCTCCGGCTGCGCCTCGTGTTGCCTGGCTGAGTCAGAGCTGAGGCTGCAGTGGTGGGGGGGCCAAGGGGGTCCAAGCATGGGAATGCACGTCCTGTACCACACGCCTGCCAGGCAGCACAGGAAAAACCGGCTGCTGCCGTGCGTCCTCCCACCCCACGGCCACAGCATCCGCAGGCAACTGGAAAGGCAGGGAGCCAGCAGCAATCCCTGCTTCCCATGGCTCCTGTTGGTCTCTCAGCCACAGCTGATGGCTCTTTCTGTCCATCCATCCTCCTGTGTGCAGGGTCTGGTGAGGTGGTGGTCACATACACCCGTGATTATTGTACACATCCATGCACATGTGCCCATACACGCCTGGATGCACAGATGTGTACAGCTGCATGCCCACACATGCACACCCATTTTCTGCCCCTGCCCCTCACTGAGCCATCTCCAATGCCTGCTGCTCCTTCCCTGCCTGTGCCCCACCATGTCCTGGACCCCACTGCAGCAGCACAGGCCACCAGCACCCCCTATACATGACTGTGCCCTCCAGAAAAGCCCTGGGGCAGGTCGGCTGGGAGCGGGGAGTGGGTGACTCCCCCCCAGCCTGCCCCTGTCAGCTGGTGGCCATGTGTGGGGTGTGCAGCTGAGTACACAGCCCCTGCCATCCGTCTTGCCGCCTGTCAGGGCCGGGGGCTGCTGTGGCCCCCCAGGCACAGCCCAGCGGGACACAAGGGTGAGAGGGAGGCAGACAGAGGTTCCTTCTCTGTGCTGGCACCTGCCTGCTCCCTGCCTGTCATGCCAGGGGTTTGCCCATCCCCACCTCTGCCCCTGGCACTGCCTGCACATGCTCTTTTGCAAGGGTCTGCACCTGGACAGGGGCTATAGAAGAGGGTCAGGGTCCCTTGTGGGGACTGATGCATGGTGAGACACTGCAGACCCCTCCATAACCCCAGCCCCAGCAAGATCCCTGGCCTCCAGTGCAGCCCTGCCTGCCCCCAGCAGGACCCCCACCCTGGCTTTCTGCCCCCCCCACCGTGTGATTTACAGGCTCTGCACAGGCAGACAAATGGCAAAGGAAAACAGCGCAGGGGGGTCCCCCCCGGCTGGGAGCTGCCTGTGCCCCCGCAGGGGGCAGAGGGGCCGTTTGCTCACAGCCTGTGGCACGGCAGGCAGTGAAGTGGTGCCAGTACCAGGCAGCACATCTTCCCCGGCCATGGGTCAGAACCCACAAGCCCTGGCACCACTGGGAGAGCCTTGAGGGGAACCCAGCATCCAGGAGCCCCACCCTCCAGCTGTGGGGTTTCAGCCATGGGACACTGTGGGACATGATGCTACCCCATCACACATCCTCAGGTCCCCCTGTTGACCACCTTGTTGTGGGCTTTGCAACATGCCTGCTTCATTCCCTGGCCACCGTCCCTGCCCTGGCAAGCCCCCGGAATTTTCACCAGCATCCCCCTCTAGCTGTGGAGACTGCAGCTGGCACTGCCAAGCCCTCTGGCCAAATTCCTGGCAGCCCTGGGACCATCCACCAAGACCCACGTCCTGCCATCCATGTGTCTCTGTCACTTGACCTGCTGTGCCAGGAGCATCATGGAGGAGGAGGAAGGGGAGGAAGGCAGGCAGGAAGCCTCCTGCCTGTTTCATTCAGCTGGCTGCCCCCCTGCCTGCTGCTGGGAGCACTGGGCTCAGGGCTGGGGAGCTGAAGGTAGAGTGGGACCCACACAGACCTCCCTGGTGAGAAGGAGCAGGGGTCACCATCACTGGTAGTATTGAGTGTCCAGGAATGACCAGGAGCCACTCTCGGGCTGGGGGACATCCCCAGCCCTGCCCAGGACACCGGCAATTCCTGCTGCTGCCAACTCATCTCTCCCCTCTCAGGAAAAGACTCCGTGTTTCCACTGCCGGCACACACCTTCCTCCCGGGCGGGAGGAAACACTCCTGGCAGTGTTGCAGGCAGTGCTGCCCAAGGCTCTCCGTGTCCCCTATATCCCCTCCCGTGGTGGGCAAGGCAGGGTGCCAGGCCCTGGGGACAGAGGGGCAAGGGGTGCATCCCTGCAGGGCTGCCTGCCCTTGTTGCTCCCTGCCTGCCCTGGGCATCCTCCTGGGCACAGAGCCTGTCCCAGTGGAGCACAGCAGGGTGTAGGGTATGTTCCCCACTGGCATCCCCTCTGTTAAATACCCCCGGTACCTGCTCTCAGGTACCTACCCTATCCTAGCTTCTGCACCCCATGTTTGCCCAGTGCCACCCTGCATGGGGCGCAGGGCAGGCAGGGGACAGCTGGGCAGAGGCTGGGGACACACAGCCCACGGGCTGGCACGGTGTGTGGCATTGCTATACATGTGCCAGAGCAGTGGCACAGAGAGCATTTGCCAGGCGGTGACCCTGGCACTGCCACAGTTCACCACTACCGTGGGCATGACCTGGAGCCTGGCCCTGGGGTCAAGGTGCCCGTGGCCAGGCCAGCGCGCCAGAGCGGGGCCGGGCCGGTGGCCAGAGCCAGCGCTGGCTCTCGGGGCTGGGGCGAGGACGCTGGCCGCTGGCCACTGGCCGCTGGCCGGAGCTCGGGGGGCCGGCTGGGGGTGGGCTCCGGAGCCAGCCCCTCCCCGGCCGTATAAATCGCGATTCCCCCCGCAGATAGCCGTCCCAGCCCTGCTCGGCTGCCGCAGCGGAGCGGCAGCGGGAAGGCGTCCGGAGCCGGCCGTCGCGGCTGTGCCGGCGGGGGAAGGCTCCCCGCAGCCCGGGGGGCTCCCCCAGCAGGGCCGGGGGCGCGGGCGGGCACCCCACCATGGCCTTCACCATGCTGCGCCCCGTGGCTGCCCGTGTGCTCTACCCCGACCTCAGCATCCTGTCGGAGGACGAGGAGAACCGGAGCGAGAGCGACACGTCGGACCAGTCGTTCGGCTGCTGCGAGGGCGCCGAGGCTCGCCGCAAGCTGCCGCGGAAGCCGGGGGCGATGGTGATGGTGAAGCAGAGGCAGGCGGCCAACGCACGGGAGCGGGACCGGACCCAGAGCGTCAACACGGCCTTCACCGCCCTGCGGACCCTCATCCCCACCGAGCCGGTGGATCGGAAGCTGTCCAAGATCGAGACCCTCCGCCTGGCCTCCAGCTACATCTCCCACCTGGCCAACGTGCTGCTGCTGGGCGAGGGCTGCGAGGATGGGCAGCCCTGCTTCAGTGCCATCTATGGTGCCAAGGGCGACCTGGACAGCAAACAGCCCCGCAGCATCTGCACCTTCTGCCTCAGCAACCAGCGGAAAGGGGTGAGCAGGGCGCTGGGACGGGGGTGGCTGGCCTGAATGGGGCAGGAGGCTCAGCATGTCCCCAGGGGATGGAGGGCAGCAGACCCTGCCTGGGCTGAGCAGGGCAGGAGCCTCAGCATGGCTCAGCGAGAACCACAGACTCTGGCTCCGGCTCCCGCTGGAGGTTTTGGCTGCTCCCGGCCAAATCCCGCTCGTAGCCGTACGCCCACAGCTCCAGCTCGCGTCAGAGGGCCGGGCTGCTCCCCCACGTCCATCCGGGCTGGGAGGTCGCGGGGGCTGAACAGTCACCCCAGAGCTGGCGGCAATTGGCTGTCCCAGGGGACACCAGAGCTCATCACAGGCTGACCCCATCCCCGTCCCCATAGTCATCCCCATCCCCATCTCCATTCCTAACCCTGCCAGCCCACAGACACCGTGGCAGGGCTGTCCCCAGCAGCTTCCTGATGTGATGGGGACAGGCAGGGCCCAGCAGACACACCCCGAGCCAGGCCAGGCAGAGCTCCCCAGCCAGTGTCCCCATGCAGGGCCTGTCACCAGCACTGGCACTGCTAACCACACAGCCGGGGAGCTGAGCTGGGCTGTGGCACAGCACCCCTGCCCTGCCCTGCCCTGCCCTGCCCTGCCCAGCTGACACTCCCAGCACCCTGCGGCTCAGGGGGCACCTCTTCCATGGTGAGTCCATTCTGCTGCCCATGCCAGGGCCCTGGGTGCCCTTGACCCAGGGTGGGCTGTGCAGGGAGGGGCTGCAGGGTGAGGGCCTGGTAGCCCTTGGAAGGGCTGTGAGCAGGGGCTGCTGAACCCACCACTATCTCCACAGATACTCAAGCTCTCCTACATGTAACACCAAGCAGCACAGCCATGGGTCATGCCTTGGATCTTTTTTGATTTCTGCTGCTCCATTTTTAATTTCTCCCCTGCTCCTGCTGCTCCCTCAGCAGCTTCTTCAGCCCTCCTAGGGGTCCTCCAGGCCCGGTCCCTGGCACCCTCCAGCCAGGGCTCAGCTGTGACCCTGGGCTGCTCCCCACATTTGGAGTCAGGGGGCTGGCATGGTGCTGGACACCCAGGGATTGCTATGGAGGCACCAAGGTCAGGGATCTTCTGGCATCCAGGAGTCTGGAGGGCAACAGCAGAAGCTGGGCTGACACCCAGCTCTGTGCCTCCCAGCTCTGGGGATGGGCTGGAAAGGGGCTTTACTGACCTGGAAATGGGCTGGGCCAGACTGAGCTGGGCTGGAAATGGGCTGTACTGGGCTGGAAATGGGCTGGGCTGGGCCATGCTGGGCTGTGCTAGGCTGAAAATAGCCTGGAACTGGGCTGTGCTGGGCTCCACTGAGCCATGCTGGCTTGTACTGGAATGTTCTGGGCTAAATCTGGGCCATGCTGGTCTATGCTGGGTTATACTGCGCAGTACTGGACTGAAGTTGTGCTGGTGTACTAGGAGGTGGGGCTGAGCCTCCTCATCCCAGCCTGTACTGTGGGTCTGTCTAGAGCTGTGGGTCTGCCTGGGGCTGTGGGTTTGTCCTGGGGTGGCACTGGCCACAGGTCTGAGCCCAGCAGCTGAGCAGCCGTGAGGGCTGTGTTCTGCAGGGTGACAAGGCCATGGGAACCCACTTCAGGGGGCTCCACTACAGCACCCACCTCTCATTCACCCACCCAGCTGCTCACCAGGCATGGCCCCATCGTCTGTCTGTCTGTCTGTCCATCCCAGGCAGCACTGAGCCTCCCCATGACAGCAGCACTGGCCGTCTCAGCGCAGGTTTCCGTGCAGGAGTCGGTGTGGTGGACAGTGGGCAGGAGCGGGTGCTCCCCACCGGGACACCCCATGGTACCTGCAGCTCTCCCTCCTCTCTCTGCAGGGCGGTCGAAGGGACCTCGGGGGCAACTGCCTGAAGGTGCGAGGGGTCACCCCCCTGCGAGTGTCACGGAGATGAGCCGGGGTCCGGCAGCACCCGCCTGAGACAGCGGCAGAGCCGGCCGGAGCCCACACACACCAGCCCAGAGACCGCAGTGGGGAGGGAGGGAGCTGAGCCCAGGCTGGCACCACACTGACACTGGCCCTGGGGCTGCCAGTGGGGTGGGAGGACGCTCCCGTGGCCGAGGCTGCCCGCGTGGGGCAGGGCCGGGGAGGGGGGTCCCCGCGCCCCCGGGGCTGGACTGGAAGGGGCCCGTGTGTGGCCGGCGTCGAGGCGCTCCAGGGGGACAGTGTCACGGCCCTGGGGACGCTGGTTGTGCACGTGCAGCCGCTTGAAAAATAAAACCTTATTTTTCTGATGGGCCGGTGCCTGCCTGCTGGCCCGGTGTGCGGTGAGGTGGGGGTCCCTAAGATGGCCCTGGACCCCCAGCCCTGCACTGCTGCTGCTCTGTGCCACCGGAGCCAGTGCAACCATCCCAGCTCTACCCACGGCTGCACTCCTGGGCCACAGTGGGATCCATGTGGGGTGAGAATCCCAGAGGACATATTGTCCCCACATCCCCAGGCCCTGATGACAGCTTTGGGCCTGTAAAGGTGCTGCGGGACGGGGATGGCATTGCCAGCCCTGTGCCACAGCCATGGGCACCCAGGCAGCGGGTCAACGTTGGTGTCCCTGCCTTTGTGCTTTTCCTTCCGCTTGGTACCTCATGACTGGTGCAATGTCACCACCACCATGACTGCCACCACTGCCACCAGCATCATGACTGTCCCCCCTACTGTGACTGCCACCACCGCTGTGACTGCCGCTGCCGCCACAATGGCCATGTGGAGCCGTGCATGGTGGGGCTGCAGGCTGCCGAACCTGCACGGGGTCAGGTGGGGACGGGAGGGGTTCCCAGGCCAGACCCCCCCATGGGATTCTGCTTGAGAGGGCCGGGCTGGCTGGACGGTGTGGAGTGTTGAGCCTGGGAAAGGTGCCGTGCCGGGGCTGGTGGCTCCCAGGGGCCGGCACGTCCCAAGGAGCAGAGACAGCTGTGGATGGGGCGGCTGGGGGCTCCCCTCAAGGGCTGAACAACCGGAGCTGCCCCATCTCCCTGGGTTCCTGGAGCCAGCACGGAGCAGGGGAAGCATACTGGGGGTCCTGCTGGAGCCTGCCCCGGGCAGGGAGCTCCTCTGGGAGCCCACAGCACCTCTCGGCCCCCCGCTCACCGAGGTGAGCCTGCCCCGGGCTCCCTCCCCCGGGTTTGATTTATGGAGCTGACAGCGCAGCGCAGCTGTGAGAGCTGGTCCCAGGCAGGGACCGGGGTGGGTGGGAGAGGTTTGTTCTCAGCGTGGCTAATGTGTCCCAGACCCCAATAAACAGCCGTGAGATTCTCCAAACAGCCCAGGACACAGAATCCCTGCCCTCGGGTTTATCGGGGGGCAGGGGCAGCAGGGGGGGCTGCGCTCTGCAAACAGCCCGACTTGCACATGAAAGGGGACCGACCTCGTGAAGTGGTGGCTCCAGAGCTCCCCAGGGGGCCAGCAAGGGCTGGTGGTCCCAGTAATGGGGGCACAGCAGGTCCCAGCACTGAGTGCACGGGTCTCAGTGTGTCCCAAGCTCTGGGTTGTGTGTCCCAGGGCTGAGCATCAGTGTTCCAGTGCCAGCAGCTAGAGCCCCAGCAAGCTCCAATATGAAGACTGTGAGTCCCAGTGAGTCCCAGCACAGAAGCTGTGCAACCAGTATGCCCCAGTGCCAGGGACTAGGGCCATGGCAAGCCACAATATAAACGGCCATGCATCCCAGTATGTCCTAGTGCTGAGGCTGTGGAATCCATCATGTTTCAGTGCTGGGTCCACAGATCCCAGCACACTCCAGTGCCAGGGGTTGGGGCCCCAGCAAGTTCCAGTGTAATAGCCCTGGGTCCCAGTATGTCCGAGTACGCAAGCTGTGCACCCAGTAACTCCCAGTGCTAGGGCTGTGCACCCAGTAACTCCCACCGCTCAGGCTGTGCGCGCAGTAACTCCCAGTGCTGGGATTGTGGATTCCAGCATGTCCCAGAGCTGGGGCTACCGATCCCAGCATGTCCCAGCACTGAGGCCATGGGTCCCAGCGTGTCCCAGTGCCAAGCCCGTGGGTCCCAGTGCATTCCAGCCCCTCCCAGCACCACAAGAGGGAAACGGTGACTCAGAGACACTCTGAGTCTGCGGGACTGGTGGGAGCTGAGCGCCCCTTTGCCCCACACGGGGTGAGTGCTCTGGCCATGGCCACTGATCACCCACAGCCGCCACAGCCCCACACCGAGCCCAACCGTGGTGCCTCCCGCTCCCCTCCCATCCTCTCCCCTTCCTGCGTGCAGACACCCTTGGAAAGGCTCTTGGCCGCTTTCTCTGAGACAGGAAGGTGTCCCCGAGTCTCAGGAAGGAAAAACACTCAGTGCTGAACCCACAAAGACCGTCTCTGAGGGGCCGGGGCTGGAGAGGCTCCAGGCCTGACATCACCTGGGAACTGGAACCAGAACCGCAGCTGCACTCTGCGCCTGGTATTTTTTTATTTAACTTGTGTTTTTAAACTTTCTTTTTATAGATTTTTATTTTATTATTTTTTTTCCCCTTTCCTTTCTCCGTTCCCCTCCCAAATATTTCAGGCTCTCCGCAGGCTGGCCAGCCAGGCTGGAATGCAGCAGGGCTGCACCCGTGGGTGCTGAGAGCTGATGAGCTGGTGGGATGGATGAGGCCATGTCTGGCTGGGCAGGAGCTGCTGGAGTCATGGGCAGAGGGTCAGGGGGAGGCTCACCCCACAGTGATGGGGGGCCAGGACCCCATAGCCACCGGCACCAGGACAGGTGGAAAGGGATCTGTGGCTGCACAGGGACTCAGGAGTGCCTGTCTGGCTGTGGGGTGTGGAAGGATGAAGGGCAGAGGGGTCGGGCTGAGCCTGCAGCCAGTGGACAGTACTGTTGTCCTGACCCACTGCCCCGCAGGATGGTGCAGTGGGGTTAAGCCATGTCTGAACCTGAGTCTGAGCCAACTGAAGAAGTGGAGCCAGCCAGGGATAGAGGACACAAAGGCAGATTCCAGCCCCAGGATCCAGCCCTCATCAGGCCTTGTATTTTGGCAACACCTTTGGGTACTACCTGGCCCTCACTGGGTTCCCCTCAGAGCAAAGGCTCAGGATAAAGAAGCCAACGTGTCCTAAAGTAAAGCTCAGCCACTCACTGCCAGGGGAATCCTCCCTGTGGCGGTGACCACAACAATCCACCGATTACCACAGGTCACCCCCCTGCAGGACCAGGGGGGAAGGGACTAGGAAGAGGCCCCCAAGGTCTAGGTGGCAGCAGGTGAGGACAGGGGAACAGGGGGCTTGTGGCTGTGCTGCCCAGGGCAGGGTGAAATGAAGGACCACGGTTGGAATTGTCAGTCAGGGATGGGATGGGACGGGATGGGATGGGAGGGGATGGGATGGGCAGACCAAGGGTCAGTGTGATGGCCACCACGCTGGAGTGCTGGACAGTCCCTGCCTCCCTGTGCTGGCACAGACCCCACCAGCACCCTGACACAGTCCCCGGGGAAGAAACAGAGCAATGGGTCTGCCTGAGACACCTAAGACATCTGCCACATCCTCACCATCCCAAGGGATGCACAGCCAATGTCCCACACATCCCAGGGGCGCAGGGACACTGCTGTGGGGCTGCCACCGCCCCACCACATCCCCCCCCCACACACCAGACCCCTCCGAGCCATCCGCCCCACGGGGACCTCGTGCCGGCCACGGTCCCGGGGGACACAGGCCCCGCAGCAGGGACAGGGTGTGAGGCCGTGGCGCGGGGTGAACACCAGGTTAATCTCCCGCTGGAGCTTCCCTCCGCAAACAATAAGACAATGCCCGGCCGGGGCCGCCTGCGTAACCAGCGGCGCGGAGGGGAAGTTGTAATATTTGGATTTAGCACTCAGTAAATTAAGGAAGAAAAAGGAAAAAGCGCTGGGGGTAATCAGAGCGGGGCTGGCCCTTTGCCCTGCCCCACGGCCAGCAGCCCCAGGGGGCTCAGCCCAGCCTGGGGGCAGCAGCTGAGCAGGGCTAGAGGCAGTCAGCGAGGCTGGGCACAGCTGGGAGAGGGCCAGGCAGAGGACAGGCATGTCCCCACCATGGGGACACCAGCCCGAAGGGTCATGGCTCAGATCTCCAATGGGGCTGCAGGCAAACATCTCCTGCCACACCAGAAAAAGGATCTGGGCCAGGAGGTTATTTTAATCCAGACCTCTTCATGGGAAATAAAATCCTATTTCTGCAGCTGGGGTGGCTGAGCAGGAGAGGGCCCAGGGTGGGGGTGGTCATCTCCTGCTGGCAGTGGCTGGCAGGGGGTGACAAGGGAGGGGGCTGCCCCCTGAATGTCTCCCCTACACAGCCCCATCCCCAGCACGAACCCTGCAGGGGGCCCAGCTCCCTGGGATCCCACGCTCCACCAAACAGGCACCATGATTGGAGAAGGGGCTCTCAGTGGAGATGGGGAAGGGCTGTACTGTGGGGGACCGCTGTGAGGGCCCAGGGCCAGGGGCTGGGCTTAACCCCTCTGAAACGTGGCGGGGGTCCCACCTGCCCGCAGTCCCCTGCCTGCCCTGGCCCCACCGGGCAGGGGAGCCCGAGGTTTGGGGGTGCAGGGCTGGAGATCACCCTGCAGCCTCTGAGCTGGGGTCTTGGGAGGGCTCCATCCCCCCCGTGTGCTGTGCCCCGGGCTTCCCCCATTTGGGGCCCGCAGGGTGGGTGCAGTGCAGGGCTGGCAGGAGGGCTGGGGCAGGTGGGGGAGAGGTGACAGGGCGGCAGCAGCAGCGGCACGGGAAGGCCTTCGGGCCTCGCATCAGGAGCCGTTATCAGCGGCAAATATTCGGGCAGGTCCCAGGGGGGACCTCCAGCCCTTCCCCTCCACCTACCCCAGCGCTCTCCCGCTCCAGCCCCACGTCAATGCCGCCGCGAAGGTGTCGGAACAATCGCCTGACAAAGAGCTATTTTTAGGGGCCGGGGCTCGGGGCTCGGATACTGCCCGGCCGCTGACAATGGGGGGAAGGGGGCCGGGCTTCCCCCGTGACCACTCGGCAGCAGAAGGACCTGTAAGATTTCCTCGATGACCCAGGCCTGTACAATACAAGGAAAGCGCGAGAGGGAGATACCCCCGCCAGGACGAGCTGCTCCTTTACCTAATGGGAGTGACCCGGGGTGAGGGGCTGCGAGGCTGGGGCCAGCGGCCTCCCAGGGGGGGAGACTCCCACCGCGGGAGGGAATCCTGGCCGTGCTGCCGTATGAAAGGGCACAGAGGTGTCTTGGGGGGGAGTCAGTGGGGTGCAGACACTGCTCAGCACAACCCCCTCCCCTCCAGGCTGGCTCACAGCCCCGAGCCAGAGCCTGGACGCGGCGGGATGGCAGTGCCCAGCGCCCAGGGCTGTGCGTCCCGAGGCAGCCCTGCCCGAGGAGGGCTCGGAGCAAGCCCTGATATTCTTCCTGCCCCAACGGGGTATCCCCTGGCTCAGCCTGCGCCAGAGGGCTCGGTGGCCCATCTGCTCTGGCCAGTCCTTGAGGGGAAAAAATTAACGTCCCCAGCTGCACGGCAGGAAATTGAGGCTAAAAAAGGCGAACGGCAGGCATGGGGGGTCATGGGGGGGGCTGGAAGAGGTCAGGGCTCAGCCTGGCTGCTGGCACAGCACACACGGCAGAGCGACGAGCCCCTTCCACCAGCTGCGGCTCGGGCACCGCGGCGGAAAGGCCAAGAAAGGGACGGGAAAGGCCGCGGCAGGGCCGGTGTACGGGCCGGGGCAGGGCCGGTACCGGGGCCGCTCCGCAGGCCGCAGTCGCCCCCTGGCGGCGGCCCCCGCGCGCAGCCCCGCTGCCCCCGAGCGCGGCCCGAGCCTCTCAGCGGTGCGTGGGGAAGCCGACACAGCCCTCGCCGCCTCCCCTCGCCCCGAGAGGACGCACCGGGACACGGAGCAAGCCACAGGCCCGGCCCGGCCCCGCTCCCCGCCTCACACCCCGCGCACTACAACTCCCACAGTGCCCCGCGCCCCCCCTTCCCCTGCGCACGCCCCCGCGGCGCGCGGCGGGGCCGCGCTGGGCTTCCGTTTCCGGCGCGCCTCGCTGTGGGTCCCTGCGGCGGCGGCCGAGCCTTGTGCCTCCGCCATATTGTCTGTGTGCGGCGGCGGCGGCGGCGGCCGCGCCAGGTACCGGCGGCGGGCGGCGGGGGCGGCCCGGGGGCAGGCGCTGCCCGGCCTCCCGCG
>JAWWEU010000053.1:7327476-7362735 GCA_035583155.1 Acropternis orthonyx | reverse complement strand
GGAGCGGGCGGGCCCGGCGCGGCGGGGAGGGCGGGGGCCCGCCGCCTGCCCGCCCGCGGAGGGGCTGCGAGCCCCCGGGGGGAGCGGGCGGGGGGGGCCGCCCCCTCCCCCAGCCCTCCGGGCTCGCACGTTCGGGCCGTGTAGGTGTTATTGATCTAAATTTCCCGGTGTTGCCTCTCCCCCGCCCTGCCCGGAGAGAGGCGGGGGGATGCGGAGGGGCAGGGAGAGGCCTGCTGGTGCTCGCTGCCACCCCCGGCCGCGCAGGGACTCCGTTCTGGGCCTTTCTGGGCGGAGGGGAAGGTCGTTCCCACGGCTTTCCATGCCGGTGTCTTCTCTGGAAGCAGCGGTGGCCAGCCCCGTCCCCGCTGTAATCGAGTTCATTGTGCCTTGGGGGCAGCGAGCTGTGTGTGGCTGTTGGTAAAATGTGCTTTGTAAGTGAGAGGTCAGATGAGATTAGGGAACCCCGTGTGCGTTCAGATCACTTTTATTGTTTCTTACTAAGGGCTTCGGGTAAAACCAATAAACTTTGGATTATGAACACTCAGGGGAAGTGGAGGGGCAGGCAGCGATCTCTGCTCTCTGGTGACGAGTGAGAGGACCCGAGGGAACGGCTGGAGTTGTGTCAGGGAGGTTTAGGTTGGGTATCAGGAAACGATTCTTCCCCCAGAGGGTGGTCGGGCACTGGACAGGCTCCCCAGGGCGGTGGGCACGGCCCCGAGGCTGCCAGAGCTCCAGGAGCACTTGGGCAAGGCTCTCAGGCACATGGGGGGAGTGTTGGGGTTGTCCCGTGCCGGGCCAGGGGCTGGACTCGGTCCTGGTGGGTCCCTTCCAGCCCTGGTACCCCCGAGAGGGGTCTGTGGTGGGCTGGGGGTTGTGCTGATCGAACCTGACCCTGGGCTGGGGCCTTGGGGAGCTGCTCCATGAGTGCCAGGCTGTGAGAGTGGGCACTGCCCGTGTGTCCAGAGGGGGCTGTGCCCTGTGCTCACCTGGCTCCTCAGGGAAGCTCCATCTTCCGTGTACTCTGCAAACGGCTCAGGAAGAGCCCCCTGAAAGGGTTCAGGGGGCACTGGGCACAGGGCTGGCTGTTCAGAGGGAAGCAAGTGGACGTGCAGCGTTTGTGCTTGGGGCAGGGGGGGATTTCTTGGTTCTTGGAAAGTGCTCTCTCTTCAGAAACAGAATTGCTCCCTTTATTCAGGCCCAGGGGCAGTGCCATCCTGCCAGTGGACCTGAGTGTTGGGTGTGAGGGGCCAGTGTGGATTGTGGGGTCAGCATCAGCGGCGTCAGGGGTGTTGCTTGTCCCTCCCTGTGCTGTTCCTGTGATGTAGCAAAGGTTCTGCTAGGAGAGGGGAGGCTCAGTTTGGGCAGACTCACGGCAGGATTTGGAGGAAGTGTGACCCTTGTCCCTTAACTGGGATTAGTTTCTGCATGTTCTGATTCCTACATCACAGGGCAGTGCTTGGGTAAAACATGCCAAGAGTGGTCCATGCTCTGTGGAGACACGTGCTGTGTCTGTAACTGGAAAATGAAAGCTGGAGTGGGGATGTCCCATCCCACGGACATGGCAGGTAGCAGTCTGCCCTCAGGAGATCTGTTCATGCTTTGCAGCCGGAATTCCAGTTCTTTGGATGCCTCCAGGCAGGGAGGGGTTATTGTAAAGGTCGAGGCCTTTCCCTGAGCGTCAAGAATGTAGATATTTGGTGGTAAGCAGTAGTTCTTCCCTTTCATCTAGGCAGTGGGGAGAAACTTCCTTTATTTCAGCTTTCTCTGGTGGTTTATGGCAACACCGGGTAGTATAATTTCTGTTGTTAGTGAAAGCTGCTGTTCTCTGGTTCCCAGCGTGGGTGGTGGTAGAGTTGGATCGTGCACTCAGACCAGAGAGCTTGGCCAGTCAGTCACCTGCTGCCTGTGAGGAGGTGAAACAGGGTTGGGGAGGGGAACATCATCTTGGCCTTGGCTGCAGCAGAGGAGAGATGGCTCATGCAGCTGAAGATCTGGATGGTGTGCAGTGGGAGGGAGCAAAGCCCTGAGCATGGACAAATGTGGGAGTCAGATTCTGCAGGAGAAAGTGGAGACTTCCAAGCAGGATGTTCAGAACAGGTTCTTTGGGTTTGGCAGAGCTCAAGAGTTCACAGATTGAAGGAAAGTGAGGCTTGTTGAACGTTGAGAATATGGCTCTTCCGAAGAGGGATAGTAAAACTAGCAGTAGGTTCTAGTAAATGTGGAGGATGTTGGATCATGGAATGTTTCATGATGTTGAGGTTTGTGCAGAGGCCATTAATTGTTTGCTTAAAAAAAGCTGGTGAGATGTGAGAAGGAAGATGTAAACCTGGGAGTGGGGATTACTGAGAAAGGACTTGGTGAAACACCATTTCCTGAGGGTGAGACACGGAGAGATTTTGGTGTTTGAGATTTGAGGCAGGTTAGGTGCACTGGTGTGGAATGGGTTGGAAGCAGGAATCTTGTGGAATACAGGATACAGAAAGGTGGTTATAGATCTGTGGAGTTTTACAGAAAGACACTATAAAAGGGACAGTGTCCCAACTTTTCCCAATTTTATTAAACAGTGGTTGTCCTCCTAGCTTCCACTTCAATTCTTTTTCTCCATTTTCTCCTTACAGAACTAATTTTCTCTTTTTAGCTTTCCCCACGTCCTCTGAGGAATAAGGGAAAGGAAGGCAGGAGAAGGAAATGGGTGACATTGTGGTGGTGTGATTAATTTCATGTCACATTTCTGAAGAGGCAGGGATTTATTTCTGGGTTACCAGACCTGTCACCTCCACTGTTCCTCCATTATGGAATTGCTTACATTAAAGTATCTGTTTTAGAAACTCTCTGGCTGAGATTGATGCCATCTTAGATCTTATTGTCCCTTAAAGGTCTTGAGGAGGGGGGGCGGGGTGGGGGGAAAGCCCAGATTTTAAGATCAGGAAGGACTGCTGTGACTCAGTCTGGCTGGAAAACACTGATTGCAGGACAACTCTTGGATAATTTTTCTGAGCTTGGATATCTCCTTTCAGGGGCTTCCAAGAGCTGACTTCCATGGAATTTACAGAATGTAATTGGAGAAAAGGAGTTCTCCTTTGGACCTAGAAAAACTGCTTGGAAGAGGAGGCTGAAGCTTTCTCAGCTGGTGTTAATGCTGGGTCTGAAAGCAGAGTGTTTTTCCAAGCTGGTTTTAGAAACCTTTTGCCATCAAGGTGCCAAACTAATGCGTCCATAGGAAAGGTTGATGAGAAGTGAGATTGCTGATGTGGTTATAGGATCAGGGATTCATGGATATCTTGTGTTGGCCAGGTATCAGTAGTAGATGAGCAGCAATGTGAGCGTGGCAGGAGTCTCACCTGCTCCTGTGTTCACGCTGTTCTGGACAGCTTTATTGAAACAAGTGGTTTTATCATCCATTTTATGCTGCTTCTTTGGGAAGCTGAAGAGCAGAAGGGAGGCTTGGAGTTCTTTGCAGACTTGGTACCACCACAGACCCACGTTTGAAAAGTCACACCTTCAATAATTCTAATTTTCCACAGGGTTTGTTTCTCAGAGTTACGTCCTTCTTACAGAGTTCTAGTTTTTAAGGAATGTGACCATTTGCAGGGAGGCGGTTTCTAAAGCAGGCTGCCCAGCTGCTGTCCATGTAATGGCTGGAACATATTATGGCAATTCATTCAACATGAATGGTGAATTAAATGTGTACTAGATGGAAGCAGAAAATAATTTTGAGTCAAGGCAGAATTTGGCTGCAGGTTTCCCATTGGATAGTCCTGTCTTTGAGTGTTAACAGCAGTCCTAGAAAATTGGAAGTTACTCACTCCATTTTTGCTGAGAAGTAGGCTCTGCCCTTGCACCTTTTGGAACAACCAAAGGCTAAATTAGCCCTCTTTTAATTAAGCCAAGCATAGGGAGAGTCCACTGTGCTAACACAGAATTACATGCCAGAACTTGCTTTCCCTGCGTGGGAAAGGTCTTGCCGTGGTGGGAAGAAGAGCCCCCAGTTCCTCCTGCTTGTCCAGGGAGGCAAAATGGAGCCTCTCCCTGCTGTTACCAAAGCCCTTGGAGAAGGCATTTTCTCAGAGCGTCTTTGCACGCGTGTGTGTGAGTTGTCAGAAAATCTTTATTTTTAGTGTTCTGAAAATGGATGAGCGTGGACACGCACAACAGATTAATTTCCAGTGTGGGAAAGCAAGAGCTCCTACAATGTTCCTTCTCTTACAGGCTCCGTTACAGGTTTTTCTGCCTGTTACCTGTTGAATTCCAGCCTTTCTTCCACACTTCGTACTCCGGAAGGAAAAGCAGGGGGGTTTGCTCACTGTGCGGCATCCAGATTAATTTCAATTGAGTTTACAAATTAAGTTACAAGTTTTGGCACGGTGGCTTTGCTGGAGGATTGCAGGGTGCAAAGGAGGATGCTGTGGGTTTGTTTGGCATGGCAAGGGTGGGTTCAGCGTTTGTGTCCCCAAGGGTCGCACTGGTGAGAATGCAGTGCTCACCAGGCTTCAGTTCATTTCCAAAACACTGGGGTGAAATACTAAAATCTTGGTTGGTACATTCACATCACCTCCAGTGCTGGGAGCCAGCAGTGGTGTTTATAGAGTTCTAACTGCATATAAAATTATGTATATATATCAGTTTACAAACCCAGCACTGGGATGTTGTGGTAGGGTACCCAGGGCATAATAGATACTGATTGCTGGAGTTTAATGGCTGTTTTTCTCAGTTTGATTTTTGGAATGGTTGTAGCTGGGCTCATCTTGTGTTAATAATGATGAATTTTTAGAGGATTATGTCAGAACTTTACTTTCTGGCAGGATTTTGCACCCGGTGGTTCTTGCTGAGCCTGCTGGATGCCAGCTGAGCAGTGGAGATGGTTTGTGGTGCATTGCTTGCTCCGTGGAGCAGCTGATCACAGGGATTTCCTGAAGAAATAGTTGCATGCAGCGTAACTGGTTTATGCTTTGGCTCTGGTAGCTGTTGCTGCCTCTGGGAATTGCAGGATCAGTTCAACTGGAACTGTATAACTTTTACAGATGGTTGGTACAGGTCAGTTGTCTGAGTTCTGGCTAAATCCCTCTCTGTACATGAAACAGAGTTAAATCAGCTGAATGATTGGCCTGGCAGTACTCTGTGCCTACTAATTAATGAGGAAAACAACTGTGTCACTTAGCAGCAATTAGAGAGGTAGAACTTTCCAGGGGATGCTGCCAGTGGAACCTGATGTCAGCTGTGAAGAGCCTGTAGTGGTGCTGAAACATTCCCCTTTGTGAGCCTTCAGGAAGAGTTTCCCTGGCTGGGATCTCAGAAATGGTAGTTTTGGTAACTGTAATACTGTCTGAAACTCCAGCAGTAGGAGCTTTAGTTTTGTTAGTGCTCTTGGAAGAAAAAAATAATTGCTTCTCATTGAGGTTGTGCTTTGGCTTTAGGGCAGACCTAAAGGGATGCACTTCCAAAAAAACTCCCCCATCTTTCCTGCACTCCCTGCTTGGCCTGAACTGTCAGGGTGGGGAAGAGGTGCCTTCAGAAGGGTTTTGTCATTGGCCTCTGTTTGGTGTGTGCACAGAGATCTTAGCTTGGCAGTTCCTGGTTACATTTACAGCCATTTTTATTGGATTGTGTCAGGATTTCTCGGCGCTGGCAGCAAGGATCTTGTTTGTGTTTGTGGGAGGCTGGGAGCAGTGGCAGGAGTAGCTGCAGGCGTGGGAACGCAGCAGAACCTGTGCTCAGGTGCTGGGGCTTGGGTGCCTTGCTGGTGTCGCTGCCCAGTGCAGCTGCACGGCCTCATCCAAGGTCAGCCTTGGGCTTTTGCGTTAAGAAAAGCTTTCCCTTTGCTCCACTTAGCTGTGAAAATATGAGGGAGAGTTCATGGTTTGAGGGGAGAAGTGGGAAGACAGGAGCTTTTAAGGTTGTCTGTTCTGGATAAAATCTGTAAGGAGATAGTGAGCAGCATTCCCATCACTGCTGCTGGAGGAAATCCCGGCTGTGCCGACCCAGGTCCGTGGGGTGTTGCCAACACTGACATTTGGCAAAGGACAGTTGTCCAGCCAGGCCGAGATGCTGGAGACCTGTAGAGGGTCTGTGTGAGCTCTGCTAAAATTTAGCTGTTACAGGTCTGAACAAAAAGGAAGACAAAGCATGACAGACCTTCTGCCAGGGGAGCGTGTGGGCACCAGAGCCACTGCCAGGGCATCCTGGAGGGTGACAGACGTGTGAGACGCTGCTCTCAGCCTTGGGAAAGCGGGACAGTGAGCTTTTCCCCAAGACTCTGCAGGGTATTTTAAAACATGGAGTTACAGTAAAACTAAAACCATTCTGTGGTCAGTCCTGTGACTTCCATATAGATTATGATCCTTGTTGCAAGGATAATTTCTTCATTGGCAGGAACAGTGAGGAATTCAGGAGGGGATCAGTGAAGCTGATGAAGGAAGAGCCAATCTAAATTTTAGGATATTTCTAGTACAGAATTACTCCAAGATGTTTCTTCCAGTATAACTAAACCTCTCAACTGGTTTCCCTAGTGACTGGCCATGTCTTGCTTTGAATTAATGATGACTGTTCATGTTTCTTTTCTAAGGGAATGTTGAGGTCATTGGATATCACGATTTATTATTTCTCACAATCAGCTATTCAAAAGAAATCTCCAAAATAATTTTGGTGGAAAATGCAGTTAGAACAGCCTGTGCTGTTCCAAAACAATACCCAACGAAAAGTTCAATTTCAAACCTAAGCTTTTTCTTTTAACTCAGATTCTGAATTATGTTTTTCTATTGATGATGTCCCTTTAATAGGTAAGTGATCTTCAGGAAAGGATGTAAAGTGTCAGCTTTGTTAATCCAGGCTTGTTTCTATTTTAGCATAAAATCATAGAAAATATAGGTTGCAAGGGACTTCTAGAGGTCATCTCTTCCATACTCATATTGCTGCAGTTTCAAGCATCATGAAAACACACAGATCGGGTTCTTTTGTGAGATAAAGCCTATTTTTTATTAAGTTGTTCACTATTATTTCTCCTTTCAAAGGTAAGATGAGTGTTGATTGATGTTGGCTGCCAACAGGCTGTACTTCAGTATCTAGGCATGTCTTGATCTTTTAATTTCAGTGATGTCTCTCCAGTAGTAGATATTCTCCAAACTCTGAAGGAGCAAGTGCTCTTCCTTGGGAGGATTACAGGGCTACGTGGGCTTTGTGAAGGAAATCAACAGCAATTTTGTCTGATAATTGTAATGCTTCCTCCCCCTAATAAATCACGTTACACACTCAGGATTTCAGAGGCTGGGTTTAAGCCACTTGCCATGAAAGGTAACATCTCGCTTGCAGTTGTAGATAAAAGAAAAGAATAACCTTTTGATTCCAGAGTCTACTCTAATTCTGCTCTTCTGCACTGACAGAGCTTTTCTTATTTCACAACAAACCTGCTGCTGCCTCAGCCTGTTTACAGTCTTAGTCTGGCACAGTCACCACTGTAATGAGCTTACGTGGGGAAAGTACAAGGGAGAGGAAAGTCTCTAGACCTGTTTGGCCGATCTGCCCATCTCGCTTTTCTCCTCAGGAGGAAGGTGAGCTTGTCTGGAATGGATAAAGTGATGGCAATGTTTTTTTGGCTCTCTGAGTTCGGCTTGGGACAGTTCAGGTTCTGTCTTACTCCTCTGGGCCTGCTGTGGGCTCACTGAAGCCAAGTTCAGGTGGGTCATCAGTGATAAAACCAGGTTTATGTGGAGTTGGACGTGGTTTGCTGGGTTTACTCCCCTCTCTCCAGGTGAACTTGGATCTTCCTGGCTATATACAGCTCACACAGAGGGGCAGGTCATGCTGTTAGCAGTAATCCACAGGGAAGCCAGTGTCAAGCGGTGCTTGTGTACTTGGGTGCATTATTTACACTCCAATCCTTATCCACAAAGGTCATCACTTGGATAGCACTTGCAGGATCTTCAGGACAACCAGACTTCTGGGAAGCTCTTGGCTTCCAGCTCGTTGGGAGCCTGTACGAGTGCTGTGTCATACTGGTGCAACTTCTTGGGTTTAAAGTTCTGAGTGAGTAACTGTGCTTGGGAGAAGCTCTCTTCCAAAAAACATTTCCATTTAAAAGGAGGGGGAAAAAAAGTATTCCAGGATATCAGTTATTCTTAACTTTTAAAAAAATGGAGAATTTTACTAGAGGCTGAGTAGGTGTGTTTCTCAAACTAATCTGCATGGATTTCTTAGCTGTTTTGTTGGTACTTGCTGTAAGTGGATACATCTGGAAGGACAGAAGGTGTAGAAAATTCCTGTACTAATTGGACTAGGTGCTGGAAGTATGGAATCTTCACAAGATATCAAATCCCCCATGGGGGCAGGGGTTGCTCTTGGAGTTAGAGTGCATTGTAAGGATGATAACATCCCTTTTTAAAAGTGAGGGCGTTTGTAACAGCAGTTTAAACTACAATATTTTAAAAATCAGATTCAAAGTGAGCACTGAGAGGCTTTTTGCCCTTTTATTGGACCTTAGGCACAAAATATCTGAGCTTGCCAAGCTCAACAGAGGCTATTGCTCTGTGCTGTTGTTCAGGGAAGCCTTGGCAGTGAACAGCATGTCAGACTGTAGCTGGGAACTTTGTCTTCCTCTTGCTCTGATCTCTGGTATGCTGCCTAAAAGCTCATGGTTGTGTTTCCTAGTTAAACATTTCTCTACCAGAGAAATTAAAATTTTTGCATTGTGGTTTTTTTTGGAGATACATCCAAAGATGATGTTTAGCAGACTCTTCCAGTATAAATTATTCTGTGATTCTGTCATTAATGTGGGAATTAATAAATGCCAACATTCTGTTTGGATTCTGCAGAAATAGAATTCATCCTTTATCACAAGCTCCAGATACTTTTCTGGGTGCATTCACTGCTCATACCGTAGATTTTCTGCCTCAAAAACTGCAAGCTCAACTGACGTTTGCATGTCAACACCTGTCCCCATTATCTGTCCTTATTTGTGTCATTCCCTTCTGCCAAAGAACTTGGATCCACTGCAAAATGATCCCCCTCCAGGGGCAGTGGAAGAAAAATCTATACAAATTCCTTGGCAGTTTTGAGCAGAGTGAGTGAGCAGCTTTCAGGCAGGGTAAGTTTATGTATGTCTGTAACTTTGTTTGCTTTAAAATTAAATTATCTGTGCAGACTCTCTCTCCTTCCTGTATAAAGAACAGTAGACAATAATACCTACCCTTGTAAATAGACATTGTGTGCCATTCTTAGAAGCTACAGTTGATGATTTCCTGAAAAAGCCCTTCTCTGAGCAACCAGTTACAATGTGCTGCTTGAGCTGGGCTAGAGCTACGTGACAAAAAATAGCCACTGTGAAATGTGATCTATCTTTAGATAATGTGATTGATTTTTCTTTTTTTTTTTATTCTTTCTTTTTTTTTTTCTGTG
Source organism: Acropternis orthonyx (assembly GCA_035583155.1). Classification (NCBI taxonomy): domain Eukaryota; kingdom Metazoa; phylum Chordata; class Aves; order Passeriformes; family Rhinocryptidae; genus Acropternis; species Acropternis orthonyx. The sequence continues at coordinate 7,353,348 of JAWWEU010000053.1, read as the reverse complement.
CTGAAACTGGTCTGTGCTAAGCTGGATGAGTTGGAGCAGTCACATGTGCTTTACTGATACTGGGTTGTGCTTAAAAATTAAAAGTGCTAAGTCATGTATAGATTCGGTTAATTCCTACACAAGGAGTATCGGGCAGAGGAAATGAGCCAGTGCCTCTCCAGCCCGAAGCACATGGAATGAGGAGAAACAAAAACAGTCCTTGAACTTTGAAATCTAACAAATTTCACTGTACTAGGGTGTTCTAGTAAACTTGCATGCTCTGATAATGCCTGGGAACGTTTTTGGAATATACATCTAATTTCTAAGTGTCTGAGTCATGCCACATAGATGCTTTGAGGTCTTAGATGATTGCTGCCTCATCTTCTGAGAGTGTGTTTTGTTAGAGAACTAACATTTTGTCCAGGAATAGGCCTATTGTATTTTTAGGAATAATTCATATTCTCCATTAGCTGAATGCCAGGCTGAAGTTCCCCATCCTTCCACTGTTGGTCTGAGGCCTCGGTGGACTTTGGGACAGTGCCGTGTCCCTTTTTAACCTTGGGACTTGATTACTGCAACCCTGCCTACCTGGAGCTGCCTCCAACCCCGTTTGTGTGTTAGTAGGTCAAAAAATGACCCAGGTACTGAGGTCTGTCCCACCTGAGGAGGTTTTGCCCATGCCAGAGAGCCCTTGTGCACGTTTCTGCCTCTGGGTGCAGGACCAGCCGCTGCTCAGGTTGTGTGACAGCAGTGAAGGACATCAGACCTGTGTCCCCAAGGTTGTCCACCTTCTTCAGAGCCAGTGGTTCTTGCTGGGTCCTCACAGCAGCTGAGGCACTGCAGACCTTGAATAAACAACAGGACACTGCCAGTAGAGCAGGATTTTGCTTCTAGAATTTTCTTCTGGTGTGACATGTCCTGATAGCCTCGTAACTGCTCCGAGCAGATTTCTAGGTCTTTTCTCATTAATTTCTGATTAATGGGGCTGTTATTTCCTCCTGCAGTCTGGCAGTTGCCCGTTTTCTGTGAAATGGGTAAGGTTGGCTTAGCAAATAAGTACATTCATTTAGGTCATAGTGTTGCCCACTGATAAAGCCCATACACAGGGCTGTAGGTCCAAAAATGTGTCAACCTGTGAAAGACTTGAAAGGTGCAAAGGCACCGCATTTATTTGAGGTAGGACAATAGTGATATCAAACTGCAGTGAGTTACTGTTGTCTTAAATATTCAGATATAGATGATAAAAATTTGGAGTATTTGACAAGCAGCAACTTTTGGGTGATTTTGACTAGTCTCAATACTCATAAAACTTAACAGAAGCTTTGCAAAAATCACGTTGTAAAGAGGAAGAACTGGAGGTGCTTACAAAATGCTTTGGACAAGGAGATGCAAAGAAACATCTTCAGACTCTTGCAGCAGAATTTTTCGTTCGAGTACAGCATCATAATCCAACACAGATGCTACTGTCTTTTAGACAGTTAGATTTAATGCCTTGACTGTAGAAAGTCGTGACTAAAAAGTGGTTCCCCTCCCAGCAGAGTTGGCTTGGTTACATGGAGTGGCACAAGACTTGTGACGGAGGAGAGATGAGATCGCAGCCCGTGGCGGTTGCTTTCACTCTGGAGCCAAAAGGAAGGAGCCTGTCTGTAGATACAGAGCACACGACATTTCTTCCCTTTTGCAAAGTTATCTCTGCCACCAGAAGTCGAAAACAACGTGCTGAAAGTTGCAAGATCAGGGTGGAGGGCTTTGTTAACCCGGCCAAGCGTCCTGTGTGAGGGAGAGCAGACAAATTGCTTCCAAGGTCTGACAAACGATCCCCAGGCCTGTGGCTGGGCTCCAGCCTCTCCTTCACAGCTTGTAATGATTAACTTAAATACTTTTATAGTACCTTGAGAATTTAACCTCTGGTTTATATTCTCTGCAGGTGGAGGAATCTGAGGCCTTTCTCCTCTGCGCAGCGTTGCAGACCAGGTCGCCTCTGATTTCACATCTCATCATTTCCCGCCTGCCAACCTGTCTGATATGTCGGGACCCGTGCCGAGCAGGGCCAGAGTTTACACGGATGTGAACACACACAGACCCCGGGAGTACTGGGACTATGAGTCACACGTTGTTGAGTGGGGGTGAGTCTCTGGGCCGCTTCTGAATGTCCCTGCCCTGGGATCAATCCCTGTCGATCCTGCGTAGTGGTGTGTGGGGAGTTCAGGCACCTGTGCTTCGTGAGGCTTTTTCATGCTCCTTGGTAGATGTAAAGTGTTAGGACCACAGTGTTTCTTCAGAGAAGTGTTTCTTACCAAATTTTTATATCCTCAGCTGTGCAGGAACATTTATAGCAGCTTTTTTAAAAGTTTGAAGAATTTTTGCCAGGTAGTCAGGAAACATCCTCTTTCAGAGGGAAGATTTTTTTTTTTTTCTGAAACAATCTAATCAGCCCTGATTGCAGGGCTGAAAAGAAGTGAAAAAGGCTTTCAAAGTGAAGTTGCTTCTGACTTGGATGACTGAAGAGACTGCAGACTTAAATAGGTACATGCTATTTTGTGACTTGTTGCTCAGCTCTCTGCAAGTGACTGGCAAAGACGACGCGGCAGCTTCTCTTTGAAGGAAGGAGGTGTCTAAATTGAGCTCATGACTAAGCTGTCCCAGAATCAGACAGCAGTGGTGGCAGCTTTATAGCTCTGCGTTCCTGCTGGGGTGTGGAGGGCCCAGACAGAGTTCTGCCCTCAGCTGTGCTGCAGTTCCCAGTTTCTGGAATGTACACAGTTGTCTGAGCATAAGTGCTTTCTTCGTGCCTAGTCTGTTTTTAAACAGGCTAGCACTTAAGCTTTTGCTCTTACTAGCTTTGTTGTATTATACAAGGAGAAATGTAGCTTCCAAATACATAGACTGGGAGAAGGGATAGCTTGAGTTTGCTAATGCTGAAATACACAGCTGGGCTTTTAATCCCCTTTGTCTGGAAGGTGAGGCAGTGATTGAGTGTTAAGGAGCAGTCTGTAAATTGTGATGGAAATGACTGCGCTTTTTGGGCCTCTGAGCTTTTTGGAACTCTAACCTCTTCTCTCCACAGAAATCAAGATGACTACCAGCTAGTTCGAAAATTAGGCCGAGGCAAATACAGTGAAGTTTTTGAAGCCATCAACATTACAAATAATGAAAAAGTAGTTGTTAAAATTCTCAAGGTGAGCTGGGGATTGGGCAAAAGATAAAGTCTGTCTTGTGGTAATCAGGAGGCCAGAAAGGGCTGTTTGATGTTCTAAAACTGCAATCCTTAAAGCCTGGCTTTGGAGTGTCATTCAGTGAAACAGTCCATGACTTTGAGCCTCTGGATACATGCCCTGCACTTGGTTATTAAGTCAGATCTCTGCCTGTAAGCAATTAGGCTCTGTCTTAAAGAAGCTCTCATATGCAACACCTTCTTACCTAGAGCTAAGCAATGCTTCAGCAGCTGACTACAAAATTCACACCTTCTCTCAGTGCCAGTGCCCTGGCATGCTGTCATGGGCATGGCCTTCATTTAGAGGCCCTCTGATAGCCCATGGACTTCATGTAGTTAAACAGTTGTCACCTACCATTTAAGAAATTCTGGAGTATCATAAAATCACAGAACTGTTCAGGTTGGAAAAGCCCTCTAAGATCATGAAGTCCAGCTGTTGCCCCGACACTAAACCACCATTAAACAATGTCCTCAAGTGCCACATCTGCGTGTCTTTTAAGTCCCTCCAGGAATGACGACTCCACCACCGGAGGAGTCTATTCCAGGCCTAGACAACCTTTTCCATGAAGTTCTTCCTGATAACCAACTCAAACCTCCCCTAGCACAAGTTGAGGCCGTTTCCTCTTACCCTAGGAGATCATGTTCAGAGAGCTTCAAAAAAAACCTCCCATCCTCCTGCCTTTCCTTCACATGAAACTATTGTCTGTAGCTGTCAGGGTTGTATGGTGAGTAAGGAGATAGATATTTGAGCCCTTACTGGAGTGATGCATACTCAGGTTATATTGCAAAGGCTCTGATGTATTTTGCTGATCTACAGTCACCTGAGTGTATTGAGCTATTAGCCTCACTTTACTGCAGTGCTTTATCTTACACTTTGGGGTTTTATTCTTCAGCCTGTTAAAAAGAAGAAAATCAAGCGTGAAATCAAGATCTTAGAGAACTTGCGAGGCGGGCCCAATATAATCACCCTTGCAGATATAGTAAAAGATCCCGTGGTGAGTATGGGAAGCACTTAAAGGGTACACTGGGGCTGTGGGTGAAGTTGCTGTGTTTGACTTCATCTCTGATCTGAGTTTTTGTTTACCCCTGCTCTTAAATCCTGCTTTTGAATTGACTAATCAGATCAGCTCTTAATCTGATAAACTTCTTTTAGAGGGCCCTTCCCCCACAGGTCCCTTCAATCCTTCACTCTGTGAGGAAGAGATACCAGTGAGCTGAGAGAAGTTAATTCATTCTGCAAACAGTGCTGCTGGGGGCTGTGGGCTTTGGCTCTGCTTTCTCTGTCTGAGGGGAATCATAAATATGCCTGAGGCAGAGGGGGTTTGTGCAGTTTTAGGAGAAAAAGCGATTTAATTCATTATCCTAAATGTAAATGTATTATCTCAACTTAACATGGCTGAACACTTTTTCTTTCTGTTTTAGTCTCGGACACCCGCTTTGGTTTTTGAACATGTAAACAACACAGACTTTAAGGTACAGTGTGGGATGTGAACTCTTTTTTTTTTTTTTTCCATTTGAAACCCACTCGTACTGGTTTTGGGGAGGGAAAGGCAAGTACGTAGGGCAGGCAAACTACTTAATCATTTCCTTCCAGCATAGGAACTCTCTTTAGAGATAGTTTGTAATTAGTCCTTCAGTACCATTTTGCCACAGAAGTTAAAGGGTGAGAATCCAGATTCCAAGTGGTATTTAAACCTGGGGGCAAATGAATCTGTTCCTGTGTGGCCCATCAGTGCCTGTCTTGAAGCATTTTGCTTTTATGTGTACAGTTCTGTTGAAACCACTTTAAATCTGGACAGCTGTTTCTGTGGCCTTTCATACTTCTGGGAATAGGGATTTAAATGTTTCTTTGCTGTTTCTGTGGCCTTTTATACATTTGGGAATAGGGATTTAGATGTTTCTTTGTCCCCTTCCTACTGACCTACCCCAGGAGAAGAAAGGCAGTGCAATGCCATAAGGAACAGCTGCTTAGTGTTGCAGAGCACCCTCAGTCTTTTTGTGACCCAGACTGCAGGCATGGCCCGTTGTGCTGGTGCTGGGCAGGTGCAACTGGAGGGAGATAGTGAGAGGAACCATTATGTGCTGTCTGGGCACAGCAGGGAGTAAACTCTGTAGAGGATTTATAGGGGGAAGAGGAGCGGGCAGATCTGAGTAACTCAGGAAACTTGGACTGTTCCATTAAGTGGGTCTGGAGAACCACAGCAGCCCAGAATGTGGATGGGTTGTTCTGGATTGGGAGGGATGTGATGGGTGTTTTTGGACGTTGAACACTGATAGCATGTGTTTGTGTCCCACAGCAATTATACCAGACATTAACAGATTATGATATTCGATTCTACATGTATGAGATTTTGAAGGTAAGTTGGTGTTTTGCTGTTTTGCCAGTTTATTTCTAGGACTTGCACTCCGCTAATCCTCTTGAGATGTTTCTCATGTCGGTGATGATGTGACATACATCACTAAGGGGAGGGAAGAGAAAGCCTATGGAAGAATTGGGCAGAAAAATGTCAGCTCAGTATCGATTTTCAGCCTTGTTTCTGCAACAAATTTGAGTCTTTTTTTTTTTTTCCTGAGGCTAGCAGGGCCTTGCAGTACACTGAGACAGCTTAAGATCCTAAATCAGAAGTACATGTAGCCTCTGAAAACAGACAGCTATAAGCTGTTACTGGCTTACTCTTAATGTAATGTGAGTCAAATGTCTTTGTCCATTCTTCTGAAACAAGTAATTTTTTCCTTAGGAGTCCGGAGAAAGGGGCCTTTTTTGTTCAATAGTGCCTTGTAACTATGCTTTTAGGGACTCTGAAATTCCAGTTTTTATGAGGAAGCACATGAAATGAAGTCAAGGGAGCTCTAGAAGTGTTTTCTGTGATCAGTGAGTCTAATCCAGGGTGTAACACTGGACAGTCTTACCATCTAGTTAGACTTGGTATATGTGGGAATACTCCTGGCTGTGGTTGAACCTGAGGGGTCCTTGTGACTCCAGCATCTGTTTCTTTGTCCCCTGCAGGCTCTAGATTACTGCCATAGCATGGGAATCATGCACAGAGATGTCAAACCTCACAACGTCATGATTGACCATGAGCACAGAAAGGTAGTGTGGGGTGGCTGGGGGGCAGGGAGGGGTCCTGCTTTTCTCCTGGCAAACCGGGATCCCTTTTGGGTACTCCTGTGTAGCGGTATTGGCAGACCTCTTCGAGGGGCACTGTGCTTCACTTGTGTGCAGAAATGTAAAATGAGATTCTGTGCACTGCTTTTTGGAGGTTTTATGGGTCACATGTCACCCAGGGCTGCAAGGAGAGGTGTTTTATTTAGACTGGTTGGTGATACGGGTTTGGGGAGAATATGTAACCAGATACTCTGATCAAATTAATTGAAAATGGAAGACTTGTAAATTAACTTCACCTGCAGTGTCGTTCAGCCAGTGGAGAGCTGGAGCATCCCTTGAGCCTTTTTCCTTTGTTTTCTGCCATTTCTAGCTTAGACTAATAGACTGGGGTTTGGCTGAATTCTATCACCCTGGCCAAGAGTACAATGTCAGAGTGGCTTCCAGATACTTCAAAGGACCTGAACTCCTTGTAGATTATCAGGTAAGAATTACCAGGACTCCTTGCTGACTTTTATAAGGAAAGTCTGTGCCATTTCAAGGTAACAAACCCAAAATTCAGATGTCTAGAGAGTTGAAGCTACAATTGGTTCCAAAATGGATGGCAGAAAGCAGTAGCTATAAAGCCACTGAATTAAAGAAACAAATGAGTAGTCTCAGGACCTGAGGAAGAGCTGCAGAACTATCATCGTGGATCTTGGAATACAAACGTTGAATATTTTTTTTAGCAAGGCTGTGTTTGCAGTAACGTACAGGAATGAAACAAAGCCCCTGTGGGAACAGCGAGTACTGCATGAACTTCTAAATTAAGCTATAAAAGCATCCCTATATCTGATGGCAGTTTGCATTATGGAAATCACAGTGTTCCTGGTGACTTTCAGACTCCATTGGTTCTGAAAAAAGGCACTTTCTCACCTGCCCATGGACCCTGGGGAGGCCACACCTTTTATTGCTTCTTGCAGTCCCTCTCTTCCCCACACACACTTCTCAGTGGTTCATGACATTGGGGTCTACACTGAAAATAGGAAAAGGCACTGGTATTTAATATCCTGGTGGACAGGGATGGAACTAGGATACCTGCTGTCCTGCTAATTACTGTATCCCAGTTTGAGTAACTGGAACAGTGGCCGAACAGTGTTTAGGGATCAAAATACGTGAAGATAGTTTAATCTGTTTCCAGCATACTGTGGCCATGTTTGTATCACGGGAGGTTGCGGGGGGGAGGGGGGGACACACACCCTGTTAGTTTTGGAAGTCTGTTCTGCTTGATTCATTAGAAATTGAATTGTCCTTCTGGTTTTGTACAGATGTATGATTACAGTCTGGATATGTGGAGCTTGGGTTGCATGTTGGCTAGTATGATATTCCGAAAGGAACCATTTTTCCATGGCCATGACAACTATGATCAGGTGAGAGCTGGTCATGTACAATCTCTGTTCTCTTAGCACCATGAAGATTTCCTGCTTAGGTTTCTATAGAGTGAGCTGGAGAAGAAATTCAGCATTTGTCTAATGGCTTCTTCACTCAGTTTGAAGCCATATTCCTTTTCTCAGGTGTGCAAGATTATGTAACCAATTAAAGGAAATGGATTTATAGAGCTTTGTACTTAGGAGCTCCTCAGTAGGTGACTGGGAAAAGCTGTAACAATAGTTACATTAGGGCTGGTGTCTTCTGGTACATAGATTGACTGTTCCTGAGGTTATGTTATGTGGAAAGCCCCTGCCACTATCCACCTTCCCCCCTCTCTGTATAGAAACTGAATTTGGTACAGATTTATGTAGATTCTGAAATCCTTGGTGTGTTTCCTTTAGGCCAAAATGTTTATACTTAAACCTTTACCACGTGCTCTGCATGTGACTAACATGCAAATGTTCTGGAACAGGGAGCTTCTGTTCTCAGACCTTCATTCCGGAGCTCTCTGGGGTGGGTGCTTCACCCTTCACATGCAAGATCCAGAGTTTCTGCTTTTTTGACCAGTTATTCTTGCCTTCCCCTCTCTTGGTTTTGAGTGTTTTCTTGCTACAAAGGGAGATAGCGTTGCAAGGTCTTGGGTTTGAGAAATTTCAGTATATGTGGCTCCCTCCTGTCTGCCTTGGGGTACTGAGCCCAGGGACTGTGTGTGGCTGGGGAAGCCAGAGCCACAGGATGACCTTGTGGCTGCTCGTTCAGACCACTGAGACCAGGTTCAAGCTCCCAAGGGAAATGTTCTGCTCTATCTTCAGGCGGGCTCCAGCATTATCATACAGTAGTCACAGCAGTGACTTGTTTATCTGTTTGTTCCCAGCTGGTGAGGATAGCCAAGGTGCTGGGGACAGAAGATCTGTATGACTACATCGACAAATACAACATTGAGCTGGATCCACGTTTCAATGACATCTTGGGCAGGTGAGCCAAGGTCTGGAGTCTCTTTGGTAGATCTGGACAGCGACAGCTTTGTCAACAGACCGTGAAGCAAACAGAAACTTACCGGAGAAATCAGAGCCAGAATTTTGGAGAACTGTCGCTTTGTGCCTTCAGTTCCTTTTGCCAGTGCTTCCCATAGTCCTTTATATGGAAATGGACCTGAGGAAAGATTTTTAAATGTCATCCAGGCAATAAAGGAACTGCTGGAGCAGAAAGCGTGAAGGGCAAATGCTCTCTCCAGTCTGGGAGGAAAAAACAAAACTGTGTTTCTCAGCATTTACAGCATGGAAAATCAGGTGCTGCCTAAGATGGCATTTCCATATTTTTTCCCCCTCACAGAGTTACTTTGTGAGATACTGAAACTAAAGGAACTAATGCTGGGTGCATAAGAGAGGAGCAGGACCTGGAATTTTAGGCCTGTGAATCCGTTCTGAATGAGTCCTGCTGCTGTGCAGGGGCTGGGTTGGCTGTGCCGAGGCTGTGCTGGGGCCAAAGCAGCTCTGCCACCACGTGGGGACTCGGTGCACTGCTGCTTCGTGTTCTGAAACACCTCAGCCCCACAGCCCTCTCAGGCAGGGACATCTGTCACAGTTCTTGCTCCTTAAAAGAGTGAGTTTTGGCATGGCTGTCCCCTGCCTGGCCTGATTTGGGTCTCTGTTCCCACAGACACTCCCGTAAGCGATGGGAGCGCTTTGTTCACAGTGAGAACCAACACCTGGTGAGTCCAGAAGCTCTGGATTTCTTAGACAAGCTGCTGCGATACGATCACCAGTCACGACTCACAGCGAGAGAAGCCATGGAACACCCCTACTTCTGTAAGTATCAGCTGCTGCCCTGAGAGTTCTGCCTCTGGGAAATCTCTGTTCCCATGGGTTGTGCAGATGGGAAGCGAGAATTGCAGCTATAATAACCCTGCTCTCTGCAAGTAATTGCACTGGAGCTGAGTCTGCTGTTTTCTGTGGTGGATAGAACAGGCCACTGCCACCTCCACCAGCCAAGGAGCCTGTGTCAGATGCCTGTGTTTGGCCCATGAATCAGCAGGTGATACCAGGGAAAGTCATCTAAATGATGTGATTTGGGTTTCTTTTCAGTAGGGTACGCATTGATTCTGAAGTTTTGATAAACCCAGAGATCTCTGGTTTGTTGAGAAGCAGGGCTTTTAACTCCTTTTGTTGTTCAGTTGCTTAGCTACTGGTATATTCAGGTTTTGATTTTGCAAGCAAAAATTTATTTTTCACGGGTAAATGTTTTTAAATGTTTGCTGTTTTTCACAAATATTGATATTTAGGGGTTTGAAACAGCTGCAGCAATGCAAAATGTCAGTATTTGTTCAGGTAGGTTTTCTTGCTGCTAAAGGGACCCCTGTAATTAAAAAACTATAGATCTTTGCTACACCTGTGGGGAATACTCCAGTGAAATGTTTTGCAAGCATAAGCCTTAGGGAAGCCAAAAACTTGGAATGTGAGAGTTGAATGAACAGTTAATTTTGTGTCCACATAGAGATACAGGTTGTGCTGAACTCAGCTTGAGGAAAGGCAAAATTTGGAGTTCCCTTGTCTGACACAGAAGGCCTGGGAGGCAGGAAGAGGTTGTCCATGTTCAGGTGAGAGTGTTATTTACCTGCAGCTGAAGATAAGGAGTTAGTGAGTAAGTTGGATCATCTCACAGAAGACAAGCTCCAGTGACACTCCTGACAACTCACAGCCTGCTGTGGGATGTATATGGAGACATGACACATGATTGTAATTAGTGATAATCTATCTGCTTGCTACACCCAAGTCCTGGGTTTGGCTTTCTGCAATTACACAGTTGCTTAGCACAGAAAAGACATCAATGTCACGTTAATTCCCTTCAGCTTCTGTCAAGCAGTCCTGCTGACCCCCAGTTCACATTTAGGTGACTTTCCCTAATTACCACACGACCCCTCTGTACCTTCTGAGTGCGTCCCACTGGAGATGATGTAAACTTCTGAGTTCTGGCAGATGATGGTTGATGTCATTGGGCACAGGCAGCATGCCAGGACTGGCTGAGCACAGAGGGCAGTCTGTGTGCCTCAGCAGCTCTTTGGCAACACAGCACCTAAGGGTAATGTGCTCTTCCTAGATCCCATTGTGAAAGACCAGGCTCGGATGGGCTCGTCCAACATGCCGGGTGGCAGCACTCCTGTCAGCAGTGCGAGCATGATGTCAGGTCAGTTCTGCTCTCAGCTCTTCGTGGTGCTTGGTGTGGTAAAGCATTTGTGTGTCCTGGGTGGGTGTGAGGATCCAGGAGGGTGAGTTCTGCAGGTGGGGCATGAGGTCATTTCCTGGGAATGGAGACAAGGGCAAAGAAGGCTGCAAAGAAGTGCATGGGAGAGCACCATAAATAAGGCCTCGGGCAGCCTGACCTGCTTTTCTGGTCTCGTTTTAAGAAGTGCTTTGCAGTTGGATTTTCTGGCAGCAGTTTGAAGGACAGTGCACTGGCACAGGCTGCCCAGAGAAGCTGTGGCTGCCCCATCCCTGGAAGTGTTCAAGGCCAGGTTGGACAGGGCTTGGAGTAACCTGGGCTAGTGGAAGGTGTTCCTGTTGGAATGGGATGAGCTTTAAGGTCCCTTCCAACCGAAACCATTCTGGGATCCTGCCACACTTCTACCAGTCAGTGACTTTTCAGTCAGTCCTTCTCAGAGGCCACAGAGAGCTCTGACAGATCTTCAATCTCAGCTGATCTTGGCAGCCCTGAGAACGTAACTGACCTGCAAAGCTACCACTTGATTTCAGAAGCTGAGCTGCCCTGGATGGCACTGTGCTGTTTTCGCACTAATTCCTGCTTGCCTGTCTCTCTTCCAGGGATTTCTTCAGTGCCAACACCTTCACCCCTTGGACCTCTAGCAGGCTCACCCGTCATCTCTGCCACCACCACCCTGGGGATGCCGGTTCCAGCTGCTGCAGGCGCCCAGCAGTAGTGATGGGCTCTGTCTCCTGCTGCCTGAGCTGAGTCAGGTGGGGAAGAGGTTTCCCCCTCCACCTCTCCTCAGGACGCAGCTCGTGCCTGGCAGGGGAAGGGAGGGGATGAACGCTTTGGAGACACCGTGTCTGAACTGTTGCTTGTGGATTTATAGTAGTTCAGTCATTATATACAAAATTATTATAGGCTGATTTTTCTTTTTTTACTTGAACTTTTCGTAACTCAGGGGAATCCCTGAAAATACCTACAGATGGAATATTTCTTGGACAGTTTTTCTTTTCCCCCCCAGTTCCCCCCCCCTAAAAAAAAAAAAAAAAGCAAACAAACAAAAAAAAAAACTAAGAAAAAAGTACTCTTCATTTAATAACAAAGATGAATCAACAGCATTTCCAAGCTCTTGCATCGTGCTGGAAATCTCTTCTCTTCATGTTCCCACCATTATTCCTCCATGAGCCTACACCTTGGGGGATTGTGCTGTTCTCCAGAGACTACCAAACCAAGTCTTCGTGAGGCAGGGGAGGGGGTTTCTTAAAAGTACCACTCACTTGAACCCCGTGTCCTGCAAATGTCCCAGCCAGGGTACACTGAGGAGACAATTCCAGTAGAGAGAGGTGGGATAAGCTCAAAAGGGGTAAGTGCAGATAATGTCCAAAAACCCTAATTAGATTTGATAATGTCTCCTTAGGAGCCAACCAGAATGCCAACTTACCCCTTGCATGTAATTTTAGTCTTAAAAATGAGGTTACTGATCCAATTGGAGTCCTTGCCCACCCCCTGAGACAGGTGCTCCTGCAGAGTAAGCCCCGCTCTGATCAGCCCCTTTCTCACGGAGGGTTCTTCGTGCCGTTGCTTGGCTTGGATCTCTGGAATTAGTTTATATTGGATATATATTGTTTTTAAATTGTTTCTATAGGTTTCGAGCTGGTGGCTACTTAAAGCTGGGAAAAAAAAAAAACACCAAATCCGATGCGCCAAGTCCGATCCCACATCTTCACCCACCATCCCCTCCCTCACGTGCCATGTGGTGAGAATACCAGTTACCTCACAGTCTTGTAAATATGCACTGAGAGGAAGGAGCAAGCAGACCTTAACCTGAAATGGTAGAATCAGTAATTGTGGACAAATAATTATCATTGACAACGGAAAAGCACCCTTGTTACAGCCCTGCTACCCCTTGCTGTGTATATATACTTTGTCCTTCATATGTGAAAGATCCAGTGTTGGAATTCTTTGGTGTAAATAAACATTTGGTTTTATTTATCGAGGTTAGATTTAAGTTCCCTGTGTAGAGGCCTCCCTGGGTGGTGGTACACTGACACAGGAGGGGTGACAGCCACTGTCCCAGTCACACACAGGGGCAGCAGTGCAGAGGAGCCTTACACAGGTACCACAAGCCAAAGTATCTCCTGGGAGAAGGATCTTTTGCCATAAAACCAGAAAAACCTCCTCTTCTGTCTCGGCTCTCATGGTTGGGAATTGAGAGGATGAACCAATTCTTAGGGTTTTTTCGTGCGTGTTGCCGTTCATTGGATTTCAGCAACTTGTTTTCAGTCACCTCACGCTCGTGGGGGCTCAGCTGGTGTGGCTGCAGGAAAACTGTCACCCAGTCCCTCTGGGTGACGTCCCACCCCACAGCCATTGCAGCAGTTGTTTGTCCTGGACTTTGAGGGCTCTTCCCATTCTCCCCACGTGCTGATGCCTTGTCCTGCAGCTCCTGCTTGTCCCCAGCGCCCATCCCTCTGTTCCTTGGGGGTCATGGCCACATATTTCCGTGTTGCTTAGTTAATTTTCGGATGGAGCGTGTGGGCTGGATTAAACCCACTCCTGGGACACAGGACACAGCCCCTTTCTGTGAGGATTGCTGACAAGGGAGACGAGGCTTTTCGTGTACACCAGGGTAGCTTTCTCCTCCATGACTTCATCCAGTGGAAATACATTGTACTTAAAGTCTTTTATATCCTAAAATTATGTGAAAGTTGGACCGTGTTGACTGTTACCTCAGTGTGCTGTAACATAAAAGCACCCAGTATGAAAAAAATACAGCTTTTTTTTTGGTGCCAGACCGTGACCGGCACAGGACATTTAACCCAGTGCTCTTGTTTATTCCAAGCGAGGGAGGTTTTTGCACCGGGGTGAGTCGGGTGGAAGAGGAGACAGCCGAGTGGCACAAGGAAGCACGGGGGTGGAATGAGCTTTCTGGACGTGCCAAGCGCTCGCACGGAGTGCCGCGGGTGGGGGGTTGTTCTCACGCTCCCGGTGTGTCCCGATGGAATTTGGGACGGGGGTGGGGGGGGGGGGGGGTGGGTTGTTATGGATACTTTCCGTGGGGTGCTGGCCGCAGCCCCTGGGTGCCGCACGGCTGTGGCTGTGCTGCCCGCGCCGGGACGGGGCTTGGGAGTAATCCGTGCCGCGCACATCTGTGGGGTGTGTGTGTGTGTGTGTTTGTTTGTTTGTTTGTTTGTGTCTTTGTGTTCAATAATCCCGGGACACGCGCTCCCCTGCGCGCTCCGCTCTGCGCATGCGCGGCCGCACCTCCTCCGCCTCCTCCCCGCGGCGCAACGGCGTGACGTGTCGCCCGCGCGCCGGCGGGCCGGGGGCGGGGGGGGAGCGGGGCGGGACGGGCCCGGTCGGCGCGGGGAGCGGAGCCCCGGCCCGGCCCGGCGGCCTGCCCGGAATGCGCCGCGGCGCCCGGCGACATGGCCCGCCAGAGCCCGCCGCGCAACGGCGTGGGCGGCCACGGTACGGGCGGGCGGGCGGGCGGGGGGTGGCGGCGGTTCCGCCGAGGGGGCGGAGGCTGGAGCGTCCCCCCCTCTCCCCACTGAGGGCGCGGCGGCGCCCCCTGGCGGCGGGGCGGGGCCGGCGCTGCGCTCCGCTCCGGGCCGCCCCGGCGGGCAACGGGGGGCGGGGGGGGGGGATCCCGGGGATGTCCCGGGGGTGTCCTGGGGGGCCCGGGGCCCGAGCGCGCGGCCCGGCCCACCCCGGGCTCGGGGGCCGCTGCCGGTCCGGTGTCGGTGCCCGGTGCCCGCAGCGCTGCTCCCCGCGCTGCCGGTGGCTGCGGAGGCACCGACGGACCCGCCCGGCTCCGAGACTGGCCCGTAAAGCCCCCGCGCCCTCGGAGGCTGGGGTTTGTGTCTCTCCTGCCGAGTTTAAACCTGTGGGCTTAAGGTCCGGTGACTCCTGAAAACCGTGTTTTGAAATACACTGGTTTGGGTAATGCTTGCAGCTGTTGGCAGCTGTGCCTTTAAAAAGTGTACATGTTGGGGTATCAGTCTGAGAGGAGCCCGCAAGACGCGCTCCTGCTTTCCCACTACTCCTTAAGTTCTTTGTGTGTGAACGGGAGTTTTTCGCTCCCGCAGGCTTTGTCTCCTCCTTCCCGAGGCATCAGTATGTGAACAGCCCAGAGTGTGCATGTGGCGGGGGATCGGGAACAGCTGGGAGTAGGGAACTGGCTGGGAACAGGGAACTGGCTGGGAACAGGGAACCGGCCGAGCGGAGCTGGCTTCTGTTGTGCAAATAACTCTGCTTGCACAAGGGGCGGGAGAGGAAATCAAAGGAAACTGTAGTTGCTGGGTGAGCGATAGGACATTCAGTGTTGCCAGGAACTTGGGACTCGGAGGGAGGTGGAGCTCTGTCGTAGGCTCTTAACAGCTTGTTTTGATCCGAGACGTGTTTGAAAAGGGTCTTTGAGAAGGAACAGCATCCAACTGCTCGACCTCCTTACCGTCCGCGTGTATGAGCAGCCTGGCGACCCCGCCGGCTCCCCCCGGACCCCGCGGGGGGCGGCACTTCCAGCCGGGATCTCGCAGGGAGAGGGGCCGGGGCAGTGCTGAGTGCCAACGTGGGCAGAGGAACTGATCGCTGCCGGGAGGGTGCGGCCTTGGGAAACAGCTGTTTCTCCATCGGGGAATCCTTTTAATTCCTCCCACCCCACCCCCCAAATCCTATTTGGACACGTCCCTTACCGAACGAATCCCGGTTGGATCTTAAGAGCCATTGCATCTGTGGGAAAGGCCTTTAGGGGAAGGCAAGCGTTTGTGGCCTCATCCTGTGCTCCGGCCCCGCAGCTGCTCAGCAAAGCCTCCTTGCTGGGAACTCCTCCGGTGTGGGCTATCGGGTGGCTCTCGGCCGCCTCGCTTCCTCCTCACATGAGGCAGCGGTGCTAAATTCCACCATGTGGTGTGAAATAGCGTCCCTTCTCCGCTCCCTGGGCAGCGCTCTCGTGTCCTGTAAGTGTGTCTATCCCGAGCACCGTGTGCTTTGTGTGTTACCCCCTTCCCCCTCCCTGCCCCGGCTTCCCATGCTCCTCAAAACTGGAATTTTGAGGGAATTGTTTCCTACTGGCTAAGCTGTGTGTACTGGTAGCTGGCAGATTTGTGTTCGTTGAAAGAGAAGTCAATATGCTCGTGACTCATTAACTCTGGTATAACAATGTCCTTTCTTGTGTCTGTTGCTGTCAGTGGAAATGCTCAGGCTTCTCCCTAGGACGGCTGCACCCGGGAGTCGGTAGGAACACAGTTTTGGGAGCACTTTCCTAATCTTTCTAAGTCCTGGTCTTAGGAGACTCTTGACATCTGAGCTGGCAGCTGCGTTGGAAAGCAAACAGTTGCAGGATGGCTTTGCAGGGCTGTGCTGGTCCTGCATGGAGCTGTGATCCGTTTGGGAGGACGGGAGCCAAGGGTGTTTGGGCAGTGGTGGTGGCTCCTGTGTCAGGGGGAGCGGCGTTTCCCTCCCACATCAGGACCCCCGGGGTTGAGAGTTGAGCAGGGCAGTGCCCCCAGTGCTGAGCCTGCAGAGATGGGGACACTCAGCTGGAGGGTCACTGCTGGGGTCATCCCTGTCCCCAGCAGGGCATGTGACAATGACAGCTGTCCTGTGTCATCTCCCTTACGTGTGGGACATCGCTGTGAGTGGCTGCTGCTCGCCTGTGCCGTGCGCAGGCATCGCCTGTCGCTTCACATCTCTGTGACCTTCCTGCAGACTTCGATGCTAAGAAGAAGAGAAAAGTGGCAGAGATTTACCAGGCTCTGAACAGCGACCCCATCGACGTGGCGGCGCTGAGGCGGATGGCGATCAGCGAGGGCGGGCTCCTCACAGACGAGATCCGCTGCAAAGTGTGGCCAAAGCTGCTCAGTGTCAACACAGACGACCTGCCCCCTCCTCCAGGTACGGAACTCGCTCAGCTACTTGGGAAGAACAGCCCAGTGACCTTTGTCACTTAGAGAAAGGACCTGCTTTCTGACCTGCCTTTTCCCTGTGTGTGCTGGTGTGTTTCGCAGGGAGCTCGTGTGAAAAGGGCCCTCACTGCAGCATGGACACAGTGTTGGATGTAAACAGCAGGCTTGGAAATACGTGACTTCCTAAAAACAACATTTGTTGTTACCTTTAGTGACAACAGTGGAAGTCAGTTCACTGTGGATGCAATCAGCATAACCCCTCTGAGCATTAGCTCACATGTGTGAGTTCACCTGGAGCAGAAAAATCAGACTTACTTTGTGTTGCTCCCGTGGAGACGTGGCTGTGCTGAGCCCTGGCTTGGCCAAAATCCTCCTGAGGTGCCTCTCCCAGGAAGCAGTTTGTTGTGTGAAGCACATGTGGTGTTTGCTCTGAGCAGATGCAGGGAAAATGACCTTCCTGATGAAATACCCACATGGTTTTTAAACCTTAGCAATACAGGAGCTCCTGTAGCTTTTACAGTTGCCACCCTCAGGACAGATTTTGTTGTTGTTCCTGAGTCTGTGGCTGTCCAGAAGCATGCCCTCACCTCAGCCAAGAGCTGGGTGATGTGAGGTGACCAGAGGTGCTGGAAGACAATGTTTAACTTCACATGATCGCACAGATGGAATTTGCTGGCTCACTGAACTTTTCTGTTATAACTGTCTTAGCTACCCCTGGGTGGGGTTTTCTTCTGAATTGTCTCTAATTAATAAATTACTCTTTGTGGTCTCCACAGTGCATTTCCCATCCTGCTGCTGAGTTGAATTGCACAGCAAAACTGTGGAGCAGAGGCTTTCCCAGGAATGCTGGGAGTGCTGTCAGTTTAACCATTTTAACATGTGTTGTTCAAAGAAATAATTGTCTCATTTGCTGTTGGTGTCAGAGTGTGTGGCAGTGCAAGAGCAGGAACAGGGCTGGTGTGTGACATGAAAAAGGTGGGGGTGTGTGTGTGCAGCCTCATCCTCCTGCCTCAGCAGGGATCCTCCTGGCTCCCTCACCCCTCTCTCTTCCCAGTTCCTTGGCACTGCTCGGTGTTAATCCTATCCCTGTTTTTCTCAGCAGGGAAGGAGCTGCGAGAGGACAATAAGGATTACCAACAAGTGTTACTGGACGTGCGGAGATCCCTGCGCCGCTTCCCACCAGGTGAGAGGGAATTCTGCTCCTCCCACTCCGTGGGGGCAGGGTCAATGCCATGGGGCTCCTCCTGGCTCAGGCTTCCCTGGGAGGCTGCAGAAGGTGACGCTCCATTGCTCCAAAAGCCTGACTTTTAGAAAGCCTTTCCCTTGTGAGCTCACAGCAGCTGCTTCTTGCAGCGGAGCCCTTCTGCAGCCGTCAGTTTCCTTCAGCTGCCTCGGCACAGATGGTTTTGATGTGGCTTTTCCAATGTTCCACTTCCCCTGCCCTGCTAAGCCCCTCTGCCAACAACCTGCTACCGGGGGACAGTTGCAGCACAGAGAGGCCACATCCTGTGTGGATCCTACATGGATCCTGTCCCACTCACCAGCTGAAATTAGGACAGACTGAGAGCTTGAGAAACATGCCATTTGCTTCAGTTTATTTTATCCGTGGTCTAGCTCAGGGGCAGGGAAGGCAGGTTTGTCAGTGGTTAGAACGATTCCTGGTGTAAAATGGTCTGGAAATCATGTTCTTGCACCAAATTTAATAGAACTTGGAACATTTAGAAGCAAAATGGTTGTGCAGTTGTTTAGTTCTGATGGGAGGCTGGTGCCTTTTTGTGTTATTTATAAAACGTTGAATCCAGAAGCTCTCTGTGCAGAGCACTCATTATTTCTGGCCAGAATCTGCTTCCCCCTTCTGCCACTTTATTCTGAGTAAACAGTTGATTCACTGTGATTCTCTTGTGAGCGTGGATGCTGCGTGCAGGCCTGATTCCTGAAGGCTCTGCTCCTACAGATTTTTTTGCCCTTGAATGGCAGCCTCCTGCCTATTTTTAGCTGCATCAGTGAAGCAGAGGAAAAGGAGAACTTTGTCATTGCAGGATCTCCGCTGGGACTCTCTGCTTGGCCTTTGGGCACTGTATCTGTTGACAAGAACTGTCAGAAACTGGCTGCAGCTGTGCAGGGCAGGAACAATGTTTTCCCTGTGACATCCTGTCCCTAAACACATGTTGTTAGCAGGGGACTGATAGAAAGTTGTGCTGGTGGAGGCCTCGCAGCCTGATGCAGTTGGCACAGTTTCTGTGAAAATGGGTCCTGTTTAATTTTTTTCAAGAACTCCTGGGAAATTAAAAATTATTAAAATGTCCTCAGCAGTGCTGGATATGCAGCACAATTCACTCTTCACAGCAGCACTGTACAAACATCAGTAAAATCTGCTCCTGTGCTCCACAGCAGCTTCTTTGCATACAGGGGCTCTGCAGCTCTGAAGATGAAACACCTTAACAACGTGGCTGGCTTTCCTTGGGCCACCAAAGTTTTGGGAGGCAGAATTAGGGCTTGGGATGTTTCTGTCTGCCAGTTTGACTGCCCTCTCCTGTCCAACACATCCCTCAGGATCAGGAGGGTTGGTAAATGCACACTGCAGCCACCATCACTCCCACAGCAGGCAGTGGGTACGTGGCACAGCGGCCCCACCTCTGCCTGGCTCTGTCCCCACAGGGATGCCAGATGACCAGAGGGAAGGACTGCAGGAGGAGCTCATCGATATCATCCTCCACGTCCTCAAGCGCAACCCCCAGCTGCACTACTACCAGGGTTACCATGACATCGTGGTCACCTTCCTCCTGGTGGTGGGGGACAGGCTGGCCACGGCACTGGTGGAAAAGCTCTCAACGCATCATCTCAGGTACTCAGTGGGAGGAGAGGAGCCACCTGTGTGTCCCCAGGCCGTGGGGACACCTGAGCAGGTGGAGCTGGCCTGGAGGGGGAGCTGGGAAGGCAGAGCCTTGGGTTAAAGCAGCTGCCTGTGATGCCTGTAGCCGGAGGGGTGCTGGGAGAGCGGCCTGACCACACCACAGCACGTGGCATTGCAGGGAGTTGTGCCCTGGGAAAGGGATAATTGAAGGCTGTCAGTTAATTTGTAGCATCTCTTGGAGTTGGAAAAGCCAACACACATGCATTATTCCTGGTTCTGTGGCTGTCAGGGCCTCTCCAGGCCCTGGGGGCTGGCTCAGCACCATGCCTCCCACTTGTCCATGCACAGCCCTGGGCAGTGTCCCGTACCCCACATCAAGTGTCCCTGCTGTTTGTGCACTGAAATGAAGGCAAGCTTCCAGCTGAGGAGCATGGTTTGGAGGGATTCTCCTTTTTCCAGGCAGGGAGTCAGGTTTTGCGTGCTGGAAAAGCTTTGCAGTTCAGGCGCGTACTGCAGCAAAATAAGAATTGTCAGCTGACAGCAGTGTGATGGTCTGGGCCCAGATTCTCTGTGCAAGTCAGCCCTGTGTGTCCCAGAAAAGCAGGAAGGAGGCTGTCCCAAAGAGACAGAATTCCTTGGGGCCGTGGGCCACCTTGGCAGCAAGGCTGTTTATTACACATACATTTATTTGCCTTCTGGTGCCTCCCCTGGAGGGAGAGCTCGCTGACGTGGTTGCTTGACAAAGCTTCTTTTAAATCTTTCCTCAGGGATTTTATGGACCCAACGATGGATAATACCAAGCACATTTTAAATTACCTGATGCCCATCATAGACCAGGTGAACCCTGAGGTGCATGACTTCATGCAGAGGTATGCAAATGTTCCCTCAGAGCCTCCTGGCTCTCCCCTGCCAGTTTTGGGTTACTGTACATGGGGCCATTTGCACCAGCATGTCTCCAGCACCAGAGTGGCTTCCTCGGGGAGTCAACAGCTATTCCACAGCTGATGGTGACACTCCACAACCACGTGACACATCATTTTCAAGCAGACCCAGACCTGTGCCACCTGTCTGGAGGGGTTTTACGTGGTGCCATCTTCACCCCAGTGGTCTGCAGTCCATATTGGAAAGGCTGAGGAGTTTGGGGAGAGTGTTGTACAAAGTGCCACAACCACTTCACAGGCCCACTCGTGTGGCTGGTGGGACCCTGGTGTAGTTTGCTAGTTTTGAGGATAATTCCCAGGTTTTGCATTAGGGGCACACAAGTATTGTCTGAGCAGATCAAAGCAGAAGCAGGAAGGTGAGTGGGAAGAGTCAGTCCAGAGCCCTTTTTTGGACAAGTGACTCTGGTCTGTTTCACAGCCAGGTTGTCTGTGACTACCCAGCCTGATTACAAACTCCCAGAATTAGTAAGCCCTTAGGCTGGAAAGGAACCCAAAAAGCTGGTTGTGTTGCACGACTTGAGGTGCCCTCAGGCCAGCAAGCCAGACAGTGCTGTGGCACATCACACATTCAGGGTCCCCTGAAAGCAGCATTTGGCCTCTGCTGTGGCCCCCACTGGATGTGAGACGGGTCATGGCAGCACTTTGCCTGGGGGTTGTGTCAGAGTCCCTGGCTCTGGGCTGAGCTCAGCGCTCCACTGACAAACCGGCTCTATCTCCCCTCCCAGACACAGCAGTGTGGCACAGGGGTGATCTGGGAGCATTTCATCCCTGTTTCCAGGCTGATCTAACAGCCCTTTCTCCCTGCAGTGCGGAGGTGGGAACCATCTTTGCTCTCAGCTGGCTGATCACCTGGTTCGGCCACGTTTTGTCCGACTTCCGGCACGTCGTGCGATTATATGACTTTTTCCTGGCTTGCCACCCGCTGATGCCCATTTATTTTGCTGCTGTGGTAGGTGTTGTTGGAAGGGTCAGGGATTAACTGCGCCGTTCCGAGGTGGTGGGAGTTTGGGGCTGCAGAGGGGGACTGGCAAACCCAGCGCTGGTGCTCTCCCCAGCTGCACCTCGCCAGGGATGTCCTAGGGGATGGCAGAAGGCAGCTTGGATCCAGGGGAACCCAGAGCAGCCTGGAGGTGTCCTGATGTGCAGAATGTGCCAATTTAGTGCTGTGGAGGTAGCGTGGCACAGTGTTTTTCTTTGCTTTCATGTGCTGGTCCTGCTTCTGGGCACGTGCTGGGGTGCCTGGCTGGCTGGGGCCAGCCCTGCACTGTGTGTCCATCTTCCTGTCCTCCTGTGGGGGATGCAGACAAATCTCTGAGGGAAAGTTGTGGAGTCAAGCCCTATTGAGGCTCTACCCATCGCTCTGACCTGCCAATAGCAAGCTCTGCTCAAGAAACAGACCTAACTACCCTGAAAGAGGCTTTCCGTGGCCTCAGAGTCTCAGGAAGGGTTTGGCATTTCTGCTCACAGACAGTGAATGCTTCACTGCAGCATGTCCTCTTGAAGAAGGTCTGGAAGTGAAAGGTTTTTCTCTTTTGGCTCTGAAACAGCCTGTGCCAAGGAGTTGTCCCCATATCCTCATGTGTCCTCGCTCCTCTCTGCAGATCGTGCTGCACAGGCAGCAGGAAGTTCTGGAGTGCGAGTGTGACATGGCCTCTGTCCACCACCTCCTGTCCCAGATCCCACAGGACCTTCCTTACGAGTCTCTGATCAGCAAAGCTGGGGACCTTTTTGTCCAGTTCCCACCATCTGAACTCGCCAAGGAGGCAGCTCAGCAGCAGGCGGAACGGTGAGTGCCAGGCAGCCCCTACATCCCCTTGCCAGATATTGCTTCCTCGCGGAGGTCTTCCTCCCTGACCGGAGGCGGGGGACACTCCTTGACCTCTTCCTTCCCTTGCAGAACTGCGGCTTCCACTTTTAAGGACTTTGAGCTGGCATCAGTGCAGCAGAGACCAGACACTGTGTTGAGGCAGCGCTTCAGGGAGCGCCTCCGGGGGGAGGAGCGGCTCCGAGGGGAGGAGCGGACAAAATCCATCTTGACAAAGCCCCGGACCAACCGCTTTGTCAAGCTGGCAGTGATGGGGCTGACGGTGGCACTGGGAGCAGCTGCCCTGGCCGTGGTGAGGAGTGCACTGGAGTGGGCACCCAAGTTTGAACTGCAGATTTTCCCCTGAAGCCAGAGGAAGGGCCTTCCCTGTCGCTGCGTCCTTTCCTGGCGGGAAGGGCTGATGTTTGATGAAGGACGTGTCTGGAAGCGACCTGTCTGAAGGTTATTTTTTATCCTTGCTGCGTCCGGTGACGCTTTTGGCCTTTGTGACAGAGACTGAGGGAACCAGCCCAGCAGGACAGTTCCCCACACCGTGCTCACCTTGTTCCCCTCCTCTGTGCAGGGGTGAGCAGACAGGCACTGCCACCATCCCGTGAGGAACCAGAGGTACGGACAGTGTGGCTGTTCAGGCTGTGCTCAGGTGACTATACAAAGGGAGAGCCATGTGTGGGCTGTGCCGAAATGACCCTGCATTCTGCACTGGGGAAAATTGGTGGGAGTGAGGGCAGATCCATGCCTGGAAGAAAATGTCCCAGCAGGGTTTGTCCTGGCTGTGTGCGTGTGTGGGGGTGACAGGCTGTTGCACTGCTGAGGAACAGGGCAGTCCTTTGGCTCCTCATTGCTCCAGCGTGCTCTGCAATCTGCCTTCAGCTTTGCCGGTGCTCCAGCCTTTCCCTGTCCTGTAGGCACCCTCTGAGTAGAGCAACCTTTCACACACCCCCATCAGCGCCATGCCATGAGCTTCCCCGCAGTGTGTAACCCTCCCTGGCTCTTTTTGCTTCCTCATCTTTGCAGCCTAATCTGTTTATGGGAGAGGAAGGCAGGGGACAGGAGCAGACCTTAGCTCAACTCAGCTCAGGTCTCTGGCGCTGCCACTTCTGCCCTGGTAGTATAGTGATCATATGTGGGGTTGTTGAGGTGAGACACGAGTGTGCTTGCGCTGACAAAGCTGTGTGTTGTCATGTGCTAGGCCACATCATCACAGGTGTACTGCGGACATGCATTGCAGACTTTTTTAACAGCTCTGGAAGTGGACACTAACATGGAGAAAGGCTTTTTCCACCTTGTGAAACACTTTGCACAGGACAGAAGCCATTGCAGTAGGAAATGTGTCATAAACCTCCCCCACGAGCTGATCAGGCTTCAGCATCACAGCCCCATTGGCAGTCCCAGCACTCCCTGCCCTCCAACCTAAGCGGCAAATCCTTCTAGACAACTCAGTGTCCCACTGAGACAAAGCCAATAGACACTATGCCTCTACCTCTCCCCCGAGCTGCTAAACCTCCCTCAAGTGCCCTTACCTTCCCTCACAGCTCCCTTCTGCTCCCCCATCATTGCTCTGTTGTGCCCAAAGCCATCTGTGCCGTGCCCAGGGGCCGCACACCTGAAAAGGAGGTGTTGATTGAAGAGGTAGGGATTTTGGGATAGAGAGGAAAACTCATACCCTTCAAAACTCAGCACCGCCCTGTTTCATCCCACTGCCTGTTGGTCCGTAACTGCCCCGGGTATGTTCTGGTTTGCCCTGTGAGCCCTTGCTCACCGAAGGGCTGTGCCTTTCTGGCCAGAGGGCAGCTGGGCAGTTGTCATTCCTGACCTGTGTTCCCATGAGGCTCTGAGGAGGAGTTCTCCTGCAGAACTTGTAGTTCTCTGCAGGTGGAGTCTGGAGTGTGTGAATCTGCCCTTGTCCAGGCATGGCAGCAAGACCTGTTCCCTCTCCTCACTGGTGCTGGTGCCCATGGAGAGAACCAAGGCTGCTCATGGGGCTCCTCCCAGTGTTGCTGAAGGCAGAGTCCATTCCTGGCCCCTCGGCACCCCGCAGAGCACCAGAGCAAGATGGAGGGCTGGGTCACTTAGCACTTTAGAAACCAGTGGTGCAGGAGAGTGTGGTGACCTAGGGGTGCTGCTGGAGGGCCAGGACCCCTCTGTACACCGCCCCAAAGGAGGGGATGGCTGGACCCTTCAGGAGAAACCCCTGCAGCTCCTCCTGGCCATGATGCACTTTAGTTCTTGCGTTGTCCCCGGGGGAGGAAGGGTCTGGGAGGAGGTGGTTGCTGCGGGTGCTCCAGTGAACTCTGTACAAAGACTTACACACCCCCTGTAAATGCAGATTTCTACAAACCCTGAAACTGTAAAATAAACAGTTACTAAACACACTTCCTGCCCTCCCGAGGCCAGGGTTGCCAGATCCTCTCTTCTGGCACCCTGTGGCCCAGAGCTGGCACCTTCCCTGTGGCAGCCAGGCCAGCTCCATGTGGCCTCACACGCGGCAGCGCCGTGGGAAGAGGAGCAGGAGCGGAGCCAAAGGGCGCGTGCGTGCCCCGGTCACTGTTCTCCTTCCATCCGCCCATCTCTGGGCCATCGCCAGGCCTTGCGTGTGCCACCGGCTCTCCGGGAGTGTCCCCCCTACCATCAGCAGTGTAGAGCTGTAAATAGCTTGACCTCCCGGCCCCTCCTGCACCCCGGGCCAGGCGCCTGGCTGCGGGAGGAGATCCTGGGCATGGTGCCCTCTTCCCAGGACACGCTCTGCTGAGCCAGGGTGACCCGGCCGCCTTCGCCGGACTGGGAGCAGGCTTGGCCGGATGGCTTGGGGCTGCTCGACGTGCTGGTTATTTTTAGTTCCCTGTGGCCTCTCTGGGAGCAAATTTCTCAGTAGCACTCAGAATCCTTTGGGAGGGATGTCCTTTGGGAAGCGGGGGAAAAGGAGGAGCGGTGACGGGGCACCTTTGGGGTAGCCAAGAGGCCACTGCCACGTGAGCGAGAGCCAGGCTGATGGCAGCACGTGCACGTGTCCATGCTGGACACCAGGCACTGGACACCTGGCCCCACATTGTCCCGGACTTGGGTAAGGTCAGGAGGGCAATGGCAGTGGCCAGTGAACTGTGACTGTGACCAGAGCAGCCCCACAGTGCCTTCTGCTCCCAGCAGTGTCCCTGGGCAGGAGTTGGATCCCACAGCCAGGGGCTGAAAGTGACCCCATGCCAGAGCATCGCTGCCTCTGTGGCACCACCCAGGGCAGGTGTGTGCAGCCTGCAGACTTGGGGGATCACTGTGGCACAGGCACCCCCTGCATCTCTCCATCCCCCGGGGACAACCCGGTCCCCAGCAGCATCGGGGCGGTGGGAGGGGCTGGTGGTACCCGGGGATGCTCCAGGTTCCTCTTGTTGCCGTGGCAACAGCTGCGGGCGGGGGGGGGGGGGGGGGGAGGGGTGTGAAACAA
>JAWWEU010000053.1:7312081-7322506 GCA_035583155.1 Acropternis orthonyx | reverse complement strand
GGGCGGCGGCTGCGGTGCTGCTCCGGAGGGTCCCCGAGATGGCCCGGTGGTCCCCCGGCTCGGAGATGCTCTGCAGGCGGTCCTGCCCAGGGATGCTCCGCACCGACCCCGGATGCTCCGGGATGTTCTGGTACCACCTCGAGGATGCTCGGGACCGGTCCGAGGATGCTCCGGGATGCTCTGTGCCGGCGCGGGGATGCTCGGCGCCGACCCGGGGATGTTCGGCGGCGGCTCGAGGATTCTCCGGGATTCTCTGTACCGGCTCGGGGATGCTCCTCACCGCCCGGGGATGCCGCACGCCTCGAGGGCTCCGCCCCGCTCTGGGGTTGCTCCGCTCCCCGCCGCCCCGGGGATGCTTCCCCGGTTATGTGGGCGGATGCTTCGGTCGGGAACGGTGCTGGGGCGGCTGCGGCGGGTCCGGGGTGCGCGTGGGGCGGTGCGGACAGACCAGGAGCCGCACGCCCCCCGGTGCCGCTCTTATAGCCGCCGCCGCCCCGCCCCCGCCGCCGCCCCCGGTAAACACCGGCGCGCCGGGGCTGTCAATGGGGGGCCCCGCCCGCCGCCGCCCATTGGCCGTGGGGCGGGGGGGCAGATCCCGCTCCGCCAATGGGCGCCCGCCGAGAGGGGTTGCTGGAGAGAATGGCAGGGCGGCACGCCCCGGTACCCCCAGAAACCCCCCCGGTACCCACCCTGCCCCCCGGTAGGATCAGGCACGCCCTGGTACCCTCGGGTACCGCTCGGAACCCACCCGTGCCCCCCAGTAGACCAGGCACGCCCCGGTACCTCCCGGTACACCCGGCAACCCGGTGCCCCCTACACCGCCCCCACGGCAACCCCCGCTGCCGCCACCTGAGCAGAACAGCACTCCCGGTGACACCCGGTACCTTCACACCGGGGTAGCGTCCCGGTACGCCGGTGCCTCTCCGTGCCCTCCGGTACCCACCCGGGGATGCTTAAATTCCTGCCAGAACACCCTTCCTTCCCCCGGTTTGGGCAGCCCGGTGACCCCAACGCCCGCATTCCCAGGAGCCCCCCGGGCACGGCTCTGACCGCCCGCGACAGCGAGTATCCCCCCGGGATGCTGCTCTTGGACCCCGCCCTGCCGCCCCGCCGTGCTCCCGGGATGCCCACTGTCCCCCGTCTCCCAGACAGAGCCTGGCCCGGGACGTCTCCAGGCCGCCCACCGGGGCTGGCACCGCTGGGCCCCACGCGGCGTGGCAACACCGACGCCTTCGCGGATGGGATGCGCGTCCCCCACCCGCCTCAGCGGCATCTCCCGGGGGCTCGGCTCCCGGCGGCGGGACGGAGGGAGCGGGGGCGGGGAGCGCCGGGCGGGGAACGCGCTGCCCACGGGGGCGGCCACGCGGTCCCGGTGCCGCGAGTGGGGCCCCGCCCCTCCCGGTACGGCCACGCCCCTTCCCGGTCAGGCCACGCCCCCTTCGCTGGGCGGCACCAATGGGGCGGCGGCGGCGGGGCTGTTGCCCCGGAGACCGCGGGCAGCCCTCCGGGGGCCGCGCCCATTGGCTGCCGCCGCCGCTCGCGGGCCCGAGGGGGCCGCTCCCATTGGCTGCGCCGCCGCCTCCGGTTGCTGTGGCGACAGGGGAGCGCGGGAACCGGCACCGACCGGGCACCGGGACAGACCGGGCACCGGGACAGACCGTGCACTGAGACCCGGCCGGGGACCGGGACCGACCGGGAACCGGGACTGACCGGGCACCGGGACAGACCGGGCACCGGGACAGACCGGGCACTGAGACCCGGCCGGGAACCGGCACCGACCGGGAACCGGGACTGACCCGGGATCGACCGGGCACTGAGACCCGACAGGGACCCGGGATCCACCGGGCACTGAGACCCGACCGAGAACCGGCACCGACCGGGCATTGAGACCCGACCGGGGACCGGCACCGACCGGGCATTGAGACCCGACAGGACACCGGGACAGACCGGGTACTGAGACCCGACCGGGGACCGGCACCGACCGGGAACCGGGACTGACCGGGCACTGAGACCCGGCCGGGGACCGGGACCGACCGGGAACCGGGACTGACCGGGCACCGGGACAGACCGGGCACTGAGACCCGGCCGGGGACCGGGACCGACCGGGAACTGGGACCGACCGGGGACCAGAGCCCGACCGGGCACCGGGACCGACCGGGGACCAGAACCCGACCGGGCACCGGGACCCACCGGGCACTGAGACCCGGCCGGGGACCGGGAGTGACAGGGCACTGAGATCCGACCGGGGACCAGAACCCGACCGGGCACCGCGGGCTATCCGGGCCTCGACACCCGATCGAGAACCGCGACCTAACCGGGCACCAACAGGCTGTCCGGCCACCAATTCCCGACCGGGCACCATGGCTGACCCTTCATCGTGACCCCACTGGGCACCGCAACCCAACCGGGCACTGCGGCCGGTGATCCCGTCCCGCTGATCCCGTCCCGCTGATCCCGTCCCGCTTGATCCCGTCCCGCTGATCCCGTCCCGCTGATCCCGTCCCGGTGCAGGTTCCAGGCGGGGCCGGCAGAGGGCGCCCCTCCCGCTCGCTCCCTTGAGCGCCGGCACCGCCCGGTCCCCGATCCCGCCCGCGGTCGCCCTGGAGACCGGCCCGGGATACGGGGGATACGGGGCATCCCCGGGAGCAGTGGCGAAGGGGAGTAGCCGGGAGACATGGGTGGTCCCCGGAGGGGGCAGAGGATGATGAGGGGCAATGGGGTGTAGGGGTGTCCCTGGGGGCAAAGGGGCTCCCCAAAGAAACAAAAGAGCGACCCGAGGGGGGTCTCCCCACAGAGCAGCAGCCCTGCAACAGCCCCAATCCACCCGTCCATACTGTCCCTGGCTCCAGCTGGCTCCTGGAGTACCGCCCTACTCCCCAGAGCCGCTCTCTGAGGAGTGGCACCAGGCACAGCGACAGATTCCTCTGTGCCGCCAGCGTGAGCAGCAGCGCCTGAGGGGAAGGTCAGGGATGGTGCAGGGGGATGTTCCCCAGCTCTGTGGAATGAGCAGCGACTGGATTTCTCCCTGTGCAGAGCGTGAAGGCAGTGGTGCAGTCCTGCAGACAGAACAGGCTGGACACAGCGAGGGCAGAGCTCCAGGAAATGGAAAAAAACAATGGAAAATAATCTGGGAAGCGAGTTGCTCACATCACTGTGAAATGAGTCTACACAGTCGTGTTACCTTTGCTTTCCATCCTACTCGGTTAAAGACACTGTGTTGATCTTATAAATGTCAAACAATTCCATTTCTGAGAATGAATCCCATTTGCTCTGTGGGGATGATCTTCCCGTCAACCTTGCCACGAGGGAGAGAGCCCCGTGACACACGGCAGCCTGTGCTCAGGGGGTCTGCTCATGGAATCATTCCTTCCCGGAGTGTCCCATCACTCCAGGTGTAGGCCAGCCCCCAGATCATCCACGCACTGGGCTTATTTTCCATGAAAATATTGTCTTTTTGGACAGACACTCATCCAGCAGAGCAGTGATTGTGCGGGTGATGAAAGGGGCTGGATCTCCTGCACAGGGGTCTGGGTTTTAGCTGGAAGACAGCTATGGCTGTAGCTATGGAGGCATGAGTTGAAGAAGAAGGAAAGCCTGGAATGTGTCAGGATGGAGGAGGCAAGCTGCTGTGTGATGGGTTAGTGGAACTTGATTTTTTATGTTTAAAAAAATGATGAAAAAGGCGAATTAATTAGCCTCAGCAGCTGGTGGAGCTGGGGTTACTGAGGGTGGCTGGGAGAAGAGTTAAAAATAGCAGGAAGGCCCAAGTGGAAAGTTTCTGTAACATCACAAGTCAGGCATTTGGTGCTTACCCGCCCTGTCAGGCGGGAGGCTATGCCAGAGCCCTCTCCGCCATCCTCAGCCCTTTCCCACTGACCTCTCTGCAACTTTTCACACGACATCACCAGCCCTTCATTTTGCTAATTAACCCTTTCCTTCCAGACACCGGATTTGCTTCCAGAAAGAGCAAAATCAGGCATGAGTTTTTTGGCCTGGGAGCATGAGGGTGCAGGGGAGGGCAGGGCTCGTGTTGGTCCTCCCTGTGTTCCTGTGTGCCACTGGCAGTCTGTGAAGCCCAGAGGAGCTGTAACCCCCCATGCATCCATTCCCATCTGCATTTCAGCTTCCCCTCCTTAAAAATCCTCCTGATTCCAGGGGCCCCAGGCAGATTTTACCAGCAGATCTGAGCTCTGTGCTGGGACTCTCTGGATGCACAGTTTGTCCTGGGCTGAGACAAGATGGATGAGACACTTCTGAGCAAGCCCAGCTCGCTGTGCTTGTCCTCCTTGCGAGAAAACAGATGTACCTGGCTGCTCCAACGGGCTTTCTCCACTTATGTTTGTCTTTCAGAGCTGACAATGAGAGTGGCTGAATTCATTCCTTATCCCTCTCAGAGCCTCAGGGGTTGTGTCTGTCTTTGATGCTCCAGGAAGGCCAGCAAGTGCTGAGCCTGCCATGCAGAGGGTGGTCTGAGTGCAGTAGAGCAGGGCTTGGGCTGGAGCCGATTTTGGTTGTCAGCAGAGCTGTAAGTGGCAGGAGCAGACCATGAGGGGTGAGAAAATACTGCTGGGGTGGCTGGGGATCAGACTGGGCTCTGGTTCACACTGGATGGAAGCTGGGCACAACCCTCACCTGATTTTGAGGTGTTTCCCTGCTCCCCCAGCTGCTTGCATGGTCCTGGGTCCCAGAACAAGCAGCTGGGTCCTCCCCACTGAAAGTCAGTCCAGAACCCTGGCGACACTGAGAAGGTGGCCCAGCTGACACAAGTCAGGCTTCCCTTCACCCACCTCAAGCCCCCTGATGACAGTGCTGCCATGCCTGCTGGTTCCAGGACAGCCCCCGGCCTGACAAAACACATTCCCCCTGGGCAGGGCAGGAGAGAGCCGGGGCTCAGCTCTCTCCTTACTTGGCAGAGCCGGGCTGAGGCAGCGGGAGCATGGCCGGGTACCGGGGAGACCCTGCCCCACACAGGATAGGAGCATGGGGGAGCCTCTCCCCATGGCAGCACATCTCGCAGCATTTCGGTGCTCCCCGAGACAGAGGGGATGCATCCCTGGGGAACTCGCCGTTGCTCAGCACCGGAGGCCCCACGGGGACCTCGGGGACCGGGCCGGTGCGGGCGGGGATGTGCCCGGCGGGGGAGGGACCGGCGCAGCGAGGGGCTCCTCCTTCCTCCCGGGGCTTAAAGCCCGGGGCTGGCGAGGCGCGGCCGTCCCGGGGAAGTTGTGCCCGAGTTGCCACCAGCTCAGACCGGGAGCGGCTCCAGGACCGGGACCGGGAGCGGGCGCGGCGCGGCGCGGTCGGGGGCAATCGGGAGGCGGTGCCCCTCGGGGTGACACGCACCCTCCCGCCCACCCTCCAGCCCCGCTGCCCTCGGTGCCGGTGATGACCCTGAACACGCAGCCCGGGAGCAGGAGCCCGCTGCGGCGGAGGGCCAGCACCCCGCTCCCTCGGCCGGGGGGCACCGGGGCCACACCGCGGGGCCAGCCCTGCCACCCCCAGCTCGGCCACACCGCCTCCGAGCCGGGTGGCAGGGCACCCCGCGGCAGCTGGTCCTCCGACTCCTCGGGCTCCTCCGGCCCACGGGAGCCCCGGTACCGAGTGGTGCTGCTGGGAGACCCCGGCGTGGGCAAGACCAGCCTGGTCAACCTCTTCGCTGGCGTTCAGGAGCGGGACCTGCTGGAGCAGCACGGAGGTAGGTGTCTGGTGGGGGGATCTGCTGAAGGGGCACCGTTCTGTTGGACCCATGATGGGAGAAACCCGTGGGCGAGGCAGAGAGGAGCCCGGGTCCCGGCTGTCCGGGCAGGGCAGCGCCAACCAGGCTCTCCCGGTGTCCCGCAGAAGCCGCATACGAGCGCACGCTGACCGTGGATGGCGAGGAGACCACGCTGCTGGTGCTGGACATCTGGGAGCCAGAGCAGCGGGTACGGCGGGGCCGGGTGCTGTAGGGGGCTGGCCGAGCCGGGATGTGCCCAGGGGGCATTGTGCACACACAGCCCGCTGCTTTGGGGCTTCTGAGCACTGCAAAGGGCAACCTGGGGCTCCCCGGCTGTGTCCAGGGCTCACCACTGCCCTCGCTGTGGAGTGGAGGAGAAATGCTGGGCCAGGCAGGCTGGGGTCACGTCTCTGACCAGCTCTGTGCCCACCCATCTCTGGCATAGGGAGCTGCCCACCATGTTCTCACCAGTGTGGGCACAGGGAGCCCCTCACATTAGGGATGGGCATGTGGTGGGGAAGAGGTGAGGCTGTGGGGGAGGACTGAGGTGCCAACCCGCTTTGAAATGCATGGAATTGATTTGGGAATGAGGCTGAAGGAGCCAGCTGGGTAAATCCACGTGAGACACTGCCATCAGCCTGGGCACGTGCTTCAGCGGGCAGAGTGGTGGCCCAGAGAGCCTGGCATGGGGCATTTCTACTGCCTAGCACATGAGGTATCTCCTGGGGAGAAATGCCAGCGTTGCTGTCACTGCCTCTCTCCAAACCTCTCCCTCCTTCCCTTCATGCCAGGGCCCTGAGCTCCTGTGGGTGCCACCAGGCAATGAGTGCCCAGGCTGTGGACAGGGAGGACAGCACTCCCACGGGCTGAGGCTGTGTTTGGCGCATAGCTGTGCTGTCCCAGCACCATAACACCCCAACAGCAGCTCTTTCTTTCCGCTATGGCTTATTCCCACCCTGCCCAGCAGTGCCTGGCTCATGTGGGGTGCAGCACCCACAGCACTGGTGTTGCGTGTCCCAGCATGGCCCCAGGAGACACAGCCTCAGCTCCCCACATGAGACTGAGCCCACAGCCCCAGTTTGTTGCTGATAGAGAACGACACTCTCAAACACCCCCCAAAACCAAGGCCTTTCTTCTGCGTTTTATTCACGGGGTCACACGCCTGCTCCCCACAACGGTGGGGCTGTGCTGGCAGGTCCCATCAGTGCTGGGGTGCTCTGCTGGCAGTCACAGGTGCCAGCAGCCCCCGCAGAGTGCGGTGACATCTCACTGCCCATGCTGTGGCAGGGTGAGGAGTGCCGGCGCCGCAGCCAGTGCCTGCAGGTGGGGAACGCCTACGTCATCGTGTACTCCATCACGGACCGGGGCAGCTTCGAGAGCGCCTCGGAGCTGCGCATCCAGCTGCGCCGCGCACGCCAGGCCGAGGACATCCCCATCATCCTCGTGGGGAACAAAACCGACCTGGTGCGCTGCCGCGAGGTCTCTGTCGAAGGTGAGCGGGGAGTTGGGGGTCTGGCTGGCGTAGACAAGCCGGCCGGGGTGTGGGGGGGTCCATGCCCAGTGGCTTCCCCCACATCTGTCCCCTTGTCCCTGGACGTGCGACTGCTGTCCTGCGTGTGGCAGTGCCCGTCCCACCCCGCAGTGCCCGTCCCCCGGTGCCCGCGGTGCCAGTGGGGCCGTGCCCCCTCCCTGCCCTTCCCTTGCAGAGGGCCGGGCCTGCGCCGCTGTCTTCGACTGCAAGTTCATCGAGACGTCGGCGACTCTGCAGCACAACGTGGACGAGCTCTTCGAGGGGGTGGTGCGGCAGATCCGCCTGCGCCGCCGGGGAAAGGAGTCCCACCCGCACCCCACGCCCGGCCAGAAGCACAAGGAAAGCCTCAGCAGGAGAGCCCGGCACTTCCTCGACAGGCTGGTGGCCAAGAACAGCAGCAAGGGGGCCCTCAAAGTCCGTTCCAAGTCCTGCCACGACCTGTCTGTGCTCTGAGAGCCGCTGCCCCATCCCTCCGAACACGCAGGCTGGGACCCTCCTCTCTTCCAGCAGTGTGGCCAGCGGCTCCATGGAGAGCCCAGACAGGACTGGAGTGATGCTGAGGACATGGAGCTGTTTTCATCAGTGCTGAGGGATGCTGAGGTGCCCTGGATCCAGCTGCTTCCCCTCCAGGAGAGGGGACAAGTGGGACAGAGTCCCTGGAGCGGAGGGTGGGACAGGTACCAGTGCTTGGGGTGGTGGGATTTTGGATCACAGCTGCTCCTGGGGAGCCAGAGGTGAGGGCTGGGCATGCTCCAGTGGAGGGCTGGAAGCTGCCAGGAGCATGACAGGTCCTGCTTGCAGTGCTCGTCCTTTGCAGGGCAGCAGGGATGGGCGAGAGCACCATAGCAGTGTCCACCTTGGACATCCTGGAGCCTGGTTGGGGAGATGGGGCACGTGAGCACCAGCAGCACTGCCCAGAACCCCAGCCCTGCTGCACCAGGGCTTTGTGCCATGTCTCCCTGGCACCAGGAGGTTTTTGTGCTGTCTCTGTACTGGTGCGATGGGGAAACCCTCCATCTACAGAATAAACCACATCAGGAGGGTGCTGGTCTCTGCTGGGTCCCTGCTCTGGGGAGCCACATCCTGGAGCCTTGAGGCTGGATTGAAGCCCTCTTCCTTGCCTGCGGCCAGAGCAGAGGATCTGCCTCCTGCTCTAGCTGGGACTTGGCCAGCTCCATCTCCATTAGCCGGAATATCTTGGGGGTAGGAAGAGCCTCTCTCTGGGGCTTCCTTTGGCTACCCTTTGTGGAGGTCCCATTTCCTCACCCAGCGGTCCAGCAACATCCCCTGTGATGGCAGAAGCCCCCAAGTCCACCTGCACCTCCTTTCCCCCATTCAGTTCTGGAAGAGCCTCTGGGAAAAACTGAGTTCTGCTGAGCTGAAGTTTTCAAGCACCTGAGCACTGTGGGAGCCACAGCCTGGGCAGGGAGTGGGTGGTCAGTGGCTCTGGGTGCCCCGGGAAGGGGCAGGGAGCAGGAGCTGAGTGGGATGGCACAGTCAGGAAGGGACGTGCTTGGCTGCAGCAAGAGCGAGTGACCCTGGGCACCCGGGGAGGCGATGCTGGAGCCGCGTGGGCTCTGCCTGTTTTTAGGCTGTGCTGCCGGCCAGCAGCCAGGATGCCACAGGGAAGCCTGCTCAGCACCCCAGGGCCCAGCGCCAGCGAGGAACAGCAGTGCCCTCCCACCCGGGTCAGGAGTTTCCGCTCACTCTGTGGCCAGAGCGTGGGGAACCACTGCCTGTGGCCGCCACAAACGGGACACTGGAATGGGGGCAGTACCCTGGCCCTGTGGGAAAACAGCTTTTCAGAGGTGCAATCCCAAGTCAGGGCTTCTCCCTGCCAGCTCTGCCCTCAGAAGCATTTTTTCCATGCTGCTTGGTGACCGTGGCATTGCTGCTGCTCTGCTCTGGCAGCTCTGCCCTGGAGCTCCCAGCACGCCGGTCCCTGGCGGTGCTGGAGGCGATGCTGTGGTTCACACAGTGTCAGCCACACCGGGGCCGCACCCCTGGGGCAGGGGGGTCCTTGCTGCTGCTGGTCCCTCCCGCAGCTGCAGCCAGCGATTCCCTGTGGCAGGAGCAGGGGGCGCCACGGGATGGAAAGTTGGCAGCCGGCAGAGAGGGGAGTGGAAAGAATGAGCTCAAACCCAGAAAAATGTGGCCGTGCTGGAGGGTGGGAGGAGAGGCCAAGGGGGGGCCACAGCGAGGCGCTGGGAAATGGAGGGAGGGCAGAATGCGGAGGCGCTGGCGGTGGGGGCATGGACTGCCTGTGGCCCCCAGCTGGGCACACACCTGGGGCAGGTAGTGCTGGGCGTTAGTGGCACAGCCCCTCCAGCAGGCACTCTCAGAGCCATCCCAGTGCCATCCACCTCTGGGTGGCCATCTGTCCCAGTGTCACTCATCCCTTGGTGGCAATACATCCCAGTCTCATCTGTCTCTGGGTGGCAATCAGCCCCAGTGCCATCTGTCACTGGGTGGCCACCTGTCCCAGTGCCACCCGTCCAAGTACCATCCCTCCCTGGGTGGCCGTCCCTTCCGATGCCATCCATCCCAATGCCACCTACCCCGGGGTGGCCATCGGCCCCAGTGCCATCCCGCCCTGGGTGGCCATTCCCCCCCAGTGCCCACCACCCTGCTCGCCACTTCCCTGGGACTTGGAGCCCGGCTGGCTCCTGGCCGGGATGTGGCTGCACTGGCACACCAGCCTTAGACTGCCCCAGCTCTCCCTGCGCTTCGTGAGGATTCCCGAGCCATGCTGGGGTTTAGGGGCTGGGTGGGCACCCAGAGGGGGTCAGGCTGTGCTAGGCGGGACCATGGCAGGCAGCAGGGTGGGATGCGGGGCCAGGGGATGTTCCCCCTCTGTGGGACAGGGAGAGCGCAGCATCCCAGCAAGGGAGGGGCTCCCGGGAGACCTTCCCATCTGCCCTCCGCCTGAAACAGGGAGCCGTGAATCACTCCGGTCCTGAAATAGATTCCTTTGACTTAAAAAAAGAGACAGAGGGAGGGGAGGGGAAAAAAAAAAAAAAAGAAGAAGAAAACATTTTTAAACCACTAAAGACTCGCGTTTTAACCCCTGCTGCGCTCCCATCCCCTGCCCGCGGCTCAGATCTGAACTCGGGGCAGCACCATTTCACCGTGCCCAAATCACCACCAGTTTTCGCTCCTCGGCAGACCCTCTCCCCGG
>JAWWEU010000053.1:7205738-7311694 GCA_035583155.1 Acropternis orthonyx | reverse complement strand
CCGGGGCCGCGCCCGGGGCCGCCGCCGCCGCCGCCCGCCCGCCCGCCACCCCCGAGGGCATGGCGCTGGCCTACGGCAGCCTCGTCCTCATGGCGCTGCTGCCCATCTTCTTCGGGGCGCTGCGCTCCGTCAGCTGCGCCAAGAGCAAGGTACCCCCCCCCCGCCCCAACCCCGCGGCCCCGGGGGCGGGCGGGCCTGCAGGCCGCGGCCTCTCCCTCCCCTCCCACGGGCGCACCGTCCCGCGGCAGGGTCGGCGGCCGCGGGTCGCCCGCCCCGGAGTCGGCCCTGGCGGGGGTGGCGGGGGGGAGCTGGCTTTCCCCCCGGGGCTCCCTCCAGCCGCGCCCTCAGTGCCCTGAGAAATCCAAGCGCTGCAAAACACAGCGGCGCCCTGAGCCCCCCGCAAGAGGAGCTGCTGGGGGTGGGACTCCTGCCTGGCTTTGCGCCCCCCGCCCCGGGGCTGTGCCGGGGGTGCTCTCTTGCTCTCCCGCCCCGTGCTGTCCCTGCAGCCCGTCCCGCTGCTCT
The DNA here is from genome assembly GCA_035583155.1 of Acropternis orthonyx. Classification (NCBI taxonomy): domain Eukaryota; kingdom Metazoa; phylum Chordata; class Aves; order Passeriformes; family Rhinocryptidae; genus Acropternis; species Acropternis orthonyx. The sequence goes on along the minus strand of JAWWEU010000053.1, from coordinate 7,311,172 downwards.
CTGCATCCCCAGCCCTAAATCCCCAAAATCTGGGCTCCTGCGACTCAGCAGGAAGGACTGTTCCACGCAGTCTGTTCCACTGCTATTTTTACAAGCTCCTTGTGTGCCCTTAAGCCTCCCATCACGGCGTTCAGCTGGTCCTAGGGAGGCTCCTGGCAGCGCAGACAGCTGGGGGACTGAGAGCAAGGCCTGCCCGGGGTCGGGGCAGTTCTCATCTCTCACGCTGCAGGAATTTGGGCACCTCTGTGCCACAGGGCACTGCGTGACAAGCTGCAAAAGGGCTTCTGCCGAGCTGCCCTCCGTCTGTGCTGGCCTCAGGTGTTTGCCTGGGCAAGAGTAGATCTCTGAGCAGCTGGGAGCAGGCAGGGAACAGGCCCTCCACCTTCTTTGAAAGCTGAAGGTGTCCCGTGGGAAAGCTTGAAAAGGGGCTGGTTCAGCTGGTGCAAAGATGTCTCAGAAGAGACTTGTTAATCTGGGGCTTTTGAGCACAAGCAGTGTCCCAAGAGCGGGGCGAGGGATGAGAAGGTGTCTGGAGAGACACGTCATGCAGGGGGTGAGCACAGATGGTGGCACAGATGGGGCATGAGCAGAGAGGGAGCCCAGTTCCCCTCTGGCCAGGGGAGAAAGGAATAGCACCAGCACAAGGTTTTTTTCTCTTCTCCAAAAGAAAAAAAGCAGTAAATTTTGTTTGCCCTGGGAAGGGCAGGTGCAAGGTTTGTGTGTTCCATCTTGGGATCTGCCTGTGACTGAACCTCACCGCAGAGGCCAGCGGGTGCCTTGTCCCTCTCAAAACCACCGCGGAGCCCCTGTTGTTGTGTCAGGCATGGAGTCAGAGCAGGGGCTGATCCAGTCCTGTCCCCTCCTTCTCTCCCCAGAACTCCTCGGAGATGCCAGAGACCATTACCAGCCGAGACGCTGCTCGCTTTCCCATTGTTGCCAGTTGCACCCTCCTGGGGCTCTACCTCTTCTTTAAAGTAAGTGAGCTGTGCTGAAGCCAGGGCAAGCCTGGGTCTGACTCTGGTTTTGGCCTGGAGCGTTGGGAGAGAAAGTGTCCAAGGCTGCACAGCCTGAGCTCCCTGGTGTCACCAGGCAGGAGGATGTCAGTTCTTGCCTGAATTGTCACAGCTTGGAGGAAATCAGAGCCTGTTTGTGCACAGGTTGGTTCTGGAGAGCTGCCGAGGAGGAAGCACAACCCTGAGCTCTTCCTGTCTCCGTGGGCCAACCTGATGGGGCACAAGCTGGAGCCAGAAAATGCCAGGGACTCTGAGGGGCAAACACTGCTGCCTTTGTGTTGTGCTCTGTGTTTGCTCCTGGAGCCACGTTTGCTGCAGGCCTGGGAGAGCCTTTGTGTGACCAGGTGAAGTCTTTTAAGACATGCAGAGCCCACAGGCAGAGTCAGGTGACCTGAGTCACGAGTGGGAGCTCCCAGCAGCAGGTGCTTTTGGCTGTGTGGAGAAGATGTCTTGGCCTAAAGCAGCGTGGACTGCCCGTGCAGGTCTGGCTGGTGGCTGAGCTCCCAGAGCAGCCTGAGGAGCCACGGGGCTGCATCACAGAGTGGCAGCTTCCAGCTGTGCTGTGCTGGGATGCCTGCAAGAAGCCAGGGTGCTCCTGACTGCCCAGGAGGGGAAGGTTCAGGTGCAGGGTTGGGAATGGTGCAGTTCAGTCCCTTCTCTGCCGATGGCAGTGCCCGCTGTGGGCTCCTGGTTCGAGTAGCCTTGTGGGCTAATGGCTGGTCCTTATTCCCTTGTGGTCCTGGGTGCCCACTGCTCTGCAAGGTGAGTGCGTGCCACAGCCTGCACAGCCACAGAGCACAGCTCTGCAGCACCATGCCCTGCTTTCCCAGGAATGCAGGTTGGCCCTGTGTGCTCACCTGGGCTGCAGCTCCTCTTAGGTCACCCATAGCAAAGCCAAGCATCTGCTGAGCCTCTCCTGATGGAGCAGCCACCAGATCCTGCTGCTGGAAGGAGCCTGCCACCCTTCCCTGTGGCCCATAGCTCAAGGCCCACCTCCTCAAGTGTCTTTTCTGCCTCTTACTCCTGTCTGGGATGGAGACACTGGGAAAAGAAACACTGGATGTGCAGTATGGCCCTGCCAAAGTTGCTGTGATCAGTGGCTCTTCCTTTTAATATCTTCAATGTGCCGTGTGCTCCCCTGGAAGGACCTCCCTTTTAGGAGAGCACAGAGGGCCCCAGGGTCCCTCCATGCTGGGTTGTAGGGGTGTGATTCAGTAAGGAAGGCCATGTGTTGGAGAGCAGAAGGTTTAATAACACCCCTTTTAATTAGGGCAGGGGATGCTGCTGCTCTCCTTGGGCCGGGGCAGCCCTTGTGAGTGGTGCCTCACTCCCTGCTCCGTGGGGGAAGCTCTGGCCTCCTTTCTGCAGCACTGGAGTTATTTTTTGACCTGAGCAGCTCACAGATGCACCATAGCTTGCAGGCCCATTGTGCTTGTTCTGTGAGCTCATGGCTATTTCCAACAAATTTCCCCTCAGCGTGCAGGAATTTGGGTTATTCCAGCTATTCTTCTCATCTCCCTGGAGCACTGACACATCAGCTGCCGATAGGAGCATGAAGATGGGGAGGATGCCGCAGTAACTGACCCCTCTCTGGGTTTGTCTTGCAGATATTCTCTCAAGAGTACATCAATCTTCTGCTTTCCATGTATTTCTTCGTCCTGGGGATCCTGGCCCTGTCCCACACCATCAGGTACAGCACAGGGATGGGTGTCACTGGGGCAGGGCTGCCTGGGGCTTCAGGTCAGTTTATTGGGGGATTTTAGAGCACCACTGTCCTGCAGTAGAGCCAGGTCTTTAGGGTATTGGCCCAACCTGTTACCACATTTTCCCTTAGGTGGTAGGAGGGGCCAGATCATGCTGTGGACCCTTCCTTGTGGGGGAACCAGGGCCCTGGGGTCCTGGTGAGCTGGTACCTTGTAGAGCATCACTGGGACAGCTTGTGGAGGTGTGAGTGGTTACCACCACGGGACAAGACCAGCTCACCCTGAGGAGCTGCTATGGCTTAGAACCATAGAATCAGAATATCCTGAGCTGGAAGGGACCCACAAGGATGACCAACCTCTGACCCAGCACAGAGCAATCCTAAAAATCCCACAATGTCCTTAAAAGCTTGCTCAAATGCTCTTTGAACTGTGGCGTGCTTGGGGCCCTGATCACTTCCCTGGGAAGGCTGTCCAGTGCCCAACCACCCTCTCTGGGTGAAGATTTCCTAACATCCAACCTAACCCCACATGGGCATAGTTCTTGCTGCCCTGTGGAGGGGATTGCTCCTCAGCACCCACGTGCCCCTTACTGGGGTGGGTGACTCAGGCAGCCAGAGCTCACTGTAACGTCCCTGGCCCCTCACACTGATGCATGGCACAGGGTGTTGAAAGCTCAGGCTGTTTCAGTAACTGAAAAAGTCAAACTGGTTTCCTGTTTCCTGAGCTCTGGGGTGTCTGGGACCGGTTGCTTTCCCCAGACCCGTGCTAGGCAGGGCCTTTGCTCTGCTCTGGCAAAGCTGTTCAGTGGTGGCCCAAGCAGTGCTGGGTCCCAGGGAGCTGCTGGGGGACACAGCGCTATTACTGGGGTCTGGGGTGGGCCCTCCTTTTTTTGCAGGTGCTGCTCTGTCCTGTTGCCCTGGAGTATTTACTGGGACCATCACATATGGGCAGATCAGACCTCTGGGGAGAATGAGTTGCTGTGGCTGTGGCTCCTGCCTGCCTGATGGGGCAGAATTTGGTGTTTCCCCATCTCTGGAGGGGTGTGGGGCCCCCTCACACACAGAGTTGCTGGGCAGCACATCCTGCAGGGTTTCTGCCGAACTGCCCTTCTCTACCCCTCTCGTTTCAGCCCCATGATGAACAGATTCTTCCCTGCAAATTTCCCCAACAAACAGTACCAGCTCCTCTTCACCCAGGGCTCCGGGGAGAGCAAGGAGGGTACGTTGGCTCGCCGGTCTCTCCGGGGAGCCTGATTGTTTTCTGCCTTTACTGTTGGGGTTTTTTTTTTTTTTTTTTGGCCTTCTGACTTTCAGCCCATTGAAACAACCTTCTCAGAGACTCTCCTCTTGCTCCCCACTGTGCTTCCATAGCCAGTGTGAGACCTGTTGTCCCTGCAGAGCTGGGCTGGCACTCTGCCTCTGTGCTGCCTCTGGCTGGCAGTGAGACCCCAGAAACACCTCTTGTAGTGCTGTAGGGTTGGAGCTGTGGCTGCTGTTAAATGTACAGTCTTTATTTAAGCTCCTCGGATAGCATAGTGCCAACTCTTTTGTGCTGCCTTATTCTGACTGAGATCTGCACTGGTAGAACGATGCTTTGATAAGTCTTGCCCAGTAGCTTTACTGGTAAGGGAATACCTCTGGTGATACCACCAGGAGTTAACTGGCACAGGAAGAGGGTCAAGATTTGCCTCTCCTTGCCTTAGGCAGTGCCTGAATCCAATTTCCTTATTGACAGCGGGATCACGGATGCTGTCCATGTGCAGAGTCTGGCTGGAGGAGAAGGTCTGGGCTTTCCAGGGCCTGCTGCTCGCTTGCAGGTGGTTTGCACGTGTGTACCATGGGTACAGTCCCCTTGTTTGGGACATGAGCACTGTGCTCTCTGCTCCCCAGCTGTGGAGTCGCTCGTCTCGGCCCTGCGCGGGAAGGGGAGCTGCCCAGCCTGCCCAAAATCTGACTTCTCTGTTCTGTTGCAGAAATAGTGAATTACGAGTTTGACACCAAGGATCTCGTGTGCCTGGCTCTGAGCAGTGTTGTGGGGGTCTGGTACCTGCTGAGAAAGGTGAGGCACAGCTGGGGATGGGGCTGGATGGGACACAGACCCCTTTCCATTCAGGGTGGGGGTCCCATGCGCAGTGGGACCCAAATGTCCTTTTCCTGTTCTTTTCAGCACTGGATTGCCAACAATCTCTTCGGGCTGGCATTCTCCCTCAATGGGGTGGAGCTGCTGCACCTGAACAATGTCAGCACCGGCTGCATCTTGCTTGGGGGCCTCTTCATCTACGATGTGTTCTGGGTAAATGAGCGCGTTCCACAGGCTGTTGATGGAAGCATGTGCCTGGCATTATGCCTCTCCAGAGGCACCACCCTGGCTGGACGCACGTTTGCAGTCAGGATTTCCACTTTCTCAGCCCAGAGGAGTGTGGTGGGGTTGATGACAGAATCCCCAGTGGCAGAACATTGCTCAGCAAATGGGTTTTCTTTTAATCTCTAGCTCAGGGAGCCCAGGGCTGGCAGGGACCTCATCAGGGCTGTTTGTGGCATACTCAATATGTGTCATATCCGGTTCTGAAATCCCCACTGTGGTCTTCCCAGTGCTTGACAAAGCTGTTGAATGGGCTGGAGACTGCTCTGGGGCACACTGATCCTGCTCGTATTAGCTCAGCCTCGGCTCTGTCATGTGCGGGTTTCATTAGTGTCCTTCTCTGCTTTTGCACAGATGACCAGACCCTGGAATCCTTCCAAATTCTTTCCCTCAGCCAGTGCAGCACCCTGACTTCTTCATTTTGAGGTTTTCCTTATTTCTTGCAGTGTATTTGAGCTGCTTTTGTAGAGGAAAAGGGGAAGGCAGGATGCAGTTGTGTGCTCCCCTCCAGCCGTGGATGAATATTTCTCCTTGTAATGTCCATATTCCCCAGTCCTTCCTGCTGCCTCCCCCTTCTGAATCACCATGTTTCCAAATGTCTGAGGGCCTTGTATAGCTCGAGGTCTGTCTGGCAGCTTTGCAGCTGCCTGAGTAATCCCTATTTACGCCTGGCTACTGTGGGTTGTTTTCTACTTGGCCGGTGCTGCCCCTGTTTCACAGGCTCATTAACAGTGTGGGCTCTGTGGTGTGTTAGCCTGTGGGCCACTTTCTCCAGCTGGAGAGGACTCAGCCTTCTGCCTTAGCACACCTGGTGCTTCGTGCCCTGCTTGGTAGCTGAGTGTTTTCCCATTGCCTTGGAGGCAGTCAGTTCAGCCCTCTCTGCTCTCTGCTTGCTGGCTGTCACCCACCTCGGCTTCCCTGGAGATCAGAGTATTGCCAGAGCCATGTGGAAGGGCTGTCTTCAAGTGGAGATCCTCTTATTATGCCCATCTGCAGGGACTGGTCACTTGGATCTTAATATGAATTTAATCACAGTGAGATCCAAGGAAGGTTTCAAGGAGGAAGGAGATCTGCTCAGTGGGTCAGTGCTATTGCCCCCACATAATCTTGGGGTGAATTCGCATGTGGCACTTTTCCCTAGTCCCGGTGTGGAGTCCTTGTCACTCCACAGTGATGCCCAGAGTTTGCTGCACCTGATTGGTGTTATTCTGATGCTTTAAGGTTTCCCCTTAATCCCTGGCTCTAGGATCTTGCTGCAGTGCTAACCAGCACCTGTTTTTTGTGCCTGCTGGACTGGAGGCTTGGAGATGGAAAGGAGCAGAGGTCAGGTTGGCTGCCCTCAGTGTTTACAGTCCACCCCCCAAACGCTGCCAGTATTTACAGCTGATAGGGCTGTGCAAGTAAATGACCTCAGAGCAAACTGCAGCTGATCTGACTCTTGTTCCTGTCCCTGCTGGAAGCTCCTGGGCTGGGTTGCTCTGCTGGAAGCTGCTGCCCTCCAACAGTACTTTTGACAGAGCCCACTAACTGGAGCTGAACCGAGGCACAGGGCTGGGTAATGGGCAGCAGTTCTGCCATGTGAGTGCTCTCCGTGTGCTGCTCTGAGAGCAGGACAGCCATGATGTGCCCCCCTCACTGGCAGGGCTTCTGTGGCCACAATTTGGCAGCTTTTAGCCATTTTCTGCCGCTGAGGCCTCTCCTGGCCCTGGGGTGAGGCTGTAGCTGAGTTGTGTGTGTGTGTTCCTGTGCAGCTGTGGTCACCCTGGCCTCCTCTGTTTGCCCCTAGGTCTTTGGCACCAATGTGATGGTGACAGTTGCCAAATCATTTGAGGCCCCAATAAAACGTGAGTAGATCTTCCCTGTGTGCTAGTGTCTGTTCTGCTGCTATCCCTGCCCTGTCCACTCTCTGCCTCTGGAGATGGCTCAGGATGGGATGTGTGTGCAGGAATTTTTCCTGCTAGTGACCCCTCAGACTCCCTGTCACTGAGCAGCCCCAAGCCAGGCCAGGTCTCTGGAGAGGGGTGATTTGCAGAGCCCTGATCTGTCTGGGTCAGTCTATAACCCCCAGAGTGGACAATTTCACTTGCTCATTAAAAAAATCCAAAACAAAGCAACAAAAAAACAACACCACACACAAAAAAAACCCCACAGACCCACAAAACAGCTTCAGGGGTGAACTGATGCTGCTGTGAAGCACAGAGTAGTTTAGGTCTTGGGGACTGGGGTTGAAACCTGCACAAAGGACTGACTGTGAACTCCATGGTTTCTCGTTCCGGAGTTGTCCCAGGAAGGAGAACAAGGGGAGGAAGGGGATGAGAGCAGGGACAGAAGTCCTGTCCTGCCCTGGTCCTTACTTGCCAGGACCAGCGGGCTTAGAGTCTGGTCAGCTGAGACACACCCACTCACTGTGCCTCTCTCTGCTCCTCGCAGTGGTTTTCCCTCAGGACCTGCTGGAGAAAGGGCTGGAAGCCGACAACTTTGCCATGCTGGGACTGGGAGACATTGTCATTCCAGGTAAGGACCGAATCGGGGGCAGGACTGGGATCCCATGATGGGGCTGGAGCCCTAGGGGTGTCCTTAATGGAGCTGAGGGTATCCCAGCAGGTCCGGGTGCTGTTCCGATGCCGCGTGCCACGAGAGGGCACTGTCACCCCAGGCACGGCACCGGAGTGCCGCGGGACCTGCCCTCAGCCTTCCCTGCTCCTCCATCCCGTCCGTCACCTCTCATTGTTTCCTTCTCCCCACAGGGATCTTCATTGCCTTGCTGCTGCGGTTTGACATCAGGTGAGTGAGTGGCAGGGAAGGGTCTCTGGCAGGTTGGGTCTTGCAGCATGTTTGAGCTGCTCTTGTAGAAGAAGAAGGGCAAGGGGGGAGCCAGGAGGGCAGTCGTGTGCTCCTCTCTAGGGCTGGGTGTGGGGACCTGGGATGAGAATATGTAAGGAGAAGCTCTTGGAAGAGCAGAGGTGAGCAGGGCTGGCTCTGTGGGTAAGTCCTGAGCGCTTGGGGCAAGAGGTTTGAGTTTAGGCAGCACAGGGATGGGAATCAGGGTAGCAGCACGTAACAGCCCCCCAGAGCCTCACCAGCTCCCTGGAACCGAGGAGGGGAGGGCAGCCAGAGGAAGCTGTGACAGCATGGGAAAGCAGGCATGCTGGCACCTTGGAAGTGCTCGTGTGCATGGAAATTGGTGCCTGGCAGTGCTGGCTGCCTCCAGGTTGCCCCTGACGTTGGAGGAAGCAGCTCCCTCCCACACAGGGGAGCTGCACCCACAGCTGAGCTGCAGCAATTGTCCCACACGGAAAGGCTCCAGGGAACAGGGCGCTCTGTGTGACTGTGGTGGTGTGGCCCTGCTCCCGTTGCACAGACCCTCTGGTCTGTGCCAGCTCTTCCAGGTGTTGCCACCCACATCCTGCCTGCACCTGCTGGGAATCCCAGTTCCCTTGACCTGCCCTGTGATAAAACAGCACCTGCTGAGAGCCAGGGACAAGTCAGTCTCCCCCTAAGAAAGTGGGACCCTCTCCCTGGGTTCCAGCAGCAATTCCTCCCCTCACAGTCACCAGGATCGCTTGCCTCCTTTCCTTCTCCAGCCCCTCACCTGGGTGTCACCCCCTCCAGTCCCACACTGCTCCCGTGGCACTGGGGTCTGCACAGGCAGAGTATTGCTTCCCACACCCCAAAGTGGTAGGAGGTGGCTGAGGGCACCGGGCCACCTCCATTTTTGGCCACTGACATCCCAGACCTGAGGTCACCGAGCTCTTCCCTTTCCCTGCAGCCTGAAGAAGAACACGCACACGTACTTCTACACCAGCTTTGTGGCCTACATCTTTGGGCTGGGCCTCACCATATTCATCATGCACATCTTCAAACACGCCCAGGTGAGCTCTGCTGTGCTGCATCCCACAGAAGCACGTCCAAGCGGGTCAGGCAAGCTTGGCCATGAGGTTCCTGCATCCTGCCAAGAAAAAATATATGTGTTCCTTCTCTTGGCTTTGATTCTCCGGTGCCTGCCTGTACCTTTCTCTGCCCAAAGCTTGTGTGCCTGGCTGGAGCAGAGACTTACTTGGGGCTCAGATCCTGTGTTTTTAACAACAGCCCCTCAGCCGGGCTGCCCTGTGGTTTTTGGCTCTTTGCAACCAAGCTGCCCTGAGCACCCACTGGCTGTGCTGTGGGGGGCCCTGGGAGCCCGTATGCCGTGGTCTGCACAGGGGCCCTCAGTGTGCTGGTGGCTTGCTGGGACCTCATGGCAATGATTTTCATGGAATCTCGGAGTGGTTTGGGTTGGAAGGGACCTAAAAGACCATCTCATTCCAGCCCCCTGGCATGGACAGAGACACCTTCCACTAGACCAGACTGCTCCAAGCCCTGTCCAACTTGGCCTTGAACACTTCCAGGGAGGGAACAGCCGCAGCTTCTCTGGGCAACCTGTGCCAGTTCTTCACTTCCCTCACAGGGAAGAATTTCCTCCTAATGTCCAATCTAATTTTGTGCTGGTGCAGCTCCAACTTGGCTCTCAAAGCTGCTTTTTGGGGTGTTTATCTTCCGTGCAGTGCTGTGACACACGCAGTGGGTGCAAGGGGGACAGGGCCAGCTCACCTCGCACTTCTCCCGAGGGTTGATTTGTGGTTTGGTTTAACAGTTGTTTTTCTTCCCCACAGCCTGCTCTGCTGTACCTGGTCCCTGCCTGCATTGGATTCCCACTTCTTGTGGCCTTGGCAAAGGGAGAAGTAACTGAAATGTTCAGGTGAGCCTCAGCTGGGGACTGAGCTGTTTTGCCGGCGGCACCGGAGCACACGAAGCGTGCAGATGTTCCCACGCCTGGGCACAGCTGGAGGGATGGGTTCATCTGGGCATGCTCTGGGTGTGTGCCAGCATGTGTGTGGGTGGAGGGAGCGGGTCTGTGTTTGTACACGCTGGCCCTGGCTCCAGCCTTCTCCCAGGAGCTGGGTGGGAGCTGTGCTGCCGTACCAGCAGGCAGGCAGCACCTGGTATTGCTTTACGCCCCGGTGACAAACCCTTCCCATGCACTGGCAGGCAGGAGAGGGTGGGACTGCACACCTGGTGTGGAGATACTCGGTCATTGTGTCCCAGGGCCCATGGGTGGGGAAGAACGGAGCCAGAGCTGGCTCTGAGAGCAGCCAAGGCTGGTTCAAGCACATCCCACCCTCCCCACTCAGCCTAAGTTTCCTGGTTTGCAGCAGTCTCCCTGCTCCAGGGACCGTGGGTGAAGAGGAAGGGGAGCTGTGCTGTGCTGTTGTGCTCCAGCTGATCTCTCAGCCCGTCCAGGCGTTTGCCTGTTGCTGTCAGTGGGCCTTCTGCGTTGGGCTGTCCTCTCTGAGCCACACAGAGCACAACCTGCCCTGCCTGAGAGCTGTTTCTCCACCGTGCTCAAGCCTCAGTGGTGGCACAGAGCAGTTTGAGACAGAGGAGGGAAGGGAACATCCTAAAGCACAGCCATGTACCCTTTAGCCTCTCCAGTGGCCCTGCTTAGGGAGCCTTCCTGAGCTCCCAGCCTGCTCAGAGGGAAGCTGGGCGCAGCAGGGAGCCAGCTGCCCTCCCTCCCTTTCCCTCCCCTTCCCTCCCCTGGGAGATGCAGGTATGCATGTTCCCAGCGGCTCTCAGCTGGGCTGGTCCCCAGCCCTGCCGCACCTGCCCCTCCTTTGATGTTTGCTTCTGACGATGCTGCTGCAGGCACTGAGTGTCCTGGGATCGTCCTTCCTGTGCACCTGGGATCCTGCAGCCACTCTCCCCAGTGCCGTGACTCATCAGCTGACAGCAGCAGCACCTCCTGCCAGGAAACTGGGGAGAAACCAGCTGCAAGGCTGGCCTGCACCCGGGAAACCTGGCAGCGAGGGGCTACTGCCCCCCAGAGCAGTAGCACAAGCTTCTCCAGCAGCAAAGTGCTGCCAGGGCAAGGCAGGATGCTGGGAAGTTGCAACCTTGACAGCCCCTGAGGTCCAGACCTCCCTTGAAGTGGCTCCAGTTGCAGGCAGAGGAAGTGGAATTCCATGGGATTTGGCAGTGGCTCCCCCTTGCAGGAATCCCACCAGGTGTAGCTCCCCTTTGCGCTTCGGTGCACCCTGATCCTCCCTGGAGCTGGCAGTTTCCTGCAGTCTCTGCCTGCACGTGGTGTCTCACAGCAGCGAGGGTCTGCAGGCAGGGTGGGAGCGAGCAGGGGAAGGGGTGCTGATGGAGCAGAGGTGGGTGACATCAGTACCAGCCCTGTGGCTCCCAGCCTTGCCAAGCCCCCCTAGGCTAGGCAGTAAGCTCTGCCTCCCTCAGCAGTGGGGTCCCATCCTACCCCTCACATCTGTGGACACGCTGTCCTCGAGCAGCAGGACAGGGTCTGCTGTGTCGCTCTGCCACCTGCCCAGGTGCTCTTCCACTGCTGCCTCCTTGCTGCCCAGGCCTGCTTTCAATGGGTTCTGGCTGCCTTATTCCCTTCCCATACCAGTGGGAGCTGCCTTATTCCCAGGTCTCAGCACTTGCTTCTCCATGCTGCAGCCCTGCCCTGGGTCTGCAGGCAAGGAGAGGCCCTTGGTGCCAGCAGCTGGAGGGGGGATGCCAGGCTGCCTGCACAGGGTGGTGGGTTCTGGGTGCTCTCACTCCAAAACTCTTCTGCTTCTTCTCTCTCTCCCCCTCTCCCTTCTGTCCTTGTCTTTCCCCTCCTGCTTCCTCTCTCCTGCAGCTATGAATCCTCTGCTGAAATCTTGCCACACACACCAAGACTTACCCACTTCCCCACCGTGTCTGGCTCGCCGGCCAGCCTGGCGGATTCCATGCAGCAGAAACTGTCCTGTCCCCGCCGACGCCGGCAGCAGAGCCCCAGTGCCATGTAGCCACTGCCACCAGGGCCCACTGTCTGTCGCTCTGGCCAGGTAGGGGCAGGTCCTGCCTCTCCCCATTCCCAGCTCTCCCTGGGCAGAGGCTGGAGCTGTCACCGTGCTGCTGTGGGCCGGATTCTCTCCCAGTCTAGAGAGGAGACTTGGAAGGGCGAGAGGATTTGACATCTCTGCCCTTGTGTTCCCTTCTGCTGGAGCAGCATTCCTGGGTTTTCTTTGCCAGAGCCCTGGGCTGCTGCTGGAGGGGGTTTGCAGCCAGATGAGTGAGACCCTGGGAGGGATCACTGCTGTTGGTCTTGTTGCAGCTCCCCTGTTCCCTGGTCCTGCTGGCACCAGGGCTCAGCCAGGGAAAGTGTGTGCTATCCAGGATATCTGATGGCGCTCTCAGGAGTAAGGACAGGCCTAGCCCCTGGCTGGGCACGCCCCATCCTGGGGTCTGCCCCATGGGGGTTCCCACACTGGGGGCCAATGGCTGGAACCCACCCCCTTCCTCGGCACAGCTGTGTCAGCAGAGCAGACCCCGAGGCCATGGACTGGTCTGTCCCAAGGTGGCACAGGATTCTGTTCCCGGGGAAGGGCTGGCCCCACTCATTCCTCCCTTGTGTCCTTCTCATCCCCAGCTATGAGGAGAGCTCAACCCCCAAGGAGGCACTGGGGGCCTCCAAAGAAGAGCCTACAGAAGCCTCCAAGAAGGAGAAGTGACCTTGCCCGTGGGCCATGTCCAGCGCCGCTGGGCTGGGGCCCTTCCAGACCCTCTGCAAGTGACAGACGACGAAACAATTGTGCAAGAGCATCGTGTTGTGTGTGTCGGAGCAGCCACCCAGGTGGGGTATCGATGTACGCCGGTTTTTAAATTTTGTAATGTGCATTTGCTTTCTCTCATATTAAACCATGTTGAAGGAAGGAGTGCTGGTCATGCCCCCAACTCAGCTGCCTGGTTGGCACCAGGATCAGTGTCTGGCTAATCCGCCAGGTCCCAGTGAGACCAGTGGCCATTGTGTGGCTGTTTCTAAGTGACCATCCTCTTAGCCCTCCCACTCCTCTGGCACTCGGCCTTCCCCCAGCCTGGCCCCCGCTCTGCATCACCCAGATTTAGGGCCACAGTCAAAGACCTCGAGGTGGGTTTGAGCTGGGATCTGGCCATGGAGCAGGGTTGGCTGAGCAGGGAATGGCGTGCAGGAACCCCTCAGCTCCTGGGGGGTTTAGCGAGCTGGGGCTGAGTCCCCAAGGCCTGGGGGAGCACGTATGGGTGGGGCAGATATGGGAGACCCCAAACTCAGCCCCAGAGTGGGGTAAGGAGAGCAGGGCTTGTCCCCCTTCCTTGCAGGGAGACAGGCACCATCCTGCACTCCCTGGGGCTGGAATGGGCAGGGGATGCTGGTGCAGGCATAGGAGTTGGAGGAGCTGCGGGCAGAATCTGAGGGGTGTTCAGGCAGGGGAATGGGGCAGGCAGCTGCAGGCAGGGGCAGCTCCAGCAGCTGCCTCACCTCCCACTGGGGCCAGCTGCCTTGTGTCCTGCCACACTGGCGGTGTCCTCCCTGCCTGTCCTTGGGGCCCACATGCAGAGGATCCTGCATCCCTCTGGCCATGCCCACTGCCAGAATAAATAGAAAGTGTTTGCTGGCTTGGCAGCCCCTCCACAAAAGCCGTATTGAACCATTATTCCCCGCGCCGGCTGCGAGCACTAAAAGTGGCGCCTCGCGTTCTGCCATCTAATGACCCTTCGCAGGCTCCTACAGATGTTTTCTATGACTTACAGCTCCTTTTCCAACAGCCCTGTCCGCAAAAACAAGAGGGGCCACTTTAATTCCAATTAAATACCTCCAGCTAAGCAAACAGTGTGCAGCAGGGCCTGGGTACAGGGCGGCCGCCAGGCCCAGCCCACCGAGTCGCTGAGTCTAGACTCCAGATGTGATTTCACCAGCCTCCAGTGTTCTGTGGAAAAGGATGCTGGCTCTGTCATGGGGCTCAGCACCCTGACCTGAGCCAGGACCCCACTCCCCACCGTGGCGTGAGGGTGTGTATCCCCTTGGTGTGGAGATGGCAGTGTGTCCTGTGTCCTGTGAGGCCCTGCATTCCCCCTGGCTTTGGGTGGTGTGAGCTGCTGTCCCCACGGCCTCATGCATCCCCATGCAGCCTCCAGAGCTCCCCAAGGGTGCAGGAGCAGGCTGGGGTGTGCACAAGCAACCCCCAGTGCCAGCATTGCCTGCCCTCCTTGCCCCCCTGCTGCCCTGCAGAGCTTGGGGGGTGCTTATGCTCACTGTAGGTGTGGTGGGAGTGGGGCTGGGAGCTGTCCCGTGGCTGCAGCGAGCGGAAGGCCTGGGGAGGGCAGAGCAGGGTCACCCCTTGCCCTGCCCAGCTGATAAGTCAGGGCCGGGCAGGAGGAAGGAAGTGTGTTGGGCTCTGCAAGGAGCCGCCAGCAGAGCCGGCGCCTCCACAGCCCCCGGTTCCCTTGCCTGCTGCACCTGGGCCTGTGGCGCCTCCGCTCCCAGCACTGCTGCGGCCACACGGCCCCACCGTGTCTGGACCTCTGCTGGGCCACCTTCCCCTCTCTGCAGGATCCTTCTGGCTCAGGGAGGGGGCTGCGGAAACGGGGATGTGCTGGCTCCGCCAGGAAACCTCCATCTACTTAGCTGCACCCGGCCAGGGCAGGGGCCAGAGCTGCCTGTTCTGCAGGAGCTGTGGGGGTTTGGGATGATCTTCACCCACCCACTCACCTCCGCTCGAGGCAGTGGTGTAGGTGCCCACTGGTGCACACAGCTGCCCCAGGGCACCCTCCCCTCATACCAAACTCCCACCAGGAACTGCAGTGGGGTGGGAGTGGCTGAGCTGGGGATGCACAGGGGGGCACACTTGGGTGCAAACGCCAGGAAAGGGGATGGTGGTTTCATGTTTGGGGGGGTACTGGTGCCTGGGGCGAGGGGGGACACAGTGGGGGCTGCTTGACACACCGGAGCTCTGCAGAGCCTCCCTGCTGTGGCAGGAGTGCAGCTTGTCATGGGTGCTGCAGTTGCACCTCATGCCCCATGAGGCAGGGCTGGGGATGCCTTGCCACGGTGGTGACAGCTGGGGTCCAGTGAGGTGGTAGGTGCTGGTGGTGAGACCCAGGGTCCCCTGGGGTGGTCAGTGCCAGCAGTGGCGCCCGGCCGGCGGCTGCGAGAGGGGAGAGGAAGCAGCCGAGAGCAGCCCCAGTCCCAGCCTGCCGGCGAGGAGGGGCAGGAAGCTGGAATAAATCCCAGGAAGGGCTGCCTGGCTCCAGCTGGTCTGGGCTGCAGCGGATGGAGCTGGGAACGGGAAGGGAGAAGGCGGGAGGGGAATGCGCAGGGGCTTTCTCAGGCCTCGGCCCTGCTCCAGCTGTGCCGGCAGCCTCGGCACATCTGCAAGCCTGGCTCAGCATCATCCTGGGGACGTGGGGGGCTGGAGGTTCAGCACAGCCCCAGGGCTGACCTGTGGATGGCACTGGGAGAGGGAACCTGGGTAAAGCTCAACCCCAGCCAGGGCAGGAACAGCCCCAGTCTGGGGGTCCTGGTCACTGGAGGGGCCCCTGGTCACTGGAGGGGCCCCCCAGCCTGACCTGTGGTGTCTGTGCTGCCTTCTCTCCTGCTCCCAGCCCTGCTTGCCGGAGCATGGGGCTGGGTGCTGCCAAGACTGGGCGCTGCCGGTCCTGGGGTGCCGACTATACCCCGTCCCCACTGTCCCAGCAGCACAGGAAGCCCCGCAGCCCTTCGGCGGCCTGGCGCGGCCGTGCCCTGTGTGGTCCCGGCGGGGCGGGAGGGGGATGGCCGGGGGACTTTGATGTGCTCGGCTGCCGGGCAACCCCTGCTCGGGCCCAAAGCAGCCGCCCCCCGGCTGCCCCCCCGGCCGGGCTGAGCCCCGCCAGCGCCATATGGCCGAGGCCGCTGTTACCGCTCCACACGCTCCGTTCCCAGAATTGAGATGGAAATGAAGCTCTTGTGTTCTTGCCGGACAACACCGCTGCGCCGGCCGACACGCCGTGCCACGCTGGGCCCCCGTGGCCAGCTGTGGCCAGAGCAGCGTCCCGGAGCCACCCGGGCAGCCCCCAACCCCAGCACCCCATCCCCAGCACCCACCCACACACGCACAGTGGATGGGGCAAGCGTGTCCTGCTGCCACGGGCATCCCACGGGTTGGGGCAACCGGAGTGGCGGTGCCACCCGTGCCAGGGCGGCTGTGCCACGTGTGCCGTGACACCCACCACGGCCATGAGGGCCCCACGGCGGCCGGGGTGGCCGGTGGCCGGGGCCGCGGGCAGGGGCGCGGGGTCCGTCCCGTCCCCTCCCGGCATTGTTGGCGGCGCAGCTGGCGGTGGCGGCGGCCGGCCGGCAGCCCTGAAAGGCATTCCTGTGCACAATGTCCCCCGGCCTCCCGCCGCGGCCCGGCCACTGCCGCCAGATGGGGGCTAATTAGCAGCTTTGAGAGCCGCGGTGGGAACCGGGCAGCACCGGGCCCTCCGCCGAGCCCTGAATGGAGGGGGCGACCCCAGTGCCGTGCCCACCCTGGGAACCGCTACTGCACCGGGCTGGGGGACACAGGGAGGAGGGACAGAGGGAGGGACAGGGGGACACAGGGATGCAGCTCCCCCCAGCCAGGCTGGCAGGGTTGAAGTCCATCCATGCTCTCCAGCATTGCTGCCACCCCAGAGGAGGAAGAGGAGGGGAGGCCCTCGTCTGTCTGCATGCCTGGGGAGGCAAAGCCAGGGGCAGGAGGGTCTAGCCCCGAACCCACACCCACAAAGGGCAGTGGGGGCTGCTCTGGCACCTGGGCACACACGTCGGTGTGCAAGGTGGAGTGTATGTGTGAATGAAAGTGCATGTGCTTCCAATCCACATGCGTTCGTTTCTGTGTTTGTGTGTATGTGTGTGCTTGCGGCTGTGTTTGTGCTCCACAGGTCTGTGTGTGTGTGTGTGTGAATCTTCCTGTGCACGTGTTTGGGGTATGTCCCACACACATCTGTGTGTGCGTGCACGTGTGTGACACGCACACTGACGCCCTGCGTGTCTGTGTCCGTATACACGCGTGTCACTGTACACACAGCCGCGAGTGTACGAGGCTGCAGCTTTGCCTGCTCGGGGTGCGCCGGGGTCTTGCTCGGGGCTATCCGGGAGCGTTGCCTGCCCTCTCCACAGGTGCGGGGTAATTAGCAGTAACGCTAATTACAGCCCGGACCGGGAGCCCTCCGGGGTAGGGATTGGCTGTCTGGAGCGGAGGCTGCAGGCGCACCAGTGGGTCCTCCGCCGGTTCCCCCGACGGCGGGACCGTGCCCGCAGCTTGCCCCACGCACCCACTCCTTCCAGCCCCCTGGTGAATCCTGACCTGGCGACCCCCGCCCAGGCAGCCGCCACCGAGCAGCTTCCGCGGAGGTTTGCGCCCCGGGACGGGGCAGCACAGACCGAACCGGGGGTGGGGGCGGGGGGGGCACAGGGCACGGGGTGTCCCCGGTGGGGATGCCCATGTCACCCTGGGGTCCCGGTGCCTCCCGTGGGGGTCCCGCTGCGCCCCGTGGGGCTGCAGGTGTGTGTGTCCCCCCCTCGCGCCCCGCCCCCGTCGCCATGATCACCGCCCGCCCGGCGCCGCGCTGACAGCGCGCGGGGTTTTATGAATGGGTGACGTCACGGCCCTGGCGTCTCACGGTCTGAGCCGGCGGGGAGTGCGGGGCGGGGGGGCGAGCTGAGCTCCTGGAGGGGCACCGGGGGGCCTGGAGGGGGCGAGGGGCAACCGGGAGTGCGGGACAGCCCGACATCGGGAGCCTGCGGGGCAACTACCCGCGTTAAGGGCGGGGGAACAGCGGTCGCTCGGCACCCCCGCACCGCAGCCCAAGCCCGCCGCCGCCCTCTGCGCGCCGTTGCCCCTTTAAGGCGCTGCCCTTGGGGGCCGCATGAATGGAGCGGGCGGGGCCGGTCCCGCCCCCCCCGCGCCGCCATTGGCAGAGACCCCCGGCGAGGCCCCGCCCCCCCCGGGCCGGCGGCGCTCTATAAGCGGCGCGGCGGGGCGGGCGCTCGGCTGTCCCCCCGCAGGTTCCCCGCGCAGCCCGTCCCGTCCCATCCCGAGCCATGAAGGTCGCCGCTGTCGCCCCTTCGCCGCTGCCCGCGGGCGCCGGGGGAGCGCTGAAGGCCGTGCGGCCCGGGGAGACCGCCCGCTGCGGGCCGGTGCCGGGGGTGAACCCCGGGGCGGCGGAGCAGGCGGCGGCCGCGCTGCTGTACGACATGAAGGGCTGCTACTCGCGGCTGCGGGCGCTGGTGCCGACGCTGCCGCGGCACCGGCGGGTCTCCAAGGTGGAGCTGCTGCAGCACGTTATCGACTACATCTGGGACCTGCAGCTGGCGCTGCAGTGCGGGCCCCCCCGCCCCGCCGCCGCCGCCGCCGCCGCCGGGGATCCCCCCGAGGTGAGTTCGGACCCCCCGGCACCGACCAGGTCCCGCGTTCCCCGGACCCTCCTTCCCGCGACTCGCACCGCGCCCTCTCCTGCTGGGGGTGTGTGTGTCCTTTTCTCCTGCTCCCTTCCATCCCCGTCCTCCCCCAGATGCCTCTGATAAGTACTGACCGGCAGCTTCGTCCCCCTTTCCCGCAGGCTCCGTGCATTCCCGCTGCTGACCGGATCCTTTGCCGCTGAGACCGCTCGGGACCCGCCACGGACGTCATCCCCGGGACCCCGGCCCCGCCACGGACCTCGGCCCCGAGCGCCACGGCTCGCCTGCATCCCTGGCCCCCGGCAGGGCTGCCCTGGGGGTTCCCTCTCAGTCTGGGCAGGGGGTGCCGCGGGCCCTATCCTTCCTTCTCAGATTGCTGAGAGCATTCCCCGTATTGTATATTACAATGATGCTGGAGAATATTGTTCTACAATAGCTGGAGTTTTGTTATTAAACAAGCCCTGATGACCACGCATGCCTCTTCTTCCTGTCCCTCACACCCCTCTCCCCTGCATTTTGGGGGCTCTCGGCCCTGGGGATGTGTGCCCTCATCAAACTGGGGTGCTTGTGCAGACCACTGTGGGCTGGGTGGGTGTGCTGTGGGGTAGCAGGACTGGGCCCGTGTGGTGGTGCTGGGGAGGGGGTCTCTCGTGGACTGGTCCCAATTCCCCGTGTGCTGCGGTCTGTGGGTGGCCTTTCCCAGCATTGTGCCCCCACAGAATCTCTCAGTGTCTCCCGTGGGGTCTCTGTCTCACTCCCTCCTTCACTTCCTGGGCTCAGACATGGTGTACTGGGGGCAGACACAGGAGAAACACCCCGGTTTCTGTGGTAGCATAATGCAGAGGCACTGAGGTGCATCTTCCCCTGGTCAGGTGCTTTGAGGGGCGGATGACATGGAAGGGACACTGCTGGGAGCCAGGTGTGGGACTGTGTGTCCAGATGGAGAGCATGGGCTCCCCATCTCCCTGGGCAATTATGAGCTTGCAGGATGGGGTTACCCTCGCTTTGTTTCCCAGCTGGGCCACCTGCACCCAACAGCCTTCCCAAGGCTCCCCACATTGCTGCTGTGTCAGGACTGGGGTGCAGGGGTGGTGCTACAGGGGATGGTTTGCATTGCAGTCTCCTGAGGGAGAGGGGGTACAAGTCCTGGGGTGCTGCCCCTGTGGTTCCAGCTCTTCCTGGTGCAACCCTTGCCTGTGGAGATGGAAACCTTTTGGGAGAAGGAAATTGCATCAGGGGTTGTGCAACCCTGAGGGCTGGGGGATGCCCCAGGCAGCAGCACTGGCCTGAGTTGCCCCATGACTCACAGACACCGCAAGGACCACACAGCCTCTCCTATCAAATCTGTACAGACCTTCCTATGGGCCTGGTGGGCAGGGAAAACTGGGGTACCTGGAGGGGCTTTTGTTGTCCTAGTGGGACCCTTTAGACCCCCCAGGGTTCCGTAGCCAGAGGTTTGGGACTGGAAGGACTTGACCAGCCCTGGGCACAGGGGGGGGGGGGGGGGTGTGAGCTTCTGCACAAGCATTTGTGTGTATTTGCATGTTTGCAGGCACAGTCACAGCTGCGAGCGTGTCCATCCTTGTCTGTAGGTGCCTGCTCATGGTTCCCCAGTCCAGCAGCTACTCTGGCAGGGGGATGTGCAGGGGTGGGTGACTTGGGGAACCCGGACACAGCCTGGCCTAGCCAGCCCTGTCCTGGATGTAACACAGCAGTGAGGGACACATAGCGGGGTGTCAGGGCTCCAGGGTCCCTGTGGATGAACCTGCCCGTCATCGGATGGGTCCCCTCTATCATCCTCAGATCCTCTATCACCCCCACTGGTGTCCCCTCTGGCTCCCTCCCGGTCCCGGAGCGCGGCACGGCCGGGGCAGTGGGTCCCTCTCCCGGTGCCCGCTCGCACTGCACGGCCCGGGCCGGACTCCGGGAGGAATCCGGCGAGTCCCGGAGCAGGGAGAGCCAGCGCTGGGGGCCCTGCTCGGGCCGGGGCTGTGCGAGAGGCGCTGGGGCTCATCCCGTGCCGTGTTGCCCGGTGCTATCCTTACCTGTTCATTGCTGACAGACGTGCAGTCTCCATTTGGAACCCTGGGGAGACGGGCTCCGTGCGTGGCCACGTGTGTCCCCACGGCTGTGCCTGGCCCCCGGCCCAAGCTCCCTGTGCCCCACTACCGAGCCCTGGCGATGCAACCCCGGTCATGGCCCCCCACTCAGGGCACGGGCAAACGGTGTGGCCACCACGGGGAGCTGGGAAAGGGGCTGCCAGAGCCAGCGGTGCCGGCACGGCTGAGCCGCCTGACACGTGCCGGGATGCGGGATGAGGCAGCAGCAGGATGCAGCAGAGAGAGCCCCAGGGAGTGCCCAGCCCGCGGGCACCTGTGCCCCAACCGGTCCCTCGGTGTTTTCATGGGACCTGAATCATCCCGGAAGGGATTAGGGACTGGGGAAGAGGGTGACGTTGTGGTCTGACAAGGGACCGGGGATGGACATTGGTGTCAGAGCCTGTCCCTGTTGTTTGCTGCCACGTATGGTCCTGGGGACACGTCGGAACTGGGACCCATGGCAGGATCTGCGGCTCCTGTGGTGTTGGGTACCGTGCCCGCCTGCCGCGGTGAGTGTTGGCACAGAGAGTGGGCACCCGGGGAATAGAGGGGCTGTGGTGGACATGGGGCTGGGGGCCAGGGTCAGCACTGGCCTTTGGGATGCTGCCGTGGGCCGTGGCCATCATGGCAGCTGTGCCTGGTGGCACTGGGGGTCTCAGGCAAGTGGCAGCTTCTCTCAAGGGCTCCATAAGGTACGTTACGTGGGGCTCTGGTCCCCCCCTGAGTCCCCCAGGCTGGATCCAGCAGGGCAGCTGGACCTCTGTCAGCCACAGCTCATGGCACTGTCCATGAGGGACATCCCATGGAGGGATGCACTGCAGGTGGGGGTTGGTCTCACTGACAGCTGGTCTGGGAGCACGGGCTGCTCCTTCCCTGCAGCTGGGGGTTTTTGGAGGGGATTGCACAGCTCTGCTCTTGTTCTGACTGGCCTGACCTTCCCATCAGTTCCCTGGGTCTACCACTGCACTCCAGCCACCCTGATCCTCACTGAAGATTGGGTGACCCTGTACAGGTTTCCCAGAGCCCTTCCCAAAGTGGGAACAGCTGCTGCTCCCCAGTGCAAGTTGGTTAAGCCCTGTTTGCCGCGGTGCAGCCCATCTGTCCCGGGACCAGCTCACCCTGTCCCCCCTCCTCTGCCCACAGGCAGGGCACAGCCCCTTGTGACCCTGGCCCAGCCGGGTCTCTGTGTGTCCCCACGTGCCAGTCATGTGCCTCCCCAGGGAGCCCTGGCCAGTGCCCCCAGCTCCTGTGCATCCCTGGGGCAGGGGATGGGCAGTGGGCAGTGGGGGACCCTGCCTTCCTCCTCTCCCACGCTGAGCGCGAGTGGGGAACAACGGCAGACCCGGCTTCCCCTTTGAGTCACGTATTGGGCAAGGCTGGGCTTTCGGTGGCCGGAGTGCTGCTGTGTCCCCACACGTGCTGATGTCACACGGGACTCCCTGTCCCCAATATAAGTCTTGCCTTTGCTGGTGCAGAGGGAGGGGGTCTCTGCGCCAGCTGTGTGTCCCCAAGCCATGTCCTCTGCTCCAGCCTTCAGGACCCAGCACCATCCTCGGGGTATCGCGTGGCTCTGCCTCCTGCTCCTGCTGCCTGTCTGTGTTCCTGTCACCGTCACCAACCCCGGCATCAACCCTGGCATCAAGGCCTGGCTGACCCGAAGTGCACTGGAGTTTGGTGGGCCTGTGCCCCTGACTGGGCAGGTTGGGGTGGGGGGGGGACGGGACTGTGGAGGATGATGCCCAGACCACTAAGGATGGGCAATTGAGGGGATCAGTGGGCACCCCCCGGAATGATCCCAAGCCTGCCAGGGATGGGGGATGGAAGACCCATCCTGGACCTGGCTGCTCACCCCTCGGCTACCGCAGCCCCTTCCTTGGTGTCACCCCAAATTCCCACTTTGCCCCAGGCCACCGCTTTGGGCTGGAGCTGCTCCGGTCGATGCTGCAGAAGGAGCATGAGCTGAACCTGACAGGCTCCTACAATATCCCTCTCCTGGGGACCCTCACCTATGCTGTGCCACGGTAAGAGCTGCCCACCAGGTCCTTGTCCCCATCCCTGCCCCGGGCACAGCCACAAGCCCATCCTGCCCGTGTCGTGCAGGATCCACATCCATGAGCTGCAGATGAATGACTCCACGCTGGACTTTGCCGAGGACGTGGGGGTGAGGCTGATGGTGCAGCGCGCCCAAATCCGGCTCAGCGCCGACTGGGCAGCCCAGCTGGGCATCATGTGAGTCCTCATGGGGACCTGGGTGGCTCGGGGTGGCTTGATGTCACTGCTGTCCCCGTGCTCACCTGCTCTGTCTCCAGCCAGGACGGGGGCTCTGTGGAGCTCCGTGTGCAGGACCTGGCTGTGGCAGCGGTGCTGGGGGTGAGCGAGGATGGCAGTGGCCGCCCCACCGTGTGGAGTGCTGGGTGTGATGCCCATGGCACTGACCTGCACATGGAGTTTCACCGTGGATACAGGTGAGACCCCCACTCTATCCTGTCCCTGGAACGTGGGGACTCCTGGTGCCCCAGCCAGAGTGGTGGTCTAAGGGGTGCTAGGGGTGCCAGGGGGTGATCTGAGCACCCCACTCTGCCCCACAGCTGGCTCTACAACCTGCTGGCACCACTGCTCCAGAGAACCCTGCGGCAGCAGCTGAACAGGAAGGTGGGTACTCAGTCCCTGTGCCCTGGGGTGTTGGGGTCTCTCTCCCACCCCCAGCCCAGTGAGAGGCTTGGGGACCCCCATCCCTGGGTTTGCTGACACCCTGCTCTGCTTTCAGCTCTGCCTCGAGCTCCAGAGGGGCATTGTCAGGCTGGATGGTGTCCTGAAGCACATGAAAGGTGGGTGAGAGGACCCCAGGACCAGGAGGGCAGGGTAGTCTCAGGTGACCATGGACAGGGCTGGTGCCCGGTGGGGTCTGCAGGGTCCTGTCAGCCCCTCTGCTGGGGCTATGGGAGGGGGCTGGTGGTCCTACTGCCCCTGACCACCCCCATGTCCCTGCAGTGTCCACCCAGCTGGACAGCTTTGCTGCCATCGACCACTCTCTGCTGGGACCACCGACTATCACAGCAGAGCACGGGGACATTGCCCTCAAGGTAATGCCATCCTGGGCACCCCTGGGACAGATTTGGGAACAGGGAATAGGGGAGCCTGGCTGAGCCTCACATCCATCCATCTGTCTGCACAGGGAGAGATCTTCAGGGTGGGCATGTACCAGCAGAGACCCTCAGTGCTGCCAGTGGCAGTGCCCAGGGCACTGCCCATGGCTTTGCCCGCACCACAGCCCATGGCACTGCCTGTGTCTCTGCCCACACGGCCGCCCAAGGCACTGCCCATGGCACGTGAGCCCATGTTGCTGTTGGCTGTCACTGACTTTGTTGCCAACTCGGCCGCCTTCACGTACTTCACGGCTGGGGCTCTGCACAAGAACATCTCCAGTGACATGGTAGGGATGTCTGGAGGGCAGAGCTGTCCCCACTGGGGTCCCACCAGGGTGACCCCACACCCACCTGTGCCTTGGCCTCAGCACCCTGACCCCTTGCTGCCTTCCAGGTCCCCCAGCAGTTCCCGCTTCAGCTGAGGACCAAGAACATGGGGGTCTTCTCCCCACAGGTGAGTGGGATGGGACACAGGGAGAAGGAGACACAGGTGGGACAGGATGCAGGGTGGATGGGACACGGGATGGGACACAGGTAGGATGGGATGCAGACAGAACAGGACACTGTTAGGACAAAACACGGACATGTGAGGACCATGGCCAGGGCAGGAGACATTGCCCACCCTGCCTGCACCCAGCCCAGGGCAGGGCAGTGCTGGGGACCAGCTGGGACCTTAGGCCGGGGCCCATGGTGGTGGCAGTGCCAGCGTGGCTCTGTGCCATCCCTGCCCTGTCCCTTCCAGCTGCAGGAACGCTACCAGGACCAGCCCATGGAGCTGCACCTCTGGGCCCGCCGGCAGCCCCTGCTGTCCTGCCACCCCGATGCCCTCCATGGGACCCTCTTCAGCTCCGCCGAGGCCTTTGTGGTGCTGCCCAACACCACCCGTGTCCCCGTCTTTCTGCTGAACATCGTGAGTGCTGCTGCTGCTGCCTCGGCACGGGGAGTCAGGAGACCCCAGAGGGCTTGGCTGGGGCTGTGCTGGGTGATACTGGAGGAATACTGGGGCCATGCTGGGTGACGATGGGTTGCAGAGACTGCCGTGGGTCTCTCCAACATCTCTTGTTGCTGCAGGATGCCAACGTGACAGGAAAGCCGACTATCACCAGGAATAGGCTTGGGGGCACTGTGAGACTGAGAGGGTGAGTGCCTGATCCTGAGCTGGGTCTGGACTCCCCTGGGACATACCTGGGGCACTCCCCCATTCCCCACCTCTGGCCATTTGCCTCCCTGAGTCCCATATTGCCCGCTCAGACCCCATCCTGCCCCCACTCTCTTCCATGTCAGCTGCCTTGGCACTGTGTCCCCCAGCTGAACCCGCTCTGCTGGGCTCCCAGTTCCACCAAGGGAGCTCGGCCTGTCCCTTCCTTGGGACGGTTCCCATCCCTGTGCCTGGCTCTGACCTTGGTGTTGTCCTCCAGGCTCAGTGTGACACAGGTGGCATCAAACGTGGGCCCAGTGGAGGTGAGTGGCTGTGCTGGGGAGGCCAAGGGGAGCCTTAGATTCCGTGTCACCTTGGGAGCAGGGTCTGGGCGGGTGCAGTGAACCCCGTGCAAGGCAAGTCTGGCAGGGGGCTGAGCCCTGCTTGCACTGTGGATCCCTCTGCCTGCTCTGTGCCGGGCTCAGGGACTGCCTGTCCCACAGGTGAAGCGCCTGGAGACCCTGCTGAAGTTTGGGCTGTGGCTTTTTGGGGTGCCCAGAGCAAACAGTGAGTGCTGTCCCCATTCTGCCCCCACCCCAGCTGCACCAGGGCCACCCCCCCCTTATGACTTTTCCTCCCCACAGAGTGGCTCCGGGCCGGCATCCCTCTGCCCCTCCCGCACGGCCTCAGGCTGCTCAGCCCCCGGCTCTCACTGCAGGAGGTGAGTGCCACCACTGTTCCCTCACCCTGGTGTCCCCCGTGTCCCCCATGTCCCCTCTCTCACCCTGACTCCCTGCAGGGCTTCGTGCTCATCACCACGGACCTGCAATATGAGCCATGAGACCGACTGCCTCGTGGGAACCCATCCGTGTCCCTGTCACCGTCCCCACGCCATCGTGACCCAGTGGTTGGCAGAGCTGCCCGCCCCCAGGTCCCGCAGACCCCTCCCCATTCTTGGCAGGGATTAAATCTGGGAGCATGGCTCAGCCCGGTGTGCTGTGGGGTGTCTCGGGGAGCCCGCTCAGCCGTGTCCCCCAGGCAGGGTCTCATTCCCGGCTCTCTCCCTGGCTGCGTCGGGCTCCGGCCGTGTCGGGGTGGGAGTTCCCGTTCTCTGTGGGGGGCTGGTGGCGCTTGGGGACCGGGTTCCCCCTAATGGTCGCGGCTGTGTTGGCCATGGAGGTCCCATCCGCCCCCGCCCGGCGGATGCGCTGCGGCTGCAGCTCCGCGCAGCTTCTCCCGCTGCCCACGGGATGGTGCTCGTGTCCGTGGGCTCCCACCGCATCCCGCCGGCCCACGGAGCCCGTCACCGCCCGGCCGCTGCCCGCCACACTCCGGGGGTCCCCCCGAAGCGACACGAGGGTCTGGGGAAGGCTGAGCTGGGCTCAGCGTCCCACTCACTTGTGACATCCCGAAAAAGCCCCGGTGTTTCAACCCAAGGGTTCAAACTATGCCAGAATGAGTCTCCCACAAAGGGAAGGTGGTGCTGGAAGGAGGTTTCCCCTTACGAGTCCTGGGAGTGCAGGAAGGGAGGGGGTTGTGGGTGCCAGTGAGGCTGAGCCCCCTGCCCTCCTCACCCCAGCATGATTATGAGGGCTGTCCCCAAAAACCAGCACCCCCAGCCCAGCTAAGAGCCTGCTCTGGGCTCTCCTGCCCCCATCACCCCTCAGCGCCACCCCACCCCACCCCACCACCATGCCCTCGGGACCATCTTCAAAACATTCCATCCCCATCTACCCATCTCACTGAAGGCAACTCCATTGGGCCCAAAGTCACCCAAATACCCGGTGTTTGCAAAGACCACAGCACCACCAGCAGCTCCAATGACAACTTTATTAGTGGATTCACCTCCACCTGCAATCCAAAGCGTTCAATGGGCTAATGTTAGTCCTCGTGCTCCCTGTGTGGGATCTGAGTGAATCCCACATGGGGAGCACAAGTCTGTGCTCAGTGGCCAAGTGAGCCCCCCTGGAGCATCTGGTTCTCCCTCCCACCTCCATCCCACCTTGGCCTCTGCAGGGAGCATGGCCCCACACATAAATACAGACAGACAAGATAACAAAAATAGCATTGAGTATTCACAAATGAATTAAAAACTACTCGATCTGTACAGAGCAGAGTGCGGGCGGTATGTACATGGACAGGCCCGCATGGACAGCTTGTGTCTGCCAGTGGTGGGCTCTGAAGGATGAGGGGGTTTATTCTGGAAGCTAGTTCAGCTTAAAGGCTGGAGGTTCCCTGCTCCAGCAGCAGCAGGAGCAAGGGAGGGATGAGGGGGAGGAAAGCCAGACACTTCAGTCACTGCATGCACCCATCACAGCCACACACGGATCTGCCAGGGATCTGCCTGTGCTATGGGACTGGGAGCAAATGGGACAGCACTGAAGAGGCCAGAGGCTCCCACTGTCCCCAGAGAGGCTTCCCAGTGACCAGCATGGCTCTCAACCAGTGCCAGTCCTCTCTCCCACCTCCCCTGGGCTTTGTTTCCCTGCTGGTCCCATGGATCTGCTGCTCCCTGGACTTTGCCACCCCCGTGAAGGACATCACTCCCTGTTGCCTTTTCCAATCCCCAGCTCTGGATTCCTGACCACCACCACAGCCCCAGCTCTCTGCAGAGCTCCTTGTGCCAGGGACACAGGGAGCCTGCCTTGCCTGCCTCCCTGCTTTGCCAGCCCAGCGGAGCAGGCTGGGGACAGATGAGCACGGCCCCACAGCCATCTACATTCGGAAGGAGGAGGAGGAAGAGGACAAGGAACCCTTCCAACCAGGCATAGCTCTGGGCCTGGCACACCATCCCAACCCAGGACTGGATGCAGCTCCCAGGAGCTGATGTCCAGGGAGAAGGGGGCTTGGGGGGGCTGACTGCGGGCAGAGCATCTCAGCCTCTGCCTCTTCCTCCTGCTCCCCCCGTCACAGGGATGAGCTCTGCCTGGGAAAGCAAGGACGGGACAAGGGTGCTGCAGGGAAGCTCCATCCCGTTGTGCAGCCTGCCTCTTCCCGGGGTCTAAGCATGCCGGAGACAGGGGCATGGAGCCTGACCCTTGCTCTGGCTGGGGAACCTTATATTAGTGACACATCTACACACACGCACGCACTCACACATGCAAAAATAAGTCTGTTTATTCTCTTCCACGTGGTTTGGAGGACCCTGCAGCGCTGGGACACCTTCTAGCCTGTGCCCCACAGAAGCCTGGATCTCCCCAGCGCTGGGAGCCGGTGGCTGAAGTGCTGCATTGGCCTCAGCGCCTTTAAAACACAACGGAACAGTAAATAAGACGGGCTACGATAAGAAGGAGCTGGCGGCACGAGGGAGGCGGCTCCGTGGAGCGGGGCGCTCGGCCGGGACCCGGGAGCTGCTCCCCCGCGCCGGTGCCGGTGCTCGGGAGCGGAGTGTAGTGGATGTGGCGGTGAAGGCGCAGCCGTCCTGGCGACGGGGCGGGGCTCGGCGGCGGGTCACTTGCGGCTCAGCAGGGATCCCAGCAGAAGCACTCCGGCCACCGTAGCCCCGGTCAGGAGCCATTTGTTGAAGGTCTCCTGGCCCTTCCTCACCTCGGCAGCAGCATTGTTCCCGTAGAGGTCCACAAAGCGCTCCTGTGGGAAGAGGGAACAGTGAGCAGAGGGGTGGGAGCGGGGCACAGAAAGGCTGGCGGGCTCCTGCTGGCAGGAAAGCGGCGGTGTGGAGCGGGCGGATGACAGATGCCTTGTGCTTCCTTGCTCTGAATCATGCACAGAGGGCAACGGGGGAAGCACAGGACCAGTCATGAGAGAAGAGGATGCCAGAAAGGATTTGTGAGGAGAACACCACGTGGGAAGGGCAGGGGACGCATCACGTGCTCTTGGCTCTCTAAAATTAGCATCCAAGTGTGATAGAAATCATTGCAGCAGGAACATGCTGGGCTCCATTCCCTGGCTGAGGCCTGGGGAAGCAGCAGTGGGGCTGATGCCCACGGCTGTGGCAGGAGCCCACATGGTCCATCCTGCCACTGATTTCATGTCCACAGTGAAGCCTCTCACCTCCCTCTCCACAGTGCTGCATCCCAGGAAGACAAGTACTCCTACACCCTGGCCCTCACAGCTTACCCCACAACACAACCTGGATTTCACAAATCCCCGTGGCAAAGGCAGACACTGGGTCACCAAGCTACTGCCTTCCCACAGCTTCAGGAGCACAGGCTAAGCATGAGGCTTGGCCAGGAATGCAGTCACTCCGGCCCAGCTCGTCCAAGCCGGCTGCCTCCAGCCCTTCATCTCCAGCTACAGTAAGAGCTGGGAAGATTTAGGAAAAACCACAACCCCTCTCACTGGGGCTGGGGATAGGTGACCATGGCCTGCACTGGGGGAGGGCAGAGAGAGACCTGAAAACAGGCACGTCTGTGCCCAGGCATCCCCCCCACGGCACGCTGCCAACCCTCCTGCTCCCCTGGGCACCAGAAACCTCGGCCCACTGTGAGGAATGCTGCTGGAGTCCCTGGGCCACACACAACAGGGCAAGAGGGATCCCTGGGCTGGCTGCAGGAAGCAGGGAAACATATGGCACAGGATCACCAGGGTTTATCAGGGCTGAGCAGGAGCTGCGGGGCCAGAGGAAGCGCGAGGGAGGCCAGAGTTGCCTCAGGGATCACCAACACCTTGGCGTCAGCAGGGGCTTGATGCCATCGCACCTCCAGCCCATCTTCCCAGCAAGGTCCCCTGTTCCCTGATAAGTGAATGCAGTTCCAGTAACCCAGCTGCTCTGGGAAAGCAGAGATAAGTCCAGCTGACGCTGTGCACTCGTGTCATGCCTCACCAGTGGCTCCACACAGACAGGAGCAGCATCCCTGCCTGCCTTGCCGGTCTGGCGGCTCTGCCTCCCACACCTCTTCACAGCCTGTGGACACAGGACTGCAGGGCTTTCGTGTCCAGGTCACGGCTGGCATCCAGGAGCCTCTTTGTCACTCATGAAACATGGTGCCAGTCTCCCAGCTCTCACAAAACAACTCCAGCACGGTCACAGCTTGTGGGGTATCTCCTCACCTTGCCACACACCTGTGATCAAGTTCACACACAGCTTTTCACAGCAAGGTGTGCAGCAGACCTGCAGGCTTGCTCCCAGGGAGCCAGGCTGTGTCCCTGTCCATGGCTACAGGCCTCCCCACCACGGGGGATCTGGTCCTTGATGAGCTGTGCACTCACCTGTGCCACCAAGGTTCTTCTCCACCTCCCACCAAACACCAGCATCTCCACCTCCCTCATCTGCCTCCCACACCCTGTGACCATGACAAAGTATCCACAGATCCAAGGGCAGGGTGTTGGGACAACAAGGACTTTGGGACTTTGCTAAATCACCCCAGGACATGTCACTGCTGCTGCCTCACTCAGAGTCCTCTTCAGGGATGTGACAATCCTCCCCATGACTCATCTGACATACAAGGACTGGCAGAAGGCAGCTCACTTCCCACCATGCCTGCCAGCTGGCATGGGATCTGTGGAGGTGGTGTACTGTGTCCCAGCCCTACAGGAACGGGCAGCTCACAGGTAGGTACTGTCCAGGGAGAAAGGTGAGGGCTGCTGCCTGCTGCCAGCCCCTCTGCCTGGCCACTTCTCCAGGGAACAGCCAGTGATGTGCTGCAGGAGAGGGATGGGAGGAGAGCCCAAACCCAAGGCGGGGATATTTTAAATTCTGGCACAGGAAACCTCTCTGCTGATAGGTGGTGATGAGCGCGGAGCTGTGCCAGGGCATGGCAAACAGCAGCAAACCAAGAGCAGCATGGCAGGGATGGAGGGCACAGGGAACTGGGGCAGAAACCACAGCCTTGTCCAAAAACACCACCCCTATAACAACTGTGCCAGTGGAGGTTTACGTTGGATGTTAGGAAAAGGTTCTTCATCCAGAAGGTGGTTGGGCACTGGAACAGGGTCTCCAGAGAAGTGATCACAGCACCAAGCCTGACAGAGTTCAAGGAGCATTTGGACGGTGCTCTCAGGCACATGGTGGGACTGTTGGGCTGTCCTGTGCAGGACCAGGAGCTGGACTCAATGATCCTTGTGGATTTCTTCCAACTCAGGATATTCTCTAAGTGCCAGGACCCTGCCCCAGGGACAGTCCTCCCCTCAGACACACCTCCCAGCCACTCACTCACAGCACCTGATGCTGCAGGGTGCTCAGCAGGAGGAAAGAGCCTGCACCCTCACAATTTATTCCCCAGAAAAACTTCCATCTTCAGGGAGTCAGTAGGACTTGCCCCACCAAGAGTTCCACACATTTCCACAGGCTACTCCTGACCCATGGCAGGGATGTCCCCGCTGTCCCCAGGAAGGCTGCAGGGGAGGACAGGACCATGCAGCCTCCTGGTCTCTCCATGGGACAGGCACCAGGAGAGGGTCCCCCCTGGCAGGGCAGGGAGCCAGAAAGGACTGGCAATCGGCTCTCCATGCTGCTTTTTCCATGGCATGTGCCACCGAGCTTGTGGAAAGGCAGTTCCAAGAAGCATGTTTTGAAGCCCTTACTTCTAAGAAAAGGAAGTGTTTGCTGGAGGAGAGATAAATGGCGTACGGTGACTGCAGAGCTATCGGGTGCTACAGATGGAGAGCAGCATGGCTGGAGCCTGGCATGGGCAGGAAGGGGACATGAGCCTCTCTCCTTCCCATGGGAAGGGAGCAGCAGCTGCTGGATCCACAGCTGGGGGCCGCAGGGGACCCGAGGAGAGCGCCTTGCCCTTCCTCAGGGAAACCACTCCAGGAGCTGGGACAGCTCAGCCCCGGCACAACTGTGATCCCACATGTGTCCCCTGGGAACCAGATCCCAGACCACAAGGAGTGGGAAAATAGGCAGGAGTATCCTCCCTGCCTGTTTAGGGGGGTTGAAGGTTAGGGAAAGGCAGCCTGCTCTGTTCCCACACCACCCTGGGCCTCAGCTGCTCTGCACCTGAAGTCCAGCACTCCCAGGGCCAATCCTGACCTCTCTGTCCTGGTGTTTGGGATCTCAGGCTAGCCCAGACATGTCCAGATATTTCTGGCCTCCCCCAGTCACCTTTATCTGAGAGGAAATATTTGGAATTCCTGAGTCAATCACAAGGACTATGGTAGCAACAGCACGTCAGTCTCCTAACCGCTCTCGCTCTGTGTGCCAGTGGGCCTCTTCCACCCGAGGGGACAGGCTGTTCCACTGCTGAACACCCTGTTCCACTGCTGAACACCCGTCACATCCCCTTCTCCACCCCGGCTGACTGACACGTCCCAGAGGACGATGCTCCGGGGCAAGCAACGAGGAAACAGACCTCATTCCTACACAAGAGGCAATCCCCTGCCTTCACCTCTCCTTCCCAGAGCTGGGAAAGGAATCAACGTTTATCTTGCTGGAGCCTAAACCAGCACTTGTTGGGGGAATTGGGGTGAAGGGGTGCCTCCCTCCTGCTGCTTGCACAAGGCAGAGGACCTAGAGAGTCAGGTTCCACCACCCCACAGAGGTGGGGCAGGAAGGTTCTGCAGTGCCAAAGGTTCTCTGGACACTTGCAGTGCCCCAAACTGCAACCCAGCACCATGGGGGATCCAGCAGCCATTTAAACACTGCCCAGGGCCAACACACAAGAGAGGCAAGAGGAACAGGTCTAACCCAAAGTGCTCTGTCTCAGGTGGGAAAGCAGATTAATGAAGCATGAGATCTGGTTGAGACACCACTCACATCCTGGCCTGGGAAGTGGAACACCTAAAGTTTGAGGCTCTCACTGGTTTCGTTGGTTTCATTCACCAGCGCTGCCCACGCAGGAGGGGGAACAGTTGCTGGATCCCATTCATGGTGAGCAGAGCAGGTTCCTCTTTCAAGATAAGCCCTAACACTTGGGGAAAGAGGATTCAGTGACATCAAGCCACGAGGGCAGGTGAAGGAAGCATATGTGGGCAATGAATCCCCATCTGGCCTCTGGTAAGGCAGGAGAGCAGAGAGGGGAGGGCTCTGGCAGTTTGGGGGCTCAGTGCTTGTTGCACATGAGAGTGAAGGGTATGAAGGTCATCAAGGCATCAGACAAAGCTCTAAAAACCAGTAGAGAAGAGCCAGGCTCTACCGTGAGTATTCAGGTGAACTGGTGGCACTTGGTTAGAGTTTGACACGGAGACTCGGACTCCAGCAGGAGCTCTGGAGCTTCCCCACAGCCCCGATACCCAGCCAGCCTGTCTGTGAGACAGACACCCACAGCAACCCCCTCAGCATGCACAACAGCCTTTCCCACCCAAGGATCCTCATGTCTTTTATGAAAAAATGAGTTAGTTCTCCAAACCATCCCATGGGATAAGCCAGCATTGTTCCCAGATGGATCAACAGAAACGCAGGGAGGTTAAGAGCCTTCCCCAGACCTGTATGCAAGCCAGCAGTGTGAGCCACAGCATCTGACTCCCAACCCAGGCATTCTCATCACGAGGCAATGTTTCCCTTGAAAACAAGGCTGTTTCTGTTTTACCTTTGCAGTAAGTACAGCTGTGTTCCTGCTCAGAGGTCTAAGAGCAACCGCCGGCCAGGAGCAGAGTCATCTGGATGACCAGACATTTGTTAATGAGATGCTGGGAACAGTTTTGTGCTGAGCAGAGGGACAAGGATGGAAAAAGAAAGGCAGCAGCTCAGCACAGACCACAACAAAGCTTTGCATCGACAGCAACCTGCTCCCAGAGCCCCTTTGAGCTGCCAGCTCACCGCATGGGACTGGCATATGTGAACCTGGAGGTGAAGCACGGGGAGGGGGAAAGGCAGCTTGCAGCTTTAAGAATAAAAAAAGAAACATAAGTATTCCCAAATGATGCCACTAGGATCCTGTAAACACATCTCTCTGGGTCCCTGTGTGAAATGAGAGTGGAAGAGACATCCTGGAGGTCCTCCCTCTGCCCTGCTTCTCCTGACACCATATCCCTGTGCGGCCCCCATCACTGCCAGCCTGGAAATGAGGGGAGCAGGGACACAGTGTGACTGCACTGCAGTATCAGGACCTGAGGTCAAGGTGAGCCCCAGACACAGGAGCATGCCAAGGGAACCTACTATCCAAGGCTGAAGTCTTGGACCTTCTGCATATAAACACAGAATCCCAGAATGGTTGGAAAGGACCTTAAAAGATTATCTAGTTCCAATCCCCCTTCCATGGGCAGGGAAGATCTGCAGTTCAACCCCCTGGTCCCCCACCAGCAACCCTGAGCAGGTTTGGAATGGGGTGGGGAAGGGGCTCTGGGGAAACGGGGAGAGGAAGGGGCTCTGGGGACAACAGGCTGCAGGTGCAAATACTCCAGAGACTCAGCTCTAACTGTTATGCAAATGGTGACCTCCAGGGAAGCAGCTGCTGATCTCCATGACAATGGCAGGGAATGCCACCCACCCACCGCCTCTCCTGCCCTGGGAGCCAGTGGCACTGGGGTGTTGTGGACACTGGGGTGCTGTCCCTGCCCAAACCCCAGGGTTCTCCTTTCATTGAAACCTGTGACTCTGAAGGAGGCAGCCATAAATTCCAAAGGGTCAATTAAACAAGCACATCCCCTCCTTGCTCTCTTCCCACGGAGCCGTGGGGCTTTGCTGTGGGGCTTCAGAGTGGGGGGACTGGCAGGGAGGCTGACCCTGGGACCAAAGCCCAACAGACCTTCAGGCTCCAGCCTAGCCTGAGCCAAAGCCAGATCCTTCCTAACCAGAAACAAACCCTCACTAGCACATTCCAGCCCTAATCCTTGCCGTGGCAGCCTCCTGTCAAACTGGTTTCATCACCGGCTTCAGGGAACCTGCAATAACCCCACACCATTCAGCACAATTTCAGCATTTTCCAAATACATGAAAGAGGCTACGGTGACAGCTGTAACCCCCGTCCCTGCCCCGGGAGACTGCTGTGCACAGCACGAGATGGAGAGCAGGGAATTGCGCTCTCCGTTCCAGAAATCTGCTGAAACATTCATGTGTATTTAAGCCGGAGACGATGTGAATGACTAATCCACTTGCATCCATCTTTCATCAGTGTTTCTCCCGGAGCTAACCGGGCTGAGGGCTCCCGAAGGTGCCGCAGCCCCGTCCGGCATGGGTCCCGCTCGGCAGCGGGACGGCTGGCAGGCAACACAGCTCCGGTACAAAGGCACAGCGAAGAACACATTGGCTGAGCCGGATCCACTCAAGAGATTAGCACCTGCTGGGAATGGGATTGTTTTCCAAAGGGCATTAAGTGGAATAGTCCGAGGAAAGACGGTCTCTCTGATGCTTCTCCCCACCGGACAGATGGTGTCTGAGCCCCGCAGCAGAGCAGCCTTTGTGCGAGGGGCACGCTCGGGGGGCAGGCACGGCTCTTGCTTTCAGTGTCCCAGTTATCTGCTGCCCGCGGGGCTGGGGAGTGCCACGGCCAGCTCGCTGTGCCGGACAGCACCTCGGCAGGGTCACCCACACCAGGGGAACCAAGCTCAATTTTCACCTTGTCACTGCTCTTTCCCGGACGTCACAGTTCCTGTGCAATCGTGCCCTTGTGTAACCGTGGGGAAACCTGTGCCGAGGAGTCGTGCCATGCTCACGTGTGCCCGGCTGCCGAGCCACGTTCCCTCCTGCCCGGGGGATGAGTGGGCAACGCTGACAGCTCTACCCGGCCCTCACCCTCACTGCAAGCCTCATCGCAAAGGGAATGGCAGTGTTACCAGAGCCCACGGGTAACGGGCAGGGATGCAGGCACAGCCCTCAGCGGAGATGGGTCCTGAGGAACGGCTACCCAATTCTGCCTTGGCCGCTTGTCCTCCAGTATCCTGAAGGAGCGACAGCCAAGCGTCACCACTTCCCCCTTCAGTCCCAGCACCTCACGAGGCTGCTGTAGTTCTTACATGCCACTTGAATGAAAAAAGGGGAAAGGGTGGAGGTGCAGGAAGAGGAGGAAGATGTGCTCATTCTGTTTTCAATTCCTGTTAGTCCACATGAAATCTTAAATGATTCAGGCCACAAAGTCCCTTTTTAGCAAAATCCTTGCCTGTCTTGAGGGCAGGAAGCACACTAGGCAGCTGATGCAGCAAACATGGGGGAGAGCGGTGCAGCATGAGAAGTAGACTTTGTGCTCTGCCCTGGGCTCTTCCAAGCATGTTGCTGCATGAAATAATCACTGGCTGGTGCACTGGAAGCTTCTAAATGAGGTCAGTTGCTCTATTAAAAGACATTAGCTCTTCAGCAAGTTTAATACGCTGGTGAGCCATCCCAGTACAGGATGAAGGCAGTTCCAACAATCCATGATGTGCCAATTACAGGTAGCAATACCTCATTTTCTCCATACATAAGTCATATGTCACCAGGGCCAAACACACGCCCAGCTCCCACATCCCAGCCCAAACCCTGAGCCAGCTCACCACGAGTCACACACACAGAGTAATGTCATTTAATGCCACCAGCTGTGCTCCTTGCACAACTCTCCTAGTGTCCCCAGCCTTCCTCAGCTTCAATGGTGGCACAAACCAGAGATATGGGCAAATGGGACTGGTACCATTTGGAGAATTGATGCAGACAGCTGTCCTGTTCCACCTGAACGTGACATTAGCTGCAGTCAAACCAAACCAGCCTAGACCTCTTCTCTGAGCTTTCCAAGGAGCCCTTCACCCTCCAGCAGAGAAGAAAACCCTTCCAATGCTCCTTCAGGAAGCAGCCACCGCCACCAGCTACCTTTCAAGGCCTACCCTAGGAGCCAGGTCACTGCACAGCTCTGCCCACCGGTCCTTTGCACACTCCTGGTGTTAGCAGCTCCAGCTCTTGCTCCAAGCCCTGCCTGCTGCCAACTTGTCACGTTTTGGAGTATTTGATTTCAGTCTTAAGAGCACCTGCCTGGCAGAGGTAGAGGCAGGGAGAACCTGCCTGCTCTTTGTTCTTGGCCAGGTGGAGCACAGAGCAGGACACCTGCCTCGGTTTCCCTCTGAGCTCAGGTGCAGGGCTGTGAGCCAGGGGCCTCTGGGTCCGTCCTAGATCAGGAGTGGGGGCTCAAGAGCTGAGCCCAGCCCCGCTCCCACCAGAGGCTCCTCGTCTCCAGGGCTCATCTCCCCGAGCAGGATACTGATGCCAGGAGCTAGCTACTAATTGGATCTACTTAAATCAGCAGCTACGTCTGCAGACACAGCTGAAACACAAGCTTGAGCAGGAAGGAGGATAATGCAATAAATTTAAGCAGCTCTCCCCAAGGGAATTGCATAGACCCCTGAAACTTCCCTTTTCACAGATATAGCCTATTACCCTTCCCCGGGCACGCTGTGCCAGCACAGGCTCAGGCAGCTGTTGAAAGAGTAACCAGCCCAAAGCCCCCTGAAACACCAAGCTCCCCCAGCTCCCTGCTCCCAGCAGCAGAGGGAAGGCAGACCAGTTACAGCACAATGCTCAAACAGTCCCTGTGGCCACGGGGAGCCTCTCTGGTTAACGCTCCGCTCCGAATCCCGCTCCTCCCTCCCTCCCTCGCTACCCCGGAGGCAGGCAGGCAGGCAAGGCAGCAGCGCTGAGTGCACTGGGTTTCCCATTAAAGAGATCCTGAGAGACAGCACTGGGCTGGTACACGTGAGCACGTGTCCGAGAGAAGACACGGGCGGCTGGAGGGATGCTGGCTGCACGGCGGAGCTGCAGCGGGCGTTCCCGCCTGCAGGCAGTCCTTCCCAGCGCTGCTCAGCCCTCCGATTCTTTTTTTTTTTCTGCTAACTAAATTAAACATGAGGATAAAATAAGCAAAAATACCTAAAAATAAAAAAATAAACCGAGCGTTTCCACAGCACAACTAGGTCACAGCTCCCCAGCATGCAAGTCGTGGCAGCCGCGGCCCAGCCCCTTGAGCCTCCCGGGTTCAAAACTGACATCTCTCTTAAAAGGCTGCTCCCGAAACCCACACCTGCTCCCCGGTAAGCCCAGCTGGAGCCATCTGCTAACGGCTCTGCCTCCCGGCAGTCCTCGGTGCCCTCGCTCCAGAGCACAGGGCTGTTCAGCTGCTGTGGCAGAGTAACCCTTCTCCCCACCTGGACACAGCGGGGGCCAGCCCGTGCCTGAGACCGCCCTGCTGGCCCCCTCCATGGGTGCACCTCTCCCACACCTCTGGAATGCATGTTCCCTAACTTTAGCTCTTGGCATCCCAAGGATGATTAGGAGCAGGACTTCAGAGAGATCTTGCACCGAGCACCCCTCCGCACATCCTTCCAGGTGAGGAGCAGGGAGGAGGAAGTTTCCCTGTCCAAGGTCGGGGCAGTAACGCAAGGAGTGCCCTGGCATCGAGGGATGCCGCTTCGCTTTCATGTCTCCACTCTGTGCATTAATCTTTAGTGGCTCAGAAAAATCGTGTATAAGGGCAACATCCCTTGTGGGAGGGTGGAGGTGGAGAGCAGAGGGTGGAGGAGTGCGTGGCTGCTCTCCTGTCACCACAAGGCAGAGCCACCCACAGTGAATACCTGTGCTCTGAATCAGCAGGCAGGTCAACATCCTGGCTGCTCTCAGGATCCCCAGAAGGGACAGAGGTGCTGCCCCCAGCCCCTTTCTGCTCCCACAGCACAAGCCACCATTAATCCCTCACCTCTTGGTTCAGCAGGTCTGCAACACTTCTACAACTGATATCCACCCCTTCCCTTCCCCCAGCTCCTCCTGGGAATACTCTGGCTTTACAGCTAGTGGGGAAAGAGCTGCTAAGAGAAATACTCCTTGTAACCTCAAGATGGGACTGTGCTTACAGCTGTCTGCTGCTTGGTAAAAACCAAAGCAGAGAAGCTTAAGCCAAGGTCTTGGAGCACCACACCACCATTCATCTGCACCCGGTGTGTGCCGCAGGCGTGTCACCCCACTCCTGAGGGGAAACCACATACACAAACTGCACAGGAGCTCCACAGAAATCAGGCACAGCTCCCCAGACGTGTGTGGAAAGCTGCAGCTTCCACTGGGGAAAAGAGAGCATGGTTGCTCCCGTCCACCCCTTCTGCTGTGCTGGGACACCCCATTGCTGCTGAAACGGGGAGAGACCCGGGCAAGGCTCCAGGGCCCTGGCTCCAGCGTCAGAGGGGAGCAGCATGAGCAGGCAGAATGACATTGCCGAGAGCAGCTGTGAACACAGAGCAGCAAGAAACAGTTTGTTAATTATTTCACAGGTCTTTTTTTAAACGACACTCAGCTCTTCGGATTAAAGAACCTCAGAGTGCTTTACGAATCTGAGTTGCCAGTGGCTCCCCTGGGAGTGAAGGAAGCGTTATCCCTTTCGCTGAAAGACCCCGGGGTTAAGTGGGCTGCTCTGAGCCACGGGCAGGAGCTTGGCTTTCCAGGCGCCTGCTCTAATCACAGAGCTAAGGAACGTAATCAAACTGCACTGCACACCCAAGAGGCAACACAGAAAACAGGCAGGGCCCCAAAGAAGGAAAACGAGTAAAGGGGGTGAAGAGCAAAGCTCTGAAATCAGCCTTTGCATTGCTCTCTCGGTCTAGCGCAGGAATGCTGCTGCGGGCCGGGCAGGAAGCTGCACTGGAAGTCATTCCAATGGCATTTCCTGGAGAGCACTGCAGAAAAGCCTCCCAGGTCGAAGGCAGGGTGAGGAGCTGCCAGGGCTCTGCATGCTGAACCCAGTTCTCCAGCCGACAGCAAAGAGGATACAGCTACCTGGGCTGGTCACTCCAGGCAGGACAGTCTGAGCCAAGACCCTCCTGGCAGCTCCCAAAGCCAGGGAGGAACACCTGGGATTATGAAAGGACAGGGGTGGACCCTGATGGCAGGAGGACAGTAACTTTTTCACCCCAAGCAGGTGATAACAATGGGGCTATCATCTCAGCTGCAAGGGATCAAGACTGTAAAATAATTACAGAGTACAAAGTGCAAAGCCATAGCCCAGCTGAGCTCCACAGACCACTGCGGGGGATTCACAGAATGGTTTGGGTTGGCAGGGACCTTAAAGCTCATCTTGTTCCAACCCCTTTGTCACAGGCCCAGACACCTTCCACTAGACCAGATTGCTCCAAGCCCTGTCCAACCTGGCCTTGAACACTTCCAGAGATGGGACATCCACAGCTTCTCTGGGCAACCCGTGCCAGGGCCTGCCCACCTCACAGGGAAGAATTCCTTCCTAATATACAATCTGACCCTGTGCTCTGTCAGTGTGAAGCCACTGCTTGCTCCTTGCTCTATCACTCCAGTCCCTTATCCAAAGTCTCCCTTCAGTTCTCTGGGAGCCCTCTTAGAACATTGGAAGTGGCTGTAAGGTCTCCTCAGAGCCTTCTCTTCCTCAGGCTCAATAACCCCAGCTCTTGCAGTCTATCTCTATGGAGTTCATCTCCAAGACAGCAAAGCGTGGCCTTGGGTATGCTCAGTCACCTCCACAGTCAGCTCCTGCTGTGTGTTGGCCAGCACGTGAAACCAATCTCCAACAGGATTAGAAGTGCTGGGATCTCAAAGAGGATTAGAAGTGCTGGGGCATCCCCGAAAACCAACATGTTTCCACGCTCAGAAGGGCAGAGCTCTGGCAAATGATACTCCCAGGTAACCTGGTGGTGGCAGGGACAGCTTGTGCAGGGTACCTGGGCAACGGCACAAGGCCAAGAAGCGTTTCCCAAGAGCTGAGAATCAAAGTGCAGCTCTCAACCTGAAACCATCGGGGAGCCTGGAGCCAGAGCACAGGACGAAATCCCAGCTGCACTCTGTCATATGACACAGGCTGAGTCATTTCCTACCATTCAGAAAAAAAACTAAAAAGATAGAAAATGAGTTTGCTATACTGAAATCTTCAAAGGGTTTTCCCCAAAGAGAACCACAAGCTTCCAGTCCACTGCAGAGCAATGCAACACGTCCTAGCACACAAAGTCCTGTGTGGCCAGGGCCAGCTGAGAGCCTGGGAAGCAACACACTATAGCAGGAAGCAGTCCATCCTCCTTCAGCCTAGCCCAGTTTGTTGGGATTCAGATGTGACTGGTGACAAAGATGCTGTTTGCTTTCAGTCCTGGCCTGTCACAGCCCCTTCGTACTAGCTCTCACCATGGGCCCCACAAACAGGAAACCTCTTGACTTGCCATCCACAGATCTACCTTCATGCACCTCCAGAACACATTCCTTAAATCCCACTCTGAATGTGAATTTAGCCTTGAAGGAGGAGCTGTCATGCACTGGAGGGGCACAGCCAGGCAGGAACTACTGCTCACT
Source organism: Acropternis orthonyx (assembly GCA_035583155.1). NCBI lineage: Eukaryota > Metazoa > Chordata > Aves > Passeriformes > Rhinocryptidae > Acropternis > Acropternis orthonyx. Next base: position 7,270,361 of record JAWWEU010000053.1, on the reverse strand, counting down.
TTCCTTTCTCAAGCAGATTAAGCACGGTCAGTACATCTCTGCCTGCCAGGCTCTTTCCTGCTCGCTCTGTGCTTCCCCCTCCTGCCTTCCCACTCACCATATTTCTCCCTCCATGACTCCTGATACCCACTGGCATCACCATTTGAACTTCATGGCTAGTGGGACCTGGTCCTGGCCAAAGTAATTGCCCCAGTAAAGCTTCCTCTATGAATCTGATGCCTTGCCAAGGCAGCAGCTCTCTTCTGGCTGGTTATTAAATGTTCCCCTTGGGTTGCTCTCATTTGTTTGTTTTCCCAGTGCCAGATTGCAGAGAGGAGGGCAAATCAAGGCAGTGACAAAACACTCCCATGTTAATGCTAGAGAGCGAGATTTACCATTTCCCCCTTGCCTCAAAAAATGATTTCTCAAGAGAACTGCTACAGCCCAGCATGCAGCAGCCTCCAAAGGCACCTGCACCCCGCAGCCATCCTATGCTGCCTTTGTTCCGCTGGTGGTGAATGAAACAGAGCTTCCTACACAACCAGGCTGTGCAGCACTTGTGATAGAACCGTGCTCCTTCCCTCTCTCTGAGGGGTTTTCCAATAAGAGAAGTGCTGCAGTGCTCCAAAGCACAAACCACCTGGGCCCTGCCAAGCAGGCCTGCCAGAACTTGCATCCGTCTCACCGGGACCTGCCTGCTGCACCTCTTGGGAGAGCTTTGTTTGCATGGGGCAGGCTCTAACAGCTCCGATGCACCAAACAGACTCCCTGTGCAAACAGGGCTGCAGGAGAGGGATGGCTCCAGCACAGCCAGGGCAGGGTGGCACTCCTCTTGCAAGGCAGAGCTGGCAGTGGGCCAGCAGCTTTCTCCCTGCATCTGGAACCGTGCGAGAGCGCAGGGAAGCGAAGCATCCCCACACACCCCCCACACGTGAGGCACTTGGGAGCTCTTATGGCCTCTGCCCATTGGCAAGGTCTGGCACAGCTGACCCCAAGAAGGGAAAGCTATGGCTGAGACCCCAAACAGGCACTGGTTGGGGTTTGCAACAGGCTGGCAGCAGCCACATGCCCAGCCCTGTTTTTTCGGTGGCTGGTGAGGTGGATCCCTCCAGCCTTCATCACCCTGCCTGGCTCCCCTTCAGCTCTCAGTAGAGCTCAGGCAGCAGCACAGCCTGGGGAGGGAAGTTAGAAACCCAGTTCAAGGTTAGAGTAAGAGAGCAAGGCTGTCCCCTGAGTGGGAAACGGCGAATTTCAAAGCAAGAGCTGGTGGGCGGGTCAGATAGACAGGAGTCCTGACCCTTCTGCAATCTGCTGAACAAATATTTGCTCCAAACAATTAATTTAGAGACAGACACAAAAAAATTGAAGAGTCTGAATCGTGATGGTTGGGGGTGGGGAACAGAGGGAGGAGGTATTTCATTCCCTGCAAGCAGGGACCAGTGATTTTCCACCAGTGATTTAATCTAAATCCCCCAGAGAGTTCATTTACAAAAAATCAGATTGCATTATCGCCTAGGTCTCCAGGATACAGCCCAATCCGTCACTAACAGCAACAGCCACACTAGCTTGGAAACCTCAATTTGATCACTCAATTCCAAGACTAATCTGTGGCTTTAAAAGCCAAGGCCAGGGGGAGGGGGAAGGACCTCTGAATTCGGCCAGGGTTATCTGCAGGATGAGAAAGCTAATGGGCCAGATACAGCCAGATGAAATGGCCAGCAGAATCCGAAACCCAGCTCCTCTCCTTGCCTGAGCAGCCCCACCCAGGCAGTGCCCCAGGGCGGCCACATTCCTGGAATTCCTGCACCCCTCCTGAACTGCTCCATCTCCCTGGTTGCGCTGGCTCCCACTCTTCTCCAGGTTCCCCAGCACTGCTGGCCAGGCACGGGGAATTGGGGGGAGCCTTTCCTCTGTCAGGAGGCTGCAGAGCACAATGCTGGGCTCAAAGGCTCCTGTCCCCTTCCCAAAACATGGGGTTCTGCTGAGGGACTGTGAGTTGAAAGGGGGCTGAGAGGCCTCAGTGCCCAGCAAGGAGGAAATTCCCCACCGTTTAGATGCTGATGCCTGACAACATGAACTCTTTCCAGTGGGAACCCAGCAAAGGTTCCCCCAGCAGGGAATCACGGGGATGCAGAAGCCAAATGGAAACTCAGACATCTGTAGGTCATATACCTCCCACTGGCAGTCCCAGGCTGCACCGCACAGCCGGACCCGGCATTTCAAGAATGCTTCCTGAAGAAATGCTTATTCATGTTAAATACCTCACCACTGAGAGCTCCCGGGGTTTGCTGCTGGGGCAGCTGGGAGCACTGCTCCCTGCCAAGGGAGAAGCAGCTGCAGGTTTAGCAGCTCTCCAGCACAGAGGTTGCCCCAAAGCTCAGCCCTGGCTCCCACAATGCCAGCTCAGACAGTGCCAGAAGCCCACCCACCTGATGGGATCTACTGTGGGATTCACTTCACCATGAGCAGGGCAAAGTGCTGTCTCCAGAATGAAGAAGTAGCTGTTACCTCAGCAAACCACGAGCCAGCCCACCACAGCAGTGCCTTGGAGAGGAGGAAGCTGCACTCCCTGCTGTTAATGACACCAGGAACATGCCCCAGAGCAAAGGCTCTGCTTGAAGAACAAGCTTGGATGACATTAGCTTTCCAAAGGAAAACAGGTCTTTTACATAACATCCAGGGAGATGGAGAAGAAACAGGGAGAAGGACACATCTGAGCACAAACTGCTTGTGTCATTGTGGTGGACTGACCCTCCTGGGACAGAGTGTTAAGGACAGTGAGGGAAAGGCCACACACGCCCCTTTATCTCCCTTGCAAGGGCCGGGACAAGCACTCAGCACAAACACCGCAGGGAGCTGCGCTCCGGTTTGACCAGCGAGGGAGGCCACAGGCAGCCCACCCCCACCACTGCCGAGGGGAGCTCTTACCCATCCGCCATTCTCCTGGATCCAGGGGTCTAGGTGGTCGGTCAAGTACGTGGTCATCCACGACACAATGCGCTTCACCAGTACCCGCATCTCCTTGTCAACGCTCTCCACGCACAGGGCCCCCCCGAAGGAGAAGAAAGCCACGATGCGGCCCCAGTTCACCCCATCGCGGAACAGTTCGTTCACCACCTGCTCGAAGCTCTGGTAGGCCGTGCCGGGGGTGATGTGGAGCTGCGAGGTGAGGTCGCTGAACGCCCGCCGGTACCTCAGCTCGAACTCGTCCCCCGCCTCCCTCAGCGCCTGCCTCACGTCGGCCGCCCGGAGGATCCCGTGCACTTCCAGGCTGCTCCGGTGCACGGTGGCCCCGTTCACTACGTGGCTGGCGGCGGGCGCGTGCCAGGAGGGGCTCCCGTTGAGGACGCCGTCCATCTCGTCCTCCCCCGCCGCAAAGTCAGTCCTGTTCTCCTCATCCTCCTCCTCCAGCTGGCTCCAGCTGTACCCCTTCTGCGAGAGCTTGTAGGAAACAAAGTCAATCACTAACTCCCGGTTACTGCTGGACATTTTCACGCCTGGGGCGCCCTCAATGAGTCCATGGTCCGGGGCACGAGCAGATCAGCGCTTAGCAGGTCCCGGCTTCGCTCACGACCGATGGCAACATCTGACCTTCGCAGAGAGGAGGAGAGAGGCACCGAAATGGTTAACGCCACAGCTCTGCGATGCACCCGCGCCATTACCGCCGACAGCTTACCCTTTACACCGAGCCTCGGGAGCCGGCGGATCGAACCCGCCGCGGAGAACCCACCGCAACCCGCCCCCACCCGGGAAAGCAGCCCCCCCCGGGCACCCCCCGGCTCGCTCACCGGGTGCGGGCAGCGCCGTGGCAGGCGGGCTGCGGGCCGGGCCGGGGGCGGGGGCGGCTCGCGTTCTGCTGGAGCTACGGGCCGGCCCGGCCGGGCTCCGCCAGTCCCGGAGCGCCGCGGCGGCGGCACCGCCCCCGCCCGCCCCCTGCCCCGCCCGTTAAAGGGCCCGGTGCCGCCGCCCCCTCCGGCCTCGGCGGCGGAAGCGGCCGGGCGGCGCTGCCCGGTTTGACGGGAACCCCGACCCCCGGAGCGCCTCGGTGCCGGCGGGCGGCGGGAATAACCCGCTGAACGCCGGCGAGTGCTCGCCACCGGCGCTCGCGAGGCGTGGCCCGTCCCGCGGCCTTAAGGGAGCGGCGCCGGTCACCGTCAGCAGCGCGCGGCCGCCGGGACGGTGACACGCCGGGCAGCGGCAGGCGGGAGCGCCGCAGGGGGTAGCCGGTCCCCCTCGGTGCGGCCACCGAAACGCCCCCTCCCCACCCCCGGTGCCCGGCCCGCCCCCCGCCCCCGGTCCCACCGGGCCGGCCCCGGCCCCGCCCCCCGCCCCACAGGCCGCCGTACCGGGGGGGGGCGACGCCGCGCACGAGGCCGGACACGGAGCACGGCGCGCCAGCCAATCAGAGCGCCGGAGAGCCCCGGGCGGGGCGGGGCCCCGGCAGCGCGCCCTCCCATTGGCCGAGCCGCGCGTCACTCAGGGCCTGCCCCGCCCCGCCCCTCACCTCAGCGACCGGCCCAGGGTCCGCGTCCTGCCCGGCCCTGCCCCGCGGGCCCGGCTGGCAGCGGGGGGTCACCGGGAACTCCCGCCGGGCCTCGGCCGGTTCAGCAGTGCCGGGGCTCCTTCCTCATGGCCCGCCGAGCGGCCCGGGGGGGGTGCGGCAGGGCGGGAGGGGGCGGCAGGGACCGGGTGGTGCGCATGCGCGCGGCGGGGCGGGGCGCGTCGGTTGGGCGGCGCGGGCACTGCGCATGCGCTTGGCCAGTGCGGGCACTACAGGGCCGTGGCGCCCCCTGGCGGGCGAGGCGCACGCAGCTCCGGGCCCGGTGCACCGGGAGCTCCGCGGGCACCGAACCGCCCGTGGGCGCGCCCGCTGACCTCTCACGGCAGCACCGGCTTAACCTGAGGGGGCCTTGTGCCTCCACAGTGTGCTCCAGTGACCCCCCGGCCCCGGGGACCCGCCCCCCGGCCGCTGATTGGTAGTCCTGAACGTCACTCAAAGTGCCGCGCCTTCTCATTGGCCGAGCGCCGCCCGCAGTGCATTACGGCAGTTGTAGTTCGCCCCGCGGCGCGGCGCGTCGGCGCGCTGCCAACGCGGCACTACATTTCCCGCCAGGCTTTGCGGCCAGCGCCCAACGGGAGCCCTCCGGCGAGGCCCAGCCAATGGGCGCGCGGCCCGGGCTCAGCGCGGGCGCTGATTGGTGCGTTCGGACGGGCGGGCCCCGTTTGAAATCCGTTAGCGGAGGCGCCGCGCGGGGCGGCGGCGGCGCTGAGGGGAGTGAGGGGCGCCCGGGCCCGACCCCCGCACAGGCCCTTCTTGCCCGGCCCGCAGCCCTTCCACACAGCCGGGAGAGTCCCTCCGGCCGCGGCAGTGCCCCTGGTTTGCTCCCGGCCCGGGTGTCGGTAACGGGGGAGCAGCTTGGAAGCGGAGGTGAGAGGTGGCTCCGGGCCCTCAGCCGCCGTGGCGGGGCCTGGAGGGAGGGATCGTGCCTGGGGAGGTCCCGCGGTGCTGGAACAAGCCTTGGGGAGGGGTGGGTTCCTCGGGAGCGAAACAGAGTTCCCAGTCTTTCAAAAAAAAAAAAAAAAAAATCACAAATTCTGATGGAAAGGTGCGTTTCACGATTAAAGGCTTTGTTACTTCATTTTAGGCCCAATTCTGCTTCATAAGAAAAGGAGGGAAGCAAACCAGGCGAAACCTGGCTCAAGGAGCGGAAAAAGCATTAAGGGGGGGTTAATTTTATGTGGTGTTTTCTTTAAACTAGATGACGTTCAACCTAATCTAACAATAAGTCTTTCTTTGAACTAGAGGACGTTCAACCCAATCTAACAATAAGTAGAGGTTATACTGGCTAAAAATAATTTGCTTTCCCTTGAACAGCTATTCTTAGACTCTCCCATCTTCGCGTCTTCTGAAACTTGCGGGGTCTCATTTAGGGAGCATGAGATGTCAGAACTGTTTGTTTTTGGGGACACGGGGGCGGGTCTGGGCCGTTAGCAGAGCAAAGGCCCTGCCAGGACCTCGCCCCTCCCTTCGCTGTGGGTCAGGGGGGTCCGCGGAGCTCCCTGCGGGCTCAGCTCTCAGCTGGTGAGAGATAAAGGCTCTGTCTCCCAGTTTGGGAGTTAGGTGATGAAAGAGGGCGGGGGTTGGTGTTCTGGGACATGGCAGATTCAGTGTTGATTCTGCGCTGTAGAAAAGCGCAGTTGAACACTGAGCGAGGGGCACTAGGGAGGAGGGAGAAGTGTTCGCTTAACCCTTCTCATGGAAAAGCAAGGATGAAGGATGACTTCCCAAGGCTGCTGGCATCATATGGAAGGAGTTCAGGTGGTGGCTTTGTGGTGGGATGGATCCTCCCAGGCTGTGGTGATGGCGCTGTAGCTACCGAGAGGCAATTTCCAGCCCTTTCTAATGGTCCAGTTTACACATTATCCCCTGAAAAGCATCTGGAAGCTTTGTATGCATTATTATCCCTATAAAAGGAATGGAAAGCTCTGGGTTGAAGGACAATAAAGAAGCTGCCCCGTTAGTGCAGAGTCCTGTTGAAGCCCAGCAGAAGGCACTGGAGTTGCCTCAGCACGTTGCTGTGCAGCTGCCTCAGCCTTGGGGAGGCTTCTCTTAACGTGTTCCTGGTTGCCCATCTTGGGTTTTGCGGCATGTGGATCAACTGGTTTTGCACTTATCTGCTGAAATAATTTGAAATATCCTGTTTGTGTCTGTTTTTGTTTGCTTTCTGATCCTGCTGGGGTTTGCCATAAGTAACATCTGTAGCTTGTGAAGCTGCACTGGTGTGTTGTGATAAAGCGTTGTCCCCAGCTGACCAGGGGCTTATCTAATTAAACTGCGAGGTGGCAAGAAGGAGCAGATCTCTGTGCCCTCCTTAGAATCCAGGCTGGTTTGGGTTGGAAGGGACCTTAAAGCTCATCTCATTCCAATCCCCTGCCATGGGCAAGGACACCTGCCTCTATCCCAGGTTGCTCCAAGCCCTGTTCAATGTGGCCATGAACATTCCAAGGGATGGGGCAGCCACAGCTTCTCTGGGCAACCTGTGCCATTGCCGCATCACTCTCACAGGAAAGAAATCCTTTCTAATATCCAATCTAAATCCCTCCTCTTTTATTTTGAAGCCATTCCACCTTCTCCTATTACTAGTTGCCTGTTTCCCTATCACTGTCCTTCTGTCCATCTCTTGCTACTCCCCCAAACTCAAACTTCTCCGTTCTCTCTGATCTGACCGTGACTTGACATCTTGGGATACTGCATCCTCTCTCTGATGCAATGTCCTGTACAGCTGGGAGGTCGTTTGTCCAGGCAGTGGTTGCTGTTTCTGCTTTTGGAACAAAATTCACAGCTACATTGAGAAAAAGACACTGATCACATCTGTGATGGAATTGTGTCAGTATTTTAAAGCTAATTTGGATTAGAGTGAGGTGTGAAGTTATTCCAAAATATTTATTGCACTTGCGGTTGGATCAGTCTTATTCTGGGATAGGAATGCTTGTTCCAATTTAGCTTAATCCTTTTTCAAAGCTAACTAATCTAAACCATGCCAAGGCACTCTTCTGGAACGTGCCAAAGTGCAGTTACTCAAAAGAAACCTGATGTCCAGAGGAACCCACTCCCTATTTCTCTGTGTGGATATGGCTGTGCTGCTCTGGAGGCACATTTAGCTCAGTGAGAGAGCAGACCTAGAAAGAAAATTGAGGTTTTAATTAGGTGGTTGCTTTATTAAAGGAATTTGAGGTGGTTTTGAAAGTGAGAAGAGCAGATCTTCCTTTCCTGCCCCAGCAGCTCTGTGATCCAGGTGAAAGCTGATCCTGCAGAAGGGGAAGGGTGGTGAGGGTTCCCCTGCTGGCTGGCTGGGTACACCTGTGTCGGCACAGGGGGTGATGGATGTGGGGGAGAGCAGGGTCACACTTCAAATCCACGTCTGAGTTGTGTAGGGTTACAGCGTGCCTGTAATCACGCTCGGGGAAATGCACGCAGTGCCTACTAATTAGGGAACGTCCCTATTAATGAGAATAAATTTCCACACCTCACTTCAGGGGGATGAGTGCCACAGTGGAGAGAAAGAATTTTGGATTGAGATAAATGTGGTTCTGCTGTCAAAATCCTGATGAGCTGTTTTAAAATGCCTGCAGGGAGTGGGCAGCAGGGGTTGGGCTGTGCTTGGCAGAGCCTGTTGGGATTGCAGGAGCCTTGTGGTGGCACATTGGACTGATAAATCACTGGAACGTTCCTGGCTGACGGGAGCTCAGTCTGGAGCCGAGTTGGTGGGTGGAGGAGAGAGATGCCTTTCAGTGGACTGTTGCTTCACTGTCAATCCTGTACTGGGCAGGGCTTGGGGAATACGCAGAGATTTGAGAAGCGGATGCCATGAGCTCATCGGACTGAAATGGACCCTCTGGAGTTCAGTGGCAATAACTTTTACCTCCCTCTTGTCTCTTTCAAGAAGCTTGGAGTATGAAACTGAAGCATTGATACAATCCCTTTCCTTTCCTGGTTATTCTCTTCTGTCTAGGATGGAGGGAAGGGAAGAGAAAAGAGGTCAGTGATGAGGGTGCTGACACTACGGAAGAATATGGACTTTACACAGCAAAAAGCTGGGAACTGCAGCAGTGTAGCAGTGGGTACAAGTAGCTGTGAAACATGATGCCCAGAGCTCCGACTGGGTGGACTGACTGGGGAGGGTGAGGGGAGAATGCAGATGACGCATTTGATTTTTAAAAAAGTGGAAAGTGTTGACAGAAACTCTATCTTGATTAAGAGCAGTAGGAAAGCATTCGATTCCACCCATGTGTCAAGCTCGGTTACAGTTGGTTTTGGCTCTGATTCTTCTGTTTGCCTTCTTTGGGCCCTACCTTGACATCTTTGAAGCCGTATAGCTGGTGCTTCTCTAGTGACGTTCTTCCCTTTAACTATCACAATTCTGCTCTGGGGAACTGGAGGTTTCCCACTGCAGCCATCCTCAGGGGCTGGTGTTTGTGACCAGCCATGGTACCCCCTAAACACTGCTTTTCTTTATTCTTGACCATTTTCTTATTTATCGAGCACACACCATCTGGGTTGAACCATGTGTGGTCTGCCTAGACAGATGGTTTGGGGCTGAGGCTGCATGGATTAGGAATACGCTGCCTTGGAGTTGTTTGGGCTCATAAAAGCAAAGTTCAGGTGATTTCCTTGGGGAGTGTTTTATAACATCCTCGTGGGCTTTGCCTCACAGCTGTGTGAGGCTTCATGAAAGCACCTTTGCAAAAAGGTTTTGATATAATTTCAGGGTTTATAACTCTGTCGCTGGCATTGTTCCTGTTCCGTTGAGTTTAATGTCACCTGTTGACACAGGGACTTCTCTTGCTGTCAGTGCGCCATTAATTAACTGCAGGGACTATTCGACGTGGTCACAGTGCTCGGTTTGTTTATAGCCTGGCCAGCCTTGGGCTAGTGTTGTGGAATGCAGGAGAGCCTGACACTGCCTTCCTTCTGACTTTTTGCCCAGTAACAATGCTTTACAGAACCCTTTTCCTGCTTTGAAAATCAGTTTACTCTCTAGAAGAGTACTTTTGTGTCATTAGTTCTTGTTTGTAGCCCTTCAGAGGGAGAAAGGCTGTGCTTTGCAGTGCTTTGGAGTGAGCCCCATCAGCTTTGTAAATCCTGTAAGGACAAGAACTCTTCTTTGTGCATGGTGAGGGAAAGAAATGCAAAGCAGTCACTCTGGAAAAGTGTTATACTTGGTTTTGTCTTAAAAGTACAAGTCTGGCACCTACAGGTACAAAGAAAACCCTCAAAACTTGATCTTTCTGGTAGTTTTGAACCTGCAAATGTCAACAGTTGTGCAATCTCCTTCGCTTTGCCAATCAGTAGTAGCATTGCTCATGAAGTGTTCTGCCCAAAGGTGTGAAGTGCAAGGAGACAGGGATATGTACCAAAGGGTATCCCAGTGCCTGTCTCTAGAGATTCTGTGGAGGAAGAGAGGTTGGAGAACGATTCCACTGACACCCTGTTCTTGTCTAAAGGACTCTAGTGGTGCAGACAGAGGACTCGTGGGGACAGTGTGACAGCAAAGATGTCTAGATCAGAATCCCGTTATTCCTTTGATGTCCCAAACACCTGCATCAACTTTGCAACTCTGAACGAGGAGGATGATGTACACAATGCAGACTCCTGGTTTGGTAAGTTGCTTCCAACTCCTTGATTTGTTTTCTCATCGGATGAGGCCTCGGTGTGATCCTTGTTTTGGGTGTGGCTTCTGTGACAATTAGTTAATCATGTTATTAGCTGCATCATTCATCGTGCATGGGGTTTTTCTGATTTGTGGGTTGGGTTTTTTTTATTTAAACTTTAATATCCGTAACTTGGCAGATGACTTTGTTAACCTCATAACAATATTCTGATGTATTGTTAAAAATTCCTAACATAGTTTGAATAGTGAATGTCTCTCTCCTTACAGACCAAAAAGCCAATCTGGAGAATATCCCTCCTGCAGAAAATCTGGCAAATGTCTTGCAGACCAGCCCTGCTTTTTCAAAGCCTGATGTTGTTCTGTCTTCCTTCACAACACAAGAAGTGGCAATGAGTAAGCTGGCGTGGTATGGAGTGGGAGGGAATTAATTTTACCTGCTTTTCACTGGCAAAATGGAAAGGCCTCTGTCTGGTTTTTGTGAGACTGTCTTCATAAACTGTTGTCTTCAAGGTCTCATGTGGCTTTACTTTGAGATGTTCTTTATATATGTATATGGATGAGTTGACACTTGTACCCCTTCTCAGGTGAAAGTGACGGTGAAGCAGAACGTACACAGACCAACATGGTCTCTCAGAACATCATTGGGTCCCTGGCGACCTGGAGAGCTGCTGCCCCTTCAGAGGCCCCTCAAAGGTGAAATACTTGTGTTCAGTTTGCACAATGATTGATGATGGTGTAACTGAGCAGGTCTCTGCTCTCGGGATCTGCAGTTCTAGCTGCTCTTGGGTCATCCTGTGGGGCTGGAGTTCTTCAGGATGGAGATCGTGTACTGGGACAGCTGATCTGCTGGCTAAGCTGGAGGGACAGTCTCTAGGGTGGGAAATGTAATGCAGTCTCGCATACTTGTCAAATGAGACTTGGTAGCACCAGGAGCTTCTGGAATGTGAGGATATCTGAAACTGAGATGGCTTATAAAGTTTCTTTGTTTATATCTGTTTGACTTAGGCAGAACTTGTTCTTGGTATGAATGCAAGGGGCTCTGTATGCTCCTATATCCCAAAGAATATTAAGTTTATGGATCGTTAAACTTTAATAAATTGTGCTGCATTTGGATTGTTGTTTTAAACACAATTTGCATGGTGGAGCTAGGTGATGCATTGACATAAGAAGTGTTATCCAAGTCATGTGTCTCCTCAGATCTGTGGCAAAGCTGACCTCTGCTTTCTGTTCTACTCTAGAGCGGGCAGGAGACAGGCTACAAAGCAGAGAAAAACACAACAGCGCAAGCAGCCAGGGCGAATCAAAGCAGAGACAATTGTTAATGCCCTGGATAATAAGGAAGAGGTTCCACCCCCGAAGAAAATAAGAATGTAGGTTATCAAAGTCCTTCTGTTTGGGGCTGGGAAGGGGGATACAACTGTTCCTTTGGAAAGGATTTCCACCTGGCTGAGAGGCTTCTCACAGGAAGTGAGGGGGGTGATGACTGGAACCGATTCCTGATGCTGTTTTCATAAACAAGAAGTAGCTGTAAGAGCTGAAAGAATCACTGTTTGGAGGTAGAGATGTGAATGAAACAAGTTATGGGTTTCTTCAGCTTCTTACTCTGTGTCTGTCACTTAGCTTTAAATTTGTCTTAACTATCCATCAGGAAGTCATCAGGCAGTTAGTCATAAGCTATGAAAGAGTCACAGCTCAAATATTTCTCAAATTAGTTTAACCACTATGGTATCATATGGTGATAAGCTTGAGGTCAGGAAACTGATGTGTGATCTCTGAAATGCTACTGTACTGCGGTACTATTCATTCCTCTAGAAAAGTTCCAAAAAACTCAGTAATTCATCTTCCCTTCTGCAGCCTTAGACAACCAGGGAAAACTGGACAGTCTATACCTGTGGCAAGGTAAAGACCAGCCTGGCATACCTTAGACCTCACCAGGTGTTGGGATACATGGTGGTGAGAACTGCAGGTTTCATTTAGAACACAGCTAACCAGAGTGGATTACCCTAACAAGTTGTTTTCTTAGTTCTGGCAGCAGACAGGAGGAGACAGAAGAATCCACAACAACAGAGCCCTCCCAGGATCCTGGCCTGTCCCCAGGGAGAGGGAAAAGCAAACCACCCATGCCCTCGACGCCAACAATGTTGAAGTACGTGGCTTTCTTGTGACTTGTCTGCTAATCACAGTTGATTTAGGTGACAGTCCTGACTGAGTGTTTCCAACTTCAACTTAGCATGTGATGGTATCACATTTAGTAAACACTGAGTTGAGGCAAGAATATTAGGATGAAATGTATTTCACCAGCTGAACCTGTGCACAGGAAAGCTTCTGCTTTTCTTTTGAGGAGCAAGTTGTTCTTGCTGATGGATGCACAAAGCAAATGGGTCTGCAGAATGGCAGCTAGCTGTGAGATTTCTTGAGCAAACAAAATCCAAGCAGATCTTCTAAAGACTGTGTTTTTATAACAAGGGATGCTCCTGCAGTGAGGTTGGACATAAGTGTGTTCCTTGCCCTAACATACTAATGCTCAGGGAAGCAGGAAGGCATACCTCACAGTCTTTAATGTGTTTCTTACAGGAGGACCAAGCCTTCCAGCAAGCTGAAGAGTACAGAGGAACAGGAACTGGAAAAGATGCAGCAGTTGCAGCAGGAGGTTATGGAGCTGCGGAAGAAGAACGAGGAGTCTCTGAAAGCAGCTATTGCTGGAGCAGGTGGGCTCTGCCTGAGTTGCAGATTGAAGCTGTACTGGGCTCAGCTGGAGGTTGCTGCACAGAGCTGTGCAAGTACATCTGGAAACAAACATTCCAGACTTTGTAAGAAATACTAGGAAGCTTTTAATGTTGATCAGCTCCTAAACTGCCTGAAAAAAAGTGTTTGGGTTTTACCATGTTTGGAAAGGTTAAAGATGAGTTCTCTAAGAACTTGTCATTTTATTAGAAATTAAATGCCTTTTTTATCCACACAAATCCTACACCCCCCACCCCACTCCAAAACACTTCCAGTTCTTATGTGTTCTTTTTCTTTAGGACAACCCATGAAGAGACCTGTTGGTCAAGTAACAAAGCCAATTGATTTCCACTTCTGCACGGAGAATAGGATTAAGCAGAATGTGGAAAACCAGCCTGGGAATGAGTATAAGGAGGTGAATTTTGCAGCAGAACTCAGGAAGCATCCCCCTTCTCCGGTGAGAGCCAGAGTGTTGCCATCACTTGGCTGACTGATTCTTGACATCACCTCCTTACTGCTTGTGCAATGCCCAAGCTGGTGACCCACAGAGGGGTTACCACAGGAGAGGCAGGTCTTGTGCAAACCTGACTGTGAACTCACTGTGTGTTTACATTGCCACAAGACTCCAAAGAAACCTTATGGAAAAAGGAACCCTTTAATGTCAGATCTTCCAGTCTTCATGCTTTAATCTTCTGCCTTGTACAGTTTCCCAATATGACTTGTGTGTGTTCAGATGTTAACACTTGTGCTTAACATTAAGTGTCACCTTTCAGTGAGGGGAAGGGGCAGATACTGTGCATCAGTGAGGAAATGTTGACAAAACCTTTTAGCCACGGCCATACTGACTGTGGTTTTCTGTCTCCAGATGCGAATGCCGAAGGGATGCACTGTCCCCAAACCTTTCAATCTGTCCCAGGGAAACAAAAGAAAGCTTGAAGAAGCCACATCAGAATATGTGTCCTTTGCTGAGCAGGTAGAAGCATTCCAAAAACGCACACCCTCTCGGTACCATTTGAGGAGCAGGAAATCTGAGGAATGTGAGTGGTCCTGGCTGTGTCCACAGACGTGGTGATAGAACTAAAAAGATGCTTTGACTGCTCTGAGCAAACAGTCTGTGCCTGTTGCAGGCCTTGCCATTAACTGCTGGTCTCTGTGACTTGAATTTATAGGCCAGGTTTCAGGAAAGTTGGTGAAACCTCGGATGACAAATGCCAAATCACCAATGCTCCGAACCAAGCAACGCTTGAGACCTGTCACCTGCAAAACTGCAGCAGAGTTAGAAGCAGAGGAAATAGAGAGAATTCAGCAGTAAGTAAAGGTTTGCTCTAGTCCTCCAAGGGAGGATTGTACCACACTGGAAATATCTTTCAGATACCGCTCCTCAGGAACGCTCTTTTTGTGTAAAAGAATGAGTAGCATAAAATGACTGAGATTCCTTTAGTTTGTGCATAATTTTATGGCTCTGCATGTAGGGAAGTGAAAAGTAGCCAATTCATTTTGAAGAAAGTACTCTTAAGAGAGCTGATCCAGGGTTTAGTACAACTTATCATGGGTAAAGCAAACCCAGTACAGCAGTACACCCTGCATTTGCTTCAAAACTCCAGGTGGGCAAAGGTTTGGGTTTCTAGGAAAGCAATGCATAACATTTTTCATATTAATCTTGCTGTTCTGAAACTAAAGGAAGAGTTGCTAACTAGAGCTGCACGGTAATGTACAATGTATCGGTGACTGTCTGTCTCTGCTGTGTAGGTACAAATTCAAAGCCCGAGAACTCAATCACAAAATCTTTGAGGGTGGGCCACTCCTGCCCAAGAAACCCTCTGTGAAGGAGCTCACGCAACCCATCGGCTTCGAGCTGGAAACAGAAAAAAGGATTCAGGAGCGTAAGAAGCAGCAGGAGGAAGAGCGCTTCGAATTCCATTCCAGGCCGTGTCCCACAAAAATCCTGGAGAATGTGGTGGTAAGAAGTTTAGTAATACCCAGACCTGGGAATTAAGGACTGAGGGTGGCAATTAGCTTTAAAATGCCTGTAGCTATGTTGCATTATGTCTTTTGGTAATCTTCAGCAAACGGTGTCTGCCATTAGGTAAGAACTGCACCGGGTACATTCTGTGCTGTTGGGTTGTTTCTCTGTAGTGTTTTCTTGGCACTTGGCCTTGAGTAACTCCTTACTGGCTCTTCCGAGCAGGGTGTTCCAGAGAAGAAAGCACTTCCTTTTACAGTCCCCAAGTCTCCAGCCTTCACCTTGAAAAGCAGAACCCGCGTGCTTGGCAGAGAGGAAGAAAAGGTAACAGTTGTGACTAGTCTGGAGCCAGGCGCAGGTCCCAGCACAGTGTCTGCTGTGCTTCTGGCTGTGGGTGGGATGCTCTGGGTTGAGGAGCCCCTTCCCTCCTTGAGCAGTTCCTCCAGGGGTCACCTTTGTCTGCCATTCCCTTCAAGCAATCTGGAGTTATTGCTACTCATTTTACAGAAACTGAATTCTCATATAAAATGAAACTCAAACACAAGGGTGCTGATGGGGATTTCTGAGGTGTTGCTGCTATGAATGAGGAAAATGAACTGCTTAGATTTCTCAGGACATTGCCCTTCCCTACTCTGTCCTTGAGGGCAGACATTGCACATGGCCTTCCTTCTCCACGAGGTGGGGAGCAGGATTCTGAATACATCATGTGCTTCTTTCTCTCCCTTTCATGAAGAGGATATTAAAGAATTACGGTCTAATTTGGATGAGTACTTAGAACTAGAGTGGTTTGGAAAGAGCTAGAACTGCCCTGTGGTTCAGTATGCCAGTAAATAGGTACTTCTTGGATTGCTAATTTTTGCAGTGTCTGGTGTTAGCTTGACCCTGCTCTGCCCTTTATTTAAGGAGCTCGTTCGAAGCTCTTTTTGTGGCTTTGTTTGGCAGGGCTTGTGGCCTCTACAAAAATGAAAAAGTCAGATCCTAACACTGATCTCCCTTTAGGAAAAAGAAGTGGTGCATGGGATCAAAGCTAACCCTATGCCACATTACGGAGTGCCCTTCAAACCCAAAATGTCAGAGCAGAGGCATGTGGAAATTTGCCCCTTCTCTTTCGATGCCCGGGACAAAGAGCGGCAAATACAAAAAGAGAAAAAAATAGAAGAACTGCAGAAGGAAGAGGTAAAAACCAAAGCTACCTTGGATTCCACTCCTTCAGTAAAAAGAGTGTGGCAGGACTTGCCTTTTGCTGTTGTCTGTTAAACGTCCAAGGAAAGGACAAGAAATATTTCAAGTTGTTTGTTTCAGGTGCCAAAGTTCAAAGCGCTGCCTCTGCCTTATTTTGACCAAGTTAAACTGCCAGAAAAGAAGGTCAAAACCCCAACCCAGCCTGAACCATTCCATCTGCAGGTGGATGAACGGGGAGCTGCCAAGCTCCAGAGCTGGAAGGATCAGGTAGGATAAAAAGGATAACAGAAAAGGCTGGACTTAAAGCAGCTGGTGGAGTTGTGGTCAACTCCAGAATTGTGTCCTGCTTGAGTCTGAGCAATGAATTGTTCTGTTCCTGGCATGAGAGTTGAGCTGTGGGTTAAGGATTGGCAGATTGGAGTTTTTTATTCTTCTCACTTTATGGTAAGTGATTGGGTTTACCCCAACTGCACAAACAGCTGTGGGGTGATTTCTAAGCAGCAACTCTCTGCAGGTGGATCCCTTTGCTGACCATTTCTCTGCTTGGGGATTTACTGATACAAGAATGTATCTTCTTGTGTGAAGTCTTCAGTGGACACCTGAAACTTTCTTCAAGCTATTTTTGGCAAAGTAACTGTCAGGCAACAAGTGACACATTTTTTTTGGCTTTCATATAATTTTCTATGGAAATTATTTGACTAAGTCAACCTGACTTTTTCAGTGGTGGGAGTGATGGAGTCTGTGTCAGGGGGCAGTGGTCTCTATGCCTGGCATTTGATGTGCTCTCTTCTCCTGCAGCTTAAAGAAGACTTGAAAAGGCAGAAAGAGGCAGCATGTTTTAAAGCTCGTCCCAACACAGTGATGTATCAGGAGCCTTTCATACCCAAAAAGGAACAGAAACCAGTAGCAGGTGGAGTTACAAGTACTTGCTGCACGGGCTTGGCGGGTAGCTCAGAACTGATGCAATTAAGTGATGTTTTTTCTGGCTGTTGCCTCTTCTTCATCAGCACAGCCAATCGTGCCTTGCATTTAATCAACTAATTGCCTAACAGCTTGTGTCCCCTGGGAGCGGGGGGCTTTCCTCTCTGCCCCCCTGTCCTGCTCCAGCATGGCAGCTGTATTTAGCAGCTCTGCTGCAATTGGCAGATGATTGATATGTGCCAGCTCGGGATAAGGGTACAGAGAATGTGAGGAGCTCCCTGCAGAGACAGCTGGCATTTCTGCAGAGCTGTCACTCTTTTCCTCCCATTTCTAATGTGATGAAGGCATCCTCTGCTTGGGTAGACTGAGCTTTGTAGGGTATGAAAACCAACCAAAAACTTGTTTGTACTAACAACTGTGTGCTTGCTCCCTCCTATGAGAAAACCCGTGACACAGGGTGACGTCTGCATTAACACTGCTCACGTCTGGGAGCAAGGTTTTCTCTTTTCCTGAAGCCTGGAGGTATCTCCTAACCACCCTTGCCAAGGGGAAGCTCTCCAAAGGGAGGCTTCCACTGACACTAGTACTGCTCTGCTTTTGCTGACTGTCTTTGAACCAATGTTATCTCCTCTATTTCTAAACTTAGAGAGCCTTTCTGGTTCTGTAGTTCCTGAAAGCTTTGAGCTGGCAACAGAAAGAAGAGCAAAAGAACGGCAAGAATTTGAAAAGCGATTGGCAAACACAGAAGCCATAAAGGAGAAGTATCAGGAGCAGATCAGGCAGCAAGAAGAGGAGCGTGAAAAGGAAGAAGTTGCTAAGCTAAGGCAAGAAATGGTAAGTGAGCTGTTTGTGAGCAAGGGCTGTAAAGTAACCCAAAGGAATGTGAGAATATCCTCAAGGAGCTCAGGTCACTGTTGAACTGCATTAAGATTGTCTTTTCAAGGTTCCCTGTTGCAAACTGACTCCTAATTAACTTCAGAACTGGTTTTATAAAAAACAAACAACAAAGGACCACAAACAAACACAAATCAAAACACAAACCAAAACCCTGCAAAATGACCCAAACGTAGAAGGCAGCTCTGCTGAGATGGTGAGCTTTGGAGCTGTACACATATGTAGTTACCAGAGCAGAATTATTTTGGTAAAACCCACAACCCCAATGTGTGCTGTGTGTGTTCCCAGTGCCTCACTCCAGTGCCAGGGGCAGTGGGGTGGTCTCAGATGCCTGCCTTCATCCCATCTATGGCTCACCGAGTTTTATCTTTATCATAGCTGCAACCATTTGCTGCATTTTGTCCTTGATGATATTTATTTTTTCACAGGTTCACAAGGCGAACCCAATACGCAAATACCGCAGCGTAGAAGTGAAGCCCAGTGATCAGCCACTGACTATGCCAAAGTCTCCCAACTTCTCAGATAGATTCCGGTGCTGATAAGCATCCACGTGATACCAGGAGGGAGATCCCATCCCTCTCCACTCCCTTGGTAGGAGAAAGAGCAGTTGTTTTTCTGTGACTCTCTGAATTCCTACGCTTGGTTCTGTGGTTTAACTCCACCTGAGCCCACAGCATCCCACCTAACCAAATAAAATTTCCTAATCTAATCGCTGTCTCTGGCTAGTGGGTTGAGGCCCTTTCTGCAGAAGAGATTTTGGTAAAGGCTGACTGTACAGATGTGTGCATCTGGCAGAGCTGCCTTGTCTTTGTACACTAAGTGTTGTTTTCAAGTGTGTCTGTCTTTTAGCCTTTTAATCTGTAATAAACTTGATTGTGTTAAGTAAGGTGGGGCTCCTGCAAGCCAGTGCAGCGTGCGTCTGACCTCTCACGTGATGTTTAGATTAACAATGTGAATCTTGCCCGTGCTTTAAAGTAGTTATCTGTGTACATTAGAGCATTAAACCTTCTTGCTGTTTCATAGCTGAAGCCCTTCTATTTGGGAAACATTTAACTGACAAATGACTTGCTGTGAGCTGCTGCCCAAGTTCCTGCCAGCACAGGCCTCTTGGCTACAGAGACATCAGTATCTCTGGTCAGTCTGGGTGGCAAGAAGAGTTAATATTAGCCCAAGTGCTCAAATGTGCTGGAGGACAAAACTGCCAGTGTTGTGAAGAGTGGTCACATTTAGATTAAAAGTTTTATAACTTTTTCTTAACTTAGTATTGTGCTCTGATTTCTTACCTTTGTATCATCCTGGAACGTGGGTGAAAAGGGCTGCTTGCTGCTGTTGTGCTGTTTAGAACAGAGAGGGGGGGGAAAAAGGAAAATGTGGAATTAATGTGTCCAGGTAGGACAAACTTTCTTCTTTGGGGGTTATGGCAAACACTTGATTTCCTCTGAATTTGGATACTGTTGACAAAGTATTCCTAGAGTGTGTGGCCTTGCATTCAGATTTTTGGGTGGAAAAGGGAAGGAGTTCAAACTTGGGGTGTTGGACTCCAGCTGAGGGGATGGTTAGAGGTGCCATCTCATCCTTGCCAAAGTACGTCAAGAAATTGCTGTTTTACCCCTGAACTGGGGGAGGTGACAGAGGGAGAAAGTCCTCAGATACCTAAATTCCAAGATGAACACTTATCGTACCTGAGGGATTATGTTTCTGCAGGAATTCTCCTAAAAAGTGTGATGCTCAAGGAGTGTAATTGCAGAACAGTTGGGGTCTCTACGGGAGTGTTTCAAAGAGCACCAGCCTCAAACTTCTCTGCTTTGGATTAAAAGAGGAAAAGCCACCCCCTGCTGAAATACAAGGATCCTTTAAAAAAATTAAATGTTTTTTGCAGTTAGTAACCAAGGAACCAGAGAACCAGGGGGCTGAGGCAGTGTGTTGGTACTAAAGGATGAATGACCCTGTGGCAGCGTGGCCTCTTGGAAATAGTGAGTTCAGACATAGCTCCTTTTTGCTCAAGTTACACTTTTCTTTCCCTTGAGGGTTTTTGTGCGGATGTGGCAGAGCTGGGCCTGAAATGTTGACCCAGTCACCCAGGATCCCTTCAGCCACACATTTCTGACTTTGCTGGTAGCCCTGTGTTGCTGAGCTGAGAGTAACAGGGCAGCCGGAAAAGCTGCTGTCACTGCTGCTGTGACAATTTGCAGGAGTGACCTGGAGCAAGATGGATGTGTCAGCACCTTCTTCTTGAAAACTAGGATCCATGTGGATCTGGCCTGTCTGCCTTAACCCCATCTGTGTTGTAGTGGAGCTGTACTCTGCAATGTACTGGACCAGGGATGTGGCTGAACCTCAGATGTGCAGTCAGGGAACCCTTGCTGCTTCCTCGAGTGCCAGCTCTGGAGCAGGCAGTGTGTGGGCAGCAGGAGCAGCAAATATTTATGATGAGTCAGGAGGAAGCTGGAATGATGATGAGCTGCTGAAGAATGTAAAAGCAAGCAGGGTAATGAGGCTGTGGAGCTGGACCAGCTACCGATCCCTGAAGGATGGAGCAGCTGGATTTCCCTGATGGCCCTACATGGCCTCTGCTCCTGTCCTGAGGAAGGGATCGTGTGCTTGACAGCTTGGCAGGTTTTTTTCCCCAGTGGTATCATTTGGGTCTAATAAAAGACATTACATCTTCCCCCAGACATGGCCTCTTGTATTCCCCATGTACTACAGACAGTGGAAGGAACCTCAGGCAGCTGTGTCTGCAAGGGTTTGGGGTATTTGGCCAAGCTG
This sequence comes from Acropternis orthonyx, assembly GCA_035583155.1. Lineage (NCBI taxonomy): Eukaryota > Metazoa > Chordata > Aves > Passeriformes > Rhinocryptidae > Acropternis > Acropternis orthonyx. Next base: position 7,249,760 of record JAWWEU010000053.1, on the reverse strand, counting down.
GAGTCACCCACCAGGTTCCCACAGGCTGGTGGGTGGGACCTGCCCCCTTCTTTAGGAGGGAAGTGGTAATGTGGAGAAAGTGTGTAAAAGATGAGTGTTCTAGAGGAGCTGGATGTTGGTGAGGATGGGGTTTGGTCAAGGCTTCTGCAGGGAAATGGTGGCAGGTGATTTTTCCCAGCACCAGGGAGAATAAAGTTACAGGGCTGGAGCAAGAGATGGAAATGTAACCAAGTGCTGTTACAGCACCTACCTTTAGAGTTGGGGTAGGTTGAGAAACAGATGTAAAATCTATTTTCTCCTTGCATGGATTTTGCGAAAGCATTCTTGTATTCCAGAACTCAAAACCTTTATGTGCATACCTTGAGAGCCATGAGTGGGAGAGGGACGAGGGGATGCAAGAAGAACTGAATACAAAATCTTCCTCTAATGCATTTCTAGTTGGGCTGTACCCAAAATAAATTCTTATCAGAATAATTTGCTGAATTCAGCCTAGAGCGGGAACTAAAAGGCAGACAATGTTTTCCTGGACTTCTATGTTGAATTGCAAGATTTTATTATCTAGTGAATAAAGTTCTTATGAACAGGCTTGATGATCCTCTCAAATCAGAGCTTTGCTTTTCTCTTCCCTCTCCACCAGAAAACTTTGGCTGCCGGTGGGGCAAGAACCCCCTGTACAGGGGTAGGTCCTGGTGCTCCCTGGTGCTGCTGCCATTGACTGCATTCCTGTCCTCAAGGTGCTGGGTAGCTCTGGGATTTTTCCTTGTCTTTCCCCATCACCTTGATGGCACCTGTCACGACACAGTGGCAGCTCGTTGTGGAAGCCCTGAGTGCTGATGGAAGCAGTTAAAGCTGTGCCTGCCGGGCTGGGCAGCCTGGCTGGTTTGTGTTACAGGGGCATGGCTGGGATTCAGGTGGGGATGTTGTTCAGCCTGCCCTGCCGCTCGATTTAGCCGGGGTGTTGGGTTTCCCAGGGAATGGGCTGGCTTTGGCCCCTCAGAGCCTCCCTTCCCGTGGAAAGCGTAAAGGTTAAAGTGTGCTGCCGCAGTTGTGACAACGGCGTAGCTAAGGAACGGCGTGCTTGATGCGCTGCCAGATATCCCCAGGACAGGCTGTTTTCCAGCTGCAGCCAATGTAGGCTCTGGCTTAAATTCCTGAATGGGAAGGGAAAAAAAAACACCCAAACCCAGGCTGAGAACCCTGGGTGGTGACTGGTTAGCAGATAAGACAGATCATTGTGCTGGTCTTCAGGGGTGTGGGGTTTTGGACTGAGGCATCCAAAATCCCGGGGTGCAACTATTCCTGCCCTTCAATTCTACAATTCTTTCTGCTGAGGTGTCTGATTTCAGCTTATTTCCCTCTGCCCACAAATGAATTTTGTCTGTAATAATGCCAAACCTGATCATCCATCACATCTGTCACCTTTGGAGAGCCGTTCCCATGGCTCCCCAATGCCTGCTCCCAGGGCTTTGCTTCCTCACCTTGTCCCTAGGCTTCATGACGGGACACCAACCTCTTGCTCCCAGGGAGTGTGTAAGACTACAGGCAACCCAGGAAGGCTGGCTGTTGTCCAGGTGGGTGCTCCTCTCCTTGGAGGATTTTATTCCAGTGTCCACTACACCAACAGCTCTGAGGGAGCTGTGTCCCATACCTGGGGCATGGGTGTGCTCCTTCCACTGGGGGTTTGCCCAGAGGGTGCAGAGCCAAAGGCTGGTGGACTGGTGGCAGTATGTGCCTGTAGTGACATTGGTGGCCTCCAGGTGTCTGGCAGCCCTTGGCCTGAGGAGGGGACAGGCAATTCCAAACTGTACACTGGTGATGACAGTCGGTGGCAGAGTCGCTGCTGCCCAGGCACAGCATCTGACTGATTCTTCCTGACAGTGGGCCCTGTGGATGCTGAGGTGGAGCAACTCCTGTTCACCACGGGAGCAGTGGCTGTGCTGGGAAGGGGCAGTGTGGGTCACACAGTCCCTGAGAGCTCTGGATGTGGTGATGCTCCAACCTCTGTGTGTACATGATGGCATCAGCACTGTGGGCTGGAGGTGTGTGCCTGCTCCTGCATCATTTCTGCTGGTCCTCATCACATTCCAGGTCCTGCCCTGGATTTTGGGAAAGGAGCTGGGCTCAATGAAGCAACAAATCCAAGGTGTGAATGTTGGAGAGGAGACCTCTATGTCTGCTCAGGAGACCCTGGCTGTATTGCTCCTGCATCAAGGTGGTGATGGAGGGTGCCCGAGGCCAGGGCAGGGACAGGTGGGACAGCAGCACCTCTGGGACAGGGGGGCAGCCATGCTGCCATCCTGACTTGTGTCACTCTCCATGTCACATGTGAGCCACAGCTCCTCTGACATGGTGCACAGATGCTGCTGGCTCACTGGAAGCTGGAATCTGGCACTGTGGAGCAGCAGCACTGTCCCTTCCCCTGCCTGGCCAGGGTCACATCCTCCTGGGAGGTGCTGCAGGCAAGGTGAATGATGCTCTTAAGGGGCTGCTGCTGCCTGTGTTGGTGGCTTTGGCTTAGGTCGATCATGGCACTCTCCAGGGCAAGCCTTTCCACCTCCTTCACAGCCTCCAGCTGTGACACAGCCCTGCACACAGGTAAGGTTTAAGATACAGAGAAAGCAAAGCAAGTTTTCAGCTGCTGCATTTGGTGTTTGGCAGGACCTGTGGAATGGGGAGCTGGGAGGAAGGACCTGGCCGTCAGCTGGCAGGGGCTGAGGCTAGAGGAGCCCAGGGTAACCTCAGCTGCCCCAAGGGCACCCAGCCAACCAAGCCCTGGGGAGAGCCCCACTCCCATACCCAGCATGAGGGTTCAGCCCTGTGCAGTCCCCGAGGCGCAGCGCCCCAAAATGGGCTGGCAATGCCTGTGCAGCACCCACAGCAAGACCATTCTGGGAGCCTCTAGCTCCTCTGTTTCTCTGATTCCCAAAACACTTGATTTTGCATAAAATGAGTCTTTCAACCAGTTCCCAGGGGAAGCTGCTGGCCCTGGTCAGTGCCCAGTTCCCAGTTGCTGTCATCTGCATCAGGGCCCAGTGACAGTGCCCAGAGCCAGCAGTACCCTCGGGTCCCACATCGAGCACAGGGTCCTTTGGAGCTGTTCTGAATGGTCAGTGCTGATGGACAGAGCTGGCCACAGCTCAGTGGCACAGAGGACCAGCCCCATCACCAGCTGCTTGTGGCCACCACTCCCATGAGTTGGCCAATGGCTGCCTTGTGTCACCTGTGGACACCCTGGAAGACCGTGGCCACCTGGACCTTGTCCAGATTGCCCAGACCACCCCTCATGGGATGGTTTTGGGGTGCCACTGTGCCCAGTGCCAGCCCTCCCTGTGGTGTTGTGCTGGGGCAGGAGAGAGGTCCGTCCCCATCCCCTGCCCTCTGTCTGCGTGTCTGCAGCCCACGGGGGACAGGCGAGAGTGGCGTGTCCTTTGAACGGGCTCCAGCAGCAACAGGTGCTGGGAAAGGCGAAGCAGGATGGCTCCTGCTGCTGTAAAGGATCCTCCTCTGCCTGCACTAATCCGGCTCCGTTACACCCGGCATAGAAGAGGCTGCTCCCTCCGGCACTGCCACAGTGCAGATGCTGCTGCCCTGACCACCCGCTGCACCAGGACCCAGGTAAAGGGGCTGGGGGGTGTCTCTGTGGCTGCTCACTTGGGGCATGGTGTGGGGGTATCCTGGGGAGAGTGAAGCTCCCAGCTCTGGGAGGAACACCTCCATCCTCTTGTGCTGAACTGTGGGGTGCAGGAGCACTCTCCCAGGGACTGCTCTGCTACAGCTCCTGTTCCAGTAAGACCAGCAAGCAACTTCCCTGTTACTGGAATGGTTGCTGGTGTGTTTATTCTGGGGCTGTCCTGGCCTCTGGATGGCTGCACGGTGGGGTGTTTTGGGATAGAGTGAGGAGAGGTGACTGGGCATAAAAGGGCAGCGAAGCCCAGGGCAGAGGAGGGATTTGGAGATCAGATATCGGGCTGGAGCCCCACACAGGTACATGGGCACCAACTGGTCCCCTTGGCGGACCTGGTTACCCTGGGGCAAGGGGACGAGCAATGCTGGCAGTTGCTGGGTCTGGGGGGTCTGCGTGGCCCCTGAGCAGATGGGGTTTGCCTGCATGGCTGTGTGGTTCGGGGGGAGCAGCGTTGGGGCCATGCTGGGAATGCTCACCTCTCCTGCTCCCCACCCACCAGCCTGGGGCCGGAGCCGCCGTCTCCTGTCCCGGCATGGTGGGATGTGGCCTTAAATTGTCACCCTGGCCGCGCCGCTCTGGCTGTTGGCACGTCGGGGGCCCCAGGCAGCCGGTGACAGGTGCCGGCGTCAGGCCATCGATCAGTCACCGCGGGGCAGATATCGGGGCACAATAGGACGGTGCTGGCACTGGTGGCCACGTGGGGCCCCTGGCCCGGTGCCACCAGCCCGGGAGCCGCCGGCTGGGCGGTGGGGACACGATTCCCGAGCGGGTGGCAGCAGCTCATCCCTGCGGGGGCAGAGCTGCTGCCCGGGTCCCTCTGCAGGGGAGCCGGGTCTGGCGAGCCTTCAGCTGCTGCTTTCTCTCCCGCAGGAGCCTCGCCGAGCCGGGAGCATCGCAGGCCAGCCGCCTGCTGCCCCGAGGGTCCCCATGGAGCGGGGCGGTGGGGCGGAGGGTGCCGATGCCGGCGGGGCTGGTGGCACAGCCCCCCCTGGAGCAGAGGGCAGCGCAGCCCCCGCCACCCTGCAGGCTGCCCAGCCCCAAGAAGGGACGGTGCCGGCTGCCAGCGCGGCGCAGGACGGAGGGATGGATGAGCCTGGGCAGGAGAAGGCTGGAGGAGGGAAGGCAGAGCCAGAGCGGGGGACAGCTCTGGCTGCTCCAGAGCCCCAGGAAGCAGTGCCAGGAGAGGAGGCTTTGGCTGTGCAGCACAATGGAGGACAGGCAGCATCCGTGGGGGAGGAGGTGCTGGCTGCCACCGAGGCCCAGGGGGTAGGGAAGGATGAGCCTGGGAAAAAGAAAGCTCCAGCTGCAGGAGAGCTCAAAGGAGGAAAGGCTCCAGCTGCTGCCAAAGCTAAGGATGGAGAGAGGGATGAGTGTGGGAAGAAGAAAACTCTGGCTGCAGGAGAGCTCAAAGGAGGAAAGGCTCCAGCTGCTGTCAAGGCTAAGGATGGAGAGAAAGATGGGCCCAGGGAGAAGGCTCTGGCTCTAAGAGAGCCTGAGGGAGGGCAGGCAGTGCCCACGGAGGGGAAGGACCCAGCTGTAACTGAAGCTCAGGAAGGAGAAAGGGACAAGCCCAGGAAAGAGCAAGGCCCTGGTGTGTCAGGAGCTGAGGGTGGTGGGAAAGCAGAGCCCACAGAGAAGGCAGCTTTGGCCGCAGCAAACTCTGAAGCAGAGAAGGCAAAACCCAGGGAGGAGACAGCCTTGGCTGAGCCTCAGGCTCAGGAGGGAGGAAAAGAAGAGCCTGCAAAGGAGAAAACCATGGCGGCTGCAAAGGAGAAGATCCCAGCCACTGCTAAAACTTCAGATGTAGGGAAGGAAACTGCAAAGGCAGAGCAAGCCCCAGCTGATAACAAGGCTCCAAAGGAGAAAATTACAGCTTCTGTGAAGGAGAAGGCCCCAGCGGCTGCAAAGGCTCAGTGTGGGGAGAATAAAATGGTAAAGCCAGAAAAAGTGACAGCAGTAAAAAAGACTCCATATGGAGGTAAAGAGGAGCCTGTGAAGGAGCAGGCTTCAACTCCCACAAAGGACAAGGCTCTGGCTCCTGAGAAGCAGAAAGCCCCAGCTCCAGTGAAGGAGAAAGCCTCAGATGCTGCCAAGGCTCAGGATGGAGAGCAGGCAGCAACAAAGACAGAAAAAATCCCAGCTGCAAAAATGGCTCAAGGTGGAGGCAAAAAAGAGCCTGCAAAGGAGAAAGCCTCAGCAGCTGTGAAGGTAGAGGATGGAGGGAAGAAAACTGCAAAGGTGGAAAAAACCATGGTTGCATTAAAGGCTGAGGGTGAAGGGGAAGATCCTGCAAAGAAGGTCCCTGTGGCTGCAAAGGCTCGGGATGGAGGGAATAAAGCTGCTGAGGTGGAGCCCCCTGCAGCTGCAGCAGAGGCTGGAGATGGGGCTGAGGAGCCCACAGAGGCGGCAGCCATGGCTGCGGTGAAGGCTGAGGGTGAAGGGGAGGAAGCACCAAAGGAGACAGAGGAACAGCCACCAAAGGTCCCTGAGCCCCCACGCCCGGCTCTGCTGCAGAGCCTGAGCTGCCCGGCTGCTTGCCACAGGTACCCACACCCTCCTGGGATGGGGGGATCCCCCTCGCTGCTCCAGGGAGCCCTGGGTCCCTCCAGGGACAGGTGGGTGCTGGGCTCAGGGGCTGCTGGCTGGACTCTGCTCACCTCCCTCTCCTGCTTCCAGGGAGGAGCAGCCCTGGGCAGAGGTGGCAGGGATGGAGACGATACCAGAGGAAACCACGGCGGCGGAGCCTGACCCTGCCCTGCCAGCCGTGGTGGACCTGCAGCCCCCCAGCACCCCAGAGGAGAAGACATTGCCCAGTGCCACAGAGCAGCCCCCAGATCCTGCTGGTGTTGCAGAGCAGCCCGGACCTGAAGGGCAACCGTCCTCGACAGAGGCAAAGCCACCCCCCAGCCCCTACCTCACCCCCGATTTTGGGAAGGATGACCCTTTTGAAATACTGGGTAAGGCCAAGAGGTGCCAGCCTTGTCCTTGCCCCCCTGAACCCTCTGTGGGATGACAGCCCAGGGACCCCAAGGCCCTGCCTCCTGTCTGCGCTGCCCTCTGTGCTGCCAGCTCCTGCCCTTGGCTTGTCACCTGCCTGGTGGCCTTCGAGCTCCCCTTTCACTGTAAACAGGGTTAAATGCATCGTGTTTCCTCTCGGGCTGATTTGGCCACATTGACCGCGGAGTGACAGTGACCTTCTGGCTGGTGGCAGGGCACAGTGTGTCCCTGTGTCCTGCACCACTGTTCCTGTGGGGGGATGGCAGGGTTTGAGGGCAGTGAGCGCTTGTCCAGATCCCTGAGGGGCTAGCTCCTGCCCTTGCCTGGAAAAGGGTGGCTGAGGAATGAGTGTGTGGGGTGATCCATGCATGGGGTCTGTCCTGGGAGGGCAAGCAGGAGGTGGTGGCGTGGAGGGGGAGTGGCCTAGAGTGGGTGGCAGGCAACAGAGTGGCCTGGAGAGGGCAAACGTGACCCGTGGTGTGGTGGGGATGGATGCCATGGAGCAGGGTGCCACAGAGAGGGGTGGGTGCCATGCAGTGGGTTCAGTGCCGTGGAGCAGGGTGGGTAGCATGCAGCAGGACAATGCTGTGGGCAGTAGCGAGGGACCCTTTTGGAGGATGCTGTGTCCCCGGTGCAGCCCCAGCCAGGAGCCCCTGGTTTGCAGCCTGGCACTCAGTACCTGGCCACATCCTGCACCCACAGGCTTGGCTGGGTGTCTGCCTTCACCCTGTACTGGGGCACCCCAGGGTGCCCAGCAGTGGGGTCCCCTGGCCAGCAGATCCCCTTCTCATCCCACCCCTCCTCCCTGGGCAGATGATACCCCTCCACCACCAGCGCCCTTTGCGCACCGGACTGTCACCCTGCGCTCCGCCAGCGTCAGCTCACAGTTCAGCCTCAACTCCAAGGACATCCTAGGAGGGTAAGAAGGGGCAGCCCCAGGAGGGAGTAGGATGCCCAGCTTCCCTCAGCACTGCCCCAAGTTGCCTCCTGCCTTGGGCACCAGCTCTGAGTTGATGGGACTCCTCTGGTTGTGATGGGGTGGGTGCCTTGGGCAGGATGGGTGCAGAGGGGAGCACTGCGCAGCACCCCAGCGCAGTGTGGGGGTCCCCAGCAGCCTGGGTCACCCTCTCTCCCTCCCCAGGGGCAAATTCGGTGAAGTCCACACTTGCACGGAGAAGGAGACAGGGCTCAAGCTGGCGGCCAAAGTGATCCGGAAGCAGGGAGCCAAGGATAAGGTCTGAATGCTGCCAGGCAGGGGATTCCTCCTGGCCATGGTGGCACGACCAAGGTGGGGGGTGGCAGCTTTGTGTCCTGTGTGCCCCTGGGGCTGTGACACAGTCTGTCCTGGTGGCATGGCCAGGGTTGACACCCCGCACCACCATGGGGCTCCTTCCACAGGAGATGGTGCTGCTGGAGATCGATGTGATGAACCAGCTGAACCACCATAACCTCATCCAGCTCTATGATGCCATCGAGACACCACGGGAGATCATCCTCTTCATGGAATTGTGAGTGCTGGGGCAGTGTCACATGAGGCCTGATGCCTGGGTGGGGGGCACCGTTGTGGGGGATGCATCAGATTTTGAGCAGATGTGCCAGCCCCTGACCAAGCAGAAGGGATTGGCCCCAAAGAATGTCCTGGCCTTGCCCATCCCTTCTTGGGCACCTCCCCATCCTGCTCCAGGCTCAGAGGCAGCCATGGGCTCTGTCTGGCCAAGACGGCATCTCCCTCCATCACAGTTGCATTGAGGGTAGAAGTGACCCAGGTCCTTCTGGAGCAGCTCCCTTTCCCCCTGCCCACTTGCTCCAGGGAGGTTGGGGCTGTGCTGGGGCTGCTATGCTCTACAAATCCCAGGTCAGCTGGGGTGTCTTGTGGTAACCTCCCTTTGCCTGCCTTGGGGGTGTCCAACCTCAGCACGCACACATCCCACCGTGTCTCTGCTCAGCATCTCCAAGGTGGGGCTGGGTCAGGGTTCCTGGGGTGGGCAGGGGGCTCTGCAGGAGGATGGTTTGGGGCAGAGACCCCTGCTTAAGGTGACCCTGTGATCCATCCCTACACAGCGTGGAGGGTGGTGAGCTCTTTGAGCGGATCATTGACGATGACTACCACCTGACAGAGGTGGACTGCATGGTGTTTGTCCGGCAGATCTGCGAGGGCATCCGCTTCATGCACCACATGCGTGTCCTCCACCTCGACCTCAAGGTGCGGGGCTGGGAGGTGATGGTGACAAGGGCTGGGTGTGACAGCAGGACACCAGCCAGCCATGGGAGGGATGCCTGTGGGTCAGCATTGCTCTAATATGGGTCAGCCACAGGACCCTGTGCAGTGGGGATGTAACCTCTTGGTGGTGAGACAATGGTCACGCTGTTCTCACAGCCTGAGAACATCCTCTGTGTCGCTGCCACTGGACACATGGTGAAGATCATTGACTTTGGGTTGGCTCGAAGGTGAGATTTTTTTTTCCCCTTCAGTCCCCTCCCTCCTCCCTGTTCCCCTTTCCCCTCTGGGTACTGGGAGCTCCAGGACCCACTCTAGGCTGTTGCTTTAGCCACAGCTCTCCCTTCTGGCACAGGAGGGCTGGGGAGGGCAGCATCGTGCTGGGAGAGGTGAACTGGTTTGGGGGAGCAGTCTGTCCCACTCCTTGATGACTTGCCCCCCTGGCTGCAGGTACAACCCCAACGAGAAGTTGAAGGTGAACTTCGGCACCCCTGAGTTCCTCTCCCCTGAGGTAGTCAACTATGAGCAGGTCTCCTACTCCACTGACATGTGGAGCATGGGCGTCATCACCTACATGCTGTACGTCAGGGGAGGGCAGGGGCTGCCAGGGCTGGATGGGGGCTGGGGGGCTGGGGCAGAGCTGCCTGGGGTGTGAAGCTGTCCCCAAGCACCTGGCTGCTTGATGGGCAGGTGGGGGTGCCGGATGGGGAAATGGGCAGGATGGGCTGCGAGGGAGGTGAGAGAGATTCAGCCCAGCTGCAGGCAGGAGCACAGGACAGTGCCAGCAGCCCCACATCGACTCCCTGGGGCAGCCCTGACCAGGCTGGCTCTGTTTAGGGGAGCCTGGGAGGTGCTGAAGCCTGAAAGCACCTGGCTCCTCACTGCCTTGTCCCCTCAGGCTCAGTGGCCTCTCCCCCTTCTTGGGTGATGACGACACCGAGACGCTCAACAATGTCCTGGCTGCCAACTGGTACTTCGACGAGGAAACTTTTGAGAGCGTCTCTGATGAGGCCAAGGACTTCGTCTCAAACCTCATCATCAAGGATAAGAGGTCTGAGGCTGACAGTGGCCATGGGGGTCTGGGGTGGGCATCCCCAGAGCTGCCCCATGTACCATGCTCTGTCTCTGCACCAGGGCCAGCAGCATTCCCTGGGTCCTGCCCCGAATGACCCCCACGGGGCCCTGCCCCGCTGCTGACTGTCCCCAACAAAGTCCCGCATCCTTTCAGGGGCACTTGCCCCAAGCAGGATGTGCTGGACCCCTCAGGGTCCTGCCCAGCCCCACTGGTCCCTGGGCACATCCTTTTGGCTGGTTCCTCCCTGCAGGTTTCTGGGATTTCAGGGCTCTGGGGTAGCTGGAGAAGGGGGTGGTTGGGAGCGAGGGGCTTGAGCAGGGGTGACATGGGCTCCTCTCTCCCTCAGTGCCCGGATGAGCGCCGACCAGTGCCTGCAGCATCCCTGGCTCAACAATCTGGCAGAAAAGGCCAAACGCTGCAACCGGCGCCTCAAGTCCCAGGTTCTGCTCAAGAAATACGTCATGCGGCGGCGCTGGAAGGTGCGGGGTGTGGAATGGGGATGATGGTCAATGCTTTTTGAGGGGGCTCCTAGAGGGGCCACCAGCCTCTGTCCTGGTGGATGGCATCTGGGACACAGAGGATGGCTCTGTCTTCCTCTGCTGCTGGCAGCTGGCACACAAGGGCTGCGGACCCCTGAGCCTGAAGGGAGGGCTCCCCAGCACCAGAGTCCTTGTGTGGGTGCCCCCGAGGTGAGACCCCCACCAGGCCTAGGTCCTTTTGTGGTCGTCTCTCCTGAGTGGATCCCAAGAACTGCTTTTAGGGGCAGGAGCGGTGTCAGGCCCCAGAGCAAGGTCTGGATCAGCCTCCAGAGCCACAGCCCTGGCCATAGAACAAGCATCTTTCCTCTTCCTTTTTACAGAAAAACTTCATTGGGGTGTGTGCTGCCAACCGCTTCAGGAAGATCACCAGCTCAGGGTCCCTGACGGCTTTGGGTATCTGAGCTGGGGCTCCCACGGAGGCCGAGGCCAGAGAGGAAGTGTTTGAGATGGTCCCACATCGGTCTTGCTTTTGGACAACAACAGGACCTCTCTGGGGGCCCGGCTTCCCACTGTGGGGCCAGGAGCGGGAGCTGTGCAGCCCCCTCCCTGCCCGTGCTGTGCCAGATGCTGCTCCGGTGCCCACGTCACATCCCTGCTCTGTGCCACTGTCACCAGGGGGCTGCTCTGCTGCATCCCTGGCGCTGTGCCTGCTTGACATCCAGCAGCTGTGGGAGTGCTCAGGGGACAGGACCTGAGTGGCATTGCTGCACTCAGGACCCTCTGCTGGAGGTGCTGGCAGTGACCTCTGGAGCTTCAGCCCACCCCACTCCCATCGAATCAATGCTCCCACTGAGATTTCCTCGGACTGTGAAGCTGCTCTGGAGTGGAGGTTTCTGATCTCACTCCTGGGCTGGCTGTGTGATGCCCGTCCCGCACCATCTCTGCTCTGCTCACGCTTCCTTCCTGTGACCTTGGAGGAGGAAGGTCATTCTGGCGTGATCCCTCTGCCTCGGCCACCTGGTGCTTGCTGCTCTTGGACCCAAATTGTGCCCTCTCTGCCTGTAAATGCTTCAGCCCTGCCCTGTCTTCACTGCCGGTGGCCCCCGCCCTGCCCGACCTCCCTTCCCAGCTCCGTGGCTCGGCGATGATGCTGGAGGACACCGTGGACCCTCACCCTGGTGTCTTGGCACCGCAGCCAAGGCTGAAGCACCTCCTTCCGGACCGGCTGGGCATGTGGGAGCGGGAGCTGGCCCTGAGCTGCAGCTCGCACAGGAAGGGAGGAAGCTGCAAGCACACTTCCAGAGGCGTCCCCAGCTGGAAGCCAGCGAGGGAAGAAGGAGGCTTTGTGTTCCTCTTGCCCTCCCTTGCCCTTCGACTCTGCCAGCGGGGGAAAAACACAACCTCTGCTTCACCCGTCCCCGCCGGATCGCGATGAGCGAGGCGGGCTAATGCAGAGCAGCTGGCCCGAGCTCCCGGCTCCGGCCAGCACCGCTCCCCGACCACCAACACAGCGGAACTGCTCCGGCTGCGGCCGCCAGCTGCCCCCGCCGCGGCCGGGGGCTCCCGGGACCTGCCGCCGTGGGGGAGAGGGATGCTGCCCCTGCCCCCCCCCTCCCCCGCTTCGCCCTGATGCCCATCCCCTCTGCACCGCTCAGGGCTCCCCCGATGCTCCCAGAGGATGGGCATCCCCTGGGATTTGCAGCATCCCGCCTTGCCTGCTGCAGGAGGGGATGGGGGGCTGGCAGGGGGTGCCCCGGCTTTGGTTTTCACCACGGCTGAGCCCCCCCCAAGCCAGGGCTGTGTGTTTGGTCCGGGGTCACCTGTGTTCTCCGTGCCTGCTGGAAAAACCCGGGGGGAGAGACACAGGGAGACAAGAGCCCCCAGCCTCACTGGCTGCAGCAGGGGAAGGGACTTTGGGCTTGTCCCCACTGGGCAGGGACCACAGCTGGCAGGACCCTGCCCCATGATGGAGCCCTGCCTGGCGCTTGCCTTTTTGTAAATAAATGTACAGGTCTGCCCACAGCCCACACCTGCCTTTCTGGGGGGCTGAGGAGACCCCACTCCCACCTGCAGGGGCCCTGCAGCTGCAGGATAAGCGAGATGAGGATGGGAAGCAGCAGCTTAACCCCCAGGGTAGAGGGAGTGGAGAGGGTGTGCTGGGAATGGGGACCACCTGGTATGTCCCAGTCAGGGCTGTGCGAGCAGTGCCAAGAGGTTCTGGTCTCTGCACCCCACATCTCTCAGTGCCCCAGGGTGCTGGGGGAAGGGGAGATGGATGGATGGATGGGTAGTCAGTTGCCAGTCAGAGACATCCTCAAAGTTTCACTATCTGCCCACATCGGGTGCAGTGCCCAGGCAAGGGCTGGTGGGTCCCAGTGCCCCGATGCCCAGGGAGTCTGCAGCCAGCCCCGAAGTGGTTAAGGCTGCCAGAACCTGGACTCCGGCTCCCACTGTGGGCGTCCCTCCCAGCCCCTTCCTGCCGGCAGCCTTTGACCAGTTCCTGTCGGTGACCACCCCGCAGGCCTGGACGCCAGCGCAGCCCCATCTGGTTTGAGTTACGCTCCGGGCGGTGACGTCTCCTTCCTGTCTGGCCCCAGGAGCTGTGCATCGCCCGGTCCTGGCCCTGGCTGGCCACAGGGGCTGCAGGGCCCTGCTGCAGGGTGGCCGTGGGGATCCCAGATGGACCATCACCCCCGGACACCCCAAGCTGCTCTGGGGGATCAGTTCCTGGACACAGCCCTGTCTGTGCACGTCTGTGGCACAGGGATGCACAGGCAGCAGCACGTGCCAGGGTGGGCAACCCATACCCCACAGTCTGGTTTGGCTTCTCCAGCCCCTTCCTTCACACCCTGGGACCCCACAGGGACACCCATTGAGGCTGGATGAGCGGGGCCACAGGGCTGACACCTATGGAAGTAGCCATGATCCTATCTTATGCTCCCAGCTGAGAGGCAGGACAGGGTTGTGAACCTCTGAAGTTCTGGGGAGTGGACTGGTCCTGCCAGGAACGCAGTGACAGGGCTGCTCCTGGTCCATCACAGGCCATGGCAGCCAGTTCCGTCCCTCATGTGTAAGGTTCTTGTCACTTGCACAGACGCACGGCACAGTCTGGGTGTGCACGCGTGTGTCGGTAGCATCCATCCCCCAAAGCCTGGAGCAGCACACATTCCCCATTGTCTGCCTCTACCCCATGGCCTGTGGCACCCACACTGCCCACGGAAGCAAGGGACCCTGCAGGCAGCACGGGAAGGAAAAGGGAGTGGGCAGTCCTCCGGCACTGGCATCTGGCAGCACCGCCAGGAGCAGCAGGTTCGCCCCGGGACCGGGTGCAGCGCAGTCCTGGCCACGGCACGGCCCAGGATGGGAGCGGGCAAGTGGGCAGGGGGCCAGGCCACCCACTGCGAGGCAGGAGCGAGCCAGGGAGGAGGCAGAGCTGGGAGAGCAGCGGGTGCATGACCAGGAATCAGGGTGGGCGCAGGGAAAGGGAGCACCGTGAGAGCGCATGGCTCTGATCGGCACGCCCGGGCAGTGCAGGATGTGCAGAATGGGAGTCCCCATCCCCCAGTCGGGGCGGGGGGATGGCGGGCAATGGGATGCATCCCGCTGCTCCCAGCACAGAGACCCCATCCCGGGCACCGCGTGAGGCCAGGGCTGTGTGTTCCCAGCCGGGGCGGGCGATGGGCCCGGCCACGCTGCGTGGGAACCAGACGGCCCCTGGGCACGGCTGCGGCGCTCGCTTCCTCCCGCGCCCCCGGGGACCGTGCGAGGGAGGGGGCTGAGGTCAGCCGCGCTCCCCGCCGGCCGCTCCGGAGACGCCAGCATGATGTAGGCGCTCAAATATTGTTTTCCACTGGGTAGGGGAAAAAAAAACGGAGAGAGAAGAGAGGCCCAGGGCTGAGTGTCCGTCCGCGATGACGAAGGGCGGCCCCTCCTGCTCTGCCCGGGGCTGGGACACAGCCACAAGCCCTGCAGCAGCCGTCTGGGGGCTGATAACAGGGCTGACGCGGCCGCGGTGCTCCTGGTCCCCGAGTGACGGCAGTGTTGTCTCTCCGTGCCAGCATGGCCCCTGCAGAGGCTGGCTAAGGTGGGGTCCTGCGAGGGCTGCAGCGACTGCCACAAATCCGCTCCCCACAGCAGCATGGAGAGCTCCTGTCAGCCCTATGTCCTGCACTGTGCCCATCCTGGGGCTGGCTGTGCCCTGGAATGTTGGCATTGTTGGTTCTGGGGAGCCCCCTCTCCCAGACTGGGCTTGGCAGGAAGGGGGGCGCAGACACAGTCCTTCACTCTGCCAGTATCACTCTGGCCCCACTCCAGTGCTGCAGAGGTGCTGACCTGGATGTCCCAGCAGCGTGTGGGAAGGGACTGGGCCTGTATGGGGACCCCTTCCCATTCTGATGTTCCCCAGCCTGGCCAGTTGGGGCAAGTCCCTGTGCCCAGCCCGGTGTCAACAGCGGTGACTCAGCCGGTGCCTCCTCACTGGCAGCTGCACGGCATGATTCAGGTCAGAGGAATCCACTTTCCTGGCTGTTCCCATCAGAGCTGCTGCCCCTGGCACAGCCCATCTCTAGGGGTGCCCTGGCCTTGGGGTTTGCAGGGACTACTTAGGGTACTAGCCAGGCACTGGCACAGCCACAAGCAAGGACAGAGAGGGGAAGAAGCCCTGTCTCCCCCACAGCAGAGCTCCCACCCTGCACCACAACCCCCAGAGCCTCTCAGGCCACACGGGTGCATGAGCGAGGCCACACACTGAGGCTGGTGCCACTTGTGCCAAGTGCGGCACCCGGGGTGAAGTCAAGCACTTGGATGGGTCCCAGGCACAGCGAAGTAACAGCAAGGCTCTGTTGGGGGACAACTTCTGCTGCAGCAGAACCCCCTGACTCCCAGGGACAAGGTTGCTTCACACTACCATGGGATGGGGCTTTGGAGGCTCCTGGCCCCACATTGTGGCAGGACCTTTTCCTCAGCATCTCCCAGGGACACAGGACCTCTATGTAGGTGCCCTGGCCCAGGCCACACCCCATCTCCTCATGGCCTCACTGTCCAGCCAGTGAATGCTGATGGAGGGGCCAGCAGGAGTAGGAGACATGTGTCCCCAAGCCAACACCTGGGCTGGGGCAGAGGGTCCCCAGCTCGCCCCTGCCCACTGTCCACCTCAAGCAGGGCACAGAGACCACAGAGGCAGCATTGGGGAATGTGCTTTATTGGGTGCTGGGGTGTACCAGGATGGGAAATCCCTCACTCGAAGAAGAACATGCCAGGTGTCCGGTAGAGGCAGGGGGGCAGCCCCAGGGGGTAGGTGTTACCCCCCTGCAGTGGGATTGCAGCCCCCGGCCCCCATGGCTCCTTCTGCTCGCCTGCTCGTGGCCCCATAGCCCCAAAGGGTGGCTGGCAAGGGGCAGTGGAGGCAGGGGGGGCTGCAGCCAGAAGATGCTCCAGCGCTGTGCTGCACGGCCGCTCCTTCATGCAGAAGCTCAGCGCCTGCACCCGGCACTGGTAGCTGCTGCCCAGTGCCTCGGGCCCCGGCCGGCCAAAGGAGCCAAACACGGGCAGGGAGGGCTGCACATAGCCCTCTCCCTCCAGAAAGCAGGATGGAGGAGGCTTGCCCGTGCCCAGCAGGGTGCCAGGGAACGCAGGTGGCACCTGCCCAAATGGCTGAGTCGTCCCCAGCCCAGGGTCAGCCTGCTCCTCACCCTCCAGCTGCCCCGGGGGGGTGCCTGGCGTGGCCGGCGAGTCCTGCGGGGGGTCCCTGTGCTGGGTGGGCAGCAGGGCGGGCAGCAGAGCAGGGTGCTGGGTCGGGCGCTCTCTGGGCAGCGGGTACTGACCTGGACGGGGCAGTGGCAGCGCTGCTGGGAGCCCCCCGAAGACAGTCTCCTTGGGTGGGCGGCTCTCGGGGGGTGCAAAGAACGGTCCCTTGGGCTGTGGCATGTCCGGCAGGTACAGGCAGGGCTGTGAGGCCTTGGGTGGCTGATGCCGGGCACAAGGCTCGGTGCACCCCGGCACTCTGGCACCCTCGGACAGTGTGGCAGGGCTTGGAAGGCGCCCCGCGGCCACTGGTGACGTGTAGCCCCCCTCTGCCTTCCCCTCCTCAGGCAGCGGGGTGGCAGGCAGTCCCCGTGCCCGCTGTCTTGGGATCTTCCCGTGCCCCTCATCCCGCTCAGTTCCTGGTGCATCCCGGAGGCCCCTCTTCCTGGTGAAGCGCCGGCGGCGCCGCAAGAAGCTGCCGTTCTCGAACATGTTGTAGCAGTCGGGGTCAAGGGTCCAGTAGTTGCCCTTGCCCGGCTTCTTGTCGTCGCGGGGCACCTTGATGAAGCACTCATTGAGGGAGAGGTTGTGGCGGATGCTGTTCTGCCAGCCCTGCTTGTTCTCGCGGTAGAAGGAGAAGCGGCCCATGATGTAGCGGTAGATGCCACTGAGGGTGATGCGCTGCTCGGGCGCACTCTGGATGGCCATGGTGATGAGGGCGATGTAGCTGTAGGGTGGCTTGGTGGCCTCGGTGCTGGGGAAGGGGCCACCAGCTGGCTCAGGGGCCGGTGGGCTGCGCAGCGCCGCGTCGCCGATGGGGAGGTCCGGCTGCATCCTCGTGTCCAGCTGCTGCTGTTCCAGCCCTGCCGCTGATCCCGCTCCCGCTCTGCCGCACGGCCCCGGCACGGCCCGTTAAAACCCGCCGGCCGGCGAGGGGGCGGCGGGCCCCTCCTCTGAGGGGCCGCCCAGGGCGGAGCAGGGCTTTGCCGTCCAGCACTGGTCCCTGCGGACAGACGGACGGATGCGCCGCCAAGACCTGCGGCCAGCAGCCAGTGGCCGCGGGGCTGGCACGGCCGCAGCCTCCCCAGGGTAGAGGCGGGCACAGCCCCCGGCTCCCCCAGCCCCTTTTCCCACGGAAGGTTCCCACGGCCTGGTTCTCATCCTGCTCTGCTCACGGTGCACAGCGAGGCTCCAGCTGGGCCTGGAGCGGGGCTGAGTGGGGGGGGGATGCTGGCAGGACTGAGGGTGCTGCCTTGCCCTCCGATGCCCACCTGCCCCCTGCTCACCCCAGTGTCTCAGCCCTTGCTCCCAGTCTGGACTTGTGCCAGGTCTCTGTGCTGCGCCAGGTTCCCGCACCGTTCCCAACCCTCGGGGTGCTGCACATTCCCCAGGAGCCCACTCACACCACTCATCAGGGAAACTGAGGCACATGCAGCGAGCGCCTTTGGGACAGGCTCCTGTGTTGCCAGGTCAGCAGAGCAGCTAAGAGGCACCTCACTGCTGCCCTTAGCCCTGACAAGGGGCTGGGACAAGGGGCAGGACAAATCTTGAGCCAGCACAGGGGCATGGGGTGGGCTCCCACTGTCCCCTTGTGGCTGGGGCTGAGCCGGCTTTGCCCACACAAGGCTCTGTGCAGACTTGGTTTCCCCACATCCACCTGTGCTCTCCTTGGACTGGTACCAGTCCCCCACACCAGAGCCAGCCCCTGACACTGGTATCAAAAAACAACCTTTATTTCTAAGTTTCACAAATGGCAAGTCCTGGAGGTGCAAGGACGGAGCTGGCTCTGCCCTGGCTGGCTGAACAGTCACACAGCAAATCCCACCTGGGAACCTCCTGGGCAATAAATACAGCAATCACAGGGGACAGCAGTACATGCCCACCCTGGGCCAGCACCCGCCTGCATCCAGTTCCTCACGCTGAGCACCCTGTGCACTCTGCCTCGGGACACGCAGCTGGAGTAGGGCTGTGGGGCTCAGAGCCTCCTGCTCTGAGACTGTGGTGACTGGGCTCTCCTCTCCCGCCCAGCTCAGGGCTGGCAGAGCTGTCTGAGGACATGCATAATGTGGCTGGAGGTGCCGGGGGCACAGGGCTGGGGGTAGTTGTGGAGCAGCGTTGGCCTCAAGCGCTGGGCGTGATGGAAGAGCTCCCGTGCGAACACCGGCTCCACCTGGGGAGGCACAGAGCGACAGAATGGGCACAGGTCTGTATCCCCCCACTGCAACGGTGCTGGTGCCTGGCTCAGGGGTTGCCAGCCCTTGTGTGTACTCACGTGGGCCATGATGAGCTTCTGCAAGGGGTGCCCGGCTCTGGTGGGGTACTCCTCCCCGAAGCACAGGTGGATCCGGTACTGCGGCATGAGCTGCCCATTGCTCAGGTACTCCCGCAGCTCTGCAAGACACCAACCCTGTCAGGGGACACAGGGTCCCCACAGTCTCGAGCAGGACCTGCTCCACTTCCCAAGGGGATCAGGGTCTCCTGGGGTGGCAGGCGGGACTTACGCTTCAGGTACTGCTGCGTGTCCAACAGCTTGTAGGTCTTCTCCCTCTCCAGCTTGTTGGGCCAGTTCCTGTGTGGGGCCAGTGGTCCCTTCCAGTACACCCTGCCCTGGCACTGGCGCTTCATGAAGACCCCCTCGGGCGCTACCCACAGCAGCACCCCACGCTCCAGGTGGGGCAGGAGCCGCTCCAGCACGCTGGCCATGGTGGCCGCATGGCCGCGGCTGCTGAGTGCCTGCGGCGGGGGGAACTCGATCTGCTCCATGCAGGAGGGGCCGTAGAGGCGCTCGCTGTCGGCCGGCACGGCGCGGGAGGTGATGCGACAGCCCTCGGCCGTGCGGGTGGTCACCTCCTTCACCAGCACATCGCAGTAGTAGAGGCGGATGTGGAGCCAGCAATCTGGGGCAAGGGGAGAGTCAGCTCGCGGGCAGTCTGGGCCGGTGGGGCCACCCAAGGCACTGCCCACCAGCATGGCTCCTACCTGAATTGCTGACATCCTCCACAGGGAGGTAGGACTGGGGTCTGGGGAGGAGCTGGCCGTGGGTTGGGTTCCAGCCATAGAAGACTCCCCTCACGAGGTACCCTGGACCAGGGCAGAGACAAGGTGGTAAAACAATGTGGACAGCTGTTCTTGAGGACTCCCAGGCGCTCTCCTGGCCTGGCAGACAGCAGAGTCCTTTGCACAGTGTTTGCTCATTACTGGGCCTCACTAGAGCCCCTAAGTACAATGATCAAATGGCTTTGCTGGGGCAAGGAGGGAGTCCCCAGCCCCTGCCTTTATCCCCACAGGTGTTTCCTGCACAAGGGACAGGAGAGCAGGATCTCTCCTGCCAGGAAGTGTGTGCTCCCTGCAGCCAGTCCCATCCCATCAACCAGGACCCTCCTCACCTTGCTCAATTGGGTGGGCAGAGAGCAGGGGCTGTGGAGACCCGTGATCTGTCTCCAGCATGTCTTTCTGACTTTGCTCCTTCTTCGGACTCCCCGCAGTGCTGCCCTGGGGGTAGGAGCAGCTTCAGTGAGGGCTGAACTGGCAGCAGGGGTCCCTGAGCTAGCTCCTGCCTCTGCCATTGACCTCGTGCGCCAGTCTGAGCCTGGCAGCTGGGTGGCACAGGGAACTCTCAGCAATTCCCCATGGGACAGACACAGGCAGTGTGCAGGCAGGGGAGCAGCTGACAGATGAGGGGAGTTTTGGGAGTCCCACCTTCTCCTCTGCCCGGATGGCACAGGGTGGGCTCACCTGCTGGTCCTCACCACTTGGGGACTGTGAGTCACCGTCCTCTGCAAACAGCAAGGAAAAACTGCTGAGCCCCTGGCAAACAGCAGGAGCAGCCCCAGGAAAGACAGCTGGCTTCCCCAGACACCCAGAGAGGAAGAGGAGCAGGAAGGAAGGGTGGTGTCTTCAGGACATGGGGCTCACATAGTCATGATGCAGGCATCAACCCCACATCTGGCACAGGAGCAGGGATGACAGGAACGTACCTGCATCACAGGTTCCGTCAGTCACGATCTGGTACACCTTGTAAGGTTCAGAGATATCCAGCTGGCTCCGCTCGGGCACCTCCTGGAAGTCAGTGCTCTTGTTGAGGGCGCAGCGGAGACGTGTCTTCCAGGTGGAGGGGTCAGCCTTGTCCATCCCTTCGTGGTACTTCCCTTTGTAGATGGCCCAAGCCTGAGGGACAGAGAGTGCCCTGTGCTCCGGGGGCTGCCCACACCCCAGTCCCCTGCTCCACTGCCCAGAGGGACCCACTGGGTTACAAGTCCACTGGGGCTTGGCGGGGTGGGAATGTGGGGAACCAAGGCTGTGGGTCCTGGGGGGCTGCAGGGATCTGGATGGTGGTGTCCCAGGGGAACACACGGCGCTGGGCAACAGGGAGCCCCATGAGTGTGCACAGATGTGGGAGAGGTGTCCCAGGGGTGTGCATGGAGCCAAGCAGGGGGTCTTAGCGCTGCCCACAGCACCAGGCGCAATGGAGAGTCCTGGGGGTGCACATGGAGCGGGGTACGTGGTCCCAGGGGTGTCCACGGAGCTAGGTGAGGGATTCCTGGGGTGCACATGGAGCTGGGCAGCGGGGAGCCCCAGGGCAGCACACAGAGCCGGGCAACGGGGAGTCCCGGGGGCGAGCACAGAGCTGGGCAGCGGAGAGCCCCAGGCAATGGGGAGCCCCGGGGGCGCGCACGGAGCCCCCGGGGGGCGAGTCCCGGGGGGGGCGAGTCGCGGGGGGGGGCTCCCAGGGCCGGGCGGCGGTCGCGGGGAGCCCGGGGTACCTTGAAGAGCGCGGCGTCCTGCTGCTGCCGGTAGTCCTGCTTGGCCGCATGCTTCCAGGGGATGCGGAAGAGCGTGCGGTGCCGGTTCTCCCAGCGCAGCCCCGGGTACCGGCCGCTGTCGATCTGCGCGATCAGCCACTCCTTGAGCCGCATGGGCGCCCCCGGCTCCGCCATCGCCGCCCGGCGCCGAAAGCGAAAGCGGCTCGGGCTTTCGCTTTCCCTTTCCCGGCCCACGCCGCCGGCCCTGGCTGCCCCACGAAAGAGGGGACAGGTCTTAAATTTTTTTCCCTGCCTCTGTTTTCCCGCGAGAGTGTCCGACATGCGAGTTCAGGAAAAAGGACTGTAGTAATTGAGCGCTGCAAGACTGGGACTCCGGGAGGGACCCCCAACAAAGGCATCCCCGGCGTTTCATGCCCTCACGGTGTGTGCAGCCATGTATGCCAATGGAGATTTTAGGCTCTTTCCGTTGCTCATTGGCTCCTGCAGAGTCTCTGGGTGACGAGCCTCCACCCCGGTCGGTGCCGCAGGTGGAGGCAAAGGGTGGGCACCCATTCCCTGCTCTTGCCTGAGGCTCAGCCTCTTCCTGTCACCCAGAACACAATGTGCAGCTCGCACAGGTAGTTTACATACCGAGATACTTGCACTAGGTGTATTTCTCAATACAGGCTCCCTGCACCCACAGGAGGGGGGGACAGGCACATTGCATCCACGGGAGAGGGGACAAGGCACCAGCAAGCACATGGAGCTCCCCTGTACCTCTCCCGGTGCCTCCCCTCAGACTTTTAGGACTCCCACATGCTCCCCGAAAGGGACAAGGGACCCTGTTGCCCCATCCTCCTGCTTCAGGGACCCGAACACCTCGCAACCCCAGGGACTGTGTCCTCCCTGGGACGAGCAGCTCATCCCGTGGGTATGGGGTGCTGCGGGGAGCTACAGGAAGAGCACAGGTTTTTCAGGGTAGTGTGAGCAGTCACATGCTCCCATCTCTCAAATCTCTCCTCTGCTCTAATCTGTCTCTGCTCACATCTCTCTCGCGGGGCTCTACGTCCTGAGTAGAACGGGAACCGGGTGGGAAGGGCGGATGAGCTGCGCCAAGGGCTGCCGGGACCCGGGAGGAAGCCTGACTCATCCCGTGCCGGCTCCCCGCTGGCCCGCCAGCACGGCACAGGCCACCCTGTCATCATGACACTAGTGTTGGTTCCTCCGTCACTGCTGCTGAGCCCCATGCCGTTGTGCAGGGAAAACCTCTGATCGGCTGCAGCCCCCCCCACCCCGGTCACCTTTTGCAGCCCCTCAGGTCTCCTTTCCAGCTCTGAGTCAGAGAAATTCACCTCTCGCAGGGCAGAGAAACGAGGTTCCCGAGAGCTGCTGGGGCTGCAAAGTCTCCGAATGAATAATCAGTGACAGAGCGCTCAGCCCCGGGCTTTCCCAGGGGACGTGGGGATGGGGCACAGCCACGTGGCATAGAAGGCACATGAGGCCACACGGGACGTATGATCCAGCCACACTGGGAAGGGGTTTTCTCTCCTTACTGAGCCTGTCCGGGGTCCCTTTGATGCAGAGCGAAGCTCAGGCAGCCCCTGCACTTCTTCTGGGCATGCCGGGGGGCCACGTTCTGGGAAACGGGCTTGGGACGACCGACAGAGAATCCACACATTCCCTTTCTGCCTCGGGAAGTGGAGCAATAGCAAGGGGTCATTGAATAGTCTCTCAGTGGCTCGCAGAGATTACATTCAAGGCCGGGAGATAATCAGAGCCGCCGGCTCGTTTGCCAACCCCAGCCCGCCGGGATAAGCTTTATCGGCCGGGGATTTCATGTGCTGTGGTAACCGCGTGGTGACGCGGGACCCGGGGGATCTAATTACCCGGGCATCAGCGAGGAGGATCGGGAGCCGGATTCCACACCGGATTCCCCGCTGTGCCGCTCCCTGAGCAGGGAAGGTGAAGCTGCTTAATCCTTAAACTTTTCATGCAGAAATGAGCTTCAAAAAGGAGTCAAACATTAACTCATAGCTAACCCTGCCCTCACCCGGGGTTTTTCCAAGTTGTGCAAACCAGATCTGCCAAAACAAATACATTTTGCTGTGCTGCTGAGCTGGGCTGGAGGGGCCACAGCTCTGTGTGGTTTACAGTGTGAACAGGGAAATCCCTGCGTGTAAACACCTCGGCACTGCGTGTCCCAGTGTGGGCAGGTGCAGCTGTGCAGGGCGCACACATCCATCCCAGGTGTGTGGTCCTGGGGTGCAGGCTACCACCCTGCCGGGTGTTGGGGGTCCAAAGGGTGCCAGAGAGCCCTGGAGTGGAGGTGAGGGAGTGGGAATAGCAGCCTGGCAGGAGCTGGGAGGAGAAGGGGACCCCACAGCAGATGATGCAGGAGCAGCACGATGAACCCCTGGTTACTTTGTTGACTCAGTGTCTATCCAAAGAGGGAGGAGTGGGGCCCCCAGTCTTTATGAATCACCCAAAGGCAGCACCCAGCCCAACAGACGCGTGCTGGTAGCAAGGAGGTAACCTGCTCCTGAAGCTCTGTCTCCTGGGGGATCCCTTTCCCTAGGAGAGGGGTGGCAAGGACAAGGGGGACCCCAGAAACATGCTCTGACTCCCAACAGGGGCAACCCAGATGGGCATCACCAGAATATTCCCCACCTCACTCTGCCCCAGGAAAAGAGACAGGTCTGGGAAGGATCTGGGACTTGTGATGCTCAGCTGGTGCCAGGCTCCCATCTCTCCCAGAATCTGGAGCCAGCAGACTTCTGGACCTGGTGCTCCTGGACCCGGTGAGTGGAGATGCTACAGTGAAACAGGCTCCAGGTGAGCTCACATCTGCTGCTCCCGACCTCTCCTGGAGCAGAGCCTGTCTCCAGAGAGCCCTGCCATGGCGGTTGCATTTCTGGCCTCTCTTGTCACCTTATCACAAGGCAGTAGGGTAGTCCCTGTCCAGGCATGCTGGTGTTCCCAGCCCACTCCTTCCCCACTCTCCCTTGGGCTCAGAGAGCGTCCAGCAGCAGCTTCAGACCTGCCCCATGCCAGGACCTTCCCCCTCGGCATCCCTGTTCCAACCCAGCCACCACAGGGGAGTCAGACTGCAGAGAAGGGGTGTTTATTACTGAGGGACATAGAAAGTCTTTAAGCAAAATGGCTTAAGGCTCTAGTGAGGTCTGGCCAGGTTAAACGCTTGGTTCCCACCAGTTACAGATTGTGCCCTGGGATGGGTGGGAATGGGGTGCAATGGATTCCTAAAGCTACAGTGCTTGTTCAGGGCTTGTGCTTGGCCAGGCTGGAGCTGGACCCTTGCCTGGGAGCCAGTGTGGTGGCATTATCTGCTGACACACTGGTGTGTCCCTGCCCCACAGTCACCTGCGCACTGGGAGCTTGTGCTGCTGGTGGGAAAACTGCTCTGAGGGAAGCGCCAGCTCTCCTGCACCCTGTGCACCCTGAGGCCTGTGCAGTGGGTACCCAAGTGCTAAAGCTGCTGCTGGCAACACCTGGGTGCTGGTCTGTGGCAGAAGAGACCCTCCCTGTGTTTTGGCCCAAGCAGGAGCCTGCAGTGACCTGGGGGTTGGAGACCCGTGTCCCCAGCATGCCAGATGCAAAGAGGATGAGCCCAGCGCGTGCTGCAAAGTCTGGCAGTGCCCATGAATCCCACCCACACAGAGGGTGGCATGCTCCCAGCCCAGAAGAGAAGGAGCTGGGTTTGTGCAGGTCCCTGCCCAGTGTTCCCCATCCCGCTGTGTTGAGTCCTTCATCTCTCCCAGGCTGTTGGGTGATTCTCGCTGCTCTCCCTTGGCTGGGGTCACTTCAGACAAGCTGGGATGCAGGAGAACGTCCTCTTCACCCGCAGCAGGAAGGGACTTGTGCTCCTGATGTCTCTGGCTCTTGGGACCAGTCCTTGCAGAGTTCCCTCTGTTCTGGAGGTTCCTTCTCTCCCTGCTGGCAGCAAGGCCTTTATTTCTTCCTCGTCGTTGAAAGGGGATGTCCCATACCTCTGCTTCAGGTGCCTGCGGACCTGGGGAAGGAGTGAGAAACAAAATAAGGTAACGGTTTCCAAGGGCAGATCCAAGCCTGCCAGCGAAGGGAGCGGGGAAGAAACTGAGTCCCCTCAGGACTCATCCTTGCTCTGAGACCCATGGCAGGCTCAGCAGAGCACAGCTGGCAGAGGTTGGTCCCACCTTGCGGGCTGCGCTGCCGCCGAATTCAGACAGCTGCTGCCTGAAGCCAGGGTTGGGGTTGGCGACGGGCCGGACGGTTCGGATGGCATCCAGCACCTCCTGGCAGCTCAGCTCCGTGACGACCATGACGTACGCAACGACCACAGTGGTACTGCGGGAGATGCCAGCGAGGCTGGCAAGGGAAAGTGCAGAAGGGCTTGTGTTGGTGCCGCACCCTGAACCCACACTTGCCTCTTCCTCCACCCCTGTGCCTCAGCTATTTCAGATCCTCTTTTCTGAGGACTTGCTCTCCCAGAGGTCTGAGCCCTTCCAAGGTCCTGACCATCAATGCCTATAAATACCCACTTCTCCCCAGGGAATGGGAGCAGCGGCCGCTGCCTGGCTGCCTGCCCCAAACCCTCATGCTCAGCTGCAGCAAAAAGTTGCCCTGGTTCCAGGACTGCCTGGATCCCGCTGGATTTGAGTCACAAGCTGCAGGTGAGGGCGGATCCTGGGTGGATCCGTGGACACGGAGCCCTCTGGCACAGGGTGGCTTTGATTAGGGATCTGCAGCCAAAGTGAGGGGCCCTGGGGGCTGGATATCTGCTGAGCTGGGGGGGCACAGCAGCAGGCACGGGGGGAAAAGCATTACCAGTGGACGAGGCAGTTCCCTCCATGCAGACGACACTGGTGGATAAAACTGATGCATTCCTTGAAGTGCCTCTTGCTAGCAGGAAATACAAACCAGACAGAGTAAGAACTTCAGGAGTGGAACAGGATTTTTGGCTGCAGCCAGAGCAGCCCTGTGTGTTTGAGTTGCTTTAGGGGCTCTGCCAGCCACTGCTGAGACCTGAGCAGCTCAATGCTGTTCATTCCCAAGGGAAGGGGGATCTGCCAGCTCATCCCATGCTGGGGACACAGCAGGGGATGCTGTGCTGGGGACAGGTGGGGCTGCCTTGTGACTCGTGTGACTTGTGCTGGGGCAGTGGGACGCTGGCTGCTCACAGCTCCAGCCACACCAGTGCCCTTGGCCAGCTTCACACCCCTTTGCCTGCTCTCCCCTCTCCAGGCAACTCCCAGGAGCACGCTTGCTGCTCCTCTCCATGGGTACTGCAAAGGGGCTGCCCCTTGCCTCACCCCAGGCCTTGGAGCCACTCACAGTGGTCACTGAACTGGGATGCTGTTGGGGTCCAGGGGTGCTCCCCAGCACTGTAGCATCACACTTTTATCCTGTGGGTTGCTGTGCTTGAGAAGCTGGAGGCAGCACCTTGAGGGTTTGGGGTGCTGTGAGCCCTCTCTCCTGGATTCCCAGTGCTCAAGCATTCCTGGCCTCCCTGGGGTACTCACATGTTGGCCTCAGGGGTGTCGGGCAGGGGAATACGGAGGTAGGTAATATCCTGGAAGACACAGCAGAAGAGGAAGAGCTCAGGCACTGCAGTCAGAGTGTCATACATGGCTCAGAGCCAGGCTGGCAGCACCTTTGCTGCTCACCCAGAGTTGCCTGTGGACTTTCACTCCCCACACACAGCATTCCCCAATGTGGGGGGGATGGGGCCACACTTTCTTTTGGGTGAGGGGAGTGCAGGGGGACACTGGTGACTCGTGGGAGGGGATGGGAAACAAAATGAGGCTGGAAAGCTGGAAACTCTTTCCTGTCAGCGTTCAAGGCCGGGTTATAGTCACAAGACAGCCAGTTTCCCATGCTGGGGGGCTGTCCAGCTCCTCTGGGACCAGAGACCAGGAGGAGGTGTACGTGCCGTGGGATGCTCAGAAGGAGAAGGAAGATGAAGCATGGAAGGAGCTGCAGGGTTCTACATGGTGGCATCAGGTGCAGCATCCTACCTTCAGCAAGGGCTGGGGGGATTCATGGATCGAAACAATGTGGGTGATCTTGTTCCGGCTTAGCTGTTCCAGGTCTTTGGCATCTAAAGGATAAAACTAGATATCAACATGTATTCATCTCTTACTCTTTTCTTCCCACAGTGCACCCACCACACTCCTGCATCCAGCCAGCACACAGAGCCTGTCTCCAGCAGATCAACTGCATCCCACCCCCACATGCAACAGTGCAGACATGGGCAAACGCAGAAATCTGGAATGCAAACCCTGTGATCCCAAACCACAGACCCTGTAAAGGCACTGGCTCGTGCTGGGGGAAGCATTCACACCTGCACAGAAACACTCCGTGTCAGTGTCCCTCCTGCCTGTACTTGTCCCCAGTTTGGCAGGAGACTCACGCCCTGCCTGCAGCTCCCTGAGCAGACACACTGCCTGCAGCCTGAGGGATCTGCTTTATCTTGTGAACTACAGAAGGGGAGCTGCAGCAATTCATACCAGCTCTTGATTTTCTGTACAAAGCACCTGAGCAGTGACTTGCAATGCTCTGGTGTGTCCTCTCTGCAGCCACATGGACAGAAATGGGGTGTCCTTGGCTGTCTGGGGGAAAAATGCCCTGCCTCTCACTAACACTTCAGCATCCTGGCCATGGTCCTGGTCTCTGGTCCAGCACACCAGTTATTGTGCTGGGAGGGTGCTTATCTTTCTGAACAGCTTCCGAGCATCTCCCTTTCATGTCATGACCAGCAGATGCTGTAGGAGTGGACAAAGAGGAGGAACGTTTCCCCATCTCATTCCTTTGGGTTTCGAAACTTTCACGTGGTGTAAAACCTTGGCTCGGGAATCCAGACCTCAGTGTGCTAACGGCATGATGTGAATTTTAAGAGGAGTGAGTCTCGAGGGAGACGCTCCGTGGGGGAGCTGTGCTGTACATGTGGGGAGGGAGGTGGGGACCCTTGTGGGCTCACACAGCACCCACCACCTTCCCATCTTCCTCAGCAGGCAGTGACACAAGAATCAAGGCTTAAAGGGACTGGGAAAGCTTCTAGTTAGAGAAAATGTCTTTGTGAGCTTAATGTTGCAGGCCTAGAATCTTCTTGTCACCCTGGATTGCTTGGCAAAGCAATGCTCAGGTGGCATCAGGCCAGGACCCCACAGCAGAGGCTGCTCACAGGAACCCCCGTGATGAACCTGTGAGCCAGGTGCCCTTGTCCCTCTGCAAGCCACAGCCCCCCAGCCCACCCCAAGGTGCTCCATAGGGTACAGGGAACAAAGGGCTGCCATGCCAGTGACATTTCCTTAGCAATTCACACCAGCGGTTTTAAACTTTCCCAGTGCTTGCTCAGGAATCAAGCTGCCCGAGGTGTCATCAGGGAGGCAGGAGTACTAATAAAATGCTGCTTTTTCATGGCAGATGCCAACCCTTGGTCATGACTTCTTCCCCGACAATGAAAATCTCTTAAAATAGTGACTTGGTGTGAGAACTGGGGGCTCTGCCTCTGGGAGAAATTCCCTCCTGAGGGTGGGCAGCTGCCTCCTGTTTCCTATAGCTGCAGAACTGGAGAGCATAACCCCAAGGTGCCCCAGTCCTGCTTCCTTGCACTGGTGTGGCACCACCAGCTCCTCTGCTCCCAGCACAGGATCCCTTTCCCCCCACCTTGGCCCGTTCCCCCCATGTGTCTGAAGAGCTCAGGACAGCCTTTAAATCAGGAAACCATACAAAGGCAGAGGGTTCCTGCCTTGCATTCCCCATGGTGCCTCCCACTCCCACTGCTGCCTGCCCAAACCAGGAGGCAGAGCGGAGTGGGTGGTGGGCTCACACAGGGCAGTGGATGCAGGCAGGGTGTCAGGCAGAGTTTGCAGGCAGGGAGACACCAAGTCAAGCAAGACCCGCTCCCCAGCTGGAGGACATCTCTGCAGCAGCTGGATTCTGCTTACCGACAAAGTTCCCAAGGTAGAGGCCGGGAAGGATCTGTGGAACACAAGGGGAAGTGGCAGCATGAGC
The DNA here is from genome assembly GCA_035583155.1 of Acropternis orthonyx. NCBI lineage: Eukaryota > Metazoa > Chordata > Aves > Passeriformes > Rhinocryptidae > Acropternis > Acropternis orthonyx. Next base: position 7,220,812 of record JAWWEU010000053.1, on the reverse strand, counting down.
AGTGGCCTTGTGCCGTGGTACCCACAGTGCTGGGACCCCCGCTGTGGGAAGCAGCAACCTTGGCTGGAGGAGCCAAAGCTCTGGCATTGAGGTGACCATCTCCAGCCCCAGGGCAGGAATGGTGCTGGTGCAGCTGGACCTGTGCATTCCCAGGGCTGCCACTGCCCTGGCATCCAGGCCATGGGGCTGGATATACCCCTGGCACCTGCAACCCTCTGGTGCTGCACCCTCACGGGTGCTGGCAGTCAGACACGGTTTTTTTATTGCTCCTCTTGTTTATCATCAATAAATGCACCGTTGGGGTTTATTACCTGAGCTCAGCAAGTTGCATACACCTCTGGGGAGCCTTGGACTATACGCATGACCTGTGTAAGTCCTGTTGCCTGAGAGACAGAGAAGCAACAGGCACAGAGAATCTTGTGGGGGATTTGGCTGTCCCACTCCCAGCCCCAAGCCTTGCTTCCTTCACTCTGCACTGCAGGGAGCCCATTTCTCACAGCCCAGGCACAGATTGCTCTGGACACCGTGCCTTCAGCTTATTTCCCCCAGGAAATTCCACTTCTCATAATGAAAAGATAATTACTTGACAAGGCCTCTATTAACAGCATTGCAGATGCGGAAGCAGGACACCTTGCAACCCTTCTAACACAGAGCTATTTTATATTCTCCCTCACTCACAGCCTGGGCAGTGAAGGGCAGTTCAATCCTGTATTCAGCTGGTTCTCCCCCAGCTTCTCCCTGCAGCAATGTTTGGTGCCCAGGGCAGCTGGAGGTGATTTCCACCAGCCCAGCTGGGCTCACACTTGTCTCACTGCTCACACTGAGAAATGTTTCTGTAAATCGAACATATTAAAGAGGTTTGGGGGTTTTTTTATGAGTCCTAAGATTTTAGATCCATTGTCTATCGACAGGGTGCCTTTAATTCACAGCTGCGGCACTGAGAGGGTGGGAGAGAGCCAGTTAGCAAGGGCAGCTCCCAAGGGCAGGGCACTGAACCATGAATAAACAGCACGTGCCTGTCCCCAGCACCCTGCTGACCCGCTCCTCGCAGGAGAAAACGGGGCAGCACATAAATAAAATAGCGCCCATCCCCTCTGCCCAGTGATACAGACCCCCACGCTCGGCCCCGCTGAGCACGGAGTGTGGGACCACCAGTCTTGGGATCTCACAGGGCTCCCGGCGTGTGCTGGGAGCTGGTTCCTTGCAGTTAAACGTGTTGGGAAGGGTTCCCCATTCCCTCGAAGCGGCTCGTTGTGACCCTCGCCCTCCACACCCCCTAAGCAGCTCTCGGGACGAGCCCCCCCCCGGCGCAGCGTCCCTGCCTGTTTCTCCTCCGGCTTTGCTGTGCTGGCAGCGAAACAAGCCGCCCCAAAGCTGAGCCCCGTGTCGGACCCGCTGCCGGCCGGTGAGACGCCGCTTGGCACGGCAGGGGCAGCCGCCAGGGGAGGGTCTCCCAGCTCGGGCACGGCCGGACCGCAGAGCCCCCCCGCCCCAGCGCCCCCCACCCTTACCTGGCTCATGCCGTTCCCCATGGCCGACCGCGGGCGCCGGGGGCGGGCACGGGGCGCGGGTGTCCTTGTCCCCAACGCTGCCGTCCTCCCCGTCCCCGGGCGCGGCTGCCGTCCCCGCTCCCCGGGCGGGTTTCCGTCATGAAGAGCCCGGTCCCTCCGGGATCGCTGCCCGCTCCCAGCGCGGCGGGGCCGTGCCGGTGGCCGTGCCGGGGCGGAGGGCACCGCGCCCGCCGTGCTCCGCCGCTCCTGCCGAGGCCCTTCCCCGGCGGCTCCGGCGCTGCCGCGCACCGGCTGCTGCCTGGCCGGGAGCAGACAAAGGAGGAGAGGCTCCCCCCCTGCGCCGTGGCGTGGGAGCACGGGGCCGCGCTGCCTGCTGCCTGTCGCCGCTGCCCGCGGCCGCACAAGGCTGCACTGTTGGGAGAAGAACAAAACCTTTGTCCTGCTCCATCAAGGAAGGTCTGTGCGGACGCGCGGCGAAGCACCCGGCAGCGTGCCCACCCCTGCCCACGCCGTGCCCACCCCTGCCCTGCCCGCACCGTGCCCACTCTGCCCGCACCATACCTACCCCTGCCTTGCCCACTCCATGCCCACCCTGCCCGCACCATACCTACCCCTGCCCTGCCCACTCCATGCCCACCCTGCCCGTGCCCACCTGCGGGCAGGTGCCGCAGAGTGCCTGCCTTGCCCGGGGCGCTCCGTGACTGTCCCGGGGGACTCTGCAGCGCAGCAGGATGGCCCATGCCGGCGGGGGACAGGGGTGAGGGGCTCCCGCTGCCTGTCACCCACCGCCCCAGCCCGCGGGGAGGGTCGGACCGAGGGGTCCCGCGGGGGGGTCGGGGCAGATCGGGGGGGTCTCAGGCCATGGGGCGGGGGGGGGGGGCTGTTGGGGTGCGGGGACTGCGAGCGCCCCCTGGCGCACAGCGGCGCGGTTGCCATGGGGACGGGCGGGGGTCGCAGCGCATCCCGGGGGGCTCCCGGGATGTTCCCGGTTCCCGCACATCCCCGGGATAGCGTGTTAAGGCTGAGCCGCTCCCTGTGCAGCACAGCCCGCCCCGCCGTGCGTGGGGAGTATCCTGGGTATCCATGGGCAGGTTTAGATGCGACACGTAAGGCAGAATCACAGAATTACTTAGGCTGGAGAACGCCTCTGAGATCATCGAGTCCAGCCTATGACCCAACACCACCACGTCAATTAGACCATGACCCCAAGTGCCACGTCCAGCCTTTCCTTAAATACCTCCAGGGATGACGACTCCACCACCTCCCTGGGCAGCCTGTTCTCATGTCTAATCACCCTTTCTGTGAAGAAATTACTCCTAATGCCCAACCTAAACCTCCCCTGGCACAGCCCTGCCCTGTCCTGGGTGTTGTCTCCATGCAGCACAGTGGCTGGGCAGGATGTGATCCCACTGGGAGCCTTTGCCCTCACCAGCAATGGCATTTGAGCAACCTCGTTTAGTGGAAGTTGTCACTTCCCATGGCAGGGCGTTGGAACAGGATGGTCTTTAAGGTCCAACTGCCTGCCCTGGAGAGGCAAGTGCTGGCTGCATGGAAAAGCTACAGCAGGAATGGTAGAACACGGATTGTAAGTCCTGCTTTGTTGTAGCTCCCTGGGTTCATGCAGAGAAATAGAAAATCAAAATTGAGCCTCCTCCTTCACAAAGAAAAAGCAGTTCTCAATGGTATCCATATTTATTTATTTTCCCCTCAGAGTACACAGTGCAGTTGATCCCCAGAAACTTCTCGAGGGTAATTAAAGTGAGTCAGACTGTGGGAGCATTTGTTGAGCTGAATCTTATATTTCTCTTTCTTACCCAGCTGAGTCAGAACAGCTGCTTAGCAAAAGATCTGAAGAGGTTTTGGAAGCAGTTAGAAAGGGAACCAGGAAAGCCTGAGGCAAGAAAATGTGCCTTTATTCTGAAGACCCTCAAAATGCCTTCAGAGCACTACTTGTTTGTGGAAGAATTTTGCAAGAATCCTGGCAACGCTTGGGTTATGAAACTGGTAAGTGTGTGCTTTCCCAAGGAAAGGGAGAGATGAATGGATGCCTTCGTTCTGCAGAAGGAGGGGAAAATATGCAGGAAATCCACAGGAAGAATTGGGCAGAGCAAGGTGCCATGGAGCAGCAGTGCTCCAGGCCAGGTTCCTGGTCAACATGTACCACCAAAACACTGCTCCTTGTCTAACAGTTTATTTCAGCTGACTGGAAAGTCATCTCAGTTTATTTGCAGAGCCAAAGTTAACTCAGTGGTGAAGGTATAGAGTGGAGGAACAGACTGTGCTCCCAGAGGTCCTGGCTGTGGGGTTATGGCCGAGTTTATGCTCTGAAGTCTTTCAGTTTGGCTGCAGGTGTGCAAGGAGGTGTGGGGGAGTGCAGGGCAAGTGGTTAATTTGGCTTCTGGTTAATGAGCATTAGGGCAGCCCCTAAAGATGGAGCTGTGAAAACATCTGTTTGGTTTTAGGGAAATCCCACTGCATTACATGTCAGCTGGTGTAAGTCTGGTGTAAGCTTACCAAGAGGAATTCCATCCTGAGAATGTGAAGAGATTATGGGAGACTTCATTATCACGGAATCCCTGAGGAGTTTGGGTTGGAAGGGACCTTAAAAACCATCTCGTTCCAAGCCCTCTGTCATGGGCCCAGACACCTTCCATTAGACCGGGTTGCTCCAAACCCTGTCCAACCTGGCCTTGAACACTTCCAGGACTGGACATCCATTAGCAGCCTGGAGCACAAGTAGGGGTGGATTTGGTTGGCACAAGCTTCTCTCTGCTCTGCAGTTGGAGACATGAAGGGCAGCCTCGTGCTCTGAATCACGTTTGTCCCCCCACACCTACAGCTGCCTTCAGCCAGTGAGCTGGGGATTAACAAAAAACTGTGTTTCCTTTAGAAATCCTGACAACATAAAGTGACAGTGAGAAATGCTTTGCTTCTGCTGGAGGATTCAGGCCATTTAACATCCTGACTGTTGTGCCGTGGGGCATAATTGAAAACACACCCACCCATGAGCCCTGCGAGTGAGCAGTCCCTGTGCTTTGTGCAGCGGGCCTGGCAAGGAGGCTGGGACAGGAGGATTCGCCTTACCCTTGAGAGAAGTGACTGGGAGGTAATTATGCAAACTAACATGTGAATTACAGCCAGGAGGATAGCAACTAGTGATTATCTAACTCTACAAATGGGAACGTGTTAATTGGCAACAAAACCCTTATATTAAGCCGATGTTATGCCCCACAACCTCAATTAACATGGTAAATAACCAGAACACAGTAAACAAGGCTATATGAAAAGTCTGTGATTAGTGAAATTATACCAGCAACGTAAACAGTTTGTGGCTGACCTCAAAACTTGCAGGCAAGTGAAAATAAACTCCACATTACTCCTTCTGTTGGCCTGTGTGCTGAAGCAGCCCCGTGTTGTGATGTCCTGAGTTGCCCACTCCCACACTCAGAGGCAGTAGCAGGTCGGGACGTGCCCAGTGTTGCCTCCTGGGGCTGCTGGAAGCAGGAGCTGCTTTGGAAGGTGTTCCTGGGGAGTGATGCTCCTTGAGTGCCTGATCTGGGCCACTCCTCACCCTCTTTCGTACAACATGCAGGCAAGGATTTTTCCGCTCTTGTTTGCTGTAGTTCCCCAATGTCTTTCTTGACTTTCCTGTTTAATTAAGGTCTTCTGTAACATACACAAATTTAAAATGGGACTTAAAATTCCCAACAACATATGTTGCGTTACGTATATTTCTGGAAGCGCATGACAGAGTTTGTTTATTTGGAGCTGTGGGACTTCCCCATAGGCTGCCTTTCCTCCAGGAATCCTCCAAACACAAATCTGGGCTTTTTTTGTTGGGTCCCTGCCCCCATAACCTGAAATAAGCATGCTTGCACACAAGCAGCTAGCTGATGAATCAGGTTATGCAGGGCTCCTGCACTGAAATCCAGGGAAACCACGGGAATTGCTAATGTTCATGCCACTGACTCTGCTCTTCCATCTGTAGGCTGGCAAGTCACAAGGTGAGGAAATGTTCCTGAACACTGAAGGATATAATTGATTGAAGAAGGTGAGAATGACTCTGCCTCTTCTTTGGGACTATCCAAAAGACATTTTGTTCTTTCTGCTTTCTCTTCTGCCAGTGACTTGGTTTGTTCTCCTGTGCCCTTCTCCTGCAATATTCCTTCACCCTTCCCAGGGCAACAACAAAGGCTTTTACAGTGGATTTTCCCAAATGGATACTTTCTCTGGGATGGACTTACATTTTGTGTACATGTTTATATATAAATTTCCAATCTCAGGTACTTCTAACACTAGGTAGAAACTGGGTTATATGATACATTTATATATATAATACATGCATATTTTATAATATATTTATCCTGTGTGTGCTTGGGATGGTCCTGCACGGTGCCAGGAGTTGGATTTTGATCCTTGTAGGTCCCTTTCATCTCAGGATTTTCTACGATTCTATGATTTCTCCCCATTTCATCGGGTGAAAATTTGACATGACGATTTATGTTCTAGTGACAGTTGTCAGTGCAAACCACCGTTATTATGCCAAAAATGGATTTCCTTGCCTTAATGCCCAGTTGCTGTTTCCCTCTTCTCCCAGTACATTCCACTGAAGGCCTGGCTATACTGGGGTGGATTTGCTTGCTTTGCTAATGCAGGATTTACCCAGAATAGCAGAGGGGAAGGCTGTATCCTGCCTGTGTGCCATACAGAAGGGTAAGAAAAGGGCTGTACAGTTCTACTGCCTGGTATTAGAGGCATCAGATGAACCTTGTCACTTCCAACTCCTGCAAACACCTACAGGACTCGGCTGTCCCGTCGCTGCTGCTGTCACCCTGTCTCTCTCCAGTCCTTTTTCATTGGAAAACTGGTGTCACCAGATCACTGGAAATGTCACTTTGACAAATCAGCTCGGAACAAAGCTGAAATGTCACTCCTGGTTTTATTGTTAGTGGTTGAATTTTGGTGGCCTTTTTTCTTCCTCGAGTTCACAGAATGTAAGGAGAGGGTGATTCACGGGAGAGAACTATTTGATTTCCAGTGTGTCACACTTGCTGCTGTATTGAGCTTGATAGCTTTCATTTGATTAACACATCTTCTCCAAAGGTATGCCACCTCAATTTGATGGCTTAGGAGACAGGAAAATCCATCACTTCTTTCTGTGGAAGTTCAGCAGAGTTCGTGCTTGCTCTGAGTGATCATAAAGCCCTTCCAGAGTGGGGGTGCAGCAGACTGCCTTAGGGGAAGCTGCCCTGAGGTTTGGAGGCAAGGTGACATGGAGAGCTTCATGGAATGGTTGGGTTTGGGAGAGACCTTAAAGCTCATCTTGTTCCAATCCCCCTGCCATGGGCAGGGACACTTTCCACTAGACCAGGTTGCTCCAAGGCCCATCCAAACCTGGCCTTGGACACTTCCAGGGGTGGGTGCTATGACCCATCTCTGGGGTGGTAACTGAGGTTCTTGTCAATAGATCCCTCGGGGTGAATTGGAGTGAAACGCCACTGAATGACTGGTGTACATATTTGAGGCAGGTTTATTTTAAAACAATTTAATTGCAGCAGAAAGGAGATAAAAAAATATCGTTACGAAAATAGATAAGGAAAAGAAAGAGAAGGAAAGGACAAGAGTAGATAGCGGAAAGTAAAGATATCACCACCCATGGATGCAGTGATAACTTGATGATTGCCATTTTGGTGTCCGTGGTCAGACTGATGGTCACAGTCTTGATCTGTTGGGAGTGGGGGCACACGAGATAGAAAATTCCACGGGTTAAATACGTTCAGTCTTAGTGGGGAATGCCTCAATACCTCCCCTGGCGGGGGAGTTTTACACTGTAAGATGCAACTGTTCCTTATCGGCAGGAGGAAATTGGCTTGAAAACATTACCCCACCTCCGAAGGATCTGCTTCTTATCCGCCTTTTCCCCTTATCTGGTGCGAAAACGCTTTGTTGAAGACATCAGTGCCGGGTTATCAGGGAAACAATAGATCAAAGGGCTCAAGAAAATTTGATTTATCACAGTGGGGCATCCACGTGTTCTCTGGGCAACCCGTGCCAGTGCCTCGCCATGAGGTACAATGCTAGCTCAGGGCAGTTGCTCTGTCCTTTTCGAGTTACCCCTTCTGATTACTTCTGATTTTTACTTTTTTTTCCCCCCCTGCAATTTTTTGTCAGATAGCGTCATGGAGTGTTGGATTTCAGCTCAGGTGTCTAAAGATGAGGAAGACAGCTAGGGAAAATAATTGGTGCTGGGGCCCACAAGGACTGTTAGAGTGAGAACTGTGTATTTGCTTGAGCAGTGTCTGTTTGTCTTGGATCCTTGTCTCTGCTTCGTCCCAGATGTTCCTCTCACAGAATCGGCAGCACAAAAGACTGCACCTGACTGATCCCGGGCAGGTGAGGGGTAGTGGTGCCTGCAGGCTATCCCCAGCTGCCTGCTGTTGGCATCTCCGGCAGATGCAGGCAAGGTCACCTCACCCTGTCAGCTGCCACGTGTGCTGCAGCCACTTATCTGTGCTGCCTCCTCTCCTGACAGCCAAGCATGTGATTTCCTCTGTAGCAGCTTCAGGAGGGAGGCTGGGCCAGTGCTCTGCTTTAATGACGTTTTGTGCATCTCTAAGGCGGATCTTTTTGACTTTAAACCCAGTAGCTTTCTGGTTAGTGCACTTCTGAGAGGCAGATACAGCTTAGCCCCTCGCCTCTGAGACCTGAGAGGTGCAACGAGGCTGGCATTGCTGCACACAGCTGTCACTGTGAGGCTGACTTTCCCAAAGGTGACAGCTGAGAGAGAGAGAGGGGAAAATATTAAATGGGATGTCAGATTCCTCGTGAATCTGAGAGGGGAATCAGTGTTTGAGCACAATAGACGGTGGGTTCAAACTTCCCGTTTTATGGGCTGCTCCCTTCTATAAATCCCTCATGTCAGCAGGGAGAGGAGAGTCTTTATTGTACCCTGAGAGCAGAGATGTCCATTTCTGCTGGGGAACTTCTGCTGGGTGCCTGGGGACTGTTTTCTCCTACAGCTGCACGGCAGCCAAGCCTGGAGGGTTTATGGGCCATATGGGGTCGGTGGCCCCAACCTTCTGGTCTCTGGCCTTTTACTCAGAATTCTTGCTGGGCTGTGGGAGACTGTGATGGAAAAAAATCACATGGACTAGATGTGTGGTCATCTGTTGGGAATAGCTTTTTATAATTGTTTGGATGTGTCAGGGCTTCAGGTGGGTGATGGAGCATCTTGGACAGCACTCAACGCCCAGATGTGGGGCAGGGCCAGTGGAGGTTCTCGTTGTAGATATGGACAAGCACTTTCATTCAGTTTTCAGAAGGGGATTAGCAGCAACAAACACTCCTTTGAGCTCCTGACATCCTGATCCATCAGGATCTGACACCCTAAGGATGTTGTTAAACATACAAGGGATTACAGCATCAGGCCAGCTGCTGGCCCTGAGACAGGGATGTCTCATGACGCTTCTGCACCTTGTAGGAAGGTGTTTGCCGGCTGAGAGCGAGCTGGTGTGGAGCTGTGAGGTGTAGAGGTGTGTGAACTGGTTACATGAAGGAAGCTGCCACCTGGAAGGATACAGCTGCTTTTACTCAGAGTATCAGGTTTTTTTCAGTTGGGTGCAGGAGCACATAATTGTGTCAGATGTCTAGCCCTGTGTTGTGAAACCTTGCTAATTTGGTTATTTCTGGAATATGCTTCCCTCCAAGTGTCAGCAGATCACAAGTATCACAGCACTGGCCAGAGATGGAGGGTTATGATCACCTCTTCTGCTTATGTGTCCCTCAACAATGCCCCATCAGCACTGATAAACCTCCCCATAGTGCTGTTTGGCTGCCAGCAGTGAACATCACCAAGTCTGTGGAGCACTGGCTGAGAGGCCGACCAGGAGCTGAGGGTATTTAAAACAAAACAACAAAAAAAAACCCCACCTGAAAACAGAATTTGACTGTTTTCCCTTTTTTTTAAATACAGGTTTTGTCCCTGACTAAGTGAAAAATATTTATCAGGAAAGTTCAGCTGAAATTCTCAGAAATTTATCTGCCACATACGCAACCCAAGTATTGCAACAGCAGGAACCCAGGAGTGCAACAGACTTGTCATTACAGGAGCTGAGAGAAACAGAAACAGCAAATAGTACTACAGAAATGACAAGCAAAAATAGGATCATTGTTCTTTCAGCATTAATCATGTAAAGTGCAAGCAGTACCACAGGTAAGGTAATTTCCCCTTAGATGTGATTTACGTGGATGGTGCTCTCCTACGAATTGTTGTCTCTAATTTCTTTTTTTTTAACTCTTCCCTGTAACAAGACATGGTCAGTGGTGTTACCTGTTACAGCCCTGTGTCCCGTCAGCTTCAGCCCAAAATTTCACATGGTGCCACTGGTGACAGCTTTGTTTCAAACGAACAGATAAATGCAGCTCAGCTCTGGTCTGGGATAACTCTAACATGCACAATCTACCCCATTCAGAACCTCAAACAAAATTGCTGCTTAGGCAGCCTGCAGGTAGAGAGGAGCTGGAGTAACTTCAGTGGGTCAGGAAAGAAATGAATTGGAATGAAAGTCCTTGATGTCGTCACAGCGTTGCTGGGCTCTCAGAGAGAGATCGGAACACTCTGCTGGGAACCTGTTCCCCGCAGACACCCACACGTGCAATTAAAAGGGGTTAACTCTCATTCTGTGAATCCTTCTCAGCACTTACTGCTTCAGCATGACTTTGGTTTTCACTTTTCTTTTTGAAAGCCAAAGGGAGTTTTGTTTTTTGGTTTTTTTTTTTCCTTTTTCTTTAGTACCATCAAGAACAGGAATAGAAACTTTGCGATAAGCTCAGAATGTTCTTTGGCTCAGCACATGGGAAAGAGATTTAGGCTTGGATTTCCTATTGCTTCACACTCATTCCTGCCTGCTAGCAGAGTAATGATTTTGTGGGCAGGCGTTTCTCTTAATGAGCCATTGGCAAAATGACTGGTTTCTCCCTAATTTACTGTTGTAATCTCAGCTGGTTTCTGGAGGTAAATGCTTCACCTTCCCCCCTGCCAGTAATCGGGAAGACTGAACTCCAGTGTCATCTTCTCAAAGACACACTTTGTATTGTAGACAGGAAGAGCAGGGAGGTGAAGATGTTTATCACTTTCTGAGGAGTTTTATTAGAAAGTTTGGGATGGATGGTCTGGTTTCATGACTTTCTTGGCAAGTGATCATAATCCTCTAACCTTTATAGTGACTAAATGATGAATATCCAGAAGCAGAGCAAAGTAAGGAAGCATTCTGCCTCTTCAGAGTGGGAAAACAAGGCAGCCCATGTCAGAGCTGGGACTTGCACAAGAGCTCTCTGTCAGAGGTCCTTGTGCACGGTGCCTCCCACCCGTGCCACTGCTGGAGCACTCTGTTCCCAGCAGCTGGTCTTACAGCATTTTTTGATTGACTTTACAACTGTGCAAACCCCAGATATTAATAGCAGAGAGATGTCCACTGTTTTCAGCTGTTCATCTGTGTTGCTGGTTGCCTGGAAGTTGATTTCTTCGTGCAGACAGGGAATTGTCACTGCTCAGGTTCTTCAGCCCCTGGGTTTGTTTTAGGCTGACACGGAAGGAGGAGCTCTGACCTGATCTGGAGCGACAGGCCTGTCAGCAGAGGGGGAGATCTGGGTGCTCTGGGGAATGAGAACATCACAGCAAACACACATTTTGGTGCAGAACTCATCCAGTGCTGGCAGGTGCCCTGCTCAGTGCTGGAGCTCTGCACATCAGCAGGAGAGCACACATCTTTGCTGGACAACAAGAGAACAAGAACAGGAGTGTGAGCTCTCAGGGTATTAAGAGACCAAAAGGAGCAAACATTTTGCAAAAAAAACCAACCAACTCTGCAGTAGCTGTGGTGACTGTTTATCAGGCACTTACCTGAAGCTAGTTGTGTGTTTTACTGTTGGGAGGTAGCACTTGGATTCTCCACACTGATATGCCCTGTAACTTTTTGCCATGCACACCTCAGTGTGCCTACAATCATCTCTGGCTTTGGTGTCTAACTAACAGAACACGAATGCAGCATCACCTGAAAGTGAAACATCACCTTGTCTCTACAGGCAGGAAGAGGAAGGTGATGTGTAACTCCCCTGTTAAGATTTTCCTTGCAGGCTGCTGTGATGCCAGGAAGACGTAACTGAAGCAGTTTTCCAGGAATCTCCCTGCACAGCACGAAGTGTGGTGCTGATCTCAAGCTTGGGGTGGGAGAGACCACCATGGATGAAGTTCACTCTCCCCTCATGTCAGGCAGCAGCAGTTCCCACTTCTCTCCAGACACCACTGGCTCAGCACGAGGCACTGGCTGCCTTGCTTCTGAGGGTTTCCCAGTTTGGAAGCTGCAGTGGGCTTGAACGAGGTATTTTAGCTGACACAAGGATGCTTGGCTGCTCGGCCAGCCCTCTGCACTGCAGAGCTTAGTTCTGTTCCCTGTAAGAAAACAAAGGGGCTAAACACATTCTGCACAACAAAACAAAGCTTTTAGGGCAGACAGGCACTTGATCCTCCTCCTGCTACTACTATGGAAACATGTCAGAGCAGACAACCTGTTGCCATGAGACTGTAAAAATAACTTTGCCATCACGTTACGGAGCCACGGACTGGCTGCACCGCCACGGGTTATGTAAGAGCAGCTCTGACACTGGGATGTGGCACCATGAGCTGCCTCTGGCTCCCAGGAGACAGGCAATCTTCTGAAAAAGCTACAGGCGAGACAGTCCAGGTAGTAAGTCTGTGTTATTTTCAGTCTGTGTATCTGAAACCTAAGCCTGAAGTGGACAGAGGCACATTTAGGGTACGTGGTGTAAAAAAGACACAGCAATGGTAGTTTTGGGGTTTTAGGTTTAAAGAAATCACAGCTCAGTTTTAAGGGGTCCAAAACAGGGTTGTTTTTTTTTTTTTTAACTCTGCATAATTTGAAGCATGTGTGGAACTGGCCAGGGCAGGAGAAGGCCCTGCTAAGCTGGAAGGTGGTCAGGGATCCAGGCTATGGTGGTGCTGTGTTTGAAGCAAAGAGAGCAAAGTACCAGGCCCAGCTCTGTTACTCATGCAAGGTTTGACAGAACAGGTGAGCCACTTCCAGAGCTGGAGAAAGAAGGACCATGGCCATATTTAGAGTTTTTAAATTCTGTCTAGGAATATCTTTGCAGAAGTTCAAAAAATGGACCCAGATACTTCCTTGTACACAGAAAAAAATCAAACTCACTGTAGTCCAACACTAACAATGATTAGTTTTTAAAAATCTTCTTATGCGCTTCACAGAGTTGTGCTGGGGGAGCACATTCAGACCAGAGCAGGGAGTGTAGAAGAGGGTAAATTTAAAAACCTTTGAAGAAACTATTACTGGTTACATCAATTGTCCTTTTACTACAAGACAAACCCAGTGACTATCCCTGCTCAGCCCTCCTCAGGCTGCTTTTTGAAACGTACCTAAGTTTTATCCCTTCATCTAGTCCTGAGAGCCTTGTTTCTGTTATCTTTTTGCTCTCCAACAGTGGAACATGTTTTCCCAGCAAGACTAAAAGGATGCTGCCTCCTCCTGCCCCTCCCTATACATCTTAGAGAGATTCCTGCCGTGCCTCAGATTTACAACTTTGCTTTGTTTGAATACCAGGGGCGTGCTCAACTCCTCTGCTGTGCTTCAGGCATGTGGTGGATTCCTAAGCCCTCCCACTCCTGTTCCCAACGTGACAATGAACCAGCTCTGAAGCCAAGCCCCAGAAGCACTCACACAAGCCCCCAGCAAGGAACATACACACGGAGTCAGGAATGTCCCACTGCTCTGATTTTAATGATCCCACTTCCACCCCAGCCACAGGCATTTGCCCAGTGCCCAGCACGGCTCTGACACCCGAGCTCCAGCGCAGAGCAGGGAAGGGTTCACAATCCAAGGAAACTGCAGTGTTGCAGCTGAGGAGCCAAACACTCCCAGGGCCCTCTCTGGGGTGGGCTCTGGGCACACCAATGTCCTGCAAACCCTGAGGGCTGTGGCTGTTGCAGTGTGAGCCCCACATGACAGTCCAAACACGTGCCATGACAGCGGCACGGCCACCTCAGCCCTCCACGATGCGGTTGATGAGCTTCATCTCCTCGGCAGACATGGGATTCAGGTTAAACCCCTTCAGCTCAGGTTTGCCTGAGAGAACACACACAAAAATCAGGATTTTGCCACGAAAGAAGCGAAGCAGTTCATGATAAACTCGAGAGAGGTTGTGGGGAGGGGAGAGGCAGACCTAAAAGCTGAAGTGGGGTCACCCCAGCGCACTGTGGGAGGGGGTTTAAGGTGCTGGTATGGAGCCAGACCAGGCTGCTGGGGCAGGGAGGGAGTTGCAAAGCCAGTGGGAAAGCAGCTGCAGGAACACACAGGGCCCCTCCTGACACGTGTGTCTGCTCCCTGAGGAGGTTCCAGAGCAGGAGGTTTACCTTGAGCCTCGTAGAGGCGGTTCACCTTCACACGCAGCTCCTTCCGCAGGTTGCCGATCTCCTCATCCAGCTGTTCCTGGTCTGGGATTAGGGAAGTGGGAGTGAGGAGCACTGCAGTGGGCTCTGGGGTGAAGGCTCAGCTTCCCATGTGCAGGAGCCCACCCTGGGGGTCCCACCCTGCTCTCCAGCCCAGGGCACAGCACGGGGCAGAACCAGCCTGTGACTGCCCTCGAGAAGTTCAGGCCATCTCAAAGCCCATCCCTGCACAGAGCCCTGTTTATTTTGCAGGAGCACCTCTCCTTTGAGGAAAGGCTGAGAGAATTGGGATTGTTCAGCCTGGGAAAGAGCAGGCTCCGGGGTGACCTCATTGCAGCTTTCCAGTACCTGAAGGGAACTTCCAGGAAAGATGGGGCAAGACTGTTTACAAGAGCATGGAGTGACAGGACAAGGGTTCAAGTTGGAACAGAACAGGTGTGGGTTAGATATTAGGAAAAACTTGTTTGCTGTGGGGGGTGAGGCACTGAAACAGGCTGTCCAGGGAAGCTGTGGATGCCCCATCCCTGGAAGTGTCCAAGGCCAGGCTGGATGGGGCTCTGAGCAACCTGGGCTGGTGCAAAGTGTCCCTGCCCATGGGGTTGGAATGAGATTGAATCTCCAAGGCCCCTTCCAACCCAAACCACTCCATGCCGTGACTTTATGATTCTTGTAACACCTTGTTGATGATGGTTCCTGTTAAAATGGTCGAGGCCCGCACGGAGCCCCGGGGGCTGGCTCACCCTGCCGCAGCATCTCCCGGGCCTTGGCCTTCGGCAGCTCGACGAACATGCTCCCGAAGCAAACCATGGCCTTCTCTGCGGGAGGAGAGGGGCAGGGGGCCCGTCAGAGCCGCCCCCCCACACGGGGGGTCCCGGCGGGCGCGGGGGGGTCCCGGCGGGCACAGCCTCACCCTCGGGCTCCGGGTCCTTCTGCAGCGCCCGCAGCGCCTCCCGGTTCCTGTTCCGCTTCACGTCCAGGTCCACGATCTGCAGAGGGGGAGAGAGAGCGAGGCGGGAGCGGCCGGAGCCCGGGGATAACCGGGCGGCGGGGCGGGCCGGGGAGGCCCACCGGGGCCGGGCCGTACC
>JAWWEU010000053.1:7174307-7200006 GCA_035583155.1 Acropternis orthonyx | reverse complement strand
CTGGGGAGTGGGGGTGCTGGGGGCATGGGGATGTTTCTGTGACTGACACGCCTGCTGCACCCAGGGCAGCTCTGGAGGGACGGGGGTACCTGGGGGATGGGGGTGCAGGGGGCTGAGATGGGGCTGCTGCAGGACCTGGTTCACCTGCTGCAGCTGGGGCAGGTCTGGAGGTACAGGGGGAGGGATGAGATGGGGGTCATGGAGCCAGGCAGGGGCTGGAGGGAGTGGCAGGGTGCAGCAGGGATATGGGTGGGGACAACAGCATTGAGACCACAGGAGGGGATGGCAGGGCATGGGGGTAAGTGGGTAGGGATGGCGATGTGCAGCAGGGGTCCAGGCAGCTGGGAGGGCACAGAGATCAATCCACCTGGAGCCCCAGCAGGATGGGTGGTAGGGGAGAGCACCAGCTGTGGGCACACGTGGGTGTGGGTAGGATCTGTGGGTGTGGATGAGGAGCCACAGCCCAGCTCAGTGCCACAGTCCTGCCATCACTGATGCTGCATGGTGCTGGGCCTGCTGTGGACCTGCCTGGCTATGGCAGTGCAGCTCTGGGGGCATGAAGTGTTTCTGCTGGGCCCTGAACACCTTGGGGCCCCTGCCCTGATCTTACTGTATCTGTGGGATGGTGGGTAAGGAGATGCTGGTGGTCCCCAACCTGTCCAGGCTCCACTGCTGCCCAGTCCCGGTCCTGGGGACAGGCCAGTGGCACAGGCAGGGTAAGTGGCAGTCAGGCAGTCTGGGGCAGCTAAATGTCTCTCTTCAGACCCTCCAGAAGCTTGAGCTGATGCTTTCTTGGCACCTTCCTCTCCTGTGCCATGGAGCCAGCCCTGTGCCCTCCCAGTTCTGCTGAGCTCCATCCCTGGGTGCTGGGGAAGAGCTGGGAGCTTGCACTGAGTGGCTCTTGAGGAGCTGGTGCTGTGAGGGCAGACAATGGCAAATTCTCGGAACAATGCATGGAGCAGGCAGGGCTCCCAGCTCGGGTTTCCATCCTGTTTTCCCTCCTGAGTGTTGTAGTAGAGGCGCCTTGCTCCCTGTTGGTGTCTGCATGTTCATTCCTCTGCTGATCCTCCTGGGATGCTCCGGGGTGTGTAACTTTGACAGTGCAGCGTGTGCCATGCTCAAGGGGCTCCTGCCCCTTCCCTTGCCAACACACCTGCCCTCCCTGATCCCCCCAATCCCAGGGGCCGCTCTGGGGCTACACTGGCCGCAGGGTGGGTGCAAACGCTGCTTCAGTAGCTGGGGGGGGCTGGTGGGGGAGAGGACAGGAGCTCTCTGGCCCTGCCTGCAGTCAGGCTCGGCCCTGACACACCTGATCCCAGCCCGAGCTGGAGCTGAGCCACGCTGGAGGCTTTGCTCCCAGGGGTGTCAGGCCTGCTCTCGGATCGGCTGCACCACGGATGCTCCTAAGCCAATTAAAGCGGTAACTCTCAGCACTCACCCTCCAGGACATGGTCTCAAACTGCAGCTGAGGCTCTTTCTAATCTCAGGATTTGGGATTAGCCTGGGTGACCAGTTAAATGCAGTTCGTTAAACCCATTAGTGAGGTTGGATCCGGTGCAGGTGGATGTGGCAGTTAGAATAGTGTTGGATAAATGCTGAAGGCAAGGCTTTCCCCTGCTCAGAGCACTGTATCTCTTGTCAAAAATCTCCCCTTTCCTGATTCACCTGCCTCCTCCCTCACCTCCTGCAGGTCTCAGCTCTACCAATCCCACTGCACAGCCCCAAGTCCCACTTGAGGTTATCCCAAATTAAAGCTCCTGGAGTTAGTTGGCATTGGCACGTTCACGATGCCCATGCACGTGCTCTGTCATGAACGGGTCTCTGGAGACAGTGCCAGCAGCATGACCATGTGCTCGTGTCAGGGGCAGCAGTCTGCTGCTGTCCCCAGCCAGTCCCATGCCATCACCATGCTTGCAGGTTGTGCTTGGATGGTTTGGCAGCTCAGGAATTGTTATCCGCTCACAAAGAGCCACCAGCTTCTTCACCAAAGCAGCTCTGCAGGGCAGGGATGCTGTGTGTGCCAGTGTACCTCCTGCCTGGCAGCATTCCAGGATCTCCTGCCATCTCTCTGGGCTGGCAGCTGGCCAGCGTGACTCTGTGGGTCCCACTGGCTGGGCACATGCCTGTGCCCATGCCTGTGTTATCCCAGGGTCACTTATGGTTTGGCTGCCTGGGGGTCACTGAGACCAATTTGGATGTGCCCTCTCCATCTGCAGGTCCTTCCTGAAAGCCCCCATCAGCTCATGTCCCCACATCCTCTGCTGGCTTCGGGACCCAGTGCCACTCCTCAGTCCTGGTGCCAGTTTGGTAGCAGTCCTGGAGGGCAAGAGCATCCTAGGTGGGCTCACAAGGGCTGGCAGAGCTGGGATTTGCAGGTTTTTACCACCACCATGGGGTTTCAGGGCTTTGCTCTGCCTGCATGGGGACAGGAACCCTGTCAGCCCTGGAAGCACCTGGCTTTGGGGTGCAGCTGGCTTGTCCCACTGCAGGATCCACTGCTGGGGGTCCCCACATGGCCCTGGTGCACAGGACAAGGGGCTTTTCAGGGCCAGATCAAGCCTGTCCATGAGCATGAGTGCCATCAGCTGCTTCTGTCTGCCCTGGGCATCTAGGGCACCTTGGGGTGCAGGGCTGGTGGCACAGTGGCTTTGTCCATGAGGTGACGTGAGTGCACGTGCAGCTCTCCCTGATGATCTGACTTGGTGGGATGTGTAAGGGATTAAAATGGCTATAACAGGGAAGCAATTTTCTCCTCATATAAATACAGGATTAAGGGATGAGATCCCAAATTACCTTCTAGGAAAATCGCACTCCCTATTGCTCACCCTGGGACTGGAGGGTCCCTTGTCCTTTTCCATCTGAAGATGATGATTAGAAGATTTGTTTATAACCAGAGCTGGGCTTTTTTCCTTGTCCTTTTTTTCCAACACCTGAAAAACAGGGGCCAGTATCTGGGAGCTAAGGGCAAACAGTGACACTAGTGACAAACCCAGCTGTGGTGGGGCCGTGGCAAACCCAGCACCCACCCAAGCCACCACCTTCCTGCTGCAGGGGTTTCATTGGATCACTCTTTGCAATACAAAGGAGGGAGCAATTAGCCCTGAGAGCTCCTGCTGTCGGTTTCTGCATCATCATCAGTTTTTTTGAAAATTAAATGATTTTTTTTTTTTCAAGTGATTGATTCTGTGTTTCCCGTGCAGCTGCTGTGGCGCAGGGCTGGGGAGCGCCCGCCACGCTGGCAGCACCGGGATCATTCTCTGGGCTGAAACACCATGGGATGATCAAATGCAGAACAAATAAGAAGCAACATTTCATTCGGGCGAGTTGATGGGAGATGAAATCTCATTTTAATGAGACCCATGGAGCTGGCGGAGAGACAGGAGGATAATTGTGCCC
Source organism: Acropternis orthonyx (assembly GCA_035583155.1). Lineage (NCBI taxonomy): Eukaryota > Metazoa > Chordata > Aves > Passeriformes > Rhinocryptidae > Acropternis > Acropternis orthonyx. Next base: position 7,196,610 of record JAWWEU010000053.1, on the reverse strand, counting down.
TCGCTGAAAGCTGGGGATGCTGCGGGTCACTTGTTGAGCAGTGGAGGAGCCGGGTCAGCAGCTCTGGGGTTCGTGTGTGGCGGCTGCTCTGCACCATGGACAGTGAGATTGTGGCACTGATCAGCCCAGTTATGGAGGCTGATTGCAGGGACAGGATGAGGTCACCAGTGCCCGAGCCTGGTTCATGCATGCCTGCCCTGGGACAGCAGACCAGGCTCTACATCGCTTCTCCTGTTGTTTGCCCCTATTCTGTGCCTCCCCTTCCTGGGCTGTCCTCTAGTTTGCTCCCCCACCAGCAAAGGGGGTCCCTTCTGCAGAGCAGTGGCCATGGTGGTGTCAGAATGGCAGTGCTGGCCTGGCTGGCCATGAGCAGGTGGCACTGGGAAGCAGATCAGTGCTGGGAGCCAGGAACCGGGTGGCCACAGACTCTTCCCCCTGAGCAGTGAGGGACAGGCTGCAGCAAAGGCTAAAATTAGGTGCTGCCCTCAAGGTGGAGGTTAAAGCGTCACTTGGACACCAGCGAAGAGAAGCCGGTGGGGGCTGGGAGCGGGGCTGGCCAGGGCAGAGCAGATGGCAGCAGAGTGACAGAGGGGCTTGGTGGCCCCAGCTGGTGGCCCTCACTGTGCTCTCAGGGCTATACAGCCCAGGGGTGGGAGCACTCAGCTGTCCCTGCAGTGGGAGCAGGGCTGGCTCCTGCTTCCTCCTGCTGACGGATGAGCCGAAAGTGCTGGGATCAGGCTTTCTCCCATGCTCTGGGCTGATGGAGTCGGCTGGCAGCACATTCTGGAGCTGATGGAGAAGCCGTTGCTCTGCCAGAGAATTTTACCAGTTGGGGGGAATCTATGGCCCCATGTCCTCTCACTGCACCTTTCTGTTCTCCTCCCCATCCAGCTCCCTCCTCCTTGTCAGCAGAGCCCTGGCCGTGATGCAGGCAGGGCTGCCTGGGGGATGCCCTGCCTGGCCAGCCCTGTGTCCCCTCCTGCAGTGCCGGATCTGGCCCAGTGCCACGGGGAGGGTCCCTGGTGGTGGTGACTCAGCCGGGCATGCGTCGGTGCCACGCACACCTCCACTGACCCCCGGCCAACAACCAGATGGCCGGGGCCAGTGTGTGGCTGCGCCCACAGCCCTGCCAAGAGCCGAGGCAGCGCTGCCACGAGCGCGGGGAGCTTCCCGCGGGCAGCATGGCACAACCAGCTGGTGCCTCCATCCTGGCCAGGTCGAGGGGAAGCAGGGTGGGCTCCCTGCCAGCTGGGACCAAAATATCCCTTTTGAGAAGTAGCCGGATGTTGGTGCTGGGCTGGGACAATCTGAATCTATGGCTGGGGCTGTGGGCAGGATTCCTGGCTTGGGGGGGATCCAGACCCTCCATGGAGGAGGAAGGGATGATGGCCTAGGCAGTGGGGTGTTGAGCTGGCTTTGCACAAGCTGCCCCGTCCCCAATTGAAGCCCTGGGGTAGGACAGAGACATGCTCAGTATCACTGCTACCCAGTAGCCTCCAGCACTCCTGGCCTGTGGGCATTTCCAGGACCCCAAATCAGAGGAACAGTTTGGCAGCAGTCACAGAGCAGTCCTGGCACGGGGAAGGCGAGGCGAGCTCCGCTGCCCGGGCAGTGGGGGCTTGTCTCACTCTTCCTAACCTCGCACAGGTACCTCCGCACGCTGTACCTGGGGCTGCAGAGCCGGTGGCAGGCCGAGCACCGCCGCCGCCACTTCTACTGGCGGATGATGTTCGAGAGCGCGGACATCAGCATGCTGAGGCTGCTGGAGGCCTTCCTCAAGAGTGCACCCCAGCTCGTGCTGCAGCTCAGCATCATGGTGCAGCAGAACAGCATCGAGCCGCTGCAGGGTAAGGGACAGTCCCCATGGGGCAGTGGGAAGGGGGTCCCTGGGCTCTGCAGGCTCTCACAGCTGTTCCCCCACAGGGTTCTCAGCCTCGGCCTCACTGGTCTCGCTGGCGTGGATGATCGCATCCTACCAGAAGGTGCTGCGGGACTCGCGGGAGGACAAGATGCCCATGTCCTACAAGGGTGCTGTGGTGCAGATCCTCTGGCACCTCTTCACCATCGCTGCCCGTGCCATCGCCTTCGCCCTCTTTGCCTCAGTGTTCCAGCTCTACTTTGGCATCTTCATTGTCACCCACTGGTGCATCATGACCTTCTGGATCATCCAGGGCGAGACGGATTTCTGCATGTCCAAGTGGGAGGAGATCATCTACAACATGGTGGTGGGCATCATCTACATCTTCTGCTGGTTCAACGTCAAGGAGGGACGGAGCCGCTACCGCATGTGCATCTACTACATCATCACACTGTCGGAGAATGCCGCCCTCACCATCCTCTGGTTCCTCTACTACGACCGCAAGACCACCTCCGACTTTGACGCCTTAATCCTTGTCTGCGTGGTCAGCTCCAGCTTCGCCCTTGGCATCTTCTTCATGTTCATCTACTACTGCCTCTTGCACCCCAACGGCCCCATTTTCAGCCACCGCAACGTGGGCTGCATCTTCCGGCAGGCGCCGGCCCCGGTGCCGGGGTCCCCCACGGACGCCGTCACCAGCCCCCCGCGCTCGCTGCCGCGGACTACAGGGGGGGAGCGGGAAGGGGCGCCGGGGGAGCGGGACAGCTGCGTGCCCGTCTTCCAGGTGAGACCCTGCGCCCTGCCGGCGGCGGCCGCCCGCGCCCCGCGGACAGAGAGGCCCGTCATCCGCATTGACCTGCCCAGGAAGAAGTACCCGGCCTGGGATGCCCACTTCATCGACCGGCGCCTGCGGAAAACCATCCTGGCGCTGGAGTACGCGTCGCCCACCACCCCATGCCTGCAGTACCGCACCCCCGGCGCCCCCCAGGAGGTGCTGGAGTACGAGACCACCGTGTAGGGGAGGGGGGGAGGGCACGGGGCTGTGGTGGGAACCCTGGTGCCATCCTGGCCACCCTGTGTCTCCACAGCCGTTTGCCTTGCGTTGGGTTTGCTGGCTCTGCCATGTCGTCGTGCCGAGTGCCCCGTGGGCGGTGGCTGGGGAGGTCTCTTGGTGCTATCCCTTTTCTTGCGCCACCCTCCTGCAGCCCAGACCCCTGTCTCACCTGGTGGCGGATGCCCCCACACCCCCCAGGGCTCGTCCTTGCCAAAATACCTCACTGGTGCCTGAGCCCCAGGTGGTGGGTGCTGTGGCCCGTGTCAGTGGTGCAGGATGGGGATTGGGGGCACCCTAGGCTGGGGGGCACGGTGGGGCACAGTCGGGCGTGGTGGGCAGCACATGGGGACACAGGTGCCTGTGCCACGGCAGAGCCGTGGGGCTGGAATGGGACTGCACTGGGGTGTGCGCAGGGCTCGTCACCCCCAGGGAGTTGGGACAGGGGCAGCCCTCTCAATATCTCCCAATTCCCCCACGCCCTGCAACACCAATCCTTGGGGAGCCCCTTCATCTCCATCCTCAGTCCCCCTGGCTCAGGGTTGAGCCATATCCCCAACCCCCTAGGGTCCCCGCTGTCCTGTGGGGTGCAGACCCTGGTCTGGGGGCCCCTCGTGGGTGGGCACAAACCCTGCCCCCCTGACTCTGAGCTGGGCTCCCACCTGTGGGTGGGATGGCTGTGCTCCATCCTCCTCTCCCCTCCCCCCATCCCCACAGGAACTGCTTCATCTCATTGGGTTTGTTTTCACCTGAATGGTGACATTTTGTGTGACATTTTCTACCTCCGCTGGGGCCGGGGGTTGCAGGGCCTGGCTGGCACTGCTGAGGGGTGTGTGTGGGGCCGCTGGCGTTCCCTGGGTTCCCTAAAGTGGGATTCACCCCCAGCTGTTCTCCCCTCCTGGGTTTGGCATCACTTCCCACCCGGGAGCATTTCCATTCATCCACCCATCAGCATCAGCCCCCTCCAGCTCCCCAGTGTAAACCTGAGCTGGGATCCTCCCTCCCCTGGCCTCACCCCGTGTCCACCCTGCCTTCTCCCTGCCCCTGCCTGCTCCTGCCTCCCCAGAGGAGTGGGACTGCCCCGGGCTCCGGGTTTGAATGTGTCCCTGGTCCTGCCCGGATCCTCCAGCCCCCACCGAGGGGCTGTGCTGAATGTACCCTGTACCCCCCCGGGCCAGGACTGTCCTAGTGGGGTACGTGTGTATGTCTGTCTGTGTGCCTGTGTGTGCATGGATGTGCGTGCAGGGGCTGGCAGGGGTTTGCAGGGGAGGGGAGCTGATTGATCCCCCCGCTGTGCATCGCCCCAGCCATCACCCTCCACACCCGAGGCCCCTGTGCCTTCCCCACACCCTCTGTGCCCCCTGCAACAGCCCCCAGGGTCCCGGCCTCTGGCTGTGGTGCCAAGCCCTGCCCAGGCTGGGGAGTGCAGGCAGCACCGACAGCCCCTCCATGCCATGGGGCACCGAGTGAGGCACCAGAGGATAGGAGGGCTGGGATGGGAGAGCTGCGCCTGGGAATGGTTGGGATGTGGCATGGGTGCCCGGCCCCGTGACATGGCTGGGGTGGGTGGGTGGGTGGGTGGGTGTGCAGTGGTGGTGGCATCACGTTGCTTTTGTTTCCCATTTTTCGGTAGCTGGGGTGGCAGCTGGCTGGTCTGGCCATTGTTGGGGTCACTGGTGCTAACTGGTGCTAACTGGAAGCCTTGGAAACCCTTTAGGAGGAGGGTGCGGAGCATGGCTGGGGCTGGGCAGCGGGCTGGGCCCCCCAGCACCTGCACCCCTCCTGCACCACCATCACAGGCAGACCCTGGCAGCCCCAGGCATGGGCTGGCTCTGTGGGGGGGTCTCTTTTCCTCAGGGAAGGTGGGGGGCAGCAGCCAGGGGCTCATCCCTGCAGGCATTGAGCAGCATCATTGCAGCCTCTCTGTGGTGCCCACGTGGTGGCGGCTCCACAAGGGATGGGGACGAGCCACATGGGGACTGGGAGCCAGCATCGGGTGGCTCTTCTGGGATCCCCCTGCCACAGCCCCTCTCCCTTTGCCCCTCAGGGCAGAGACACCATTCAGGGTGACCTGCACGCCCCATGCCCTTCACCCCCAGGGTTTGTGTGGGGACCCCAGGGCTGCGCCAGCAGGACAGAGGGACACTTTTCTATGCACTCAAGCCACGGTACCCTCAGCCCTGGGCTGCTCCAGGCAGGGGATTCTGGCCATGCATGGGGCTCGGGGGGGAGCCTCTGGGTCCTGCTCCTGCCCTGGGGCTCAGCCAGGCTGCCCCCCTTGCCCCCCACCCAGCCTGTGCCACAGGGGCAGCCAAACCCAGCGCCCCGCTGCCAGCGGCGGCACCGGGATGGTGGCACCTGCCCACCAGGACCACAACAAGGGGGCACGACTGGGGGCCAAGCAGCTACAGGATGGGCGCAGCTCCAGGGCTGCTCCAGCTTCAGGGAGTGAGGGAAGTTCATTCTGGCAGGGGCTGCCGGGGGGTCTCAGCCACATCCCTGCCCCACCCTGGCGCTGAGACCTGGCGGCTGCTGTCATGTACTGTAAATACTCAGTGTGCCACCTTCTTCTCTGGGACCCTCGGAGCGGGCGGGGGTGAGTGGGAGGCCGGGGTCCGTCCCGAGACTTTTTTGTATACCACAAACTTTTTGTATATTTTTAATTTTGCTGCAACATGAGATATTAAATTCATTTCAATAAGTCTTGCCTGTGGGATCCTGTCCTTGCTCGCACCTCTGTGTCACGGGTGGGGTCTGAAGTGTGTCAGGATGATGCCTCTGTGTCCTGGGGTGCTTGGGGACACCAGAACAGAGCAGGATGGCTGTGGCAGTGCCTCCTGCTCAGTACCAGGCGCTGGCCCTGGTGTGGCAGCCGGCAGGGAAGGGGTGCACGGGCAGGATGCAGAATCCCGGGGAGGAAGCTGATGGACGTGGTCACTGCCGGGACAGCCTCCTCCCTGCCAGACCCTGATTCCCAGCCAACCCCCAGACCCACAGGGGGCTCAGACCCCATGGATGCCAGTGGAGATGGAGTGCTGGGTGCAGCTGTGTGGGCCCTTGCCAGTGTCATTCTCAGTGCCAGGGCCCTGTGCGGGCAGGACAGGATGGGGACAGACAGTGAGGGCAGGGAACCCCCAGCACTGCCTCACGAGGACAGGGCTGATGTGGGGTCATGGGGAAGTGAAACTGGCCCCAGGCCCAGAGAGGAGACCTCTGAAGGGCAGGGGCTGCTCCTTAGCGGGGTCCCAAGGGCAAGTAGAGCACCTGCTCTTGCCCCAGTGCCTGCTCTGGTCCCATCCCACCCTACTTCAGGTGCTCCCTCTACAAAAATCCCAGCCCCAGTCCCAGCCCAAGTGTCACCCTCCCACCTCAGTCCCAGCGCTAGTCCCAGTTCATGTCCCTACTCCAGTTCCATTCCAGCCAACTTCAGCCCCTGCTTCTGCCCAAGTACCAACCCAGTCCCAATCCCGGTCCCAGCCTCAGTCCTGTCCCGGTCCCAGTGTCAGCCCAGCTCAGGCCGGCCCAGCCCAGCCCAGTCCCAGCACCCCCCAGGAGAGGCAGGAACTCACATCCCAGCCATCCTGGTGGAGTTTCCGACACAGGAAAGCACCGCGGCGCCGAGCGGGGCGGTGGGGGCGGCCCCGGCTCTGCATCCAGCCATGGACTGCGAGGCCAAGAAGGGAAAGAAGGTGCGTGGGGCAGGGGCTGGTGTCCCTGGGAGGCTGACAGGAGGGTGGGAGCAGCCAAGAGGCACGGGTTTGAAAAGCACTTGCACCCCTCCCACAGCGCAGCAGGGAAAAGTGGGGTCCCCACTCTCTGTCTCCCAACTGCAAAAATAATGCAAATTTGAGGTCAGCAGAGACATGCCCAGCCCATTCCCAGGTGGTGGGTGCCGTGGACCCTCTGTGTGGGTGCCAGGGTTGGGTGCCCGGTGCTGACCCCTCCCTGTGCCCCTTCCCCTGCCAGGGCTTTGTGTCGCCCATCAAGCGGCTGGTTTTCCCGAAGGCTGCGCGGAGGGCAGCGCTCCGCAGCAGTGTCTATCGGCGCCCGCTGCACTCCGTGCCCCTCTATCCCCCCGACTACCTGATCGACCCCCAGATCCTGCTGCATGACTATGTGGAGAAGGAGGTGAAGGTAAAAGTGGTCCTCAGAGAGGCCTGGGGTCACTGCCTGCTTGTGGTGGGAACATGAGACCACTGCACCCTGCTGAGAGCCACCATCCACAGTGGCCAAGAAGGTCCTGGTCCCCTCCCTGCCCAGGCAAACAACCAGGGAGGGGAAGGGTGGCCTGGGGATGCAGAAAGGACCCCCCCGCTCCCGCTGCAGGATCTCCCTGCACCCCAGGGAGATGTGTCCTGCCCTTAGGGACGTGGCTGCGGGTGGAGTGGGGAGGAAAAGGCACACGCCTCTGCCTCCCCAGGCTGCCCTGGATTTTGTTCCCCCCCACAAGTTTTTAGGCCACCTGACATGGGTGACATCCTCCCTGAACCCCTCCAGCCGGGATGAGGTGCTGCAGCTGCTGGACACGGCCAGGGTAAGAGGGAATCACCACTGCCCAGAGGGTGGGCGTCGGCTGCCCCCCACTGCCGGGTGCCCCATGATGCCCTCGCACTCTGCCCCCGCAGCAGCTGAAGGAGCTGCCGCTGCAGACGACGCCGGAGCAGGACAGCATCCTCAGCCTCTCGGCGCGCTGCCTCCTGCTCACCTGGCGTGACAACGAGGAGCTGATCCTGCGCATCCCCACTCACGAGATCGCCGCAGCCTCTTACCTGCGAGACGATGCGCTGCACCTCCTCATCCTCAAAACCGGTGCGGGGGTCTGGCTGAGGGTCACCGGCTGTGGCAACAGCCAGCCACGAGTGCCCGGCATCCCCAAGGCACGGGGGCTGGACCCGGGGAGCTCATGGGGGTCAGGGTCTATCCGAGGCGGCAGCACGGGCTGAGCACAAAATCCAGCCTGTCCCCCTGCTCTTGGTGGTCGCTTCCCGAGGCTGGAGGGGGGCACTGCCTGGGACTCCCCGACAGGCAGATCCCAGCTGTGCTCCCAGCTCCATTTGCTTTGATGGCAGGAAGCAGAGGGCAGGGAGCGCCCCCCGTGCTGTCCCCCACATACAGAGTCCCAGAGAGGTTCGGGGCTCTGGTGCTTTGATGGGCAAACGCGGGCTCAGCTGTCAGCCGGGAGGAGGGGGCTGTGCTCCAGCCTGCACAGGCGTGGCCCCCCGTCCCCTGCCCTGCTGCCCCCACCCCCCTGGGCCTCCCACATCCCTCTGCATCCCACTGGGCTGGCGGGACAGGTGCACCAGGGCAGGGGCTGGGGGGCCAGGCAGGGCGGGCAGCGCAGCCCCACGCCGTGACGCCCTGTCTTTCCCCACCGCCCCAGGCCTGGGAGTGGACCCGGTCCCCGCCGGAGCGCACCCCGAGGCAGCCCCGGCGGGCGTGCCGGAGGCGTTTCCCACCGAGAAGCGCCCGGGGGGCTCGTGGCCGGAGGGCGGCCGTCTGGGGGGCGCGATGGAGCGGCGGCACACCATCTGCAGCCTGGACTGGCGTGCGGCGCGGGGCGGGCAGGAGGCCCGGCAGGGCGGCAGCCTGGAGCGGCGGCGGGGCGGCAGCTGGGAGCGGCGGCGGGCTGGCACCGCCGGCGGCAGCTGGGAGCGCGGCACCGGCTTCGGCAGCTGGGAGCGGCGGCACGCCGGCAGCAACCCCCTGGACCCCCAGGAGCCCTGCCCCGACGCCTACTCCAACCTCATCATCCTGGCCGTGCCCAACAGGGTGAGCGGAGCCGGGGTGTGCCGCCCGCTGCCCGCTCGCCCTCCCGGAGGCGCTCACTGCCCTCCTCCTACCCGCTGCAGGATGCTGGTGAGGAGTCCTGTGCGCTCATCTGCCAGGTGTTCCAGATCATCTACGGGGACCAGAGCATCGAGTGCGTGGACCGGGCCGGGTACCACTACACCTCCACGCCCACACGGCCCTGGCTCTCCAGCAGGAGTGAGTGACTGGGGACAGGAGTGGGGACACAAAGCAGGGTGGCATGGAGCTGATGGGTGGGAGTGCGTGGGCCCAGCATGGGGCTGACGGGTCGGGGTGCATGGGCACAGAGTGAGGGGGTTTGGCCTCACTATGAGATCTCGGCTCTCCCTCCCCAGGCGAGAGCTGTCGCACAGATGGGACGTATGGCTACGATGCTGACTACAGCTGCTGCAGCTCCTTGTGAGTCGTGGCTCCCCCAGCGTGCCCCTGGACTGGGGTGGGTGCCCTTGCCCTTGGGTGGGTGTCCCTGCCTCTGGGTGGGTACCTGTCCCAGCTGCAGTGGTGCCCCAGCCCTGTCCCACAGTGGGTGCTGTGCAGTGTATGGAGGGCAGCTGGGCACACCAGGGGTAAAGGGACCCGCTGATCCCCATCTCCCACAGTAATGGCTCCCACGAGACCTTTGAAGCGTATTACAGTGGCACCTCCTCGCCCTCCTTCCACCGCTCCCACCACAGCCTGGCCACCGCTTGCAGCAGCAGTGACCAGAGCGGCGCAGGGCTGGAGCAGCTGCAGGACTACATGGTGACGGTGCGGGCACGGGGATGTGCACAGGGATGGGCAGCAGGCCAGCAATGCCAGCGGCCAGGATGGGGGGCAGGTCTGAGCCCCCTGCACCAGACAACAGGTAGGGGGATGGGGCTCTGTGCTGCCAGTGTCCCCAACCTCGACCTGTCCCTGTGTCACTGCAGCTGCGCAACAAGCTGTCATCGCAGGAGATCCAGCAGTTTGCCCTCCTGCTCCGTGAGTACCGCCTGGGCACACCAGTGCGGGAATACTGCGCCGAGCTCCTGCGCCTCTACGGGGACCGCAGGAAGTTCCTCCTCCTGGGTGAGTGTCTGCAGCCATGCTGTGCTACCCTGCTGGCATCTGTACATCTCTTGGGCACAGGGTGCCGGTGCTGGGTGTGCTCCAGGGGGTGTCAGGATCCCGTTGCTTGCGGGGGACAGGATGGGACAAGCGCCCTGCCAGCAGCCGATGGGGCTGGCATTGCGCCCCAGCTCTGCCCGCTTGGGCAGCCTCCTGAGGCTCGTGGTGCCCATGACAGGAATGAGGCCCTTCATCCCCGACCAAGACATCGGATACTTTGAGACCTTCCTAGAGAGCATCGGGATCCGGGAGGGCGGGATCCTCACTGACAGCTTTGGCCGCATCAAGCGCAGCATGAGCAACACGTCGGCCTCGGCTGTGCGCAGCTATGACAGCTGGTCCCTGCGCTCCGAGTCCGAGTCCTTCAACCGCATGATCACGGACATCACGCATGACATCGAGGCGCTGGCACGGGATGAGGAGGAGGAGGAGGAGGAAGAGGACAACTACCTGTGAGCCAGTGCCAGAACACAGCAGTACCCTCCTTGCTTGCTGATGTGGTGCTGCACCTTCGAGTCGAGACTTGGAAGGTGCCCAGCTCTGCCCCAGCACCTGGAAGGGGGGGGTCACTGTCCCGACACTTGTCACCATGGGAGGGGCAGGGCTCTGCACTGCCCTGTCAGCTCTCAGCAGGATTGCTGGAATCACAGGGCAGCCGTAGCTGTGGGGGAGCTGCGTGTCCTGTAATTTCTGCAGATTTCAATTAAATGCTTGGGCTGGAAGCAGAGCAGGTTCTTTACCAAGTAAAGGCTGTATTGGGGTGCAGGGGCTGATGAGGTGGGAGGCATGAGATGGGTCAAGGGTCTGCTGGGCTGGGGCACCTCTCCACTGCACTGCCACATGCAGGTCACTCCCAGAACTGGGGTGCTCCTGGCTGTTGCAGACTCACCCCAGCAATATGAGGGTGCTGGGATGAGAGGAGGCCACAAGCTGGCCCACTGCTCCCTGTGACGCTTTGTGTGACATTCGTCCAGCTGCGGGCTGCTGGTGTTTCACAAAAGGAAGTTCCTGCTTCCTGAAGCACCGCCCTGCAGCCCCTCTGCTGCTGAGGGACAGGGCCGTGCTCCACGCCGGCTGCTGGACCTCAGCTGATGTCCCCTGGCCACCATCCCGGGCCGATGCCCCCTGCCCACTGTACCCCAGCTAACGTCCCATGGCTGATGGCCCTTTTCTGATGTCCCCGAGCTGATGTCCTTTGGCATGGGACAATGGGACGGCGCTGCAGCCCCAGGCCGGTGTGTGGGCAGCAGTTGCTGCGGCTACCACGACAACTTATTTTTTCTCTTAAAAAATTTACATATGGAAACCCTCATGAAGTGAGTTTCTCTTGCGCCTCGGCTGCTTCCTCTGACACGCTGAGCCCAAGCAGCGTTGTGGTCAGGGTCATGGCAGAGCTGTGGGGCCCATTGCTGATGCTGTCCCCATCCTGAATTCAGGGGTGGTCTGAGTGACCCAGAGCAAAGGCTGAAACACTGTGGAGCTGGATAGAGCACCGGGAGGAGCTCTGGCTCTGGAATACCAGGGCCAGCAGGGACATCACAAAGCCCAGGGACACTGCCACCCCTCTGAGCTGGGCTTCACAAACCCCATGCCCTCCACCCCCCATGACCTGCACCCCTCTATGTCGTGCACCACATCACGGGATGCTCCGGGATGTCTTTCCTTCTTCCTGGTGACCAGGCTGACACCGTGGTCTGTGCGCCAGCCGTGCCCTGCACTGCACGCCATGGCCCCGCATCCTGGGGGCTGCTGTGGGCACCCAAACCCGCACGGAGTCCCGGGGACAGCGGGTAGAGAGAAGGGGTCTGACACCCGTCGGGGGGGGTTGCGTGGGGATGGGGTATATTTGCGGGTGTGCCTGTGGGGGCGGTCCCCGCTCCCACCCCATTACAGGAGGCACCGTCCTCGTCCGCCCCGTCCGGCAGCACCGGCGGAGTCAGGGGCGGGGCTGTACCGTGAGGGGCGTGATCTTACCGGGGAGGGGGTGGTGGGAGCGCAGCCGGGCGGAGCGGAGAGGAGCGGCGGCGGCATCCCGGGCTCTGGGACGGGGACGGGGAGCGGGACGGGGACGTGCCCCGGGACGGCGGCAGAGGTAAGAGCTCGGGGAGCGGAGCCATGCGCGGACCCCCGAGGGCGGCTGGACAGGGCTGGGGAGCCGGTCACGGGCAGCCCGCTGGGTCCGTCCCTGCGCCGGGGTGGTCCCGCTCAGAGCTGCGGCACCGGGGTGAGCGGGATGGGGCGATGGCGGAGAATCCAGAGGGTCCTGGTGCAGCCCTGGGTGGTCACGGTGTAGCCCCGACGAGGTGGTCTTGCAAGGGCTGTCGAGGACCTGCTGCTGCCGTCCCCGACTGAGGGCACGGGGCAACATGGGCAGGGGTCTGCAGGCAGTCGTGCTCCCGGAGCGACGGGCACCCCAATTCAGCCTGGCCCCCATGACTGGGGACACTGCACAAGCCCTGGGAGATGGTTTTCCGGGGTGGGATACACCAGGAATGCCAGCTATGCCACAGGAGCCGGTGGGAAGGCGATGGCCAAACGATCTGATCCGGTGCCAGCAGGACCCTCGGACCCGCAGGGGTGTTTGTGCTTCCTTGGGTCGGATGCCCTGACCCGGTGTGAGACAAACACAGCAAGTACCAGCCGTGGTGCTGGTGAGGGTCGTGGCTGAGTTTAAACCAGGAACTGTGTGAGTTTGCCAGGATGGGTCCGGCACAGTCCAGAGCCTGTGCCCAGTGAGGAGGATGAGCTTCACAGCTGCCACCACTGCTCCTGCTCTGCCCTGAGGAGTGGGGCCGATCCAGGGCATGCAGGGAAGGACAAGGAGTTACCGTGGGATGTTGAGGTGACAGTGATGTCCCTCGAGAGCCATGGAAGTGGAACTGTGTTGTGCACACCGAGGGCTCAGCCCTGAGCTTCCTCCTTTGCTTCACCACCAGCACCTTCTCCTTTCTCTGCGCCTGGGTCTCCCCGGCCAAGGGAAGTTCATTTGCGAGGGGTTTCCCATTCTTGCTGCTTCTTGCAGCAATTTGTTCCCACTGAGTTTCTTGGGGTGCTGGAGAAAGCTGAACATTTGCCTTCACCTTGGGCTGGCTGTTCGAGGCAGCCCCACCCAACAGAGAGCAGGGGAGCGTGGCAGGGAGCGGTGACCCGTGGTGATGGGGTGGCCACGGGCACCAGTGGTGCTGTGTGGGGAGCCCTGAGCTGTGGAGGAGACCACTGTGATGAGGGTCCCACTTTGCAGAAGACACCAAGTGGCTCTCTGCTGCCTCAGTGCACAGTGCCTGCACCCTGTCCCGGATCGGGGAAGGGCTGGGCAGCTGCTCCAGAGCAGCTGCTGTTGTCTGCCCAAAATTCACCTCCTGCCACATCTCCAGGAGATCCATTTTCCTCTGTGGCATGCCACTGTGCACCTTGCTGGGCACCTTGGCACCCTGTGGCTGCCACCAACCTTGGCTCTGCCGAGGGAGTGGAGCTCTCACACATGGCAGTGCATCTGGGTGGGCATCACGGCTCCATGCTGGGCAGGAGTTGCCGGGAGTGGGGCTGGAGTGGGGCTTTCACCTCTGTTGCAATGGCCTCACTTCCCCTCCCTTGGCTGCAGCATGGGTTGTGTGAGGTCGAAGGAAACTGGTGTCCAAGAGAAGATGACAAAAACTGCCCCTGAGCCTGGCCCCAGCGTCCAGCAGGGCCACTATGTGAGGGACCCCACGGCCGCCAACAGGAGGGTGAGTGGGAGCTGCTGAGTGAGCCGGGGGCTTCAGGGTTGAGCCATCGCAGGGGGCTCAGCCCCTGTCCTCAGGGGAGCTGCCAACACTGAGAGCTGGGCCACCTGCAGGCACTGGCAGTGCCTATGCACTGGGGCAGGGACTTGGCTGTGGGGTGGGGGCCCAGGCCACACTGGAACAAAGCACAGAGTGTTCCTGATGGGAATCCAGGAATTACGGAGAAAGGGAGAGAAAAACTAAGGTATTGGGAGGGGACTGCGATGCTGGTGCTGTGTGGGTTGTTGTGTCAGGTGGTGTTGGGGATGCCCCCTGGGTGCCCTCCTGCCCCTGCCCCTGGTGTTGGGGGCCAAGACCCTCATGGGAAACAGGTTTCTGTCACCTGCAATGTCACTTTCTGGTTTTGTCCCACTTTCCAGAACAGTAATGTCCCCAGTGTGGCTGTGGCCCTGCCTGAGGATGGTAGGTACAAGGGTGCTGCAAGTGGGTGCAGGAGGTGGGAGCGTGTGGGGGAAGCATGACCAGGTCCTCTCCAGCCTGGGGGAACACCGCTGGTCCCAGTGGGGCAGGAGCTCTGGGCTCCTTCAAAGGCCAGACATGACACCATGAAGACGGAGGCGCTGGGTGCTCTGGGGGTCCTGGCCAATGGCCATGCCAATGTCCTGGCCAGTGTTCATGGCAGGAGTGGCTGGGCAACCACCCCAGCATGGAGAGGGGTGCCCAGGGAGCTCCCTCATTGCAGACTCAGGGGACAATGTGGTGCTGGCACTTTACGACTACGAGGCGATGAACGCTGGGGACCTCAGCTTCCAGAAAGGAGAGCGGCTGAAGGTGCTGGAGGAGTAAGTGCTACTGGCATTCCCCCACCTAGGGTTTCCTGAAGGCTTATGTGGCCTTATCAGGGTTTTTTTCCTGGAATTTGCCCCTGGAGGAGCTACTGGTGCCCAATGCCCAGTGCTGTGAGCCAGCCTAATGCCATTTCTGTCACAGGTCAGGGAACTGGTGGAAAGCCCAGTCACTGGTGACGGGACATGAAGGCTTCATCCCCAGCAACTATGTTGCCCGAGCTGACTCGCTGGAGACAGAGGAGTGAGTCCATCCCTCTGGGGCAGATTCTGTTCCTGTGGGGTCCCACACTCCCCCACAGCAACTGTCCCCACTCCTGATCTGTGTCCTGCCCCCAGTGCTGCCCCACACCAGCCTGGACTCTCCAGCTTAATTCCTTGGTTCATTTGGTTCTGCTGCAGGTGGTTTTTCAAGGGCATCAGCCGGAAGGATGCGGAGAGGCAGCTCCTTGGCCCTGGGAACACGATCGGGTCCTTCATGATAAGGGACAGCGAGACGACCAAAGGTGCAGGGGGGTGTCTGCAGTGCAGTGGTGGGGAACAGCTGCCCAGGGAGCGTCACTTACCCACATTTGCCTGGCAGAGAAGCTTGGGAGATCCCTCCCCAGCCCAGGGGCTCTGCTGCGCTGTGGGCAAGGACTGTGCGGCCCATGCTCCTGCTGCAAGAGCTCACAGTGCTGCCACGTGTCTGAGCCTCATGGCAGGGACAGGGTGATGTTCCCCCGTTGGGGTGGCTTTGGGTGTTTGGGGCGCAGCCATAGCTGGCCTGAGGCTGGAGGGGTGGCGGCAGCATGGTGGGAGGGGAGCGTGGGATGGCTGGGCACAGCGGGGATGTGCCCCCACAGGGGCTGCCAGCTCACCCCTCCCCACCCAGGCTGCTACTCGCTGTCGGTGCGGGATGGGGACGAGATGCAGGGCGGTGCAGTGAAGCATTACAAGATCCGGACTATGGATCGCGGCGGCTTCTACATCTCCCCACGCAACAACTTCAACACGCTGCAGGAGCTGGTCCAGCACTACAAGGGTGAGCCCTGGCACGCCTGGCCTCCCATCCTAGAAGGGGCTTTCGCCCTGGGCCAAGCAGCCACTGGGCAGCCAGGGGTGTGCAGAGGCCTAAGGGCTCCTGCCTGTCACTGCTGGGCTCCTGCTGTGGCTCCAGCTGTGACGTGCAGTGATTCCCAGCCCTTCCCCTGATGCCGTGGCTTGCTGGCTGTCACAGCTGTGGGTGTTGGTGTCCCCCAATACCCGTGTGACTCCCTCTTGAAGCACAGTGTAACTGGTGAGATGGGCCCCCTGACGGTCCTGGCTGCTCCCCACAGGTCAGAGTGATGGGCTGTGCCAGAAGCTCACCTACCCCTGCCGTGTGCCCAAACCACAGAAGCCCTGGGAGAAGGATGCCTGGGAGATCCCTCGGGAGTCACTGAGGCTGGAGAAGAAGCTGGGAGCCGGGCAGTTTGGAGAAGTGTGGATGGGTGAGAGTGAGGGGGAGGCAGCTGGGAGGAAGTTGAAGGTGGTGGTGGTGAAGGAGGAAGGGTGAGGGATGGAGAGGAGGTGGAGCGATGGTGGGATGGAGGAGGCAGGGAGGGAGCAACCTGTGGGAGAGGAGGAAGGGGATGTTGAGGTGGCCTTGCTTTAATGCAGGGGCTGCTCGGGGCTGTGTGTGTGGGGACAGCCCTGGGTTGTGCATGGTTTCCAACCCTCACACAGCAGCTGTGTCTGCAGGGCTGGGGGGTTTGACTCCAAAACCCAGTGCTCCCAGTGCAGCCTGGGAATGGTCTGTTGTGCCACCCCCTCAGCTACCTACAACAAGCACACCAAGGTGGCGGTGAAGACAATGAAGCCGGGCAGCATGTCCGTGGAAGCCTTCCTGGAGGAGGCAAACCTGATGAAGACCCTGCAGCACGACAAGCTGGTGAAGCTGCACGCAGTGGTCACCAGGGAGGAGCCCATCTACATCATCACCGAATTCATGGAGAAAGGTGCCACCCGTGTCCCTGAGTGGTGGCTGTGGGCCAGGCCAAGTGGCAGCACCCAGGTGCCCTGGAATGGTGCAGGATCAACCCCTCCTGCAACCCCGGGCTCAGCCGTGAGCTCTGCACCAGCTCCTGGGGCACTGGGAGCAGGTCTGGCCCCTGCCACTGCATGTCTGAGTGCTCTGGGGCAGGGCGCTGGGGGGGGGGATGTGGTGACAGTGCTGGGAGAGGAGGGACCCCCGACAGGGGACAGGTGAGGAGGAACACTCCACAAGGCAGGATGGAACCTGCAGAGGCACTGGCCCCGTGGCCCAATCCGTGGGAGTGGGGTGGGGGATCAAGTGTGTTTCCTGAGTGCCCTTGTCCTGCTTGGCTCCCCGGGACCCTGTGCCACCCTGAGGATCAGTGCAGGCTCCAGCTGAGCCATCAGCCCTGGAACTGTTCCCTGTCCACAGGGAGCTTGCTGGATTTCCTGAAGAGCAACGAGGGGAACAGGCTGCCACTCCCAAAGCTGATCGACTTCTCTGCCCAGGTGAGGAAGGAGCAGACCTTTCCTGGCTCTCTCTGCCCCTTTTCCCCCTGAGAAGGGTGAATGATGGGACTGAGGAGCCAAAGAACTTACGTGGGGTTTGGGCAGCACGAGCCAGGAGTGTGGTCCGAACAGGCAGACACTGGGAGTGCTGGGGGTGCAGTTTCCTGTGGGCAGCTGGTGCCTGCTCACCAACCCAGTCCTGCCACCTGTGTGGGAGCAGGAGTGTGTGAAAGAAGTGGCAGCTTCCCCCTGCTCAGCCCAGTATCTGCAACACGCAGTTGGCCCTCCTGCACCTGGGCAGTGTCCACTGGAGCTGAATGGAGCCTGGGAGGGGGGTTGGACTGGCTGCTCCTTCTGAGGGGCCAGGAAAATTGTGACTTGTAAGGCCACCGTGGTTCCTGCAGCTCGTGCAGGGGCTGGTGTGCTTTGTGAATGTTCCAGAGGTGAGGGTTACAGTGTGTTTTCCTAGCTCACGTTTGCATGGGACGTGCTGCTGCTGGTCTGTGTGGCCCATCCAATCCCAGGGCTAAGCTACTGATTTCTATCTGCTGCTGCTGCAACAGTTACCTGCAAACCTCACCTCCAAACCTGGCCCACAAACTCAGTGTGGCCACATGCCCAAACCCTCCCACCCACGTGCCTGGTAGGGTGCCCCAGGGCAGTGTTTTACCCTGGCTCAGCCTTGCCTTGGGCAGGACCCAGCTCAGCTGTGGCCAGTGTAAAGCCCCTGTGGGTTTAACAGGAGTCCTGCAGCACAATCCTGTGTGCTCCCAGTGCCTGGGAGGCTGAGCCAGCCGCAGTTCCCAATATCTAGGAAGGAGCACATCTCCTGTGTTGCCCCACAGGAATGCCTGCGGGAGGTTTGTGGTTCACTAAAGTCACCAAAGGGCTGTCATGAGCAGGGCAAGGCAGCTGGAGAGGCAGGAGGGCTCAGCAATAATTATTTTCAGCGATATTTTCAGGGCCTGGTTTCGAATACAGCAGAACGTGCTGTTACACACCTCATTCCACATGTGCAAACATTTGTACAACCACTGCTGCTTCTGCAGTGCCCTCCCATGAGAGTTGAATCTGGGGACCCTCGAGCTGAGCTCGGTACCTCTATGAAATATTTCTAAGAGGCACCTGAGCAACAGGAAAGCCAAGATGGGAGCCCAAACCTCGGGGGTTTAGACCGGGTCAGTGGAGCCAGCCGTGCCGGGTTCTGCGGATCAGCTGTGCACTCCTGCACACCATCTGTTCCCAGCAAGCTGGATCATGCCAACCCCAGCTCAGCCCACAGCTCTGAGGGGCTGCTTGGAGAAGCACTGGGGAGCAAAGGCTGAAGGGCTGCCATGAGCAGGCAGCAGCCTTGCACTTTGCTGGGGCTGAGTCACTGCGGGTAGAACTGCATCTGCGGTCATGGAAATGATCCTTCCGCCCTTGCACTGCCTGTTTACTTCTGTATTTTGTGGGTAGAGCTCTGTGAGAGCTGCACCTCACCCTGGGCTGGCTTGTGTGATGGGGATGGGGGGGGTCTCCCCCCCAGCTGCTCCAGCCCCTTCACTTTCCAGATGCTGGTCACATCCAGGCATGGGGTAACTTGGCCCAATTTGGGGGTTGGTTGTGCACACACCAGGTCGTCTCTGCAGGATCAGGGCTGACAGCTGCACACTGAGAGACGTCAGAAGACCAAGCTGGGAGGGGGAGATTGTCAGGGGCCAATACCAACCATTTTGTTCCCAGGTAGGGCTGACTCTTCACAAACTAGTCTGGAAGACCCCGGGCATCTCCCCACCCTCCCCAGGAGACCCATCCTCATGCTTTTCTGCCCTGGCCAAGGAAGGCCTGCGATGCCAACCCTTGCTGCAGCAATCACAGTCCATTCATTGATCCTTTCATGTAGAGGGGACAGGTGACTCCCTGCTTCTCTCGAGCCATTGTGGGAATGTTTGGAGACTTGGCTTCATCTCTTCCCTGAGCAGAGAGTGATTTGCTTCTCTCCACATCTGCACGGCTGTGGATGAAGCAGTTACACCGTGACCTGCAGACACCCACAGACCCTCGCTCATGATCACACGAGCTCCTTAGGTGTCAATTCTCAAGGCCTTTCTCACACAGCAGCTTGGAGGTGTCATGTTGTGCTGGTCACCCAAACCCTGACCTCTTCTACAAGGGACTCCCTGCTCAGAGAGCGGTTCCCACGCAGGAGCTGGTCCCACAGAATGACAGAATGGTTTGGGTTGGAAGGGACTTGGGAGCTCATCTCATTCCAACACCCCTGCCATGGGCAGGGACACCTTCCACTAGACCAGGTTGCTCCAAGCCCCACCCAATGTGGATTTGAACACTTCCAAGGATGGGACATCCATCTCTTGCTGTGGCTCAGCCCGCTTTCGCCCCTTTCTGAGCACTTCCCAGAAGGGGTTGACTTCTTCAGTGCTGAGGGGGATGTGTTATTTCAAGCAGCCTCTTTGCATTTCCCTCGTTCCCCTGTGGCAGATTGCAGAAGGAATGGCTTTCATTGAGAAGAGGAACTACATTCACAGAGACCTGAGAGCTGCCAACATCCTGGTGTCGGCAGTGCTGGTGTGCAAGATCGCAGACTTCGGGCTGGCCAGAGTCATCGAGGACACCGAGTACACGGCCCGGGAAGGTGTGGGGGAGCTGCTGGGGGGGTGAAGGGTTGGGGGTTCCCTGAGAGCCACTGACCAACCACCACAGTCGCCACAGTGACTCTGATCCCAAGCAGGGGCATGCTGGGTATGTGGGCAGAGGAGGGAAGCTTCCCTCATTTGCATCACTTCACTTCCTCCTCTTCTGTTTGTTTCTTGTTCCCCATATTTCACCACCCGCTTCTCAGCATTTGGGTTTGAGTTCATGTTTCCTGTTGTACCTGTTTGCCCAGGTGCCAAGTTTCCCATTAAGTGGACAGCTCCAGAAGCCATCAACTATGGATCTTTCAGTATAAAATCTGATGTCTGGTCCTTTGGAATCCTCTTGACTGAGATCATTACCTATGGACGTGTCCCCTACCCAGGTAAGGAGGTGAAATGCCTCCTTTAATCTGGTTCCACTTTCTGGGCCCCTTCCATGGCATCTAAGCTCCTCCAACACACCATGGGAAAGCTCTGTTAGTCCTTATCACCAGGGACCACTCTCTATTTTACACTAATTGTTACTTTGGTACCTTTTTTTCAATGGGAAATTAGTCTATTAATGCTGCTACAAATGGACCACGAAGGATCTGGGGTTGCACAACCAATGGCTGTTCTGAGGAGCAGAACACACTGATCTGTTTTTATTGAAAGAAATGGCTTGTTACAGACTCAGCACAGGGAGACATGGAGCCTTTTTTTTTTTTTTTTTAATTTATACAACGTGATTATCAATCCCATCTGCTCTAGGGCAGAAGGCTCCATGCCACAACTAACCCAGCATCTCGGTTGTCCACATTTCCCTGACCCATGAGCAGCAGTTCCCCCTTCCCAACCCCTCTAGCCATTCCTTTCCCTTCCTGGTGACGTTGCCCAAAGGGTGAGCAGTTTTGGGCTTGGGGGTTTTTATGCCTTTTAAAGAAAACCACGCACGTGGTGTTCACCTGTCCCACCCTGCAGGCATGTCGAACGTGGAGGTGATCAGGGCGCTGGAGCGCGGGTACCGGATGCCCCGCACGGACAACTGCCCCGAGGAGCTGTATGACATCATGATGAAGTGCTGGAAGGGCAGGCCGGAGGATCGTCCCACCTTTGAGTACACACAGAGCGTTTTGGAGGATTTCTTCACTGCCACAGAGAGCCAGTACCAGCAGCAGCCGTAGCGCGGGACGCTCGGGGCGGGCACTGCCGGCGGCAGCCACCACACACCCCGCTCCTCCTCCTCCTCCCTGTGCCACCCGTGCCCTGCTTTCCCCTGCCAGCCTGCCCCAGGAGCCACAGCCTTCCCGGAGCGGCTGGGCTGGAAGCAGGGCAGGAGGAAGCCGTGCCTTTCCCAGGAGCCTGAGAGCCTGCGGGACGCGCTGGCCGGACAGTGGTTGCCCCGCGTGGGCATCTCCACAGGGGGAGGGGCAGGGATGGGGCTGGGCCTGCTTTTGCTACAAAGTCAAACCCCCAGATTACTATTTTTCGTTAATTCTTCGGAGACCTTGCCGTTCTCCGGGTGTTTTAGCTCCGCTGGCCTCGGTGAAACGACATGCAGTGCCCGTGTCCCTCACCCTGTCCCTTCACGTCCCAGGGGATTCCCAGGCAGTGCAGCACTTGGGCTCAACCCCAGCACAGCTTCCTGGGGTTTGGATGTCGCTCCTGGGGTTTGGATGCCGAAGTGCCAGGGACACACACGTCCTCCTCTCTCCCGGCTGGGTTCGTTCCCTTCCTCAGGATTTCCCCAGCGCAGGTTCGGTGAGGCTGTGCAGGGTGTGGGCAGCCTGTGCTGCAGGGACAGACAGACGCAGCGCTTTCCCAGGCTATCCCTGGATGGATCCCACCCCCCTTGCCTTGGGAAGAGCCTCTGGAGCCCAAGGAAGGCTCTCCCCGATGGCAAACCTCCCAGGCACGATGTGGTGTCTGCTGGGGCATTTGCAGTGTCAGCAAGGGCTCGCTGCTCCCTGCACACTCACTTAATGTTGCCGTTTATTTTTAGTATTTAATGACAGGTTATTTGCTGAAAATAAGGAAGCAATATATATATATATTTTAAGATAGCCCTGTACCTCTTACAGCAGGGACATCGGGGCCTGTGATTGTGTTTTCCGAGAGGCGAAAACGCCGACGCTTCAGGTCTTTTCCATCAGCTTTGTGAGATTCTTTTTGCAATCAATAAAGTGTTTATCAACCTCTCCTCTGCTGGATGGGGCAAGGCTGGGGGACAGGGCAAGGCTGGGGGACCGGGAATGGGGCAAAGCTGGGGCACGGGGCAAGGCTGGGGGACAGGGCGAGGCCGGCGGACGGGGACGGGGCAAGGTTGGGGTCCGGAGCACCCCTCGGGCCCCGGGACCGGCGGGGACGGACCGGCCGGTTCGCATCGACCCGGCCCCGCCGCCCCGGTGCCCGCACCAAACATGGCGGCCGCGGCGTCGTGCCCGCCCTCCACGCCGAGGCTCCTGCCCTCAGCAAAGATGTCGGCGCAGGCCGCCCTCCGTGCCCGGCCGGAGCCGCGGTGCCGGAAGCTCGCTGGGGAGCGGAGCGGCGGCAGGGCTGGGCTGAGCCGGGGCGGAGCCGGGCGCGGCCCCGGTAGAGCGGAGCGCGGCCCTGCGCGGCCGCCGCGGTCGCCACGGCGATAGGCCCCGGCGGCCAACGGCGCGCCGCTTCCGGTGACGTCGGCACGGACACGTGGATGCAAGATGGCGGCGTCGGCGGCGATGGTGAGTGCCGGGGAGGGGGGGCCCGGCCCGGCCCCGCGTCCCGCCCGCACCGCCCGGCCCGGCCCGGCCCCGCCGCGGCGAGGGGGCTCC
>JAWWEU010000053.1:7146231-7174207 GCA_035583155.1 Acropternis orthonyx | reverse complement strand
AGGGGGCTCCGGCAGCGCCGGGGTGGGGGGGGGGGGGCCGCGGGCCCGCCCGCTGTGCCGGGGAGGCCCCCCGCTCCCGGCCGGGGCCTCGCGGCGCGGGCCGCGTCCCCCGGCGGTGTCACCGGCGGAGGGCAGGGCTCGGTGCCGGCGGCCCCGGAGCAGCCGAGCCGGCCCCCGCCCCGCCGGCCCCGCGCTCCCTCGGCAGCCAGGCTGGCACTTTCCGCGGGTCACGGCGCTGTCTGGGCCGGGCCGGGCCGGGCGCTGTGGGCTGGAGGGAGCTCCGGCACTCCTTTCCCGTTCCCATCCCCTTTCCCGTTCCCTTTCCCGTTCCCTTCGCTGTGCCGCTCGCTGGAATGGAGGCCTCGCCCTGCGCTGGTGCCAAGCGAAGCCGCTGTTGGGCGGCGTGTGGCTGTGGCAGGCGCTCGGTGCTGGTTGTCGGGTCGGGCTCTGAGCAGCCGCTGCTCCTTCCCCCGTCCCACCGTCCCTGTTGTCATTCCTGAATCACACCCTGAACCCTCGGAGAGCTGAAGGAGTCCCTGGCGGGAATTTGCCGAGGTAGCTGAGCATCAGTGCCGCCTCACGGAGGAGAAAACGAGCTGCTGGGACGTTCCTGACCTGCCTTGGAGTCTTGGAGCAGTAAAACGGATTTCCCCGTGGCTTTCCTAGGAGGATATTTCCGTGACAACGCGGGGTGGATAAAGGATGCGCGCTGCGGGCCGGGGCTGTGTGTGCGGTCACTCACGGAGAAAGTGCCATTAGCACCGTGAGCGTCCTGTTAGGGTGCCTGAGGGCACAGTGAAGGCTACATGTGTGAGAGAGCTTTGGTGGGTTGTTTTTGATTCCACAAAGTCGTGCGTGGTACCCTTCCTCCCTTTCTGTCACCAGGTTCGAAAGTTTCAGTAAGTGGAAGGGGACAGCAAAGCTTTGTGAATCTGTCTGGACAAATGGCTTTGGGCTTTGCATGGGTTGTGATGTCCCTGTTTTTCTTCAGTGCTGTCTCTGAAGGTTATCAGCTCTTGGTTATGGCTGTTTGATGCCCCTCTTACCCTCCTCCGCCAAAAAGAGATGGGACAACGTCCATCATTTCATTCATGATATCCATGTTGTCACTTCCTACTTCCTTTTCCTCTCTTTGAGCAAATACTGTTCTGTTCCGAAGCTGATAGGTGGATTGTGAAACTCTTAAGACCTAAACCATCCCTGGTGCATCACCAGCCCGATTCAAATGCTTGCAGGATTGCTTGAAATTGCTGCTGCTTGAGGGTTCCTTCAAGTCGTTGGCAGTGACTTGGGTAAGGACATCCTGGCCACGGATCCTCTGGGCCGTGTTGCAGCTGTTGCAGAGGCAAATCCTGCTGTTTCCCCTTTCCCTTAAATAAATGTTGGAGTTCAGGCTCTGGCAGTGGCAGCTGCAGGGACTGTGGGAAGCACACAAGTGTGTGGTAATAACTGCGTGTTGTAGTGTCTCATCAGGCTGGGGTTTAGTGAGCAGTTCCTCTGCTGAGGCAGCGTGGCTTCTTGTGAACCTCCCCTGAATTCACAGAGAGTGGCAACGTTGTCTAAGTCTTTCTGAGGGGGATAAATTAGGGAAGCTGTGTCCTGGAGTTGTCTGCAAATCCCAAGTCCAGTGATAATTATCCAGGAGTGCCCACTTGGAGAGGGTTTGCGTGCCAGCTCCTGGTCGCTGTGCGCAGGGCAGGAAATACTGCTAGAGTTGCTGCAAGGAAGGTTTGGATTCATTTCTTCTTACAGCCAAACGCTTTGTTCTGAAGTTAATTAGAGGAATAGATTCTCAATATCTTTTTAGAGAGATCCCACAGCCTCGAGGAAGCTGCCCTCGGAGGAGGGCGTGCCAGGCTGCGTGGGATGGGCAGGGCTGTGGGGGTGGTGGGTGAGCTGTGCTGGCAGCTCTGGCAGGGTCCTGCCTGCGCTGTGCCAGCTGCTCCCGGGGTGCAGCTCTGCCTGGGCTCATGCCATGATTTCCCCAGCGTACATTCTGCCAGTGGGAGAGAGAAATCAGAGTGTGGCTCCTGTCAGGAGACGTTTGAAATAGATCTGTTTGTTCCCCTTTTTTTCTAAGACAGAGGATTGCTTTCCTTCTGCAGGATTTTTGCTTGTGATGGATCTTTTCAGTCTGAGCACTGCTGTGATTTGGGGGACAGGAGGGGGTGATTTTGCTCCTGCAGTTATTTCTCGTACTTAGGTCACATTTTGCTAAGAAAGGGTCTGTCTGTGTGTCTGCATACGGGAAAACAGTCAGGCTTAGTCAATCCCAACTATTTTTGCCTGTGTGCAGCTGGGGTTTTTCCTCAGTCTGGAGTTGTGCATATTTGCTGTGCTTTCTTATATGATTTCCTGGCACCTCAGATGCAAGGCTGCTTTGTGGATGTGTTCTGAAATGTAAATAATTGATAAAGGCTAAGAAGGTATGTGTCCTGTCTGCTGGAAGTCGGGGCCTCACCAGGGCACAAAAGCAGAGCTCCATCCTCTAAGTTCTGACCTTTCAGAGGAGATAACTCAGCTTCCAGACATCCCCCAGGTGAGATGATCACCTGGCCAGGCCCGTGAGTTACACAAATGTTTTGGGGGGTGTCCCTGCTGCCATTGCTAAAGCTAGTGCCTTCGTTTGGAGAAGATGAAGCACATCTGTCAGTACAAAAGCAAAGGTCCTGACAGGAAAGACCCTCAGCATCAACTTCCCTGTGCTCTGCCAGCTCAGGAACCTGCACTGGACATTTCTTTCAGGTTTCACTTCCCCACCTGTTGCATAGCAGCATTCCCGTTTCTTGCTACCAACTGTTCTTTCCTGGCACAGCTTTCCAGAGTCGCCCTCTCGTCTCTTCTGTTGCCTGGTGCTGCCTGAGTCATCATCATCTGTATGCAAAGAGCCTGATTCCTGCAAAATTTTTGTCGTCAAAAATTTCATCTTCTGCATGCTCTCGTGTCTCCTGAGCATGTGATGAAGTTCTGTCCCGGTCTTGTCACCTCCAAGCCCTCTGGGGCAAGGGTGGCACCAGTGTGGTTTTGGTTTTTAAATAACACTGTGCTGTGTAGGTCTGTTACTTCAGTGACAAATGAGATAAGGATTACAGGTCACTGGCTGCTCTGGAGCACAGTGTTGGACAAGAGTGCAGGTTCTTTCCAGTGCTCCACCTGCCCAGGAGGCCTTTTCCTACCTGGTGGAGGGTCACAGAACACTCTCTTAAAAGATTGGGAAGGCAAAATTTAGTGTAGCACAGAACAAGTCCTGTGATGTCTCAAGGCAGATCAGTATTGAAGCCCAGCCAGTTTTAACAAGAGTTCTTCCCAGATGATTTTTTTTTTGCCTGCTCCAAGTGCATTTGGCTGTGCTTAGAATAGATCTGAAAATCCTCCTTGTAAGCAAAAAAGATCACAGAATGGTTTGAGTTGGAAGAGACCTTAAAGCTCATCTCATTCCAACCCCCTGCCATGGGCAGGGACACCTTCCACTAGCCCAGGTTGCTCCAAGCCCCATCCACACCAGCCTTGGACACTTCCAGGGGTGGGGCACCCACAGCTTCCCTGGGCAACCTGTGCCAGGGCCTGCCCACCCTTAATGAAGAAATTCGTTAAAAATTTCTTCCTAGTATCTAATCTAAACCTAATCACTAGCAGTTTGAAGCCATTCCTCCTTGTTCTGTCACTGCTCTTACAAACAGTCTCTCTTCATCTTTCCTTTAGGCTCCCTTCAGGTACTGGAAGGCCACATGTGTCTGATGACTCAGTATTAACGTTTTCTGTAGATGCCTAACAATTGCATTTTAAATATTTTAGATTTTAACCCCCCCAATGTTTATGGCTTTTTTTATATCTTGCTCAGTTCCAGTAATTCTGGATGCTTTGTTGTCCCTCGCTGGTGTCTGGGCCAAACATGCCTTCCTCCCCTCAGAATAAGGGAGATGATGAAGAAGAGAGGGCGTGGGGGCAATAAACACAGATTTTTATATATATAATTTTTTCCTAAACCTGAGGAAGGATTCCCCAGGACAGGGTTGCTGTTTGTCCACACCATACCTGCAGATGCCGAGCTCAGGAGTGTTCCCTCTGGTGCTGTGTGCCAGACTGACTGTGCTGAGGACACGCAGGGACAGCAGGGATTTGGCTTGTTACAGCTGCAGCATTAGCTCAAGAGTTGTCCCAAACCAAGCTCCAGGTTTTGTGTGGTTTTTCCAGTGGTGCTGGCACATGCAGGGAGTTTGGGAGAAGGGGCTGGAGGTAGTAGTGCTGTGAGATTACACCAGAGCTGATGCCTTAATCCAGGCAAGCTGCTTTTGGCTAATACTCTTTAAAGCTTGATTTTTATTTCACAGCCTTCCTGCCCGTGCTGGAGGTGGGTCACCTGGGGTAATGGGATGGGCTGAGAAGGCAGCAAGGTGTGTTAAATAAAGGGTTTGCTGCTGGTGTGCAGGGTCTGGGTGCTGCTGGAGCCCTGGTGGAGAGTGAACCTTCCGGCCTGACCTGTCACTCTGCTCCCTAAGAAAGGGTTGAAAAAGCTTTTTGCTGTTACCAATTGTGTTGTAACTCGGAGGGGTGAGGAAAGAAGGGAGTGGAGAAGGAGGGAGTGGTGCTGTGACTGTCCCTTCGGGTACAGTTGCTTTGGTGTCACACCTGTCCCCACAATAACTGTTCTGCTGCAGGTAGCAGCACATGAGCATCTGTCTGTAAGTGGCTCCAGGGAAAGTGCTGCCATGCAGAGCTGACAGACATCCAGTGCCAGGGCTACAGCTTTCCTCTCTACTAATTCATGGAGTTCTCCAACACAGAGAGCTCAGATGTGGGGGGGAGCAGAAAAGTTGGGTCTGCTTGATGCCCCGTGGTGCACATAAAAAGGGCGTTTTTCTTGTGGTTGAGCAAAGCCAAAGTTTCCTTAATAGCAGATGAAGAGGCAAAGACACCTAGAGCAGAAGGTGACTTGATGAGAGTCACAAAATAAAACTACTAATAGCTTTTGTGAATTTAATTTCTGTTTAATCACCAGACAGTGCATTCTGGAATGAGCACTTCCAGTGTTGTTGCCCATCTCTGATGTTGTTCCTGCCTTTCTGTTATATTTTATTGTTTCTTTTCCTTTTTGCAGGAAAGGCTAAGGCACATGCTGGTCTTGCTGTTGTTGCTGCACAGTACAGACTCATTCTATGTACCCGGGGTGGCTCCTATCAACTTCCACCGCAATGATCCTGTGGAAATAAAGGTAGGATGAGCTTGGAGCTGTGTTAGTCTGCTGGGCTTGTGTTTTCTTGTGTTTTGGTTTTTTTCTTTCTCTATATCAGAGCAGCTAACTGGGGCTGGAAAGTCAATTTGTAAAAATTACTAAAATTTTTGGGGCAGATGTAATCTCAGTTTCACAACGTTTGGGTGAATGGGGATGAGGGTGTTGGGGACAAGCAGCCCTCAAGTGGTCACTGTCCTCATCTTACACTTGGTTCCCAATACGATTCTTTTGCTTGCCCCTGGTATCTCCTACCAAGTTCTTTCAGCACCAAGTCTTCAGGATGTTTCTCCATGTGGGAAAAGAGTCCCTTTTTCACTGTGGCTTTGAAATTAATTTAATTTCTCCAGCATTATACTGACTGTCCAAGTACCTACAAGAGTGCCTTCTCCAGCATTATACTGACTGTCCAAGTACCTACAAGAGTGCCTTTGATTGGAAGGTGAACTCTGGAATAAAGAAGTGGTTTGAATCAGACCTTCTAAATTTGCTCTTCTGCCTGGTTTGCTCATGTTGTGTCTTCAGTACCAGGGAAATCCATGATAAGCCCTTCCCAAGTGGGGGTGTTTGTCCTTGAGCCTTGCAGATCTTACAGCCCAGCTTTGGTGGGAGCTGTTCCCATGCTGCATTGCTGGTACTGAATGACAGAGCTCCTACACCCATCCAGGAGGAAGCCGAGCTTTGCTTCCAGACATCAGCGATTTATAGCCCATTTCATTTATTTTTCTAAAGCTGTGGCCTCTGTCTCAGCAAATCCAGCACCCTTGGGGCTACTGAGGCTGGCAGCTCCCATGTGAAGCACAGCACACTTTTCTCTTTGGCCACAGTCTGCCAGACACAGGCTATTTTTAAGCAAATGAGACTTGCCTGTGGCTACAGTAAGCTTCCCAGAAGAAGGGGGTATTGGAATGGCTGTTCTCAAAGGGATTTCAGGAGCCAAATGCTCCCTCAAGTGCTAAGGCAAGTCAGTGTGTTTGCCAGTGCTCTTCCAATAAACGAGCTTGGCTGTGTTACAAAACACTTCTGTTTTTCGGAGCAACTGTGGCCTTGGCTGTTGTGGTATGTCTCTGCACTTCCCCTCTGCCCTGTGATTTGTGGGAACTCTCCAGGAATGTTAGGGGTTTGCCACCAACCCTTTTTTCTCCCCAGCCTCATGGCTCTCTGGCTTTCCTTGCAGAGATTAAAATTGCTGAATTCCTCATAGCCCTGGAGGCCAGACAGGACCCAGGAGATCCAGTGGGACATAAATTTTTTTTGGAGGAAATCTTGTATGAAATGTGACTCTTGAATCTCTTTTGAGCTCTGAGACATAAATTTGTGAAACCACCAATATTTCTCTGTGAATGGATTTCTACTAAATCGTAACGTAGAGGGAATGTACGCTAGGAATGGTGCCAAAGGAAAGCAAGCTGGAGATCTCTCAGGAGCATGTGTCTCTATTATTATTTTTAATATCAGTAGTAGTGTCTTCCAGAAGTGAGCTTCACAGGAGGTCAGAAAATTACCTGGAGTTCTTCCCTGGGAGTAATCCTTGCTTTCTTCCCGCAGGCTGTGAAGCTGACCAGCTCCCGGACCCAGCTGCCGTACGAGTACTACTCACTGCCCTTCTGCCAGCCCAGCAAGATAACCTACAAGGCTGAGAACCTTGGTGTGTACCTGTCAGAGACAGCACAGTCCCACAGTGTGGGGGTGGTGTTCACAGGGGTAAAAGCAGTTGGAAATGTCACCTCTGCTGAGCTGTGAGGAGAACCTGCTTCCTCTGATTCGCTCTGTGCTGGCTGTTTGCAAACGGGGGTGTCTGTGTGTTGGACAGAGGAAATGTCTTTCCTGAAGGCGGTGTGTAACCTCTTTCCTAAGTAGTGCTTGATACTTCCAACAAGACAGCTGAACTGTCCTTCAGTCTGATCCTTGCACCCGTGGTAGCAAAGGAGACTTGCTGTGGTGCCTCCATCTGCACAGCTCCTGGTGGCAGGAAGCCTGGCAGTCTCCAACCCTGCCTGTATGTTCCTGTTTTCCAGGTGAAGTTCTTCGTGGGGACCGAATTGTTAATACACCTTTCCAGGTTTCCATGAACGTGGAGAAGAAATGTGAAGTTCTGTGTAACCTTCCCAACAAGCCAGTCATTCTGGCAGTGGAGCAGAGCAAGCTGATCGCAGAGCGCATCAGGGAGGATTACTACGTCCACCTGTGAGTCACCTCAGGCGTGGGTTTGTGTCAGAGGGGATTTGGTGCTGTGGATGAATTTGATCTGAAATCTGTGTTTTCAGCATTGCTGATAACCTCCCTGTGGCAACACGGCTGGAGTTTTATTCCAATCGTGAGGAAGAGGAGAAGAAGAAGGAGAAGGATGTGCAGTTCGAGCACGGATATAGGCTTGGGTTTATGGACGGTAACAAGGTAGAGCATCAAGGTGCTGTCTGAGGTGGCCTGGAGGAGATCTGGGTGTGTGTCAGAGGGTGTTAAGAGGTCTGCCAGAGAGTATCAGAGTTGGGAATGCAACCAAAAGGTTTTATAAAGAGTGGAAATATGAGAGAGGGGTCTCTCGTGGGCAGCAGGGGGTGGGTGCTGAACTGTTGGTACGACAGCCAGGAGTCCTGCCTTGGACTCACTGCGTAACTTCGGACACGCTCATGCAGTGGTTTCCCCTCAGCAGAGCAAAGGCGCTGTGCCCCCAAGGCTGGCTGCTCTCTGACGTTGGAGCGTCTTTAGTTTTCCCCACCGAAGCTGTTCAGCTTTGCCTGTTCCTCCCCTGGGGTGCTGACGTTTTATTTCATGTCACTGTTTCAGTTCTACCTGCACAACCACCTCTCCTTCATCCTTTACTACCACAGAGAGGATGTGGAAGAGAGCCAGGAGCACACCTACAGGGTGGTGCGCTTTGAGGTGATTCCCCAAAGCATTAAACTAGAAGGTAAGAGACTCCTCCTGGGGAGGGGAGCAACAGGGAAGAGTCTCCTCTAGGAACAAGAGTTGGATGCCACTGGTGTATCAGGGTGCCAGTTGTTGCTCCACAGGGAACAGAAATGAAATTTCTGTCCAAATTATAAGACTAAACCCCTTTGTTATTAAGGGAGTTGAAACAATAGAGAGATATCCTTGAACTGCAATCCACGGAAAAATAATTTCCTGTTAGAAGATCTGAGTTGGAGGTTTTGGGGTTGGATTTTTGTGCACTGTGTCACTTAGCATGAAGCATGCCTGGCACGGAGCTCTTGTTGTGGTGTTGGTCTCCCTGACTGGGACACCAAGTGCTCATCCAGGGACACACAGGATGTTTGGAGCTGTCCCAGGGGGATTGAATTTTAAAAATAATGGTTAGGGGAAAACAGTCCTCCCTCAGTAAGCCCAGGATGAAAGGGGTGTCTCAAAGGGCAGTTGCTCATGGTGGGTATCACCCCGTGCAGCTCTCCTCTGGCAGAGCAGGCTCTGCTGCAGAGGTCTTTTCTTCTCAGCATATCATGTGGACTAGAGGATTTGTTCGTGGTCTAGATCTTTGGCATCAGAACCTCTGGCTTTTATCCTTTCAGTTAAGGAGAGCCCTGTGCATAGCTTTCCTGAAAGTTTGTTAATGGTGCTCCACTGCTGGTCAGGAGAATAGTTTTACAAACTGCAGAGCAGGTGAGCAAGGAGTGAGTGCTTCCCCACAGTACCTGGAATCACTGCAGCCCAGAGCCCTAAGGGTGATGCACCGTGGGGGGAGGTGATGCCTGAGGGAAGGGCTGACTGTGTGTGCCCATGTTTTTCCTTTACAGACTTGAAGGCTGATGAGAAGAGCATGTGTACCCTGCCTGAAGCCACAGGCTCTGCCCCCCAGGAAATAGATCCTACTAAAGAGAACCAGTTGCTCTTCACCTACTCTGTGCACTGGGAGGTGAGGCAGTGCTGGGGAGCTGGCTGGCAGTGATGCTCCAGGTGTGTGTCACAGGTGTTGTGAAAGACATTGGGCATGTGCTGGTGTGAGAAGAACTCTCCTGTTCTTTCAGGAAAGTGACATTAAGTGGGCTTCCCGCTGGGACACGTACCTGACCATGAGTGATGTGCAGATTCACTGGTTTTCCATCATTAACTCGGTTGTGGTCGTCTTCTTCCTTTCAGGTGAGTGGATGTGTTGGGTGGGGAAGGCTTTACCAGGGAATTTGCTTGAAGCAGATGGCTCGAGGAGGATGTGGCCTGAGCCTGGTCAGACAGGGCAGGATACCAACATCAGCACTGAAAACCTCCTGGTTCAGACAGTGCCTGTGGGGTCAGGCAGTTATCCACCTCGCTGGGGTCACTGAGGGGGTATGTGGTTAATGCACGTCTTGCATGTCCCTATTTAAGTAAAGAAAAAACCCACAGGAAAGCCACAGTGGCCCGTTCCTGGCTGGAATACTGCCTTCCCTACTCCTGGGATTTTGTTTCTGGCTTTGCTGATTACTCAAGACCTCCTCTCCCAGGCAGAACAGTGTGTTAGTGGGAGCCATGTAGTTGCACGGTGTGAGAGCAGCACAGCCATGTAGGAGCCTCTGAGCTGAATGAACGCAGTTTGTGCTTGTTTTCAGGGATTCTCAGCATGATCATCATCCGGACTCTGCGGAAGGACATTGCCAACTACAACAAGGAAGATGACATTGTATGTGTTTGGTTTTGGGGCTGAGATCAGAGAGGGAGGGAAGCACAGACCAGGAGGGGTCTCTTGTGCAGAGTTGGGTGTATTGTCTCTTCTCTTGCCCCTGTTTTGCTTCGAGCTCCAGCCATGGGAGGGGCTGTTTTGTCATGCTGTCACATATCTCTGGCTCTCTGTGTACAATGGCATATTACCAGTTCACTTGTCTTCAGACCTGAGTAATGACTGCAGACAGTTCTGTAAATGTGTGCCTTGGCACTGGCAGATCAGGTCTCAGCTGTTTCAAGCCCAAGAGGAAAGAAGTCTCTTGTCTAGAGTGGTAAAATTCTGTAGAAGAGCCAGATCAAGGGAAGTTACCCTCTTAGGTTGGCTGTGGTAGGACTTGCATTTCCACTGGCATATCATACCCAACTAACCTTCTTTTTCTGTTGTTGCTACAGGAAGATACCATGGAGGAATCTGGTTGGAAACTTGTGCACGGAGATGTCTTCAGGCCTCCACAGTATCCTATGATCCTCAGCTCTCTCCTGGGTTCTGGAATCCAGCTCTTCTGTATGATCCTCATTGTCATCTGTAAGTGGCACGTGCTTCACAGGGTGGCTGTAAATAAGGATTACGCTCAAGGGTGTTTGTCTTCACCCTGTGCTCACTTTGGCTGGAGTGAGGCCCATAAAACTGCTTCCTGTTGCCCTTGGCCTGGGCTCGGCCTTGCTGAGCTGCCCCAGGGCATTTCCCAGCTGAAGGCAGCTTTGTGTGATTATATTTCCTGTTGCCAGGCTGTGAGCCCTGGGTGATAGTGGGCTGAGAGACTTTTGCACAGGTGTGCCTTGCCTGCTGAGCTGCACCTGCTGCCATCCCTGGGGCAGCTGAGGCTGAACCGTGGTCTGTAGCTGAGATCAAAGCTGTGCTTTCCTCTCTCTGGCCGGTGCTGGAGGCTGTGGATGTGTTATGCTGTGAAGGAAGTGAGGCCTGTGCAGAGATCCCAGGCAGCTGTTGTGTGTGGAAGGGACAGGCCCCTGTCCCATGTCCCTCAGAGCTGCTGTTCCTTGTCCTGTTTCCCTCCGCAGTTGTTGCTATGCTGGGGATGCTGTCGCCTTCGAGCCGGGGCGCGCTGATGACAACTGCCTGCTTCCTCTTCATGTTCATGGGGTAGGTGCCTCCACGGCTTCCCCCCAGTGCTGTCCTGCATCTCCCCAGCAACAGCAGCTCATTTTCTTTGTCTTGGCTTGTTTCTGCCCAGGGTTTTTGGTGGATTCTTTGCTGGCCGCTTATACCGGACTCTGAAAGGCCACCGGTGGAAGAAAGGAGCCTTTTGTGTGAGTCTTGGATGTTCTGTGCTGTTTATCCATGTTTGCTGATGGCAAGATCTGTGGATACGCTCCACATATGTTTGTGGTAGCTGGACACAGCCTGGCTGTGCTTCAGATTTGCTCTGGGTTGAGTCCTTGTAGCTCTACAGAAAAGGGCAAACACCAGAGCATGTATTAGAGCAGAGAGGGTTGTCCAAGATCCTCCCCACAGCACAGCTCTGTGTCCTCGTGCTGTGGCAAAAGGGACACTACTCCACATGTGCCTTGTCCCAGGAATGGTCTCATTACAGAGGAAAGTCTGGCTGGTGAGTCACGTGTTCCCTCTTATGCTGTGGTTGTTCTTGCAGACAGCGACCCTGTACCCAGGCGTTGTTTTTGGCATCTGCTTCATCCTGAACTGTTTCATCTGGGGGAAACACTCCTCTGGTGCGGTAGGTGCCACCCTCAACCTGGGGGCTGCTGGGCTGGGAGGGGGTTGGGGGGCTGGCTGGGCCTTACTTGGCTTCACAGACCTTCCCAGCTGTGGGTGTCCATGCAGCGGGTGACTGGAGGGTTGGACTGGCTGATGACACCAGTCTCCAGGGCAGGTGAGCTGTCAGCCTCACTTCTGTGACTCTTGTAATTCCAGGTGCCTTTCCCTACCATGGTGGCCTTGCTCTGCATGTGGTTTGGGATCTCCTTGCCCTTGGTCTACTTGGGTTACTACTTTGGATTTCGTAAGCAGCCATATGACAATCCTGTACGGACAAATCAGATTCCCAGGCAGATCCCGGAGCAGAGGTGGTATATGAATAAATTTGTGGGGTGAGTGACGAGTGTCTGGGAAATATGGTGAGTTAAGCCCCCTCCCCTAGTCCCCTTGGGTTGCTGAACAGCGCTTTCTGCTGGTCTCTGGACATGGACAGATGGCAGATGGTGTTCTTTGGGACAACGTTGATAATTTGGATGTGGTGTGAGAGGGTAGCAGTGGTATGTGCTCAGCAGTGGGAGCAGCTGTGCCATTGCCTGTGAAATTTATTTTAGTAATCTGGAGCTGTGGAGGCCTTGGAGCGTGCTGCGTGCTTACAAGGAATTGTTAATGTCTGAACAGTTTTATTGTGCTGCTTATGGTTTTTCTTTCTGGCTCTGCAGGATCCTCATGGCTGGTATTCTGCCTTTCGGAGCCATGTTCATCGAACTGTTCTTCATTTTCAGCGTAAGCATTGAACCCACTTTGCTCTGGGATAGGATTCCTCTCTCATGCCAAAGCTTTTCAAAGGGAAGGGACTTCCACTGGAGCAGTGTCCTATTCCTGTACTCACTGAAGGGGGTAGCTGTTCCCTCCAGGCCATTCTGTAGTTTCCAGAGAGAGTTATGGGACACGCCTAGTGATTTGAAGGGTTGTGCTAAAGATGGAATTTACTGTAACATTACATCAAGGAGGGGTCCTGGTCTTGAGACAGTCACTGTTTTCAGCTGCTGCCCACTTTTCACCTTGTATGGATGGGGAAAAATTTGCTGTTCCATTGATTGAGAGATGCAGGGGAATGAACAAGCTACCTCAGAGCTGTCCTTGCACACCTTTTTGCAACCTGAATCCTTTGAAGTGATGGTGTGAAACACGTTAGATCTGTAGTTTCATCTACATGAGGCTTAGGGGCTCCACATTTTCCCTTGGTTGGCTACCAGAAGTTAATCCCATGTTCAGTGATTGATCACAGTAGCACAGAAACAAATTCCTGTTGTGTCTTTGTTTCAGGCAATCTGGGAGAACCAGTTCTATTACCTTTTCGGCTTTCTCTTCCTGGTGTTTATAATTCTAGTGGTATCCTGCTCCCAGATCAGCATTGTCATGGTGTACTTCCAGCTGTGTGCTGAGGTGAGATTTCCATGTTTGTAGTTTGGGTAGCTCAGGGTCGTTGCTCCTGGAAAAGCACAGGTCATGTTGCTGCTGCTGCTCAGCTTCATGGGTGGGATTGCTCCCAACACCTCTTGGCTTCAAGGGGAATTAAAGCTGCTGTTAGGCTGGCAACTGTGGTTTCATACCAAGAATTCTGCTGGGTGCAGTGTTGGTTCATTCCATGCACATAAGAAAACAAATGTAGGGCCAGAGGTGAGAGAGTGCTGTGAGCCTGACCTGGCTTTGGTTCACTGTCAGCTTCGTGTCCTCTTGGTTTGGAGACACTTTTGTGTCAAAACAGTTCCCCACCCCAAATTGTGGGTTTCCTTTGAAGGAAAACGTGTGATATTCTCCCTGTCCCAGAATGGTCACAGCTCCCCTGAGGCAGTGCCACAGGAGAAGGAAGCCTGTGGGATAATGAGGCTCTTTATCCTATCAGGATTACCGCTGGTGGTGGAGGACCTTCCTGGTGTCTGGAGGATCTGCCTTCTATGTGCTGATCTATGCTGTATTCTACTTTGTGAACAAGGTATTGTTATTCCTCCTGCATGAAAGCTCCACCTTTCTGGGGAAGACTGTGGGATTTGGGAAAGGAGGACTGCAGAGTCCTAGTCTGTCCCATGCCAGCCCAAGGCAGCTGAGCAGCCAGCGGTGCTGACAGTCCTGCCAGAGGGGAGAGGAGAGTGTAGGTGCCCTGTGACCCTGCCCACATCACCTGTGGGGAGCAGCATTCCTAATCCCACCTGCAAGGGAATCTCCTCAGCTGGATGAATATGAATCCTGTGGAGGGTTTCCTCCATAGGAAAGGAAGATCCCCTTGCAGAGGGCGTTGGCTGGTTTGGGGACTCCTTGTCACCTCTGTGCGTTATTTTGCTCATTTTTCCCTCCCCTTCTGTTTTAGCTGGATATTGTTGAGTTCATTCCCTCCTTGCTGTACTTTGGATACACTGCCCTCATGGTCCTGTCCTTCTGGCTCCTCACGGGCACCATCGGCTTCTACGCCGCCTACATGTTCGTCCGGAAAATCTACGCTGCCGTCAAAATCGACTGAAGCTGCAGAGCCCCAGCAGGAATCAGACACCTCCAAACGCGTGTCCTCCCGGGAGTGGCGTGGACATCTTCTCCCAACTCTTTTAAGGGGAAAAAAAAAAAATCCAGTGGGAGAGCGACAAGAGAAAAATAATTAACTCCTTGATTTGGAATGTAACTTTGGCACAGTGTACATGATGGATTCTGGGCTACTTCTAGGGGAAAAGGGGTCTGTAGATACCTTACATTTTAACTTTATTATCTTGTTCCATATTTGAGGGAGTTTTTTAGCAGAGAAATATCCCTCTGTATAAGTAAACCCCCTTTTTTGCTAATTCATCCTTTTTTTTTTTTTTTTATGTTGATGACGAATGGATTTGAAACAGCAGTGGAAACACTTGTGAAAACGTTTTCTTCCAGCCTCTGGGGTGCTCTAGGATTCAGGGAGACTTTTCAGACAAGGATCAGACTGGGTTTTTCCTCCTGCCTTCGTGTCTGCACAGACGAGGGAGCTTGACTATGGCAAAATAACCGGAGCCTAAAGGCTCACCCAGCGGGAGTGCCATGTGCTCCACCCACCGAAGTCCTGGCTTCGGCTTGTTTACAATTCGCTGGAGGTGCCATTCGGAGCCTGGGAAGTGCAATTTCGCCCTGAGAGAGCTTGACAAGCTGCAACCCCCTGCATGGCTGTTCCCCTCCCTCCAGCCTCGGGCAGCACGGGCCGCTGCGATGCCCCTGCTGGAAGGGCTGAGGGGAGGGTGGGATTGCCTCTCCTTCAGAAGGCAGGATATGACGCCCGCGGTTGTGCTGGAATACAGGACTGGAAGGATGCGCGAGGTGCCCGCGAGGGTTTGTTGTGTCAGCATCTCTGCTCCAGATGCGCCAGGAAACGGGGCAGGCTCCATCCATGCCGGGATCACGCAGAGCCTGCGGAGAGGTGGCTGCGGTCGCTGCAGAGTTCGTGCCAAGCAATCTGAGGCAGGGTTGGGCTTGAGCTGCCCCAGCGCCGTGCGGGCCGTGCTGAAGGGGCTGGGCACGGAGCAGGTGGCCCCGAGGAGCTCTCCCATGGCCGGGAGCAGGGCTGTCTCCCTGCCGGCCCCGCCTCCGGCCGCTCTCGCTGCTCTCTGCACCTCCTCTGAAATTCTCTACCTCCAGGGAACAGGAAAAGTGTATGCCCCTAAGCTGTATTTTGTTGTTCTCCACAAAAACCAGTCCAAGCCCTCGAGGATAGCTGACGTGGGCTCTTTTCACGTGGCTTGATGCCCGAATCAGCCTGTGGGAAGCTCTTTCTAAGAGAGGTTAAAGGGTTTTTTTTATTGTTTTGTTCACTTCAATGATGTTTATCAGTAAAAAGATTCCACATTGCAGTGCAGGCTGCCTCCATCCCCAGGCTAGCTAGATTCAGTCAGGTTTACAGGGGAGAGGTTTTTTAGTGAGATCTATGAAAGTTTTGCTTCTTGCAGTAAGGTCTCCCAATGACCAGCTGCCACAGGTCACAATGTTCCAACCCTGAACTGTCCAAAGCCTTCCCTACCCCCAGCACTGATGTGCACCCTTGAGGGCTTTGGGGCTCCTTTTAACCCCAATTGCCATAAGTTTCGACCAGGTCCACACAGGGGCCCACGTCCCTTCCCATTGGCCTTGCTCATCATGCCAAAGTCTAATCAGCCAGGAATCATGGATGGAAAAAGGGAGTAGGGGATGCGTGAGCCAACTGTGCTGTGGAGTCCTGTGTCAGTTCTAATTTGAGGTCCCTTTCTGAGATTTTGATTGAATTTATTTTTTTTCCTTCTGCCCCTGCCCCAGTGGAGAGGCTCAGCCAGCATTGATTTCTCTCCCTTTCCCAAAGTGTTTTCTCTGTATTCTTTGTAATTTTTAATTAATGTATGTATTCTTTGTGTCCTATTGTAAATAAATCTGCCATTGTCCTGTCGTCCTGCTCTCCTGGGTTCTCCTAAGCCACCTCTGGAGAATTTCTTCTTGTAACACTTGGCCTGTTTGACACCTGTGTGGTCTGTGACTTGTGGCTTCAGAGAGAAGCAGAGCTTGGAATATTTCAGTTTTCTTTGTAATATCTTTCTCCTGGTAAACCTCACCAAGCAGTAAGTTTCTCCCAGTGTGGCGTGTCCTGAATGCTGCCCTGTGTTGCAGTTAGGCCACTGGTTGAGGCCTTTGGATGTGCTGCAGGGTAGGATCCTTTGAACAGCTCGTCTCTCAGGTGAGATAGGTTGTTTGATGTGTGTAGCAGTGATGGGAAGAGCAGCAGGACTGTTGAATGGCAGTGGTGGACAGAAAGACAGTGCTTTAGAGCAGCAGAGGTGAGAGGACAGCTCAGGAGGGAGCTGCTGTTTCCTTCCGAGTGGGAGTTTGGACGTGTGCTGGTGCTGTGGAAGCTGAGCCTTCACCACTGTTTTCCAGCTCCATGGCTCCCCAGGGCTTGTGTGTTTCTGCTGGGGTAGTGGCAGGAGAGCAGTGGGCATCTGTTGGAATGCTGACTGAGGGAGGGAGAGTGAATTCCCCCTTCCTGAGATTTTTCGCTCAGCAGAGGATGTGCTTCCCTCAGGTAAGGGGGGTGCCAGTGTTGAGGGCTGCTGAATGTGACCAAGACCAGAGCAGGCAAGTAACTTGAATCAAAACTAGGAAATCATAAGAATAGTTGCTTTTGCCTTTAAAAAAGGCAAAGAAAGCTTCAGCTCCACCAACAGGACAATCCGTGCTGAACTCTTCTTATTTCGTGGCAGATTGATTGTATTTATGTCCTGTCACAGCCCTCAGCTCTGGGGAAAGCTGCCGAGGAAAGGGCACGTTTCACTGGCAGCTGCTTTAGGAATGAAAACTAGATCATACCTGGAGAAAAGCACCTGAACACTGATCATGGCTGTCAGCTTTTAATTCGTGTTCTGAAGGAGAATCCCGGGAGGTGAGAGTGTGCTCAACCCTTTTTCCTCTCCAAATGCTGCTGGTGTCTGCAGCTGTGTGTAGCTTAGGCTGGGGTTTGGTCCTGGTTCTTCTGCCCTTGGGGAGTGGAGCATGTTGGGGTTATTTTGGAGGGGGGTGGGGGAGTGGGCTGGACTTGTCTGAAATGCTGCCACATGCACTGGAAATTTTAGTGAAACCAAGTGACCACAACTTTCTGTGTAACAAACATTCTCCTCTACAGGGGATAATGGTGTTGGCTGTGGCTGCATCCCCACAGGGGTGCCGGGTCTTTTTTGGGGGCATGTATCTAATTCTTTGCTTGAAAGAAAAACCCTTGTGGCTTCATGTAGGGAACTGCGTTTTTGACCTGCCTTACTATTCTGTCTTTACTTAAACCAACCAAAACCCCAATTCTCCAATAAGACACCCGGGGCAGATCATCCAAATTCTTTTAATAAACAACTTCGTTATAAAAAATGCTTTCAATTTGAACTTCATTTGCAAGAGCTAATTTTAGTGATGAACCATACATTTCCTAATGGCACTTAATTACAATTTAAAAATCTTGTTTACAGCCCCCAAAATACTCCATTAAAAGAGGTTATTCACTGTGTGTAAAAGTGCTAGAAGGTTTGTTTTTAGAAAACCAGTTGAGCTTTAGCAATGGGAAGTTTCTGGCTTTGGCAGCTGTAGCTGCAGGGGCGGGAGGTCAGGCACAGGGCCTGCCCAGATGCAGCACAAGAAGGGACACAGCCCCAGGGAGGGACACCACGGCTCTTCTCTCCACTCCCAGGGCTAATCCCCAAACCCTTCACCTTCCAAGGGAGCTCACTGGCTCCTGGGGCAGCCCTGCCTGGGAGAGGGTTCTCAGCGTGACTCATGGCTGCAAAGGACCCTTGGTAGCTTTTCCTCCAGCAGCAGTTTCAGAGCTCAGCTGGTTCCACAGGTTCCTTTTTGTCCCTCTTGGAGCACCTCAGCAGACAGCTCTTGTGTTCTTCATCAGTATCTTCGTTTAAGAAAAACACTGGTACAAATGTTACAAAACAACCTTTCTAAAAGTTGTTCCTAGATAGGAGGGATCACTAGAGTGGGAAAACCCCATGAAGCATCAAGGCTGAGGCACTCAGTAGGGTGAGGAGATCTCATAAACTCCAGAGAGGCTTCTAGAAGAAGTTTTGGGATTTTGCTGGAGCGTGCAGGTTCCTGCACCCTTCCATTGCAACCTGAAGTGGGCTGTGCTGCTGAGGGCCATGAGCAAAGCTCATGTGTTACCTTCAAGTGCAAGAAGACAGTGACTGCAGAGGGTAAAAGGGCTGCAGGCAGGTCTGTGGTCTGCTCACCTGGAGAGCCAGGTTGTGTCTGTCCCTGTCCCACAGGCCTTGGAGCTGTCCCCTGCCCACTCAGTACATTCCGTGGTAGAGCTGGTTACCCACTTGCATAGTAGTTTAAAACAAAGACAGTTTGTGAACAGAGGGTGAAGAGGTCTGTGAAAGTGAGGGACAGCTGATTTTTAATTAGACACTTTAATCTTGTGGATTCTTCCCCTAACTGAAAATGAAGAACTGACCTATTTAAGAGTATAAAACAAGTCAGATTCCACATTCCCTATTTTTTATCATTCATCAGTGCCTTTAACTTCCCTTGTCACTGTGATCTCCTGATACAGAGCAGCTCCCTCTGTGTCATGTACATACTTTGTGCATGCTCATATTTAGGCACTGGTGGAAAGGACGATGCAGACCGAGCTTCAGCCACAAGCACACAGTGAGGAAGGTGCTTCAGGCTCCTCCTGCAGCCTACCTGTGCACATAGAAATAGAATGTACTTTGGGCAGGGAAACCAAGCTCTTCTGGTATGGTGGATTTGTGAGAAGCAGAACGGGGTGTGTTTTCTGGTCTCGTTTCCGATCACCATTTCCATTTTTGTTCCTGTGCTGTTGTGAAGTGTTTAGTGGCGAGTGGTCTGTGGGCACACATGGAGCTGGCTCTGAGTGCAGACTGCAGACTGCACTCTGAGAGAAGACCCCTTACCAGGAGCCCCAAGAATGGCTGAAACATGTGGAAGGATTCCTAAAGGATTCTGGTTACAGAATGAAGTGAGTCTGTCACTGTGTGCAGGGAATAGCCAAAGGTGAGCCTGATGGTTGTGCATTGATTGTGCAGCAGGGACAGCAGAACCCGAGAGGGATCTGCTCACACCAGGGAAGTGGTGATGGTGGGGAACAGGAACAGTGGGTCAGTGTTTCCCTGGGCAGCTCCAGATGCTTCCCAAGGGAGGCTCAGTATGGCCTGTTACA
Source organism: Acropternis orthonyx (assembly GCA_035583155.1). Classification (NCBI taxonomy): domain Eukaryota; kingdom Metazoa; phylum Chordata; class Aves; order Passeriformes; family Rhinocryptidae; genus Acropternis; species Acropternis orthonyx. Next base: position 7,154,938 of record JAWWEU010000053.1, on the reverse strand, counting down.
GGGAAACAGGCATGGAAAGGGTGAGAGGTGCCAGGGCTGGGGATCAGGGTGGAAACAGGGTCCAGGTTTCTCCAGTCTCAGTCCAGCAGCTCAGGCTAAACCAAACCACTTTCTCTGACTATGCAGGGGTAGGGCAGGATGGGATTCAGAGCTTCACACGGCAATTCCCATCTCTGAGAACTGGGAAAAATATGAGAAATAAGTTATGGAAAAGAAGCAAATTTTGGATGAGGTTGGAAACCTGAAGTGGCTCTGTTTGAGCCATTCATCCACCCCCCTCTTTGGTGGCAGAATATCCCCATGGCTTGGGCAGGCAATTAACTAAAAATAGATACCAGAGGGAGAATTCAGTCAGCCTGACTAAGTGGGATTAGAGAGGATAAGCAAGAAGGTAGGGTGATGGGAAGAGCATCTTTGAAGATTTCCTTGTGGAAATTTTAATTGCAGGCAGCAGAAGATGCCTCCACAGGGTTGTTCTGTCCAGATAGCAAAGGTGGTGCAATGGTAGCAAAAGGAAATGGGGACTTGTCAGTGAACTGCAGGAAATCTTCCCAGCAGCTGCTATTCACCTGTCAGCAAGGAAGGAATTAAAGAACAAAGAGCCGAGCTCACAACAAAAGTACTGAAATCATCAATCTACTGGAGGAAAAAAAGGGATTCCAGTTGAAGTGACACCATTTTTTCAAGGAGGCTAAAGAGCAGCGCTGTTGTGAGACAGAGAACAGGGTCTGTCACAACACGGCGTGTGGGTATTCTGTCAAGTGAAATTCAGCGGAAGAAAACGCAAGATAACATGTTGTTCCTTGCTACAAATGGATTTTGAGTGAGCTGTAATCCTGTGGGGAAAAAGATCTTCAGCCTTTCACAGGGCACTGGCAATCTGAGCCTGGAAGGACGGGTGAGGTGAGTTAACCCTCTGCTGGCTTGGCTACTTGCTAGTGAGCTGGAATTGTTCTTGTTAGTAGTGGGACATGAAGTCCTTGCCTTTTTGAGAATCCAGGGTCTGATTTATAAAGGCTGGCAAGTTCATGTCCTGTTCTTTTGCTGACTGGAGCTCTATGGGTTTGTATCTTATACACATATAGTGCAGTCTTCACTGTTCCTATCACTCTTGGACACCCCCCGCAGGTCAGCCACACTTCAAAATATTTCTTTATTTAAATAAGCTCTCCAGGCCAATTATTTGCTGTAGTCACTCCTCTTGGGCTCAGTCTGATGCCACCTGTGATACAAATGTGCCAGGAACAGAGAAATCACAGTGGGGTGGTTCACAGGGCTCTGCTGGCCTGACTCGCAGCCGTGTCCTGGCCCTGATTTCGTGGTCCAAACCAAACAAAAACCAAAACCAAACTCTTTGTGGGATGAAGCATTTTTTTATATCACATAACCAGCACCAGTGGCTGCCTTTGCCTCATGCCCAAAGCCCTGCCCATACACCACAGAACAGATTCCAGGCTGTGCTGCAGCAATCCCCCTCGCAGCATGTCAAGGTTACCCTTGTCCCTCACACCTCCAGTTGCACTGGCAGGAGCTTGGCTAAACTGACTTCCACTGGTTTTCCTAACAGCTTGGTACACACTTCTCAAGTGATTCTCAAGTGCTGTAGCTTAGATGCTCAAAGTTTTCTCTTACAAAGAGGTAAAAAGTTGTTCACTATAGTGTAATTTGTTCTGGGAATTGCACACTCGCTATTTCAAATGGAATTATCCCCATTAGTTTTAGACTGGCTGATGAAATACTTTCAGATTACGAGTTCTGTTGGGGAAACAGGACCTTTGAATCCATTTTCCTGTGCAAACACCTGGAATCAGCTCCAGTGCTGTATCTGACACGGTGCCTTTGCTGGGTTAGACTCTCCTTGCATTGACAAAGGTTATCTGCTTGTTAGAGTAGCTGTGGAAAGCAAATCACACGTGCAAATCATAGCAAAATGAATTCCATTTATTCTTTGACAGACTACTGGTAGGAAAAAGATGCCTGGCTCTAAGTTTAGCTACCACTGCTAAAGGAATTCCAGTGATGACATCTGTTCAGAGTACAATGCAGGCAGAAAGCAAGAAAGCTGAATGTTCTGCATGGGAGAAGGTGTGTGATGGCATTGCATAAACCTGATAATCCTCACTGGCAGTGAGTGATCAGTTCTGACCATTTATTTCTCAAAAAATAATAATCCTCTCAACTGAAGACAGGGATAAGGCTTGCATATAATTGATAACAGTGTGAAACTCTTTTAATTTGCAAAGAGCAAAGCAATAGAAGACAGGCCTGAGGTATTCAATGCTGGTAAACAGACTGGCTGCAATGCCCTGTTTACCTTTGCTAGGTTAGAGAACAAGAAGGCACTCGTTGGACTTGGAAAGGCAACATTTTCCAGTGGAGAAAAGGAAAAAGTACTGCATTCAATTCGGGGAGATCATTGCCACAGGATATTGCTGAGGTAAATAAATCTTATATTACATTTTGATACAAAAGTCTTTTTTTTGCAGCATTGCTGGCTAACCTAAAACAACCAATCTATGTTCTGGAGAATCAATGGATTGCTAAAGAGTCATTCTGGGAAGAATTACTAAGCTAAATTAAAAATAAAATTCTGGAGTAAAATGGAAGAGGGACAAGCCTGTGACCAAAAGAGGCACAGCTGATGCCACACGGTGGGATCATGGCTCAGCAGGAAGGAATCTGCATCGACTGAAGTGGATGTTCTCTGGGGAGATGAGGGAGGACAGCGTCTGGCTTTGCCCAAGGAGCTGAGATAACAGAGTAGAGGTAGACTTTGCATTTTCTAGATTTATGGAGAACAATATTGACAGATTTCCTGGTTTATATTGGCCTACACTGGCTCCTAAACGCTGAGGTATGAAGATCTGCCTGTCCATAGACATAAACATGCATCAATGCACAGTGAGTGACCTCCATGTGTCCCCATCTGCAGTATTACAAGTGCCCAGGAAAACGGGAGCAGGAGACAATACAGATGCTAGAGGACATCAGCAGCTGGCTGCCACTTCCCAGTGCAACCCTTCTGCCCTGGTAGGTAGACAGCCCATGGAAGAGTTTAAAAGGTGGGGCACAGAGCAAGGGATGCAGGACTTTAACTTCAGGAGGGAGGGCTTGAGAAGGAGGAATAAAAAAGGCCACTGGAATCAAATCCAAAGTGAAAGGGTGACTGCAGGCCCAAACCCTCAGCATTTGTTAGAACTACTGGTATTGGGGAAAATGCTTCAGCTACACTGACAGTGTTCGTGAATGTGGGACCAATTTTTCCTCTTGATTCCTGGATGTTACAATCATTGACGTTAAAATGTATCTCGAGACTCCTTCCTGGGTAAGTTCAAAAGGGTGCTGACCTCGCTGAATGGTTGTGGTAAAAAACCCCAAACCCCAGAAATTCATGATCTGTTCCTCATCCCAACGGAACCCAGGAAGCAGGGCCTGCAGCCTGTTCTCACCCACACCTTGTACGCCAGTGCTTCATGTCCTGAGCTCCTCACCCAGCTCTCTCACGTGCTTTGGTTTCCAGATCTCTTTTCCTGGAGGAGATATTTAAGAGGGCTCTGTCCATGCACCACACACCAAGCTAAGCTGTGAGAGCTGCTCCATCGCCTTCACTCATGGAATAGCCAGCAAGAAAAGGAGGGAAGCTGCTGCCTACAGGGCAGAGGCTGAAGTGGTCCAAAGCAGTGTATTTCCCCATGGGGGAAGAACATGGTAAGTGAAGAGAAATCAGTGCAACCTGACTTCGTTGTGTAAACAGTGTTCTAGCTACACCAGAGATGAACCCAGTGTATTCTGGTGCCTCCTATTTTTGTAATGGCAGAAACAGATTTGTGTTGTGTAAACAATGTTCACCGTAACAAGTTTAACCTAATGGCTCCTGAAGAAGAATGAGGTGACGACCTATTGTAAACGGGCTTGTTGCTTAACACTGATGTGGAGTAAGCTGTGTTGGGTGATGGGATGAGAGGTAGTGGGGAAGGACAGACTCTTCCCCATTGGCTTCATACAGAGAGGGTATCCTGACTTCTTCTCCATGTGGAGGTGTTGGCTGGTTTGCCAGAATTGCAGTGTGATAACACGAAATGGAAGCTGGACTCTTCAAAAGTTTAGCCCAAGACGAAAGAGCCTCAACTCCTTCTGAGGGACAGTCCCTTCCCAGAGAGGAACACAGCTCCAGGATTCTCAGGGAAGGTCAGTGCTAAGCGTGGCTCCTGATTCACAGATTAAAAATTAGATAAAATATATCCAGTCTATTAGCTGAAATCTTTCCTCTGTACAGGACTGGGACTCACACAGGATATCAGCTGTTCCAGTCTACAAGTGCTCCCTCCGAGATCAGAAACCTCCTGTCTGACCCAGCTCTGCAGAGCTTTCGCACCCTCAGGGACTGAAGAGTTGTGCGTTTTTAAGGCTCTCCATCTCCACAAAAGGGTGGCTGAAAGATCTGTTCTCCAGTGCTATTTGCAGCTTATTGGAATGCCTGGTGGAACCGTGGCAGCGTGGTTGTGCTCAAGCTGGAGGTGAAGACGGGGGGCAATGAATGAAGGGGCCCAAAGTTCAGCGAGGCCCCAGCTCCGGGAGACTCTTGAGGTTGATGTTGCAAAGTGGTGAGCAGTGGCTGCGCCTCCCCCTGCGAGTAGCCCATGACCAATCCCCCCGATGAAACAGGTGGATTGCAAGGAGGAAGATTCAGGGGGAGGAAGCCAAGAAGATGAGAAAAGTCCATGTTAGCAGCACAGAGAGCCTCTGAGAGGTTAGCAGGGCTCTTGGAAAGCAAAGCCTCGTCCAGGGCAGGTGGCTGAGGCGAAGAGGACTGAGGCTCACCAGATGAGAGAGACAGGCTGCCAGGGAAGTCTGACAAAAAGCTGTCCACCTCTACTTTGGGTAGTTTCTCAGGCAAATATGAGGTAGATCCAAGCTGATACTTTGGAGGAGGTTGCGGTGGGGAGGAGATGGGAGAAGAAGACTCCAGAGGATAGCTCATTCCCATTGGAAGAGAATTAGGAACCAAAGAATGGGGCATGCCTGAGCTTGGCATGGTTTGGAGATGCGTGCTGTACATGCCCACAGGCAGCATGCCAGGGAAGCTCTTACCACCCATCATGTCTCTGGATGCCATACACAGGACGGGACTCAGCTCTTCCTTCACTGCAACAGAGGAGCTGCAGCTGAGCAGACCCAGCATGTCAACCGGCTCTGTCTTAATCTTCAGCAGTTCCTGGGAGTGGCTTTTCTTCATGTGCCTGGTGAGGTGATCTTTCCTCCCAAACCTCTGGGCACAGTACTGGCACAAGAAGTCCTTCCGCCCCGTGTGCACCACCAAGTGTCTCCGCACATCCTTCCGCGTGTAGAAGCGCCGGTCGCAGTGGTCGCACGGATGCTTCTTTTCCTTCGCCCCGCCGGAGGCCCGCCTGGAATGAGCCTTGAGGTGCTCCAGCAGCACCTGGGTGCTCTCGAAGGTCTGCAGGCACACCTTGCAGCTGAGGTCACCGCTGGCAGCCGCGTGCATGGCCAGGTGCCGCCTGAAGCCCAGCTTGGTGTTGTAGTTCTTGCCGCACTCGGGACAGTGGAGGGCCTCCTTGTTGGGGTCGTGGGTCTGCAGGTGGTTCCGGAGGTGATCCTTCCGGTGGAACATCTTCTCGCAGTACATGCACTGGTGAGGCTTCTGAGCAGAGTGCGTGGCCATATGCCTTTGGGGAGAAAAGCAGGAAAGGTTAGGCAAGTGTCCAGCTCCTAAGGGAACACACAGGCTGCTTTTCCAAAATTGTCCTCGCGCCCTACACTTTATGCCACAAAATCCTAAATGGTATTTTACCACCACTAAAGGTTCAGGCGCAGGAGCACAACATTTCAGGAAACAGGTAGAGAGTCTGTCCCAGCAGTGCCTGTTCCCCCCAGAATGCATCACCCCTGCACGGCTGGCACTGCAACCATCTCTCCTCGGCTCCTGCTCTCTGCTGGGGCTGCCAAAGGGGAACTGGCAAACAACACCTCATCGTTTATGACACGAAAAGCTCATCTGCAGGTTCTGAACGACTTCAGTTCACCAGGAGGATCACGCTGTGGCCAGGTCTGCTGAAAGCCACTCTGGTCTGATCTCACCTTGGTATCTCATGCTCTCTGACACTGTAGTTTAAAGTTCTCAGTGACCACAGTTTAATTATTCTGTGTTGTACTTCAGTACATAAATGGGAACTCCTTCACGCTGAACCAACAGCTGCCATGGAATTATCCCTACGGTTAAAGTCAGAGGTGGGGCTTAAGAATGAAAACGCTATTCTTGCTTTTCGTTTTGTTTTTTTCAGCTCTGAACTTCACTTTTTGCTTCAATTTCCTCTTTAGTAAAACAGAAAACAGCTCAAGCTTGGGACAAAGGCTTATCTGAGGTTCTCTGAAAGACGCTTAAAGAGATGCCATGGTAATGTATTGTCATGTCTGGGACTCAACTGCTTTGCAAGGTAAAAGGGCATTTCCCCTCCTCCAGTTTCTCAGAAATTCAAGCAAAGACACGTGAAGGAGGGGTTTTCCCCTGCCTTCTGGCAGTGCTGGGCAGAAGCACTCACAGGTACCTACCTATAGAGCTTGTACTTGGAAGCAAAGGCCTTGCCACAGTGCAGCTGGGGGCAGTTGTAGGGTCTCTGCTCCGAATGGGAAAGCGTGTGAGTTCTCAGCTTGTCCACGTGAGGGAAGGAGGGCTCTGATAGTTCACACTGGCATTTTCCCTGACTTTCGGTCTCTTCGCCTCTTGGTCTGGGGACTAATTTCCAGGCTGTCTCTTCCTCCTCCTGCTTTGCATCTTGAATCCAGTTGGGAACACTGGGAAAAAATGCCGTCATGGCAGGTCTAGTAGAACAGGGCCATGTCAAGCAGAACTGGAGCCTGCGGGCGTCTCGCTGCCGTGTCGTCCCGGTGCAGTTTTCTGTTGGAGCCCTCTGTGACCAAACTGCTTCAACAGCAAAACTTCTTCATCTGAAATCACAGAAGGCTGGTGTTAAGACCCTGCATCTCTCACTCCTGCCCACAGACATGTGTGAGCATTTAACAAGCGTTATGAACACGTCACGATCTCCACAATGTTTTTCTTTCTTTTCTCCCTTAACCTGTTACCTGAATAAAAGTATGTTAAGCTTTTCCTGAATTACGTTTTCTGCAACTATTAAAAGCCAGTGTTACCTGTTACATGTATTTTCTCCTGAAATACTGTAGATAGGTGTCTCTTTGTAGCTCTAAACACCTTTCCTCACGTGTCTTTTGGATTGCTCCTCATTCCATTTTTTCATATTCTCGCTTGTTCTTGGTCTCTGCTTACACGGAATTATCTCCAAGAGCTTCTCAGAGAAACAAAGGCTCTCTTGTGGGGTTTTTTTTTTTCCACATCCATTCTGCTACCAACCTGCTGCACTGGGCAGGACCATCTCTGAGCAAACCAACCTGAACCACCACACATGAGTGAACAGGGCTGAGGAAGAAAACTTGCAATTACCGGCAACATCACGCCTTTTCCAGGAAGGCAACGGATGCTGCTCCTCTTCAGAGTTGGATTACTCATTGCATTTTCACTTTTCGACTCTGAGGCAGATTCTGCCTCTCTGGATTAGCAAGTTTTCTACAGTAATGAGCAATTTTTAATCTTTTTTTTTTTTTTTTTTCTTGTTTGACACTCTCATCCATTAATAATAGAAGCTCAAACTGTTTCCTGTTCAGAAAATAATAAACCTCCTGTGAGTGTTGGCTTTGATGTTGATGAAGATCTACACTAATCTCTCCTAGCAGGTTGTTCTTGAGTTGTGTCTGTTGTCTTGTTGGAGAAGTAGGTTTTTAAACAGCTCTACCACCCCCTCGACTGTTAAACGGTCAGCTGAAACAAAAACGATCTCTTTTCGCTTCATTTGCCTGCCTGAGAAACTCTTCTTAAAATAGCATCAAAACCCTCAAGGCTCTTTCTCGCTCCAGGATTGCTTCAGAGGAGGAACTTCCTGCTGCACATCAACACAGAGTGCCAGTTGTGGGCAGGATGTGCAACTGCGAGGGAACAAACCAACCCCCTGGCAAGGAAAGTGCTCACTGAACAGTTGTGGGGAGCTGAAATAACAACTGCTGCCACTGCAGCATCACCGCCCCCCCCCAACACCACGGAATGGGTTCCCTCAGAGGGGGGGAAAACACTGGGGAATGGGGTGACTACAAGAAAACGCGTGGCTGCGAGGCTTGGGGAAATGCCCGTTAGGAACAGAGCTTGGGGTCGGTGCAAGCCGAACCCACAGTGGGCAGAGGGGAACGATAAGGCACCCCAAAAAACTGCCGGGAGTGCCACTTTGGGACGAGCCAGCGCGATGGGACCCCCTCAAGGGTGCAGCGAGCCCAGAGCAACCTGCCCTTTCTAGCCCGCCGCAACCACGAACATTTCCACCTCTGCGCGAGACACTTGGCAGAAAACAATTAAAAAAACAAAAAAACACCACAACTAAAAAAGCCCGAACGTTCTCTACCTCCCGCTCCAGAAGCCTCTGGGGAGTCTCTGCCACTCTCGCCAGGCGGTCGCTCCTTTCCCTCCCATCTGGGCCGGTTTCAAAGCTACCTGGAAGAAGAGCCGGTGTGTTTAGCAGGGAGTTATAAGGGGTGGTGGAGTTATGAGGGGTGCTGAGGTGCTGTCGAAACCGCCATGCAAACGGCGGAGGCGCCGGGGGGGGTGGCCGCGAGTTGCCCTGTG
>JAWWEU010000053.1:7126693-7139762 GCA_035583155.1 Acropternis orthonyx | reverse complement strand
GAGGGAGGGTTGGATGGATTGAGGGAGTGAGGGATGGGTGAGTGGAGGGATGGAGGGATAGAGGGAGGGATGTAGGGATGGACAGAAGGATGGACGGACGGACGGACGGATGGATGGATGGACAGAAGGCGGGATGGATGGATGGGTGGGTGGGTGGGGTATCACCCACCCCTTTGTCCCGGTGCCCCGGGCGCGGGGCGGGCGCGCTCGTTGCCGGGGAAGCGCGTCACGGGCGGGCGGGGCGGCCGCGCCGCTTCCGGGCCCGCGGGCGGAGCGGCCGGGCGGCTCCATGGTGACGGCGCAGGTGAGTCCGGCCCGGCCCCGCGCCCCCACCGCCCCCAGCATCCCCCCCCAAACCCCGCACCGCCGCTCCCGTGGGCGGGCACGGCCCGGGGCACCCGCGGGCACGGCCGGAGGGAGGGAGGGAGGGAGGCGGCGGGACTCGCCCCGCGGCCGGGTGGGCGCCCCCCGCCCCGGGCCGCTCCCGGCCCTTCCCTCCCCGCGGGGTTTTGCCGGGGAAAAAGCTTCTCCCGCTGTCCCCATCCCCCCTTTCCCCCCGCAGCGGTGTCGCAGCCGCGAGGGCGGCGGGGGGATGCTCGGGCGGAGCCGCCACCGGGAGGGAGGGGACACCCGTGGGGGTGGCGACACCAGTGGGGGGGGCGGAGGTGACCCACGGGCGCTGGGTGGAGCCGGGGCAAACGCCGTGGCAAAGGGGGCACCGCCGGCCCATCCCCGGGGGGGTGCCCTGGCCGACCTGCAGGGACGGAGAGAGCAGAAACAGCGGCACAAGGGTGGGTTCGGCTCGGGAGGGTCATAAACCAGGGCGTTTGAGAGGTTTAAGCGGCCGAGGAGCAATGGGGTGTTTCGGGTGGTATTCCGGGGGTGTGCAGGGGTGCAGTGGAAGGGTTTGGGCAGTTCCGAGAAAATCCTGAATGTTGAAGCTTAAGGCAGGATGTGGAGAGAAGTCAGGACCTGTCAGGGCAGGTGGATGGGGAGAGCACAGTGTGCCTGGGGCACATCCAGCCAAGCCAGCAGCTCCCCCAGCCCTGGAAGTTTTTGAGAAGTAGTTGCCCTAGCTTTGCATTCAGGTTGTGACATTGCTTGTTTTTTCATGCACGGCCTTGTGTTGGCTGAAATAAATGAAAATGCTTCAGTTTCTGCCCACCCTCCCCTCTTTGGACGCCTGGGGCACGTCTTCAAGTGCATCCACTTCAAGCTTGACCTTGACATAGAGACCCGGCCCAGGTCACTTTAGGCTGAACTAATTTCATGAAGGAATTCCCCTTTTTGATGGAGAAGAGTGGATGTCACAGCAGCATTCCCAGATTTCTGGCTATTCCTGTCTGGCTGCACTGGGCAGCTCAAACGTTGCCCTGGAGTTTCTGGGGAATACAAACGCTGCCAACTAATTGGTTTTATTGTCCAGTTACACCCTTGGATAAGTCTGAGAAGAACCATAATTTGTTATGCTTCCAGTAAACTTCACTGTGGTAGCTAAAATAATTGGAAATGATTCGTGATAGGTTATTCTGAAAATAGCCCAGATCAGGGGTAAATTCAGTTGTTTGTGACTATAAAAAGAGACTTGCAAGTGAAATGTGAAAAGGTGTTAAAAGCTGATCAAGCTCCTTTTGAGGAGATTTACCCTGAGGAGCAGAAAATGTGCAACATAATTTTTGTTCAGTGTGTACCTCTGGTGAGACTAAGTTCATTCTGATCGTTTAATATTTGTCACAGTTTCTTACAAAAGTGGCACTTCTCATCAGAGTAGTATTTTGGATATTCAATATATAAAATAAATCCATGCTCTGCTCTTCAGAACCTGTGCCTGATTTGAGCATTTGCCAGTGTGAACATGCAGATATGTCACACAGTGGTTGTCGTGTGACCTTGTCCAAAAAAACTGTCTCTTGTGAACTTGAATTACAGGAATACCCCTGGTAGCTGTGGCAGGAGAAGCGCTTGTTGGTGAATACAACTCCTCAGAATGAGAAGAGGGAGAGTTGCTTTTTGTGATTCTGCCAAGATTTGCCCTCTTTTCACATATTCTTTCTGTGCTGGTGCTCTAGAATTCGTGTTTGCTGTGGGTCGGACAGGAAGGTCACCTTTATCTGGAGCTGTCACTTAGGAAGGAAATGGTTTTATTCAGTAGCTACCCAAAACTCCTGCAGCAGTTTGAATTCCCTGTGCAGGGTGTAAAGTGAATTCAGTGCATGTTCCTCATCCCCCTGGTAGCTCTTGTGTGCTTTCCTGGGAAGACCAAGGAGCAAGGAGTTTCCCCCCACAAACCCAAGGAAATTCCCAAGGCTGTATTGAGGTTTATTAAACATAGTTTTAACCATGTTTATTTGTTGCTCCTGTGTTAGTCTTTTCCAGACTGACTGACTGACTGGACATTGGGCTAGAATCATTGTGGTTCCTTTCTTATCCTCTAGCTCTGCTCTTGAAGTTCTCTGTCAGTTTGTTGGAGGAGCTCTCCTGAGATGTGCAATAATCAAGTGAGAAACGATTAGACAAAAGTCCATGTTTCCCGCAGATCCAGCTGGGAACGGGAACAGTGAGCACATCCTGAGGAGGCCACATCTGAACGTGTGCCAGCTCTACCTGGGGTTCCCAGTGTGTCCCAGTTGGCAGAAGGGCCTCAGAGCTCTTCTTGAAAGATGTTTTGGAAATAAAAAGGGTTATTAGAAAGCACACAGCGTTCCCCAAGCTGTGCCATTAAGATCTGCCTCTTGAGGCTTTAGCAGGGACTGCTTTAGCAGGAACACAGGGTTTTTGTTCTGTTTTCAATGGCAGCTCATCATGCTGGTGACTGGGGGATGCACCAGCGTGTCCTTTCTCTCTACCCAGAATCATGAAGGACTCGGTCTTTGAACTGGGTTTATGCAGTGTAAATTTAGGTTGATGCTGAATCCTGTAAGCCTGATGCAGTTGGAACACCAGAGCAGGAGCGTGGAGTGATGTCATAGGTCAGTGTGCTTGGGCAGGACTGGCTTTTGTGAAGAATCCTGGCCAAAGTGCGATGCCAAAAGAAAAAATAGTAGTGGAGTTGTGCTCCAGAGAGAGCAAGGCTGTACTGGATTTTCAAAACAGGAGGTTTAAAACAAAAGGCCTGGCTGCAAAGAAAATAAATGGCAAAATATTATCTTTATAAACAGTTTAAAAAGCATTATGTTTATTTTTAAGGGTCAAGAAAAGGATCCTTAGCAGCTGTTGTAAAGATGTGATTTGATGACGATTTTTTGCAGCAGAGTTTGTAAAATGATACCATTTGATGCACAAGCTTTGGTAAAATAATACTGTCTCAGTTCAGACCTTTACAGAGTTTTTATGTTGCCCACTATTGTAATTCTTCAAAACCCTTTGCAACTTCATGAATGCAAAATGCTGCTCGAATAGATGAGTCGAGTCTTCAGCTTTGTGACAACTCATCCCCTGCAGAAAACCGCCTTCAGATATTCCTGCTTTGTTTCTGTTTCAGGTTTCTAGCACGGGATCATCCATCCTTTGGATCACACCAGCCACAGACCCGCCGTCATGTCTAAGCTGAAGAGCTCCGAGTCCGTGCGGGTCGTGGTGCGCTGCCGGCCCATGAACAGCAAGGAGAAAACTGCTTCCTACGAGAAGGTTGTGAATGTGGATGTCAAGTTAGGGCAGGTCTCAGTGAAGAATCCACGGGGAACATCTCATGAACTGCCTAAAACGTTCACCTTTGATGCTGTGTATGACTGGAATTCCAAACAGGTCGAACTCTACGATGAGACCTTCAGGCCTCTCGTGGACTCTGTTCTGCAGGGGTTTAATGGGACAATCTTTGCCTATGGGCAGACTGGGACAGGGAAAACATACACGATGGAAGGGGTGCGTGGGGATCCCGAAAAGAGAGGGGTCATCCCCAACTCATTCGATCACATCTTCACCCACATCTCTAGATCTCAAAATCAGCAATACCTAGTTAGAGCATCTTATTTGGAAATATACCAAGAAGAAATCAGAGACTTGTTATCAAAGGATCAGTCCAAGCGGCTGGAGTTGAAGGAGAGACCAGACACAGGGGTGTTTGTTAAAGATTTGACCACTGTTGTTACAAAAAGCGTCAAAGAGATCGAGCACATCATGAATTTGGGCAACCAGAACCGCTCCGTTGGTGCCACCAACATGAACGAACACAGCTCTCGATCTCACGCCATCTTCCAGATCACCATCGAATGCAGCGAGCTGGGACTGGATGGAGAGAATCACATCCGTGTTGGGAAGCTCAACCTGGTGGACCTCGCAGGCAGCGAGCGGCAAGCCAAGACCGGAGCACAGGGGGAGAGGTTAAAGGAAGCTACCAAAATCAACCTCTCTCTCTCAGCTTTGGGCAACGTCATCTCTGCCCTGGTAGACGGCAAAAGCACACACATTCCGTACCGGGACTCCAAGCTGACCAGGTTACTTCAGGACTCGTTAGGTGGCAACGCCAAAACTGTGATGGTGGCCAACATAGGCCCTGCCTCTTACAACGTGGAGGAGACGCTGACCACGCTGAGGTATGCCAACCGTGCCAAAAACATCAAGAACAAGCCACAGGTGAATGAGGATCCTAAGGAGGCTCTGCTGCGAGAATTCCAGGAGGAGATTGCTCGACTCAAGGCCCAGCTGGAAAAACGGTCTATCGGCAAAAGAAAGAGGAGGGAGAGGAGGAGAGATGGTGGGGAAGAGGAGGAGGACACTGAAGAGGGTGAGGATGAAGGAGATGACAAAGATGACTATTGGAGGGAGCAACAAGAAAAGCTGGAGATTGAGAAGAAAGCTATAGTTGAGGATCACAGTTTGGTAGCAGAAGAAAAGACGAGGCTGCTGAAAGAGAAGGAGAAGAAAATGGAGGACCTGAGGCGAGAGAAGGAAGCAACGGAGATGCTGAGTGCTAAAATCAAGGTAGAACTCTCCCATGTGGTATTCTTTGCAAGCAATTTCTTTAGGCTTTGGGGCAAAAGGAGGGTTTCTCAGTTTGGAAAGGTATTTCACAAGAAGTTTCCAGGGCAGTGATTTTGTGTTTAGATTGGAAGATTTTAAAATAAGCTATTTCTAACCAGAAGTTGAAATTTCCACCACGAATTACATATTTTCAATATTCATGAGTTGTTTCATTGTTCTGATGTGCTGATCCTGTAGGATCTTAAGCAATTGGCACAATAAAATGTGATGATTCATCTTTTCACAAGCTGTGGCACAAAAAATGCTTCATTCCGTCACAGATGGTTAAAAAGTTCTTTACAGGGACACACAGGTTTTGGTTCTCCGCCTTTGCCACACATTGCAGCAGTGCCTAATTCTAAGCAAGTTACTGTTTCATTAATCCTACAGTTTTACAGGAATTTTGAGAAATTGTAATTCTTGTAGCAGCTGCCTTGAAAGAGCAGGTTAAGTAAGGGAGCTGCCCTGAAGAAGTTGTATCCATAGGAGAGAAAGTTAACGTTCTGTGGTCACTCAGAGAAACTTCTGACCTTGCTTTTTCCTTTCAGACAATGGAAAGCAAGCTCCTGGTGGGAGGGAAAAATATTGTGGATCACACAAACGAACAGCAGAAAATCCTGGAACAGAAACGACAGGAAATTGCAGAACAGGTACAAGGAAGGAGAGTTATTATTTTGTATAAAAAACCTTGCCTGTGGAACTTTTATAAAACATGGTGTCAGGGGAAACTATCAGAAAATTTTCCCAGGGTTAACGCTAACATTGGTTTAGTGGCAATCATTTATCTGAAAAGAAGGAGGAAGGGCTTGTGTCCTATTTGCCATTGTTTGAAATATGTAAAGAAGGTTTATGGTAGTTTTCTTCAAACCTTTGTGTTAAAGACTTGTGTCCTATCTTGACTGGAGCTGCTTGTAAGTGAAGAAATAATTGTAAGAGCTCTAAGAATACAAGTTCAGCCATCAGCTCAAAGGAGGGATGATTTCTCTGGGCTAAAAAGCTTTGTTTTCTGTTACGCAGTTTCTGTTGGTGATTTTTAAGTGAAATCATTAGTATGAATTGATAAAAAGAAAAAAATAATCTAAAGTTGACTTTTCTTTAATTGAAGTTTGAGCACTTATTCCCACTATCTTACTTAATTAGCAAAATAAGGACAAAGAAGAGTTAATGCTTCTGGTATTTCTAAAGCAAGAGGTAGGAAGGACTGGGAGCCAAAGGAAAAGCCCTGGGAGGCAGGGCAGTGAACCCATCCTGAGTTTCACGTGTGTCAGCTGGAGGTGACAAGGTAGTTGTGGTCTTTAATGCCCTGTGTCATGTTCTTCAGAAACGTCGGGAGCGAGAAATCCAGCAACAGATGGAAAGTCGGGATGAGGAAACACTAGAGCTGAAGGAGACCTATAGTTCCCTTCAGCAGGAGGTGGACATAAAGACCAAAAAACTCAAAAAGGTAAAAAAAAATGGTTCCTTGTCTAGCAGGCTGGGAATAAAATCAACTCATGTGTGAAGGTGAGAGCAACATTGGCAAGTAATAAACTTTGGCTCTTGCTGTCTGTTCCAGTTATTTTCCAAGCTGCAAGCTGTGAAGGCAGAGATCCATGATCTCCAAGAAGAGCACATCAAGGAGCGCCAGGAACTGGAACAGACCCAGAATGAACTTACCAGGGAGCTAAAGCTAAAGTAAGTCCCATCACTGTATGAACTGTAACAGAGTAGGGAGTGGAGGGGCTGCCTTGCACACGTGAAACAAGATTTAGACATGAGAAAACTGAACCATTCCTCCTTTTCCAGGGCTGTGTTACATCATCAGGAGAGGAGCAGTGAGGAAAGCCATCTGCTAATTATGTTTCTTGTGTATTTCTCATTTTTGTGGTTGCACATAGGCACCTGATTATTGAAAATTTTATTCCCTTGGAAGAAAAGAATAAGATCATGAACAGATCATTCTTCGATGAAGAGGAGGACCACTGGAAACTGCATCCCATAACCCGTCTGGAGTGAGTGTACTTCTGGTCTTTTCTTGGAATGAAATTACAGGTGACAGGAAACCCTCCAGCTGTCAAGAACAAAAAAGCAGGGTTGAATTGGGGATTTAAAGTGGCCCTCTAGAGTTCATAAGTTCTTGCTGCACAGTAAAATAAAACAATTTATTCCTCAGTGGGTTCAGTAAAATAGAAATGTACAGTTAGGAGAATTCTTGGAAGATTTAGATTTTTCTTTTATGTGAGCCCAATAATTTTATGTAAAATATATATAATAGTGCATTCACCACTTAAAGAGCAGTACATTCCTATTATATTTCTTTCCTGCTCCTACAAATGCAGCCTGGGTAGTTTCTACTCTCTTGAAACAGATTTCTGTGCGGAATTTATAGATGATGTAGCTCATACACTCCAAGAGGAGCCTGTGGTTTTGGGGTATAACAGACCCAGTCTGTGTTTTTTCCTAGTAACCAGCAGATGATGAAAAGGCCAGTATCTGCTGTGGGATACAAAAGGCCCCTGAGCCAACACGCCAGGACATCCATGATGATTCATGCAGAGGCTCGGTACAGGGTAAGCCCAGATGTGGTTCCCGCCTTTGTGTCACCAACCCCTGGTCAGGGCGGTGTGAATCCCAGAGGACCGTGTGGCTCTGCGGGATATAAATTTGTACAGTGTCCTGCATGTGTTTATAAAGTACTTCAGAACAGGTTTCTGGAGGGAAAAGTAACAGTTTGTGTGAAAACATGGGGACTCTGCCTCTGCTTTTACTGTCTCAGGCAGAGAACATCGTGTTACTGGAACTGGACGTGCCCAGCCGAACAACGAGGGACTACGAAGGTCCAGCCATTGCTCCCAAAGTTCAGGCAGCTCTGGAAGCAGCTCTGCAGGATGAAGATGAGATTCAGGTGGACGCTTCGACCTTTGAGAGCACTTCAAATAAAAAATCAAAACCCAGGTGAGCTGGACCTTCAGTGAGCAGACTGGCCCAGGGGGAGAGGTGCAAGTACAGTTTCTGCTGGTCAGAATGTCTTGTCAGTGAAGAGAAGCTGAGCTTGGCTGCAAAGCAGAGAGAGAGGGAAAGGAACATAGAGTCACAGGATCATTAAGGTTGGAAAAGACCTCAAGATTCAAGTCCAACCTTTGACCAAATCCCAACCTGCCCACTAAACCGTGTCACAAAGTGCCACGTCTGCTCATTTTTTGAACACTTCCAGGGACGGTGACTCCACCATTGCCCTGAGCAGCCTGTTCCAGTGCTTAACCACTCTTTCAGTGAAGAAATTTTTCCTAATATCCAACCTGAACCTCCCCTGGTAGGTTCAGGTAGGGAAACTGGAGGCCATTTCCCCCTGGCCTGTCGCTTGTTACTTGGAAGGAGAGGCCAATCCCTGCCTTGCCACAACCTCCTTTCATGGAGCTGCGTAGGACACAGGACAGAAGAGAAAGCTGAGACTGATTAGAGAATAAATCAAGTTAAAAACCTGGCTTTTTGAAGATGAATTTTGGAAAGTAACAGGTGATACTCTTAGAGCTTTTTTTTTTTTTGCTTATCTTTTAATTTTTACTTCTTTAGGCCGAAAACTGGAAGGAAGTCGTCGGGATCCTCATCAGCAGGCACCCACAGTTCTCAGCTCTACCCACAGTCACGAGGGCTGGTTCCAAAGTAAAACCAGCAGCTCCTCTCCAGGGAGGGAACAGCCTTTGCCTTCTGGGAGCAGAGACAAGTACAAACCTGCAGAGAGAGCTCCCTGCCAGCTTCCAGCCCCTTTCCCTGGAGATGGCCTTGTTGCTGTTTAATTGACTCAGGCCAGTCCAGGGGCACTGAGCCACAGGAAGATCCGTGCTTGCAATTCAGCATTTGGCCTCTGTGGGAAATGGATTTTAGTTAGGAAATCAAAAATGCATGAGGTACGTTAAAGTGTGTTAGGAGCAATGGGAAGCATGGGGATCACCTCACAGCATCACCATCCTCCTCCTGCACCAGCCCTTCTGCTGCACTGGGCTTTTTGGCTCTTGGGCAATAAGAAGACAGAGTTGAAAGTCATCTCAACAGAACCATCACTCCAGAGCTCCATAGTAAGAATCAAATGAGGCTAAAAAGCAGAGGATCTGTTCAAACTTGACAAGGTGCATAGTTCTTCCTCTTCCTGCTTGAGAGATCTGGGGTTAAGGTGTTGGCCTGAACAGGCAGGATGGCAGTGGCCAGTGTGTCCTTAAAACCACAGAGCTGTGCCTCCCTTTAGAGCCGTAGGACAAAAAAGGTCTTGAAAACAACTTTGTGCTCTCTAGAAAGGAAGCAGTAGAATCTGAAGTCCTTTCCTTGTTTACAGGCATAAAAGCGAGAGCTCCTCTAGGCTGACCTCCTACAGACCTTACTCTTACCAACAGAAACCACCTTGTCAAAGAACATCTCTGCATGCCAGTGCCAGCTCCACAGCTTTCCTCCTCTCTCTTGCCTCCTGCTTTACCCCTGGTATTTAAAACCAGTGTCCATATGATGTCCTAAATGGCATATGGCCATTTTCTCATGCCTCTCACTGTTCATGGGAAATGTAGCATTGGCTCAGAGCTCTTCCTGCCAGGCTCAGGCTCTCCTGTAAGCTGGGCAGAGCACTGGAATGTGGAGCTGCATCCTGGCAATATGGTCCCTTCCCTTGGTGTCTAACAAGGTTCAGCATTCGGTACCTCTTGTCCCTCACCTGTTCCAGGTTGAGCAGCTTTCCCTCTGCACCTCCCAGCCCATGCAGAGCCCACTGGGAGTGAAAGTGGATCTAACTGGGGCTGGGTGATGAAAGCTGGTGTTAATTCCAGGAGTTTTACTTTGCAAACAAGGGAGGAAGGACTGCTTTTGATGGTCTCCTTGCAAAGCTGCCCTGTGACTAAAGCAGACTCCTGTAATGCCACAGGCTCATGTAGCAGGGCAGAGGGAGGTGGAACTCCACACTAAGGACAGAGTAAGGTGTCCCTGTCTAGTGTCCCACAGCTCATTCGTAAGTTTCCGTTCACTGTATATTGAGACTTGGGGTGTTACTTTTTCTGGTTGCTCTTGGCTGTCATCCTGTGAACGTTTTTACCTGTTTCCCTCACTGATGACTTCCTCCAGACTGACACACGTGAGTGTGTGAGGACTTGCCTGGCTGTAGAAATGCTCTGATGTGTGGACTCTGCCTTGTGCTCATTAAGTGTCCACGGAGTGACTTCACCCAGGCTGGAGAGCTCCGTTCTGCTGACCCCCTGAGCAGGAGGAGCCGAGCGCTCAGCACAGCTCACCTCTGCATCCTGCAGGCACGGTGCCCAGGTGAGCCAGCTGCCCAGGTGGGCCCCTAAACACCAATTTGGCTGCTGCAATCCATGGACTGCTTTCCTGGGCCACAAGGTTAATATATGGATACACATGTATGCACATATATATATATATATATATTAGTTTTCGTGGAGAAAGGAGGAATTTGCTTATAATTGAGAGAGCAGGCACATGACCAATTTCTTTCAACCTGAACATGGAAACCCAGCATAATTTTCCTTTTTATAAAGCACTGTTTATGTCCAGAGAGCCTTTTAATTGGCTTTTGTTGCATAAAAGAACGTCACCTTCTCTCCCCTCTCCTCCCTCTTTCTCTCCAGCACATAATCTTCTGTACTAGGACATTTTAAAAGATGATTGTATGGTGTAAGTGCTCAGAGAATTGAAATGAAAGAAGCGGGGTTTAAAGCCCTGAAATAGCAGCACAATATATAACCACGTCCATGTACATACATATGTACACATGTTTTATGTGAATAATGCGTGCACAGACACCTCTGTGTTTGCACATGTGCACACTCTTCCTCAGTTGCTACTGTTCCATAGGGAATTCTGTATTAAACTCATATGCTGGAAACTGCCCTCCTAGCAAGGCTGACACCTTGGAACTCTGCAGTGCAAACCTGTTTTTGTGTTGATGAGCTGGTGTTGTGTCAGAAAGGCTCTGCTTTTAACTCTGTAGAAATTCATTAGCAAGGTGAAAAGAAACTCAGTAGGGTGGGAAAAAAAGAATAAATCTGCATATTTAGTCATTATATGTAAACTGGGGCTGTGGTGGAGATTTGGTCACTCTATTCAGGGGCAATCTCGGCCTGTTACAGAAGCTTTTGGATTTTCATTCCAGTGGATTTACCCTCACCAGATGCTCAGTGGCACTGATACTAAGATACATTGTCTTAAGCTGTACAAAACATACTGAGCTCTGGGTTGAAGCTTTTAAGAAACATTCCTGACGAGTTTGCCCCTCTCTGGGTGTTATCTGAACCATCTGGGCTTCCTGCTGGTTAACTAAAGGCAGGAAATCCAGCCAGACTCCTGGAAGAGGCCCTGGAACAGTGTGCACCCTTTCTTCATAGAGGAATGTTTTAACATCCTTGTCTTTGCTCTGGTCTGTATAACGGGATCTTGTTTTTAAAAAGCAGCACGTGGCGGGAGCCGGCCCTTGGTGCTGGAGCAAGCGCCTGTGTGACACTGACGCATAGGAACTGAAGCACTTTCTTAAATCCTTAACTTAGATCCAGCGCCTTTTTAAAAACATTTGCATGCTGCTTGAACCTTCTCAAACACACATACCTCTGCCAGAGCACCCGGGGCTGCGCCGGTGCCTTATGCAGATCAGAGCAGGCCTGTGTTCAGCCACTTGTAGGTGTTTTAACTCTGCCCTCGCTGAACACGCAGCGCTGGAGCTCCAGTGAGACACCCGTGTACCTGGACCTGCCCTCTCTCCTGTCTGTGCTGGTTTACGAGCACCGGGCTGGAAAACAGCTCAGTGTGATTCCTGGAGGCGGGGGGGGGTCTGTTCGTGCTGCGTTCAAACGCTGGTTGGGAAAGAGGACCTGCAAAAGCCATAATTAGCTGCAGAGATGGGACTGAAATGAGAACCAGTGGCCCTGCCTGCTGCACTGTGCAGGGAGAAGAGGGTTGACTCTCCAGGGTCCAGGCACTTACTGCCTTCTCCAGCCCCCTTTCTTTTTGAAGAGGTGCCCCAGGCACAGCTGTCCATAACTCTCAGCTCCTTGGAGATACACCCACCTCCGCCTTCTCTTAGGTGATCTGTAGAAAAAAGAACCTGTCCATAGTTCTGTCCATAGTTTTACAAGCTTATATTTATTTGTATCATCTCTTTTGTCTAGGAATGTAAAGTGATCCTAAAATACGACGTGTAATAAAGTCAATAAGATTTATTGCATCTATCAAAAGGTGTGGTTTTCGCTGTTGACTTCGGGCAGGGCTCAGCAACTCCCATGTGTTAGAAAGCCTTGGGTTGCTTTTCCCTCAAAGAAAAAAAGAAGTCTCTGGGTAAACTGGGTGGTAAAACGTGAGTGGAACTGCAAGTACTGTAATGTGTAATGTACATATATACATACATACATATATATATATATATATATATATACACACACGTAACTATGAGTAGAAAATGCTTCAAGGTCCAGACAGCTCTGGAGCACAAGTCTGACGATGAGGAGCTGAGGGAGCTGGGGGTGTTTAGCCTGGAGAGGCGAAGGTTCGGGGGTGACATTATCACTGCACAGCTCCCTGACAGGAGGGTGCAGCCGGGTGGGGGTCGGCCTCTTCCCCCGGGTGACCAGCGACAGGATGAGAGGACATGCTCTTAAGCTGTTTCCAGGAGAGGTTTAGGCTGGACATCACGATTCTCCTCACGGGAGAGGTGAATTCCTTCACAAGAAGGGCGGTGAGACACAGGAACGGGTGGCGGAGTCCCCGTCCCTGGCGGTGGCACTCAGTGCCGCGGCCTGGGCGATGTGCTGGCGTGGCGATCCGAGGTCTTCCCCAACCTAACCCCGTGATAACCGGGGCTCCCGAAGGCGGGAAGCCGCCGGTCTCAGCCCTGGGGGCGGCCGCAGGGGCTCGGCCCGCTCCCCTCGGCGCCCCCGCCGCCCCCGGCCCGGGCAGCGCCCTCTCCCGCCATTGCGCGCCGCGCCCGCCGGGACTTGTTGGCGGGGGGCCGCCTCGGCCCCACGGCGGCGCCTCCCGCGGGGACTACAACTCCCGGCGTCCCTCGCGGTTTGTTTTCCTTCAAACCAACCCCGCCGCCGCCCCGCCTCCCCGCCGCCGCCGTGTCCCGCCGCGGCCACCGTCGCCG
>JAWWEU010000053.1:7105617-7126246 GCA_035583155.1 Acropternis orthonyx | reverse complement strand
CGCCCCAACGGTCCGCGCCCGCCGCGCCCGCCCGCGCGGGAGGAGGAGGAGGAGGAGGAGGATGAAGGAGATGAAGCAGAGGAGGAAGAAGGAGCGCACGTGGGCCGAGGCCGCCCGCCTGGTGAGGCCCGGGGGGCGGGGTAGGGGCCCGGGGCCTCCCCGTGTAACGGGGCCGGCGGCGCCGCCATCGCGGCCGCGGGGCCGGGCCGGGGGCCGGGGCCCGCCCCGGGGATCTCCTGCCCGGGTGTTTGGTTCCCCCGGCCCGATGGGAAGGGGATGCGGCCCCCGCTGGGCCCGGGGCGGGCTCGGGCCGGTGTGTGCGGGGCAGGGCTGCCCGCGCGGCTCGGTCCGTTCCCTTCTTTCAGGGCTCCGTGGGAGGAACCCGAGCCCCGGGAGAGAGCCCGGCCCGGAGCCCGGCGGCTGTCAAAAGTTTCTGCTTTAATTCCCGAGGGTGTGGGTTCCTGCCCCGGAGCAGCAGCTGTGCTGATCATCCCTGAGTCTGGTCACTTCTGGGTTCAGGAGACGTGGCCATGGGTATGTCTGAGCCCTTTTGTTTTAGGGAATCTCCTTGTTAAGGGCTTCAACTTCCAAGCCCGGCCCTGCCCCGGTGGTGTCTGAGGGGACGCCGCTGTTGCTGGACTTCCCTCCACGAAGCGTTTGAGTCAGATCTGTCCTGGACCCCAGTTATGAGCTAGGAAATGTAACCAGAACAATAACTTCAGTTACAGAATCACACTCTCCCAGGTGTTGACTGTCAGAGGTTTGATTTAAGGGCTGCAGGTGGAGGTGTTTGGGCTGGTTGCTTGGCATTTGGATGGTCACAGCTGGCTGGAAGGAGCTGGTTCTCTCCTGGTGACACGGTGACACAGATCTGTGCAGGTGCAGAACTGCCAGTCCATGGAGTTAAGGGATGACCCAGCTGCCTGCAGTGGGTGTGAACAGATCACTGTTTTCCTCTTTGTAGTTGTGTCAGTGATGCTTAACTCAGGCGTTCCTCCTGTGTAGCCCATGGACTTCTGTAGAAAAGGATCTACAGGGTTTGAGGGTGGTCGGTTTCTTTGTTGTTTGTTTTTTTTTTTGTTGTTGTGTTGTATATGTTTTGGTTTTGCCAGCCCAGGTTATGGGTTGGAGCAAATAAACATTCAGGGGAGCAGTGTGGGTGAGTCCAGTGAGACTCAAGCCTGGTACTGAGGATGTTGAGGATAAGTCTTTGTGCTCCTGAGTAAGATTTCTTTGGCTATCAGAGTGTTTTCTTACTGCTTGCCAGGAAGAAACCTAATCACACAAGCATCTGCCTTCCAGCAACTTGCATCATCTTTTGTGTGTAAATTACAATATTTTAGACCCACGTGGTTTTGCTTGAAAAACTGAAGAAGGGCTTAAGGCAGCCACTGTGGAACTTCACCACAAGGAGCCTCTTGGTCTGGTTCTCCACTGTGCATTTCTCCTTGGGATCCAGGTTCTGTGAGCCAGGTGTGTCACTGCAGGTGGCAGGGATGGTTTCCTGGTAGATGACCCCCGGCTGTGCTATGTGACCTTGCACAAAGTCAGCTCATTCAAACATCCTGAGCTCTGACAGGTGAAAAAAAAAAAAAAAATCAGTATTTATAGGCTGCCCAAAGCAGCACATGAGGTTGTGACTCTAAAGCAGTCACCTAATACATGTCCTCAACCTCATGTGATGGGGAAAGGAACTCTTCACACAGTTCCTCTGACCTATCTTTTGGCCAGAACCTCAGACACAGTAGGTGCATGAGATGTCTTAGCCTCAACAGCATCTTAGAGCCATTGATGAACCAGAAATAGAACGATCTCACACTAGATTATCCACTTAGAGAGACCTACAGTTGCGTAGCTGCACTTCCAGCTTGAAGGACTGATTGTAAATCCGCTAAAAATAGATCTTTATTTCACACTAGTCTTACACATGCTCCCTGTCAAAATGCTTTTAATTTTCCTCTCTGACGTGCACTGGTGTATTTTGTATTCCTCTCAACGTTTCTGAGAATCACAGGCAAAAGTGCTTTTCAGTGTTGCTACTCCTACAGAGCCAAAGCTCTGCACGTTCCATAAAATGAGCCTTTAAAGATTCATCAGGGTGCCCAGAGCCATGGCATTACTCCACAAGTGCTGTCACATCTGGATGTCCAGTAAATTAATTGAGGAAGTGATGTAAACTTCCATACTTAGGGGCACAGGAATCCTTGGCTATTGGCACTATAAACAGTGGAGGAGGGGAAATTCTCTTTTGGGGCTGAGGAATAGCTAATGCTGAAGTTGTAGCTCTGGGTGGAAGGTTGATGTGGCACTGGAAGTGTCAGGTTGGAGCAGGATGGAGGGCCAGCTCTGGAGGCTGGGATTTGGTGTGTAAAGCTTGCAGGATCTTCTCTCCCCCAGTTCTTCCATTAAGGGCTCTTTACACTTAATACAGCTCTTGATTGGAAATTGTTCCCCTGAGTGCAGATTCTTTTATCTGTATGTAAATGCTTAGTCGTGCTCAGTTTTAGGCCGCGTGTTTCGCTTGCTGTGTCTGTCACTGGAGAGAGGTTTGAATAATTCCCTGATTTTTTGGAACAGGCGTGTTGCGTTTTCGTGGATCTCGCTGGGCTCGGGAGCGATGTGTTTCCCCGTGTCAGCTGCCTCTGAGTGACAGGCGGACAGCCCAGGAGGGAGGCATGGAGACCTTGTAACCTATGGAGGGAGGAAAAAGTGTGATGGAGCTGTGTGGAATTAAATTAGTTTACTGCCTCTGAATATGGCTTATCACTCGTTTTGATCTTTTTTTGAAACTCTTCGTGTTTTCTTTGGATTAGGCCTCAAATTCCCTTCCCCATCCAGGTTCTCACCTCATTCTCAGATCCTTTTAAGCATCTGCAAAATACCTGTTGGGTGGATATTGCTTTAAGAAATTCCTTTTATAGAATCACAGAATGGTTTGGACTGAAGATCATCTCATTCCAACCCCTTGCTACGGGCAGGGACACCTTCCACTGGACTAGGTTGCTCCAAACCCTGTCCAATCTGGCCTTATCACAATACGTAGTTGAGGTGAAGAACTGCAGTGACATGGGTTGGATTCGTGGAGGGTGGGGATGGTTTGGGGTGCAAACGGAGCCCTGCACAGCTTTGGGGTGTTTTTGCACATGTCCTGTTGCCATGGCTGCTGCAGTGACTCACTTCTAGATGTTGCTGATGGAAATGGGGCATTTGGGTCCCTCCACTGGCTTCCCACACGAGTCAGACCGAGAGACAGCACCGTGTTGCTGGCTCCTACAGCGTGGGGACACCCAACACCAGGGCTGTGGCCGCGACACTGGGGGAATTTAGACCAAAGCTATGATAAAAAAGTTCCCGAGTGAATTCCCATTGCTGCTTTCCGTGCCTGTTCCGGACCACGTCCTGTGGCTTTTCCAGGCCGTGTCCTGTGCCTGTCTCACCCTGTCCTTCCTCACTCAGCCCCAGGCCTGTTGCTCTCAGTGCCTTTGCATTCCAAGAGCAGCACTGTCTGCTGCCAGGGAAGGCGCAGGAGCCGGCGCGTGGTCGGCAGCTGTAGGGTAATCTGCTCCCAAAGAGGCAGCATGGTTTACATCTACTGCAGCTTATTTTTGCTCATTGTTTCCTGTTTATGTGGGTAATCTTCTTATCCACAGAAATGTCCGGTTGTCTCTTTGAATCCTTGAGTTCTTGCTTCTAGACGTTTCAGAGCAGTGAGTTCCACAGGCTTTAAAAGAAAATAAAATAATGACCTCTTTAGTTCTTCGTATATAAGTGACGTACATATAATATATGGGAGGACGAGTTGTTATTTATTGTATAGCCTCTTAATATCTGATTTTCCTCATTTTATTTCAAGGCAAGCACTCCAAATCTTTTTAGTGTCTCTAGCCGTACTCTTTTTTTCCAACTCCTTTACTGTTATTTTGTCCTTTTCTGAATTCCGTTCTTCTCTGACACAAACCACTCTTACCTGTGTTTCCCTTCTTGGGATGGAGCAAAGACAAAATGAATGCAGTAATCCAGGGAGGGTAAACTATTGCACTGTATGGCTGTACAGTAATACTTCTAGTGGTAGAAAAATACTGCGTGCTTTGTAGAGAGGTAGGAGAACATTTTACATCATTAAAGGTCACCGACCACTGTTCAGTTTTGCAGGATTATGTGGCAGCAGCTTGGCCTAATGTATGGTGAGCTCTAGTGGATGTCTATAGTCTGTAGTAAAGACTCCCCTGAGGTCAAGGCCAAATTCTGCTTTTTCTCCTCTGTGTCTGTATTTCAGTTAATTAGGGACCAGATGAAGGCAAAGCCTTTTGTGATGCTCACCGGGATCTTGAGGTAGCTGGAAATTTTACCGAGTGTCTTTGCCGATGAATCAAGTTTGAAGAGGCACATTACTGGGTCTGGGCCACAGCTGATGGAATAATTCTGGGAATATAGAAGCCAATTCTGTAATAACACATGGTCTTTCTGTCTTTTCAGGTGCTGGAAAATTACTCTGATGCTCCCATGACCCCAAAACAGATTCTGCAGGTCATAGAGGCTGAAGGACTAAAGGAAATGAGGTTAGTATTGATGATCTTGTCTAAACCAGTTTGGAGCATGGGGGAGGCAGCATATGAAGGCCTGTGTCACTTCGTACAGTTGTGCCTCATCCCCAGCCCACTTTGCTTCTCTTTTTCTCTCTCCAGCCTGGTAATTTCAGATGAGAGTACAGACATTTATGTACGGGTTGTGGGGTTTTTTCTTTGACAATAACTGGAAGCTGTTCTTGGACTCTTTTACAGTGTAGAGTCCCTTCACCCATCTATTGTGAAATGAATGTCTCTTGCAGATCAGACTCCTGCATTGTGCTGCTTTTACCACTTACTCACATGGTTCTCTCATAAGTAGCTCCCAGCAGTTTCTGCTATTGTGACTCAAATTTGAGAATGGTTTGTCTGCTCTGATGCTTCATTTCTAGAGCAGACATTATGTTTTTGAGACTCAAGTCAGTCTTCTTTATGTCACTACACTGGCTGCTGCTCAGATTCTCGAGCACTGAGAGAGTGCAGCTCACACGGCTGTGGCTCTTGACATTGTACAGAGGAGATGCTCATCTCAGAGTGGGTTTCGTATGGAAAAGAACCTGATACAGAGCCTTGGAAAGGGCAGAAGTGGGAGACTGTTTTCCTTGATTAAGTTCCTGTGAGCTTCCATCTGTTTCCATGACAGTAGTAGAAATACATGGTGTCTTTCAGCACAAAGAAAGTGGGTAACTGTGGTAGTCCAAATGCCTCAGTTAGTGCTGCCTGGCAAAAGAAAAAAAAGGAAGTTTGACTACCAGAGACAGAAAAAGCTGCTGCCCAGGGAGGGACTTCTGGGGAATCCAGATGCATGGGCTGTTTCTATTCTTGCTTCCCCCTCCCCTTATTTCTGTGGACTCTTTTTCACCCTGGTGTTTGCATTTCCTGAACCTGTACTTTACCCACCTACAAAAGGTAAATTGATTTCCCCTGGGGCCTAAATGTTAGCTTGTTTCTGCTCTTCATTTGTGTGAAATCAGGAAACAGATGGGTTGGCTTAAATAGTGAAAATCAGTGACATGTTCAGAGGTGCTGGGTGTGGGGCCTGCCCTTGTTTGGAGAGGTGCAGGGCCTGTGTCTGCTGCTGCATCAAATTTGGAGCTGTTGGAATGCCCACCTGCCATGGGCTCACCAGACGGGTGGAGAGGGACTTTTCACTAGGGCACACAGTGATAGGAAAAGGGGGAACAGCCTTAAGGTGAAGGAGAGTAGATTTAGATTGGATATATTAGGAAGGAATTCTTTAATGTGAGGGTGGGCAGGCCCTGGCACAGGTTGCCCAGAGAAGTTGTGGATGCCCCATCCCTGGAAGTGTCCAAGGCCAGGTTGGGCGGGGCTTAGAGCAACCTGGTCTAGTGGAAAGTGTCCCTGCCCATGGTAAGGGGTTGGAATGAGATGGTCTTTAAGGTCCCTTCCAGCCCAAACCGTCCTATGATTCTGTCATCCTCGTGGAGGAGATCTTCACTGGTTTGGATATGGACGGTGGTTTCACAGCCCTGAGTAGAATTCAGATAGACTTTAATAAGGACTTTCAAATAGTTTTGCTTTAATCAGTCCTCTACAACACTCACATCAGTCCTGTTGCCTAAGCAGGCAGTTGCAGACCTCTCTGCACAGGCTATCCCTGCCAAAGGTAATAGCAGAGCTCTTCACACACAGAAATTATCCTCTGCTTTCCCGGTTTTCACAAGTGGCCTGTCACAGTGTGTAAGTAAAGACCAGACTTCAGAGCATGTGTCAAGTTAAGTCCCACAAAGCTAACTAATTCCTTTAAAGGTTGGTGGTTTCCCTTGGGATATCTGCTTTTCCTGCCCCGGCCATTAATTCTCTGCTGTAAGAAAAGATTGTTTTCTTCAGAGCATGATTGTTCACAGAATAAAGGCAGTAGAGCCTGCCTGGTTGAACGTGCAGCGGGCTTTGCTGGTGCTTGTATAGAAGCCCTTCCTGAAACTCCATTTCCTGAAGGAAATAGCTCAGTGCCTCGAGATGTTTTTCCCTCTGAATCAACCCTGAGGCTGGGCTCCCCAGTTTGGGGGTTACTCTGCTGTACTGGAAGGGCACTGATATTCCCCTGAGGCTGATGCTGGAGCCACCACACTGGGCCCAGCACCATGCTGAGTTTAGCTGCTGGCAGAGTTTTAACTGCTTGCTTTTCTCTTGTTCTGGGGAAGCTTTGCAGTTTTAAGAGAGCTCTGTGGCTGCTGAGTGTGTTTGGAGCGTCTGGTAAACACAGAGGGGAAAGCACTAACAGGACAGCAGGTGGGAAATTTTGTTCATATTATCTCAAAGTGATACAGGGTAACTTTGCCTCTTGCCAAGGCCTGTGAAGGAATGTCCAAAAACCAAACACATTCAGGGTGGAAACAGAGTGTTCTCAGATTTCGATTTGAGGATGCTTTTCTTTGAAATATTGTGTCTCACTCCAGTTTTCAGTTTCACTTTTACTAAGAATGCAGCCGATACTTCTGTAATGTCTCTTCCAGATAACCTTCTGCCTGTACATATTGGACTTAGTGGAAAACACAGTGTTACGTGGCACAGCAGTCCCGTTGGTGTGAGCGTAGGATGGGGCTTTAACCAGGGGGTTACGTAGGACCTGACAAGTGAGTGAGCACATCAGAGCCTTCATCTCGAGCTCTGCTTGTGCAGTTTGGTGTGTGACATGTCAGGGAGACGTTCCAGTAGCACTGTGTGTACAGTTTGTGCTGCTTTTGTTCATGGCTTTCTACTGCTGAATAAATCTGGAGTTTTTGTAAAATCAATCCAATGCTGGAGCTTTCAAGCAGAGAAGGAGAGGAAACAGGTAATAAAGGTTAAAATGTCTAAAAAGGGATGAGGGTGACTTAAAATTGGTGTCATGTTTCCTGTTTGCTGCCAATGGCTTGGCTGTGATGTGCTGAGGCTGATGTACAGGTCGAAATGAAACCAGTGACACTGTTCTGACTGAGGTGTCTGTCCCATAAAGCTTATGACATCACCTCTATTCCCCTCTGTCAGCTAAATGATGCCCTTTTAACCCATTTCTTAAGCTGTTCCCTCTCTTCCTTTCTCTGTTGCAGTGGCACATCTCCCCTTGCCTGCCTCAACGCCATGCTCCACTCCAATTCACGGGGAGGGGATGGGCTCTTTTACAAACTGCCTGGACGAATCAGCCTTTTCACTCTCAAGGTAAATGCTGAGCTCTGCTCCCAGCTGAGGGCCCAGGTGTGAGTTCTGCTGCTTGTACAGGGCTGAGTGTTACCGCTGAGCAACAGGGGCAGTGTGCTGCAGGTGAGATTGTCATGTGAGGGAAGGTCTGGAATTCATTATTTCCTTGGAGCTTGTACCTTTCAGCTGTATTCGTTCATCTATGATAAATAACTTCAAAAATAGCCACCAAAACAAAACAGTTTTTTCTTGAATTGTGCAGTCAAGGTAAAACCTCTTGTTGCAGTACCTGGTGTTCAGCTCAGGTGACTGCTTACTGAAACCGTCCTGTGCAGTTCTTTTTCTGGCAGCCACAAGGGAAAACAGCCAGCCAAGGAATTAAATTGGTTCAAGAGCTTGTAGCAACAAGTAAGATCTTGATAGGAAAATGCATATTCATTCTTCTGGTTGGTTGTTTTGTATTCCACCACATCCAGTGTTATTTAGCATCAGCAGTTTCCTCAAATCTTGAGGTTTCTCTGGAACATTATTTTTGGTTTATTGTCCCAGAAATCTTGAATATTGAAAGTGGTTTTGGTCTTGGTCTTTTCTTCTGCATTGTTTTGTACTGCTGGATTCTCTGATAAGTATCAACTTGATAGACAACAGGTATCTCAGCTATTTCATTTCCATCTTTTTTCTGTTGTTAGAAAATCTTGTTGAATCGCCACATTTTGCTGAAAATAGATGGTATTGAAACGGCTTTGCTTGTACAAGTAGGAAATAAATATCTGAAGCTTACTGTCTTAGCCTCTGGCCCCTCTGATGCTACCTGTTCTTTTTCAATAAGAATGAGATATTTCTTTTTAATAGGAACTCCTTGCTTACAAAGAATTTTGACAAACTATTACTCTTTTTATTACATTGATTATTATTAATCTGATATTTTGGATGTGTGAGTTACTCACCTAGGAGGGGGCTGTGGGGTGCTTGTAGTTTAGGTGACTTCTGTTCAGCTATGAGCCCAAATGGACTTTAAAATACCTTTCTGCACCAAGGATTAAAATAGGGGACAAAATTAAGGTTAAAGTACACCAGTTAAGTGGTGTAAGTTTGGGAGGGAAGGAGAGAGGGCTGTAGCCACCCCAGTTCTGTTTGCCCTCTAGAAGGATGCCTTGCAGTGGTCCCGGAACCTGTCAGTGCCAGAAGGGGAGGAGCTGGAGGACACAGCAGATGCAGAAAGCTGTGGGTCCAATGAAGCCAGCACTGTGAGTGGTGACAATGATGGTAAGTGTCTGGTGACATTAACCTTAACCTCTAGGACCTACTCCTGTGTCTGACTGAGAGCCCATCTCTTTCAGTGTCTCTTGATGAAACCTCCTCTAACGCCTCCTGTTCCACAGAATCGCAGAGCAAGGGACCTGCTACCAGGGAGAGCTACAGAACCGCCTCCCAGGTAGGAAAAAGTGGGACTGATGAGAAGGGTCAGGCTCTCAAGGGGTGGTGTGACAGGGACTAGTTGTGCACAGGTGCCTCAGAGAAAGGTGAGGGGCTGTCTCCGTGGGTGAGGAGTTGGCAGGATGGGGAGGGATCTTGTACAGGAAGGCAAACTTGAATGCTCTGCTAGTCCTGAATATAGTGACACCTGAGGAGTTGCCTAGGAGCCAGGCAGCTCTTTAACCAAAGAATATGCTGTTTAAAAGATTATTTTAACCTTCCCTAATGTCTTCATTTCTTTGTTTTGTTTTTTTCTTTCCATCTGGCCTGCAGACAACCAAACAGAAGAAAAAGACGGGTATGATGCTGCCACGGGTGGTGTTAACCCCGCTGAAAGTAAATGGGGCACACATGGAGTCTGCCTCTGGTGAGCATGGCTTTGGGAGGGGGCTCCTCATGACCTCACAGATCTCTCTCAGTCGGTCCCCAGTCATCCACATTTGCCTGAGGATTTCTGTAACACCTGCTGAGAATGAGTGTGACTGCAGAGAGTTGTGTGTATGTTTAACTCCATCAAAATAATTGGTACCGGGGAAATACTCTATAATAGCACATCTGTTGGTAACAGATAATTCCTGTATGTCAAACCATTCTCCCAGCTGGGCTTTGGCTGTTCTTTGTATATTTTTATGAAGTTGTCTCGCTTTTAGGATTCACAGGAAGGCATGCTGATGGGGAGAGTGGCAGCACATCCAGCAGCAGCAGCAGCTCCTTGGCCTTGTGCAAAACCAGCCTGCGCAGTAGGACAGAGATAAACAGGGATCCTCCACAGCTGCTGAGGGGCATCCGAAAGCCCACAGCTGGTATGTGCTTCCGGTTACAGGTAGAAGAATAATTGGTGATGTTGAAGTCCATGTACATCTGAGAAAAGAGCACCAGGATCTCTTCCCTCAGGAGGCATTTGATGATGTGAGGTTGCGAGCTGGACTTTCCATCTTGAGCATTAGTGAAAGCGTTATTTAAAATTTGCTTGGTCTGAAGAGCAGCATTGAGAATTGTACCTGAATGTGGCAGAACTGTGACCTCATATTAAAATTCTAGGTGTATGTCTGTTAATTACTGTGCTGGAGTCATTCTTCACACTTGAGTGCTGCAGTCTTTCCTGTCTCTCTCGCTCCTTTTGCTGTAGTAGTTTAAATGAATTTCTTGCCCAGAAAGCTGAAATACTTATATACAACAATATTAATTTTATTTGCCTCTCCTTAAACTCCAGGGCAAATGAAACGGAACAGGGGTGAGGATATTGACTTTGAAACCCCTGGCTCCATCCTCGTCAACACAAACCTGCGAGCACTGATCAACTCCAGGACCTTTAACGCACTCCCATCGCACTTCCAGCAGCAGCTGCTTTACCTCCTGCCCGAAGTCGACAGACAGGTATGAGCATTTGGGTGTTTTCCCTTCACTGGTTACCCCTTGCCTGTGGAACAGCTGGAGCAGATGTGTCCTCTTTGCCCTGGCAGGTCGGGGCTGACGGGCTGATGCGCCTCAGTGGCAGCGCTCTGAACAACGAGTTCTTCACCCACGCCGCGCAGAGCTGGAGGGAGCGGCTCGCTGACGGTGAGTGGCTCTCCTTTTTCCTGGGTGCCTGGGGAATAGATGCTCATTTTACGGGATTTTTGTTTTTCTTTTGCAGTTAGGGAGCAGGAATTTAGTTCAGCTTTGCTGCGTATCCAGCTACGTCGCTCGCAACTTTTCGTCTGACTTTAACCTTTCCTTTTCTTCCTTTAAAATAATATATATGATTTCTTTTCGTGGGGGGACTTTCAGAACTAAGAGGTGAACGTGTAAAGCAGTGCCAGACTTACCTTTCCTTAAATGCTGACCTGTGTCTGCCTGGTAAGACATGATTTTTTTCCAGACTTACATGAGGCTGTGTGACCACTGTCCTTATGGAGCTGCAGACAGCACACGGATCCAGAGCAGGGTGGGGAACAGGGTGGTAACAGCAAGTCTGTCCTTCCTATATAAAGCTGCTGTGCTGTTCGAACACCAGAGGTTGCATTTGCAGGATCAGTTTTGTTTAGAACTGAATTTTAGTCTCTTGCTTCCGTGTAGGTGAATTCACACACGAGATGCAAGTTCGAATCCGGCAAGAGATGGAGAAGGAAAAGAGAGTGGAGCAATGGAAGGAAAAGTTCTTCGAGGACTACTATGGACAAAAGTGAGAAATTTTACCTTTTCTATGCTGTTTTATCCATGTTTATGCAGGTGGGAGAGTGTGTTTCTGTATGTGGATACCTCAGTATGCAGATGCAACATAAACTCCCTTGAAAAATGCAATTTGTCCGGTGTTTCAGCTCTGGGAAAATCCTTAGTGGCATTGGCTGGATCACAGAAAAATTTTGTAGCCCATCTATTTTGTTTCCAAGACAAGTTAGTATTACTTGTTGTCCATCACAATCTTTACATGTTACTTACTTTTCTCATCCCCTGTGATAGCAGTGTGGTGAATGTGTAGGTTCGCCCCTTGCAGGGTGAGTTAACAAGGGTTTGGTGAGTCTGTGCTGGTGTGGTTCAGTAACGCAGAGATCAGCGTGGGCTTCAGCTCTTAGCCGGTTTTTGTGTTTGCCTCACAGGTTGGGCATGACCCAGGAAGAATCCCAGGAGCAGAATTCGGTGCAGGAGGATGCTGAGAACAGGACAGAGCTGCCTGTTAAAGGAGAAGCAAGGCTGCCCCGGGGACCGACCACGCGGCAGAGGGACGGACGCTTCCGGAAACGATCCCGGGCCGACCTGCGGTGCCGAGCCAGGAGGAGCCTGTACAGACTGCGGGAACCTGAGCACACGGAGGCTCCCAAAGAGCCTGCTCCCGTGGTGCCAGATTCGTCCCTCCATAAAGAGCCAAAGCCTGAGATGGACCTGAAGAAAGATGATCTGACCAGCTCCTCAGCCGCCGGACTGAAGGCAGAGAGTTCCGAGCTGCACCTCACTCCAGAGACTTCCAAATCACACAGCAAATCGCAAGAGCCATCGTTGGCAGCTGGGAACAGAATTCCCAGTTTGCCCCAGGAGAACTCTGCTCAGGAGTCCAAGGAGCAGAAGAGGAAAAGCTTTGAGGAGGCTGCCTCCGCGTCCTTCCCCGAAAAGAAGCCCCGGCTTGAAGATCGTCAGTCCTTTCGTAACACAATTGAAAGTGTTCACCCAGAAAAGCCACAGCCTACTAAAGAGGAGCCCAAAGTCCCACCCATCCGGGTAAGAAAGAGCTTTGGAGCTGCTTGGTGTCTCAGGTCTGCTATGCCCAGTAGCATCAAAACGTTACTAAAATGTCAAGGGTTGCCATCTTAAGGAAAGGAGTCGAAGGGTTTCGTTGGTAGAGCTGGTGAAATGTCCCTGATTGCCACAGTTTGCTGTTGTATTTAGACAGGCAAAGAATCGAAAATCATCCCAAGGTCTTTGCACAAGAGCGCAGACTAACCTTGACTTGCTCCCTCCGTTTGCATTTCTGTGGATACAGAAAGCACTTTGCCTGTGAGGAGCTGATTTGTTGCAAAAGACCTTCAAATGATGTTTTTTATCCTGTGTAGTTCCTCAGTTCCTTTTTCTTTTGGACAGAATCTCAGTATTCCCTCTGACTTTTCCAGTTTTGACTGGAGATACCCATTTTGTTAGCTCCAGGGTAGTCATCCTGATGCAGGGAAGTACAGTGGGATGTCTGAAGATGTGAATGTAAATAACTTATTTTGTGTTTGCCTACGGGCTCAATGTGAACTGAGCTTTACAGAGCATGCAGCAGAGGTTACAGAAATAGTGCTGCTTCTCTGCCCAATGTTGAAACTTGAAGTTTTTGTGGAATTCT
Source organism: Acropternis orthonyx (assembly GCA_035583155.1). NCBI lineage: Eukaryota > Metazoa > Chordata > Aves > Passeriformes > Rhinocryptidae > Acropternis > Acropternis orthonyx. The sequence goes on along the minus strand of JAWWEU010000053.1, from coordinate 7,113,265 downwards.
TGTGATAAGAGTTGTGATGAGCAGGTGCCAGTAACGCATTTCCCCGGCGATGGTCGGTGTCAGAACTAACCGCTTTCTCCCCTTGTTTCAGATTCAACTTTCACGTATTAAACCACCCTGGGTGGTTAAAGGTCAGCCCACTTACCAGATCTGCCCTCGGATCATCCCCAGCACGGAGCCCTCCGGCCGGGGCCGCCCCGGGGCCCGGACCCTCGCAGACATTAAGGCCCGTGCTCTGCAAGCCCGAGCCCAGCGCGAAGCCGCCACCGCCGCCATCGGAGGAGGGGGCGGCCCCGGCGGGGGGAGAGGCACCGATGAAGGAGGAGGAGGAGGTGGAGGAGAGTCCGGCAGCCGTTCCCAGCACAGGAGATCCAAGAGAGCTCATGGAAAGCGCGCGTCAGATCTACAGCGAGCACAACTACAGTCGTCTGTTCATCTGAGCGGGGGGAAGGCTGACTCGGAGGGGGCTGCTCAGGAGGCCAGTGTGAATTCCTGCCTCTCTTCCAGACAAGACCACTCTCCCTCAAAGAGCAAGGGGAGTGGCGTTCTGGGCTGTGCTACAGGTTCTGGCTCAGGGGACACTCAACCCAGTGATGGGTCACCCAGGAGGCCATTCTGTGACTCTCTGACTGGGTCAGCCTTGGACAGTGCGACTCCTGAGAAGCAGGAGGAGAGCTCTGAGCAGCTCCTCTGTGACCCAAGGACCAAACCCCCACCTTGTGCTGCATCACAGGAGAGCACAAAGCTGGGATGTGCAGTTCCTGTGGTGACTGGTCTGTGCTCTGGGGGGCAGGGAGCTGTGGTCAGTCCCACGGGAGTCAGGGCTGTGGTGGAACTCAGAGATGTTGGTGCTCCCACCCTACAGCTGGATTATCCTTCTGATGTAAAGGAAAATTCCTCCAGTTGTCCTTTTCCACCAGAATTACCGTCAGGTGGTACAGAACACCATAATCCAGAGACGGTGTCTAGGCTTAGATTTAACAGCTCCGAAACTTCTATGGAAGAATGTGTTGCTGATAGTAATAGCTCCAAAACCGGAGTGAAGACAGTGATCCCTGCGGCGTGTGATGCTGCACAGCTGCAGGCAGGGAAGGGCAGAGATGGCAAACTGCGTAACGAGGAGCGAAACGCAGAGGCCCTGGTGCAGCCCTCTGTGCATGGTAACTCTGCACAGAGGATAGATACCTCTGAAAATCTCCTGCAGCCAAGGGAGAGGTGCCCCAGAACCGAACCAGAAAACGCACACCAGCCCCTGGAGGAGACGCAGGAGCTGAAGACAAGCGGAGATGAGGAGATACAGAGTGCACACAGTGAAACAACAGACACTGCTTCCGACTGGGATGGGGACATGGCTGATGAGAACGTGGAGGTGGAGATGTGTTTCAAAAGTGTTAGCTGTAGGGAGGCGGCTGCCAAAGGCTCTTCCTGTCACAGCGGCAACGAGAGGTGCAACGGGATTAGGTCAAAATTGTCCATGGAGACAGATAGCCCGGCCTGTGGTGGGGACATCCCTGCCCCCCCATCCCAGAGGTGGGGCCCCCCTGTGCCGTTGCCCCAGAAAGCCGAGCGGCCGGCCGGCTCTGCTCGGCCTGTGTCCTCCATCGAGACCAACAACCCTCTGGTGATGCAGCTCCTGAAGGGGAAGCTTCCACTGGAGGAAGTTCTCCCAGTGTCTCATGTCGACATCAAGCTGGAAATTGCACAGCCAGTGCTGGAGAAGCAGGCGGAAAGCCTCTCCCTGCAGTTGGACAGAGGCAGCAGTCGCTACTTTGGCAAAGAATCTTCTCCAGATGTAGGAATAAAGACAAGTGCCCAAAGCAGGAGCGATGACATCCACTCGGTGAGATCTTCCATAGATTCCCAGGAAAAGAGGTGTGGATCAGGGGCAGCATTGCCTAGAGCAGAGGATCAGGCTATTCCAGAAAAACATTCCAAAGTTGGCTCGACTTCAAGCTGCCAAGACCAACTGGCAAATGTGGCAAGTGCCTCTCCGAAGCCTGAAGATACAGGCCCTCCGGAAAGAAAATTTTCTTCCTGTAGCTTTGAGGAGCAGAAGGAGTTGCCCAAGGTCCAGCGGGTGCCACAGCACAACCTGTTAACGAGTGTCATGGCAAGCAAAAGCTTGGAGAAGGTGAACACATCTACAGAGCCTCGGTTTTTGTCTCCAGCTGTAACTTCTCTTGGACCAAACCAGACAGGAGGTCCATCGGTCAATAAAAATTACGGTGGAGTTCAAGGCAAAAAGCTCTTCGGTTCTGGTTTTCCTTCCAACCCCAGCGGGAGGGTGCATCATTCCAGAGCTTTGGATCACGGTTCAGCCATGGGAACCGTGTCCCCTAGCAAACAGGTTCCCTTGGACAAGGGCTGTGCACTGGGAGAAGGAATCCCTGCTGCCAGGGAGGAGTGGACTTCAAAGCAGCACAGCAGCACCCCGGGAGGGATCAGAAATGAGAACGTGCTGGTGTGTGGCAGCCCAGCCAAGAGCAATGCAGAGAACAGGGGGGATGTGGCCCAGCACCCCACAGAGCTGGGTGGGAACACACAGAGGGAGCCGCTGGTCATGGACTGGCCTTTCTTTAAGTTTTCAAGGGATGCAGGAAAAGGACAGAGTCACCCTTTGGAGCCTTCGTCCATCCCCTCTCAGCTCAATATCAAGCAAGCATTTTATGGGAAGCTTTCAAAGCTGCAGCTTAATTCCACCAGCTTTAATTATTCATCCAACACTCCGGCTTTCCCCCGAGGCCTTGCTGGGAGCGTGGTGCAGCTCGCCCACAAAGCGAACTTTGCCGCGAGCCGGAACACGGCCCTGGCTGTGCAGATGTTTGCCGACAGCAGCAGCGTCGAGGAGATCTCCTTCCAGTGCTCGTGCAGCCTGAAAGCCATGATCATGTGCAAAGGCTGTGGCGCCTTCTGCCACGACGACTGTATAGGACCCTCTAAGCTCTGTGTATTGTGCCTTGTGGTGAGATAATAAATTATGGCCATGGGACAGGTTGTATATTCAAGTGTGTGTATTTTGATAATGACTGATCCTAACGCCTGTACACAAAGTACACAAAGTACTCTCTGTTCATAGTAGAAACGCTGTTACACTTTGTCTTGGTGAGGAACGTTGACCTGCCTTCCCATGGAGAGCGACAATGCAGAGCCTGTTCCTGCTCAAAGTGACACCCTGGTCTGGTTGGGCTGTGCCCCATGGGAGTGATCCTGCTGCTTCCTGCTGTCGTGGAAATGCCAGCTGTGCTCTGGTACCGTGCCGAGGCTGATGCCGGGGGGAGAGGCCGTTCGCTGTGGCAATCCGTGGACCCTCTGTGGAGGAAATCCTTACATCCAAAGGAACTGGAAGAGGGTGTTTGCTATTTCAGGGCTGCGTGAGGTGAGGCCCTACAGTCTTCCACTCTCCCCTTCTGCCATCTCCATTCCTGGTTTGTGTGGGAAGTGCTGCTGTGCAGTGAGTGTCAGCAGAGCGCCCTGCAGTGATGGTCCTGTGCGGTCTTCGGATGCTGCAGCAGAGCGTGGTGCCCAGGGACGTGCCCTGCAGGTCACTGTGGAGCCGTGTACAGCCCACCGTGTGCCAGATGGAGCTGATGTGGGGGATGCAAGAAGAAGAGGAAAAAATATTCAAGGCGAATGCCAAGCAAATGCCTTCTGCTGGCCTGCAGGAAGCTGTGTGGGTGGGGAACTGCCTGGCCGAACTCCTGGCCCTGCAGCTGTGCCTGCCTCCATTGGCCAGCTTCCACGAACTGCTGTGGAATGCTGGAGGTTCCCTGGAGCTCGGTGATGTGGTCAGTGAGCTCTGCACTGCAGCCCTGTGGTGAGGACCTGAACCCCACAGCAGCTGAGCACCTGCGAGCATCGAGCTGTGCATCTGTGTGACCATCACCTAACATTTGAAGCAGTGTTCTTTCTTCTTTTTATTTTTTTTAATTTTCTTTTTTTTTTTATATATTTTCATTCTTGGATGTATAAAGTGAATTATTTGGCTCCTGTAAGTATCCTCTCTGCATCTGTTTGATCATATATTTATATGTTGTACACAGTACTGGCCAACTCTGTAAATGGGTGTAATGTACATAGAGCATAAAGGGGTCTTTTTTTTTTTCCCTTGAATTTTCAGGCTCTACAGCAGTATTGCATTAAAGTGGTGTTAGTTATTGTCAGAGCCACTGTATTCTGTCTTGCCTGATGTGAGGCTCACCACACAGAGATGTGTGGGTTCTGACAGCCTCCCTGTGCCCATAGTGTCTGGGTGGACTGTGCTGTGCGGGCTCAAGAATGACCAGGTGGGATTTGCCAACCCAAGCAAGTTCACCAGTTCCTCCTCTAAGCTCCTGGTGGTTGTTGCTGCACCTGAGCTCCCAGGGAGTGGCTCTACCTGTGCTGCAGGAAGGTGAACATCCTTGTGCGTCCACAGAGGGAGAGCAAAACTGCAACTCTCTTCCTCTTTGGAGCAATTCCTACTCAAGAGTAAATTGTTTCAGTGAGGGGGAGAAGCCGCTGGCTTGTTTTTTAAGTGGGCAGTAGCAAGAGCTTTAGGGGGTTTATTTTCATTTTGTTTCTTCCTGTCCCTTTTCCAGCTCCATCCTACCTCCCTTCACCATGCACTTTTTTTCAGCCGTGCAAGTTCCTCTTTCAGACACAAGCCTGAGGGGTGTGCAACACGTTCGGTCCCCGAGACGGTTTATCCTTAATGCACCCACCAGCCTCATCCCATGGGAATGAGAGAGCCCAGCACACGCAGCACCCCGGCCCGGGCAGGGCTGCGGGGTCGGTGAGGGCGAGAGGAGGTGTGGAACCTGCTTACCAAAGACGGGGGGCTGGCTCTGCCTCCTGGGGGGGCCACTGCAGTGTTCAGCTCAGACTGGTCTGGGGGCAGAGCCCTCGAGGGGGGCCTGCTCGTGTCTGTCCCTTGTGCTATTGGAGAAATAAACACTGTAAAAATCTGCTTGTGTGGTCTCAGTCCTTTTTCTGAAATCCTCCTCTGTGATAAGGCAATGTGGTTTTTTCCCTTTCCTTGCTTTTTACTGGGGGTGTTCCAGAGCTCTGCTCAGGGGGGTTTGTTGCTGTTTGGCTTCATTAAATGCAGCTTTATGCACTTACAGAACACTGAAGATGGTGCAGCTATTGCAGAGTTGCTGTGGGGCTCTTGGGGAAGAGACACCAATTACAGTTTCTTGAAACTACCTGAAAAATTACTTTATGGCTGTGTCCTTTCTCTTTCCTAGGCAACAAGGAAATCTGGGTTCTTAGGGGCGTGGATGTTCTGCATCGTGAGCAGGGATCTCCTGACTGGGGCTGTGGGAGTGCTGAGATCTGTGTGGTGATACAATCCCTGACTTCCTCCCATTTCAGAGTGTTTCCATCACACAGATCTCACAGGAGCAGGGGCAGCAGATGGTCCAACACCAGCTTTTTTGGGGGGAGAAAAAAGGCTTTTGTGGTTTTTGGTAGTTCACTGATGTTCTGACTCTGGCAGGTTGTCTGTGCACAGTGTGGTTAAAGATCCCAGGTAATCTAAATAGGATGAAAATGAGGAATGAAAAAAATGAGTCGGGCTGTTACTTAGCCAAGCGTTAAACCTTAATAAACAATTCTTCCCTGTTTTATTGGGGTGGGAGGTGATGGTGTCAGGATCAGTTACCTCTGGAATAGGGAAGCTTGGGGGTTTCAAGAGTAAAACCCATTAATGTTAGAATTTCACACAGAGCAAATACACTTCTTTCTTCTCTGTGATATTTCTGTGCTAAGTAACAGCTTTTCTCTCTCACATCTTGCCTGATGTTAAGAGTCCAGCTCTGCCATGCTCTGGAGCTCCATGGCAGGGCTGGCTGTGGATGGAGGGGACATCCTGAGCCAGCCCAGACACAGGGCCATGGAAACCTCAGCAGGTTTCACCAACTGGTCTGCACCTGGCCGAACCCAGCACTGCTCATCCCTGTGGCTTGCAGCCTTCTCCTGTGCAGCCTTGGAAATCTGGGAGCCAAGCTCAGCCAGGGGCTCAGTTACAAACCCAACCTTGTCACAGGCACACAGGAAGGAGCACTGGTGCTGTGATCATTAAGGAATTCCGGGGGTTCTCCCGTTTGGGATGTGCTGTCCCAGGTGATGGTTTACAAGCACAAACGTTCAGGTGGGTCCTGCTGGCCTCGCAGCCGCAGCGGATCCCGGGAAGGGGCTGCCCACCCACCCACCCGGCACCCCCACACCGTGGGCAGCTGCACTTCCAAGGAGGCTGCAAACCCCTTTGGCTCTCTCTGGGTCTCCTGACAACCAAACCAGGAGATTGCATCTACACAGCGCTTGAAGAGGAACATTTATGGATGCAAAGGTTTATTATACTTAGTGAATAAAGCTGATAACGAAAAATCAGTATTTTTCCATGAGGGAGAAGGGAGAACTTTCCACAAACTTCAATGAAAACTTTTTTTTTCTTTTTTTTTTTTTCTCACAAAAACCAGACACTTCACAAAATTAATTTTGTCAAAATATAAGTTAAGCATAAAACTGGTGCCTTGCCCCCCTCGTGAGTGCTACCGCTGCTCTCTCTGGTACCCGCGCTGTCTGTTAAGGAATGGAAAGCACAGCTTATGTCAACACGACTGAAAGATGTTTTGGTGTTTTTTTTGGTTTTTTTTGGGTTTTTTTTTCTCTTTTAACACCTAAATTTAGATCCCACTCGGGTGGCTGATGGCACTGACCTCTCGCACAAGGGGCTGGGGCGAGGGGCAGCGCTGGGGCCAGCAGCACCCAGCGGGGCTCGACAGTGGAGGAGAAAGCCCTTTTTGTTATACAGTGTTTATTAAGTAGATTCAGTCTTATATATGATATACAGATTCAAAAGAAAAAAAAAAAAAAGGATTCCACATACTTATGAAATCAGTGCATTTAGCAAGTAATACCATGGAGATAACAGCTCGATTAACAGCTCATTGGTCTTTGTTAAGTGAGGGGACAGGGAGTTGGCCTGTGCTAATCATTCCACAAACAGAACAGAATTAAGTTGCATCACATATATAATAGACACACATTCTAAGAATTAAAATATTAAGCCACATTTACTGGAAAAATCCACAGTATATAACACAAATAACTCTTATCAAGCTCGTTGAGGAGGAAGTGCTCATCTGCTTAAGAGCCACATGAAGTTGCATAGGTGCCTATCTGCAAAAATATCATTTCCAAAGGAATCAATTGATTAAGCAATAAAGTGTCACCTTAAAAGCTGGATTAAGTGCCATACGCTTTCTATCTGAGTCCTCGGGAAAGCACCGGCTTCCCAAAGAGCCTCTTCTGCCTCGTTGGGAGCCCCCCCCGCCTCCCGCGGGACCGCGCTCCCACCCTCCAGCCCACGCCAGTGGCCAGCTTGGGCAAGCTCACCCCTTCCCTAAAGCATTCCCAATTCTGCTGAGGAGTGTTTTCCCCCTGCTCCCTCCACTGCTCCCCTGCATCAGCTGGACCCTAGGAGGAGCTGGGCAGCGTCCAGGTGGGAGGAGGATGGGGAGGCAGCAGCACTGCCCAGATCTGGTGCTTCAGAGCTCCCGGATCAGCTCCCGATTGGAATTGCAGCCAATCCATACTGGGGGGAAAAAAAAAAAAAAAAAAAAAAAAAACAGCAAAAGCTTGTGCAAAACCCAAAATTGGTTAAAGG
>JAWWEU010000053.1:7038874-7105517 GCA_035583155.1 Acropternis orthonyx | reverse complement strand
AAGGGAAGGGAAGGGAAGGGAAGGGAAGGGAAGGGAAGGGAAGGGAAGGGAAGGGAAGGGAAGGGAAGGGAAGGGAGGAAACTGTCAACCGTTGGAGGTTAGGCCTCATAGAATCATGGAAGCATAGAATCATTAATGTTGGAAAAGAATCATTAAGATTGGAAAACACTTCTAAGATCAATAAGTCCAACTGTCAATGTAGCACCACCACCATTATGTTCATCACTAAATCATGTCCTCAAGGGCCATATCCACAATCAGTCACACAACTGATAACTGAAGGAAGTGCAAGAAACAAAAAAACATAGTAGAGGCACCTCTTATCTAAGGACAAATACATAAGTGTCCTGCTATATGAACACAAACAACCTTAAAACTTAATTGAAGATTATTCTTTGTTTATAAATAATAAATGTAAGGATTAGAATTAAAATTTCAATATTCACAATCTATTGGGATTGCAATCTCAGAGGCAATCCTTCCTTTGTAATATCAGTCATACAAATTCATGGAGTTACATGAGTTTGAGGAAGGTAATCTTTTAATAGGATCCAATTTAATTTGTCTTTAAAACCAAAGAAATTAATGACACAAAAGGTACAAAAAATACCCTGAGGATGACTAAAACATACTGCCATTTGCTACATGAAGTTTATAATTTGAAAGTTCATCTATGTATGTGTTTTTGCACAAAACTCAAGGCAGATAGAGGAAGTATAGTGTTAAGTGTGTTCATATTTTATTTTATCTTGTTTTCCTCCTGTCAGTTTTATTTCATCTTGTCTTTATTCACTATATTTTACAATATTCATAACAGACAATATTTTAGAAATATTAAGTGTTAAGTTCCAATATATAATAAGGATCTTTGTAGAATTTGGAGTTCACAGGAAAAGATGTGATATAATTTCAGCTAGAGCTGAATGAGAGGACCCTGTCTATCAGTTCAAAAAATGTGATCACTCTCTCACTATGCGCTAGCGTACCAACTTAGTGCTGATCAACACCATGATCCGGCAATGTCAGGTTATGTGCAATGTAAGAAACATCCATTGTTTCTGTTACCTTCTGAGATTGTTTCAATTACAAAATAATTGATTATACTTACTCATGATTTGACTGTGTGTGTTGGAGTAGAGTTAACTTTCTTAATAGTGGCTAGTATGAGGCTGTGTTTTGGGTTTGTGCTGAACACAGGTATGATAATATAGATATGTTTATTTTATTGCTGAGCAAGTCTTACACAGAGCCAAGGCCTTTTCTGCTTTTCATACTGTCACGCTGGCAAGGGTATTGGGGCTGCACAGGACATTGAGAGGAGACACAGCTGGAAAATGTGACCCAAACTGACTAAAGAAATATTGACATCATGCTCAGCATATAAAGTGGGGGCAAGAAGGAGGAAGGGGAGGACATTAGAAGAGATGGTGTTTATCTTCCCAAGTAACCATTACACATGATGGAGCTCTGCTTTCCTGCAGGTGGTTGAACACCTGTCTGCCCATGGGAAGGGGTGAAATAATTCCTTATTTTCTTTGCTTTTGTGCGAGGTTTTTCCTTTTCCTGTTAAACTGGTTTTATCTCAATTCATGAGTTTTCTGGGTTTTACCCCTTCAATTCTCTCCCTGATTCTGCTAATGGGGGATTGAGTGAGCAGCTTCATGGTATTTGGTTGCTGGTTGGAGTTAAACCACAGCACTATGTCAACTATGGTTTAATGTTTCATAAGTAACAGGTTCTTCCTCCCTTTGAGAACTGCTCAATTTCCACATTTTATTTCTACTTGTAGTAAGATTTGCATGTACATGCACCTTGAAAATAGCAACTGTTCTGATGAGCTAATGCAAATATGAGTTGTTTTTTCCTCTGATCAGTAAACTGACCAACTAATTTGTGTGCAACAGTATTACCTGAGTTAGAGGAGTATTTTGTTTCGCTAAGTATCTGTGTCTCAGGAAATGAAGCTCATAAGTACTATTCCAGATGCTACCTAGATGTGGTTGCTTATGTTGTTTTTGTGTCTAAAAGTGTGAATTCTTTCAAATATATAATATATTTGAAATTATTGCAGTATCCTTGAGAGTGTAAAGATTGAGGTAAATTCAATATTTACAAAATTATTCTACTGAAATCAATTACACACAAATACTTAGTATTATTATTCTACTGTCTATTACAATAACTTAATTAAACATGTCTTAAAAAGGCCACAAATTGCTTATTGTGAGCATGACAAATTACAATGTTAACACTTGGCAATGGGACACATGCACACTAGGAATGCTGTAGATAAACAATAAAATAAAACTGATACACTGGTAAAAACAAGGAACAGTTGTTCAAACATAAATGTAGTAATTGAATTATTTTATTTTTGTTCACTTTCTGCTATGCATAAATATTTTTATGCTTAATTCAACATATACTGTTAGTGAAACTCAAAGAGATGCATTTTTCATGGTAATGTTGTCTATTTGATAAAATGCCTTTAGTTAAACATGTGATAATTGGCATAAATAGGACAGTCTGTTTCCATAATTGCAAACTAAAATTCACTTTGGTAAAGTTCTTTTCTTGATTCTTCATTCTAGTGGTAGGTATTGAAAATAGTAAGGAATTTATATTGTGGGTTTTTTTTGGTTTTTTTACTAAAATATTACACATCCTACCAAAAAAAGCCCTCAAGCCTATCACATCAAATTGCCATAATATATCAGCTTTGAGATCATATCACACATACTAAGTGAATCTTATGCATCAGTTTTCCCTGTGTGTCTGCTCAGATTCTTAGATGAACATACTAGAATAACAGGTTAGAATAACTAATAATGTTTCAAAATAACTAGAATTCTGGAATGCTTCAACCTATAAGAAGCATTCCTGAAACAATTTAACAAGGTGATAATATTCTGAGAAGGATTGCTCCATACTTTATTCATCACTCCTGAGTATCTTGATCTTCATTTATTTGTCACTGAGTACTTTTTCATGGGTTAGCATGCTTTGAAATTTTCCTTTCTCAAAATTTGATTTAAAAAAATTAATTAACTGTGCAACCTGACTTCTAAGGTGTGGGGCAAGATATATTATTGCATGCAGTGTCTTCTTGTAGGTGTTATCAGAATGGAATTTATCTGCAGAAAAATATGCTGTTTCCCCCAAATATTCCTTTACTATGAACACCTCTGCTGTAGCTTCTTGCACAGTATATTTGTAACTTTTGTTACAATAATTACAAGTGACCATTTTCCCAAAACTCACACATCAAAAATCCAAAGAGAGAAAGTTTTTATATAGGATTTCTGACTCCAAGTGTCTAAATGCCACAGAGTACAGTGTGAAACTTCATTAAATCCCAAATTTATTAGTGAAAACCATATCATAATTAAGAAGAAAGAAGGAAATAATATGCTTTATTTCTCTATTAAATACAACATTTTTGATGGCTAACCTTTATGTCCTCCTCAGCATAATCACCAATGGCCATTTTTCATTACACATCACCTTACTCTGGGTATAAGTTAGACTGAACTTTTGTACATAACACATTTTATAAAAATAGGTGTTTCTTCCCCCCCCCACCCCCCTCCAGTAGCTGCTCTATGTTAAAACTTACCTGCAAATTTACTAAGTTTCTGATCTCTTTTAGAAAAGAATCAACTGCACATCCACAGAATGTTGATTATTTTTAAAAAAGTACTGTCTATCATCTCTACATTAATTAAATATTTCTATCCTTACTTGAAAAGAAAGTTTCCATAAAAATTTTGTGATGAAACTAAATCATAGCATGGTTTGGGTTGGAAGGGATATTTAAAGGTCATCTAGTCCAACCTCCAACTAATGAAGTCTAGACGGATGGGTGATAGATATAGCTCTTCTTGTTTGCTATAACATGAACGCTTAAGAGTGAATAACATGTCTGTGGATAACGAGTACAAGTTTCTGATGCAATGAAATTCTTCAAACCCATAAAATTAGTAACAATATGCTGCACTAGAGCAAAGCATATGCACTGAACTGTATTTTCTCAACACCAGGAAAAAAAAAAAAGACAAAACCACCTTTCATTCCAATGTTATTCTCTATGTTTGTAACATTTTTCAGTCTAGCAAGTACTTTCAAATGATTGGTTCACAAATGGCAGTCTATGTTTACAAAAACTTGTTTTGATGTGAAAAGATTATAAAGTCCTCACACAACATTTTTATGACATCTGGTTCACTGAATTTGAAATAGAAATAAAATAAGGATCCTATCTTTGTATATTTTATATCAGTTTAAATCAGTATCTCCAGGAAAGTAGCCACACATTGAACCATGAGTTGGACTGAAAGCAAATGCTTTTTATAAAGAGAATATCTCTGTTCTGTATTTTTGCTGGTATACATTTCAATTGAACTTGCTGTTCTTAGAATGACTCATTCACAGCTCAAAAGATTTTTATAGGGAGAGGCCAACAGTGGAATCCCTTCTTTCAAATGTCAAATTGTTACTCTGAAATACAGCATTGTTATAATTTATTAAAAACAGGCATAGAAAATAACCAAAACAAAACCAAACAACCAAACAACAACAAAACAAGCCCCAACCTCCCTATAAACCTAAAAAAATGTTATCACAGATTGCTTCTGAATTTTTATAAATAGGTGTAATGTATCCTGACACAGTAATGCAGTGAAGAATTAAATTCAAATAAATGTTTAAATAAAAGGTTATAATACAGGGAAAGAAAAATTTGTGATAGCTTTATGTCATTGTTTCAAACAAACAAACAAACAAAACAACAACAAAAATGCAGGTATCAGAAACTCAGCAATGAGCGATACAAGTTATTTCAAATTATAATAATTCAAGAACATTGAGAACACAGTTGACAATGCTATGCTGGTATTACAGTATTATTAAGTAAATCATAAAATGTCACATGTTCTTTTCATTCTGAGACTGTCTTTATAGTTACTGATGGGTTAGTATTTCACTTCAATTATGTAGGTGAAAATCTTCAAAAATTGCTGGAAATTACAGGAGTGAACTTCAAATAACTCTAAATAAAAAAAAAAAAAATGCTGCAATTATTCAGAAGCATAACAAAAGCAGCCTTTAAAAATTCTCACAGGATTTATGCTAATTATCATCAAATTTATGATTAACTAGAAATGCCAGGAGTATTAACTCAGTGACCTTAACTTTCTAGGATGTGTGCAGTTCTAAAATTGCATTTCAATGTTGAGGAAAAGGAAATACAGTTTCAGAAAAGAACATTCAGTTTAGCCAGGTATCAAATGTGTGCTCCCTTCACAGAGCATGTTCAGTCTTTCAACTATAAGCATGATGTGGAAAAAAATGCAAATGTTCTATGAATCTCTTTTTATTGTATTCTTAATAACTTTTGCAGAGAACTTGATGCTCTAATACTGCCACTCAAAATAGCATGGATCTTACCAGCATATTTCCTACATTTATTTATGAACATTTAGTTTAACATTCTATATTTTAAAGCCCACAGTTATTGAAACAGCAGTAAAATGCACAATAAAAGAGCATCAGTTACAGGAATGTAAATTAAACCATTTTCTAATGAAAACATAAAGCATTCTTGATTAAAGACACTATTTAGAATGAGAAAAATTCAGCACATATTAAATTTGCAAGGATACTTACTGCAGTTGCTCCACAACTGTCTGTAATTACAATGAGGAATAGTCCTACTATCTGATCCTGACAGTTTTCTTTTCCTAAATTCACCATGATCATCTGCTCTCTTTTCTAGAAGCCAAGGATAATATAATTGCTATAGATTTATAAGGGTAATATATAACAGATGTAGAGTTAGAACATCATGACATTCAAAGTAAAGATCCTGAATATATAGTGATACATGTCCATCTCTCTCTTTTTCCAACTGCTTATTTGGCAGCAGAAGAAAAACAAAGAGTAGTTTATTATAGGCTGAGTAACTCAATGAAGAAACAAAAATAGACAACAGCAATAATAAGGAAAAGAGATAGATAGATAGATAGATAGAAATGAGAATCAAAATAATCATGCAGTTCCTGACTGAGGGCTTTAGACAGTTTTCTGCCCCAAAATGTTCAGATCCTGTTAGGAAACTATTATTTGCGACCAGAGCTGGGCTGCCTTCTCTTCAGCTCATACCAATATGTTCTTGTGCTCTTAGCTTGAGCTTCAAGACATAAGAAAAAGAAACAAACAACTCAACATAAATCACATGAAGGGTTTCACCACAGATAAAGGAAGCCAATTTTAAGCTCTTATGTGCTTGTCATCAGCAACAAACTGAAAGATCAGTTTTCATCAGTTTTGACAGTTGTATCAAACAATAGAGTACTGCCTACGCTGCTACAAGTAACTTTTGTTTTGAAATGGCTATGGTTTTTCCAGCTGGAAGTTGGATTTTTTCAAGCTTAAATTTATTAAAAACTTAACCAAGCATATTCAATAAGAAAATTTCCTGTTAGTTAGGCAAAGTGAATAATTTTCTCACAGTGTCAGATACATCTTTTGAATTGGTTGTTATTGTTGTTATTGTTATGATTTTTTTTTTTTTTTAATCCAAGTATAGACCACATTCCTTGACTTCCAATGGCCACTCACAGAGGTAAAAAAGGAAGTTCCCTCATCATGGCTGTCATACAACTTGCCAGGACTGTTTGATTATGCAAACTTCTGTCTTGTTCTTCTTGTTGCTTTCTTGTAAAGTTTCAGTCTGAGAGAGAGAATACATTTTCTTTTGGGAGCCCCACCCAAAACTTGCACACAAAGACAGAAGTTGGAGGCAATGAAGCAGTCACCTATGCTCTCCCACTACTATCATTTCCATTGTTGTTGGAGCAGCTGAAGAAAAATTTATTTTAAAAAGGTGATTTTTTTTCCCACTCCAACATTTGCAGAAGCAATAATCTGACTTTGATAGAGTCACTCACAAATGGGGTCAACATTTCAAAAGGTTGTTGCAAAGAAGCATGTTTGAGGAATAGGTATAAGATGTCTGTACGTCAGGCAAAGAATTAAGAAAAACGGTCTTTGGGTGTAAAACACCAAATAATAATAAGCAAAGATCAGTGAAAAGGAAAATGATTAAAGCCAATTTGTTAACAATTTAAATGTTTCAAGGGGTTACAGTTTTCCAAATGAAAATTTAGTTCATTTTGTATGTTACGTGTTGTGTTACCATTTTATAGTTTTAACTAGAAGATAATTAGTGCATATTATTAATTTCTAAATCATCAGCACAGAATGCATGAGCAGAGAAAAATTCAGTATGATAAAAAATGGACAGCTTGAATTTCAAGTTTCAAGAATAAAAATGTGATAAGTGCTCTTTAAAATTTAAACAGATGCTGTAAAGTATGTCTCTGAAAAAGGTGCTCAACAGCCACAGGCTATTTGAGTGAAGATTAAAAAATGACTGTAGGCACATGTTTTGCTGTGAATATATTTTAACTCAGCGTAAGATAGTATATTACATTTGTAATCAAAATGTCTGGTGATCTTATTTGTCCCAAGTCCTTCATCAGGTAGAACTTAAATGAGTTTTTGCCACCCTTGATAAAAAAGATGGCATTTTACACTAAGTATAACTACTTTTTTCATACCTTTTCCTTAATACTTTGTCTTAAAAAAAAAAAAAAAAAAAAAAAAAAGTGTGCAGTGCTGGTGCTGATGCATCATTGTATCATGATGCATTACAAGATGCCAAGGTGACAAACACATGGAGCTAAGGTTGGGCAACAATAATGATATAATCATTAAAATAACCTCTTGTTCATTTGAAACTCCTATCTCAGAAATGAAAGCATTGGCTATTACTATCAGAGGTGCTATTACACAGAATTCTCCTTCCTCTGTTCCCTAGATGAAACATTACTACATTTAGCAAGGATTTATTGACAATGACAGCTAGGCAGAGACCTCCTGCTACCTACTTGACTCTAAGTCACTACATCTCCTGTGTGCAAATTGGGAAGGCAAAAGAGGTATGGAGACACAGACAGCAAATTCCTAAGATCTATTAATTTACCCCAGAACTTGTCATTTTTTATGACATAAGCATTTCCCATCCTCTTTGTCCTGACTAGCCTGACAGAGAACTGTGGAAGACTAATGTGCATAGCTTTGGGACACAATCAGCCTATATAAGTAACATTTCTTTGTGATTTGGGGATTTTGGGGTTTGTATTTCAATACATATTTAATGTGCATTGTTCCGATACATTAGTTAGCACAGTATGCATTGTTTAAATCAGTTAGTATACATTGTTACAATCTACAAAATGCTCATTTGAAGCTAATGAATCTGTTTATATTGGATATTACCTATTGATAATGGAAGACAACAGTAGCTGTAGAAAACTAGATGAAAGGCTAAGACTAGAGTGTTTATCTGAAAACTGATGGTTGCTATGACACTGAATACTGTTTTTACTGACTTTTGCAGAGAATTAGTAGACTTTAAAAAAATTTTAAAATTATTAACTAATATTAGCTAAAATGAAAGCTCATTTTCTAATACTAACCTTTTAAAATAAACTGTAAACATAATTTCGAAGTTAAAACTGCATGAGTTTTAGTGTTCAGAAATTAAAGGTGAAACAAATCTTAGCTTGTCAGTTCCCTCTGGATTTTGTTATGTACTGGATAACAATAGATCAGAAGATGGATTGACAGACATAAATTTATAAATGGCTGTTGGATTTTCAATCTGTTGGATTTCTTTAGTAGACTCTTGAGTAACTGCAGTGTAATACACAGAACATTGAAGTAGATGGAGAAATAAGCTTGGGATGTGACCCATAGTTCCTGGACATATTTGTAAACCAGCTGGATGATAAAACAAAAATATCTTACAAATTATGTCTTTGTTGTTTTTGTTGGGTTTTGCTGTGTGTTTCTCCACAGTAAGATGTATGCCAGAGATCTCCTAACATCTGTGTGACTTTTAGGACATGTAGACTCAAGACATACAGTTCTCCTGATTTCAAAATGTTTATTCACAACAGACATCATCTGATAGCCTTCTGTGCTGCAAGAGGATTAGAAAAATATTTCATATGCAAGAGAGACATTCATGTCATAATGCTACTTTTCAAAAACAATCTTTTTTAAACATAATTCTGAACATAATTTCTATTCCTTTCTAATAATTGAATAAAATAGTTGCTATAACTTCATCTTGCCTGATGTAGGGCTCTCCTTTTCCTTTTACCTGGATAGAGTAAGATGTTACTAAACCAGTAATCCACAAATTTTTCAAGCCCAGGGGAAATAGTGTTGAGCAAGTAACACGCTGTAACAATACAATTTGCTAACTTTCCTTTATGTTTGTATTCTAGGAGTATATATATATACACACTAGTCTTAGAAGATCTCACAGGCTGCGTGTGTACTGCATCTGGGGAACCAGAAGCATAAGCAGTCATAAACAGAGTATCCATAAGGTTATACAGTCATATTTATTTTCTCTCTGGCATAATGAATCAAATCCACTGTTGAGAGGTCAGAGAAATAGTCTAAGAAATGAAAAATATATTTCAATCCTCTAAGCAAAGAGAACATAATTTTCAAATCTTCCACACCCTAGAAATGTTTCTACCATGTCCTCTTTTGCTGTGTTTTAAAAGTGATAGTCACTTCTCTTTTTAAGCTTATTTTTATGTGACAAGAAATAACAGAAATGGCTACTCCTTCCTAACCCAGAACTGGACGAGGGATATATCTGAGGAAGGGTGATGTACATATTTCCTCTCTTCTGTTTCTGGTTGGTTATCTTGAGTATATTTCTACACAGTTGTATAGCTATTGCAAACGCTCATAAATTTTCGCAATGCACTTTGTGGGGTTCTATTTTCTTTTAGGTTTTGTTTTTTGTTGGGGGTTTGTGTGTGTGTGTGTATGTTTGGTTTGTTGGTTGGTTGTTTTTCCATTTTTAGTGACTATAGACCTTAAAGATCAGTCCAGAGTTTAAATGGACCCTTAGACTACCTAAGCTGCAATGTACTTTTAGCATGGCTTCTTCTGTTTAGGAGAACAGGTTAGAAAAGCCTTGTCTAAAACTTAAGGGTTTAAAGCTTTGTTAGACACCCAGAGTCAAAGCTATTGCTGACCATACATCTAATTTCCACCAAAGTCTTTTAGGATCCAGAGAACAGATGTTTTAGGGTTTGAAACCTTTTTGGAAACCCATTGAGACTCACAGAATAATATAGGGTGAAAGACACAGCTGGAAGCCATCTAGTCTGGGTTTTTTTGACTAAGGATAAGTTTGAAGTTAGATAAGGTTTCTCAGCTGTCTAGTTGAATTGTTAATATTTACAAGGGTAGAGATTCCACATACTCTGGTGCAGTTCTGTCTCTGTGATTTAATTTTTCCTTATATCTAGCCAAAATTTTCAGTGTTGCAACTTGTTCCTTATATATGTCACATTAAACAAATAACATTAAAACCCTTCTTTGGTAAGTAGTGTTATTTTCTACTCACCTTTGGTCTCTATGAAATTTTCCACCTGCTTTTATAATGACCCAGCATCCGTGGGAAAGACTTAAAGTACTTTTCATTCTGATTACAAGGTCAGCTTCAAAGCACACATAGGGCAGTCAGTTGCATAAAGCAACAAAGTGTCAGAGGCGTGACAAGCAGCAATAAAAGCCCATTTAGGCCATTATGCAAACCACTCTTTTGGATTAAAATAGCAAACAATATACCTAAGTCAATAACGATGTTTGAGATTCATCCAGTTTTTCAGAGAGGCACATAGCAAAATAGTGAAAGTCTTTTCTCTGTTGTTTCTTACAGGCTTTTTAGTAGCTGACAGATGCTGGAAATCACAACCAAAATATGTTTTTTCTTTGCTTTTCTTTTAATGTAAGGTCTTATGTCAACTAACCTTTAGGCACTGTACAGCTGAAAATCAAGTTGCCTAAATGCATTTGCTAAATCTAATAATTTTTTATTTCATTTTAAGGAGGAAGATTAAGACAGTTATTTCTGGAGTACAGATAAATATCACAAATATGACACAAACCTAAGTGCAATAGTTTATGCCTTTATGCAGTGGACCATTCCATCTGCATTCTTGAATTAGTTTATTTTGTTTTCTACTTGCTGATGTGCATTACACAGTACATTTCTCTGATCAAACTTTTCATCATTTACTTCAGAGAATTCACTTTTTTACATCATAAAGTGAAATATTTTAAGTAAAAAGCACATGTTCCAAGAAAATAGTGTAGAGAAGAGGCAGGAGGAACAGTTTGATTCTTCTATGCACAGTAATAATTTCCTTCTTTATCCTGTCTTCACTCAGTGAATTTTACAACTCGCATTTAAGACCTTACTAAAACATAGCTCTTGCATATAGTCCTTATTTTTATTCTACCTCAATTGCAAAGATTGCAATTGAGATATGTGAAACCATGAAAGAGAGGAGAGGGGAGGAAGGGGAGGGGAGGGAAGGGGAAGGGAGGGGATGGGAGGTGAGGCGAGGCGAGGTGAGGCGAGGCGAGGTGAGTCGAGGCGAGGCGAGGTTCCAGGAAGAAAAGATCAGCACCTCTGTAGTGATGTTCCCTCCTCAGGAAGCTGTAGAGAGCAGTAAGGTCATTCTTTAGCCTTCTTTTCTCAGAACTAGACACAGAGTCCTTTGCTGCTCTTCACAGAACATGCATTCCAGCCCTGTCACAAGTTATGTTGCCCTCATCTGGCCTCCTCCTCTTGCTCCAATTAGTCATATAAATACAAACAAAAACAAATGTGATGACAGATAAAAGACAGAACTTCATCACTGAATTAAACATTTGGAATTGTTCAGCCTATGGAAGAGGAGGCTTGGGGGGATCTTATTCATGTATATAATTGCCTGAAGGGAAGGTGGAAAGGGGATGGGTACAGGCACTTTTCATTGGTGGGTAGTGACAGGACCAGGAGCAATGGGCACAAACTGAAACAAAAAAAATTCCCTCTGAACATCAGAAAACTGTTGTTCTCTCTCTGAGTATTCGGAAAAGAACTTAGCCCATATCTCCACCTGACAACAGCAGTACTAGACAATGATGGGTTCATCATGGCAATCTTAACTATATCAATCATTATGATTGCACAATTTTAAGAAGCTATATTTGCCATATGGCTATATAAATTTGATTAACCTTTACTTATAACCTATTTTAGTCTATTACAGTTACTACCTAGATGACAAATACATCTAACAGATTTTTCAAAACACCACAAAAGTAAAAATCCTCCAATTTTATAATGTTTCAATTTTCATTTTATTTTTCATTTGTTTTGGCTTAAGGAAAATATTGGAGAAAATATGAAAGCATAACAGGGTTAACATTCATATAGAGTTTATATTTTCTGGTAGCTTACACTAAAATACTTTAGATTAGCTTAAGTTAAAAGAGAGTTCATGACTTCTGATGAATCTTCTGTTTATCCCTCCCATCCGCACGGGCTTCAGACAAGATGTGGGATGGGAAATGGAAAGGTCACAGACTTTTCTATTTCAGGATACTTTGAGGTTCCTTTGGTTCTTTTAGCAGGTTACAGAAGTTGTAATAACCATGAAGATACAGCCCACATTACCATGGCTGCTTTTGGTTGTTTCCTGTTGTGTTTGCCTAAGCGGATTACATTTCCTTCTGCTTTATATTCTTAGCATTGAAGCTATGAGAGATTGATGAAGAAATTCAAGGTTTTGTTTTTTTTCATAGTCTTGTTTTTTCTTAGAATGTCAACAGTTGTCAGCTGCACATAACCAATACTGTAGAAATCATTATAGACACATCACAGAACATTGGAGTGATAGTATTATTGGCACTCTACCAAAAAAAAAAAAAAAAAAAAAATTTGCTACTTTAGATAACTCAAACATTTTTCTCTGTATGTATTTACTGTAACATGCTTTATTATGAACTTCAAGTAGAAATTTTCTGAGACTACCTAATCTATTTACAATATGGGTAATATCAGTTCTTACAATAGGAATGGTGCCTTGTGACTTCATTAACAAATACACACATCAAGGTGCAATCTGGTTTGTTCACACCTCTATACAGATGATGTACACATGGGATTAAGCATATCATCTTCAATAATTATAATGCACAGACTACATACCAGACAGAGTAATTTCTAGTTCCAGAAAAAGTCAAAGACATGCTGACCAAGCAAGCATGGGAGAAACATGGGACTTTTTTTTTTTTTTTTTTTTTTTTTCAGTTTGCATGATATTTTAGTAACAAGAAATATCTGCTGCAAACCAGATTCCTCAGGTTTCTGGATATGCCTCATAGAGCTGTAATTTTGACAATGATGAATCTGACAAATACAGGTGGGCCTTTTTTTCATTTGTGTAAGGAGATATTTGACTTTTACCTCTGAATATATAGATAAGTCTTCCAGTCTATGCTGTGTTCATACAGTAGTGACATCTATCAGGCCTTTTGGTTTTCCATTTTTTTCTACTGAACTTTTGACATTATTTGGCATAGACCAGCCCTTCATATGTACAACAATACAATTGCTCTACACAGCTCTGCATCTCTGGGTACAACAGTGGAGTCTGGAAATCTGAGGAAATTATTCTTGTTTAGCATGTAGTAGTTTCTTGCTAACAGTAGCAATATCCTAGAATAAGATTGTTTCTTTTTGCCATTTGCTTTGCTATGCTACCTACAAAATCGAGAAACCATCTGCACTGTGAAATAATTCAATTTCTAACTCACTCCCAGCTTTCAATCTCTTGATTGTCCACATTGCACATCATTGTGGCTTCTTTTTCTGGAAAGAAAAACAATCTTCCTGAAAACAAAAAGCAATTTTTTGATTCTTGGGGATAGTTCAGTCTAGGTGCCCTTTTGATGGTGTTTATTTATCAGTGAGAATGCACCATGTTTATGTCCTTCTGTTCTATTTAGTGAACTAACATTACTTTGTCTTGTATCACAATTTTTAGAACCTCTAGAGCTTTTATGACATTCTGTCACCCACACCTCTGTTCCTCTCATATATATCATAGGTACCCCACTGGAGCATGCTTTGTCTTTCACATGAACTCAGAAACTTAGAATTGGAATGTTCCCTTAAATTTTGGACATGTCTTAGAACCTCCAGGCACCCTGTAAAACTCAATCAGCTCATAGGTGAACCACAATCTGCAGCCTTGGTCTAGAGGTTGGGGCTTAGTCATTGCAGTAGCAATGCAAAAGTAGGGCTAGAATCTATTTCACCATTAACACAGATTTTAAATCAGTTGAAACTCTGAAGATATTTCATAGAATAGTAAAATGGTTTGGGTTGAAAGGGACCTTAAAGGTCACTTAGTCCCAACCCATCTGCCATGGTCATGGACACCTCCCACTAGATCAGGTTGCTGAAAGCCCCATCCAACCTGACCTTGAACACTGCCAGGGTTGAGGCATCCACAGCTGCTCTGGGCAACCTGTTCCAGTGTCTCAGCAGCCTCACAGGAAAGAACTTCTTCCTAACATCTAATCTAAGCCTACTCTTAGTATGAAACCTTTCCCTCTTGTCCTGTCACTACAGTTCCTGATCTTCTGCCTTCCTTGTAGGCCCCCTTTAGGTACGGGAAGGCTTCTATGATATCTCCATGCAGCTTTCCCTTCTCCAGGCTGAACAGCCCCAACTTACCCAGCCTGTCTTCATAGGGGAGGTGCTCTAGTCCCCTCATCAACATTGAGGCCCCCATCTGGACTTGCTCCAACAGTTCCATGGCTGTCTTGTATTGGGGCACCAGATCTGGATGCAGGACTGCAGGTGGGGTCTCACCAGAGTGGAATAGAGGGGCAAAATCACTTCCCTTGACCTTCCAGCTACACTTCTTTTGATGCAGCCCAGGATATGATTTGCTTTCTGGGCTCTGAGAGCGCACTGTTGGCTCATGTTGAGTTTTTCATATTTATTAACATAGCCATTTATTAACATAGTTCCCAGATTCTGTTAAGTCATTGTCATATTTAACTCCTTCACAGGTACATCTTCTAAGAAATACCGCACACCCAGAAGGTATGATTTCAGAGGGGTGAGAAAAAAATATACCTATCACTTATATATGCGTAAGATAAAAGTCCTAATCAAATAGCAGACCATAGTTTTTATTTTCTTGACAGACAGCCTCTTCCTGCCACCATTATTCTGGTTTTTGTTACCTATCAAATTTGCTTTAAAATCTCATTAAAACTGTTTAAAATTACAAATTTGCAAATTAAAGGACACAAACGCTAGCCAAAAGGGTTAGAAAAAGAACAAAGGCTCAATTTAATTTCCTTTAAAGAAGAAATAAAACAGATACAACACCGAAACAAAAAACCAAATCAAACTCTAACACAAACCAGAACAAGTAATTACAAAAGCTGTATAAAACAAAAGGAATAACGATTTTAAAAAAAGTTAAACAATAGTTTTAGTATTTGTTTTAATTTCACTCATATTGATTTGAAATTGTACAGTTAAAATAGACAGGCTATGGCAATTAAGGGAATGTTGCAAAGAATAGTGACTACAAACAACCTAAGCCTGCTTGCAAAACTTCTTTTCCAGAGATTGTCTACAGTGCTGTGCTACTGTGAGTAGTAGATACTGTTTACAATGTGCTAAATTTTACAGGAAATGTTAAGCATAGCATCACAAGCTAGCCATTGAGTACTGTTTTTATTCTCAGAAAAACTTTTGCAAAGTACAAAAGATGATGCTTTACAATGAATGGATGGAATATATAACAAATAAACAATCTTCACAACTCTTTTCTTCATACAACAAAATCTGAAAGAGAACTGGTAATTATACTAAATATATTTGGTGAGGGGGAAAATATTTTTTTTTCTGTAATGTCACATAAGTACTATTAGCACTGTCAGTTTTCTGTAACAATATATTGTCACATATTAGGTTAAGAGAAGTAGCAAGCAGATATTTTATTTTTCTGATTTACAAACAACAGATATTTAACAGTGAGAAAAGAGATAAATCTGTTGGTCACTTATTACTTCCCCTCAGCAAAATTTATTACAAAAGAAAGACCACTTATGATATTTAAACTTGTGTGACACAAATATACATTCCTAAGGCAGTCTGTTTGCAAGCAGTCTGTGACAGAAAAAGTGCTATGAAATAAACTGGAGTTGACAGTGTCCATAAAACAAGCTGTGCACTTGCCTGAAGATGTAAAGTACCAGACAAAGGTCTGTAAACACTGAAAGTCTAAATGAAGGGTACCATGTCCTATGTTTTTAATGAAGCATAGACCGTCTTTTATATTTTCTGCAGGAACAAGAAGGGACTTTCTCTCCTTGGTCATAATGTAAGGTTAAGAGGCAAAAACAAAACTGAAGGTTACCCTCAAAAATTTGAGACTTCTGTAAGAGGTGTACTTTTTCGAAGTCTTACTTAAACACTTTCTGAAAATTGAAACTTCAAAATATTGTAATTTGAACATATGCATATTGCTAAGAAACTGCTGACTATATATTTTTTTCTATCCAGCCTTAATTTTTGCGCAGCTGGAAGAGGCCCCCACTGTGTTTTTACTAGCCTAGACCCTGCTCAAAGAGAATATTGTTTATGATAAATGCATGATAATATTGTATGAGTAGGAGTTTATGGTCAGCTTTTAACAGATGCTTTAGGCATCTTTCTGATATTCCTCCTGCAGCTGTACAAAATCCTAAAAGAAATAATTATTTTTGGATTTGTTCCTTTCCATTAGGGGTAGGAAAGAATGCCATTTGGAATTTTGTCATAAAAATACAGAGAGGAATTTGGACTTAAAATCAGGATACAGCTCTGAATTGGCGTGATACTGGAAGCTAATAATAAACTTGATGAACAAATCTATTCAGATCAGCGTTTAGTCTAACAAGTGTTTCTACTTTTGGTGGCTGTCATAAAGTTTGAAGCAAATTTTAACACAGAATCGCAGAATATGCAGAGTTGGAAGGGACCCACAAGGGCCACTGAGTCCAGCTCCTGGCCCTGCACAGGACCATCCCCAAGAGTCACACCATGTGCCTGAGAGTATTGTTCAAACACTTCTTGAACTCTGTCAAGTTTGGTGCTGTGACCACTTCCCTGGGGAATGTGTTCATGTACTAACAGATGGTGAAATAGTAAACTGGACACAAAGCAGGAGTCCTGGCACAATCCTACCACATGAGAACACTGCAAGATTTAAGACCAATGTGACATTTTCAGGATGAAGTATTAATCATAAGCTGAGAAGAATGTACAGCTACAGCTGCCATCATAATTTCTTGATATACATAAGTCCTGCTTGTTCCCATAATAGTTCATTCAATATTACTGCTTTTATTGATTTTCAAGTCTTGTGTAATTTAAACAAAATTGCTTTATAACAGCTGCTTTCTCTTGTAATAGGTGACAGTGACAAATTATTGTGATTTTTTTTTTTTTAATATAATCTGTCAAAGGGAGTTCTGGTGAGCAGATGATGACCAAGACATCCTTTCTTGCAGGGAGAATATTTACAAGAACTTCTGGTTAAAAATGCTAGTATCATTGTAATTTGAGTAGCAATAAATTTTGAATAGACTATTAGCAATCTAATAAGACTATTAGCAAATTTCTGAATTGATGAGTGAGATATGTTTCTTTATCCCATATATGTCATGCGTTTTTGGTCTGGCACTCCTGAGACTTGGTACTAATCTGGATGCAGTGGTTACACTACTCTGGAGATGTTGTTTTGGGTATTGTTTGTTTGTTTTGCTATTTCATCCTTATGTAGTGACTTGTTCAGCTGTTCAATGCCTTATTTTCTGAAATAGTGCTAACAATGGAGAAATAAGGCTAAGAAGTGAAAAGAGAGATCATGGATGGCATTGATTGATGAATCACTTTTCAAAGATCTGTGGTAGTAGATCTGTGAGTGCAGTTAGGTGGAGAAAAGTATGAATATATTAAATGACCTTTCTTAAGAAAGGTGATGGATGGGCTCATCTTGAAGGACAACTTTTTTGCTGGATTAATGCCTGGACTTTTGTGGAAGACCTATAACTAGAGAAACTGATGGCTTGTATATCAAAAAAGGGTTCTACTTTTTTTTTTCTTTTGAAGCCTATCCAAGCACCATTATCCCTCATCTCTTCAATCCCTCTCCTATGACAATATTCACATTGTGCCACTGTATTACTGCCTCCAACCACAAAAGAGAAGAAAAAAAGAAATATATAGGAACTAAAACTCCACCTAACCAAACCCTCTAGGAATAAACCAAGGTTTACTATAATGAAATGATCTTGGTAGGTAATTTTTCGTTACAAAAAAGCCCATGAAAAACAAATATAAAGCTGTTTTATAAATAGGTCAGTAGAATATAGTATCTATACATATTTTTGTTTTCATTTCACTATAAACCTAACAAAGTGTTCAGATTTCATTATTTCAAAGTATATTTTTTTAAGGGGGGGCCATTTTGTGCACTCCGTTGATGATGTTCTGTTTCCAGTCCATTTATTACCTGACATAATATAGATATTTTACCTCGATTTTTCTCAGGAATTCTTTCCTCTCCATTACCTACTGTCTTGCTTGTTACAACATACACTTACTTCTTCCTTCATGAAATGGGTTTTGCATCAGATCATTAGAGGCATGGTTTCCTATTGTAAATCCTTGCCCATTTTTCACTCCTATGAGTACATTTTTCCAACTATTTCTCCACTTTTACATGCATTTTTACTCTGTGTGTATGCTAGACAAAGTGGGTATTACAACATTCCCCATGAAGAGCACCAAGGCAAGATGTTGGGCACCATTTTGGTGACAGCGAAGAAACTCATTCTATCTACCACAATTTTGAAAACAACACATCTTGACATGTAGAATTTAACAAAGTAAATGACAGATTTGATGAAAGTTAGTTGCACTATTTTAAAAAAAAAAAAAAAAAAACCTAGATTTCCTACCCACAAGGCAGCAATATTCCGCTTCCTGAGCTGAATGAATAATTCAGTTCTAAAAAACCCCAAACTCCAAAACAAATAAACATGAAAAATCCTCAAAACCCCAACCCCACAAAACAAAACAAATCCTCTATAGAAATATTGTCTGTTTATTTCCAGATAAATATTTCAGGGAATTATCATTCTTCCCTGGTAAAATTGCTTTGTAGAGAAGATGATTTTGTTTTCTTAAAAAAGTGTATTGATGAGTTTAGCACAGATGGCAAACATGACAGATAATTATTTGCTGAGTGTGTTTACATATCAGGAACACAGTTTATGGAATGACACACTTGAAGACAAATTTACAAACCAAACGCTGCTCATATATTTTTTTTAGCTTTTCTGGACACCTTGGGACGTTAGATATGAGAAACTGTTTCCCCCTTGATTATGATCCCTGTTTGCAGGAGTACCCTAGCCACTGAAAGTATAGTTAACCAACATTCCAAAATACTATAAGAGCAATGACATGTAGCAGTTTACTGAAAAGAAAAACAATCTGAATTCAAAAACTGAAAAGGAAGGAATCTGAAATTATGTTAAAGATATGTAGCCTGACAAAGGAAAATCAAAGAACTGATTGCATAATCTACTGTCAGGTATATATTATATGCCTCTTTTGTTGTTTGATCACAAAACCTGGAGATATGAAACACAGAGGAAGATGGTATACCTCAAGTGTTTTTTGGCTCTGACTTAGTTTAATATATACAATAAAGATCTTGCACAAAGGACATATAATCAATATCTTAAAAAAATTGCAAAAAGGTTGTATTTAAAAATGGACTGGATTTGAAGAGACAAATGAAATAGAATAAATATATTAAATGTCTCTCATTTTTATAGACTAGTAAGAGTTTCTCAGATAAATTCCATGTTCTGAAATTCCGTGTTCTAAAATGTAAGTAGGAGAAGAAATATGTGAACATATTGGTTGATCACAATATGACTATGAATCGATAATATTATGCAGTCATAAAAAGGACAAATTTACACCTGGAATGAATTCTAATACATATATCAAAGTATTGATTGCTGTATATGATGTTTTCTGAAGCTTGTATTTTTAGGAGAAATAACTGCCATCTCAAAGTTTAAGAAGCCATGTCTGAAATGAAACAGCCCCTGCTTGAAACTCATCTGTGCATTCTGCTCAAAACTCACTGATGAATGGATTGACTGTGTGTCATTAAGGTTGCTCAATCTTCATAACAAACTATTAGATATTTTTTTCTTGTTGTTTACTTCTTTCTATAGTAGAGACTTCACCATGAATTCTTAGCTAATGTGCTCTAATTCTTCATTATGTTCTTTACTATATCATGGACTGGAGTCCATGTAATACAGTAGGGTAAGTCAGCATATTTGCTCTGGATCATTTATAGTAAATATTTACCAAGAGTCAGTTCTTCCCTCAATTTCTCCGTAATTTCTTTGTGCCAATATTTCAAAAGGCTATCCACTATGCAGTGTGGCATCTTCTGTTATCAAGAGTTATCTTTTCTTTGCCTTTCTTTTTATGGTAGCACTGTAGTTCTGGCAAGAGCAAAACAATTCTAACAAATATTTAGAACAGAAGGAGCTCTCCATTATTAAAGATCTGTTAGCTCTGTATTTATTAAATAAACTACTGATATTAACAATAACAACCCCTCCTTCTATTCAGTTGCTATCATGTTAATCAGGGCTGAGCCTATCACACACATTTTCTCTGAACTTGTCTTTCTTATAGCTTTGTTTTATCTTATTTATCTATCACAGCATTTGTGTAATAACCATATAACTGTTATTGAGCTTGCTTTATCTTCATTTAACTTGGTGTATATTATTGTTATATACGTGGTATAATGTTTAATTTGTGGCATAATATTTTTTAAATTTTAACAAACATTGTTAAAATTGTGTGCTGGGGACCAGCCCTAGGAAAAAGACACAGCTAAAGGAATGCAGGCAAAAAGTGAGAGTGGAAATATTAGCAGAATATGACACTGGAGAACCCAAGTTTATCAAGAAATCAGTAGTCCTATACTGGCAGTAATTCAAATATAGGACCTGTACAAAACTAGTTTTATGTGCAATAAAAATGAAAATCAACATATATCTAAGGCATGTAAATGTGCCAAAGGTAGAAAAGGGAGGTACAACATGGTGTTTCAATGAAGATCACAAAACTGATTAGAGGGCTGGAACATCTCTCCTATGAGGATAGCCTGAGAGAGTTTAGGTTTTTTTCAGCCTGGAGGAGCCAGGGAGACCCTATTGCCCCCTTTTAATACTTAGAAGGGGCTTATAAGAATGATGGGGACAGGCTGGTTTTAAGCTAAGAGGGTAGCTTCAGACTACACAAAAGGATGATTTTTTAATTTTTTTTTTATAATGAAAATGATGAATAGGTTGCCCAGAGAGGTGGTAGATAGTCCATCCATAGAAACATTCAAGATCAGGTTGGATGGGGCTCTGAGCAGTCTGATCTGGTTGAAGATGTCTCTGCTCATTTCCAGGAGTTTGGATTAGATAACTTTTAAAGTCTCCTCCAAACCAAAACATTCAATGATTCTGCTTCTAAGAAGGTGTGAAATGTGCAAATCAAACAAGAGAAATAATCCTAAGCAAATGCTAGGGTTTGGAAGAGGAAAAACTTGAATATCAATTTCTTGTTCCTACTACCAAAAAAAGAAGAAAATTACTTCTGTAAACATCATAATCAGGATGCTGATAACTTGTTGCAATTCTCCCCTCCCTGCAGAAACTGTTGACATTAAAACCCAAAGAAGCAGTGGAAAGCTCTGAACATAATGCCAACAAAAAGAAGTGAAGATATTAGAGAGTTCTTTGTAGAAGAACTTGCAACTGTAATATTGTTAATGAGATTTATTTAGAATTAATAATTTAGATAGTGAGCGCTAGCATCATTGTAACTGGGTTAATAGTAATAACTGTCTGTTGTATTTTGGTCACACTAGCAAAAACTTTGAATAAAACTAATGGTAAATTCTTGACTTCACTTACAAACGAAGTGTTTATCTTTTTGCACACTACTGGTTAAACAATCTGAGGGAATACAACAAAATATATAATCGAAGTGAGGCAAATACACATATCAGATACATCCAAGAAGTTATATTTATCATCTTTAAAAATTCTCTGAAAGGCAATATACTAGATATGATGAGGGGTTAGCTGAATTAGAAAATTGGAAGGAAGAGTAAAAATAATAAGGAACATATCAGTCCTTGAGACAGAATGCTGCAACTAAAAACTCTTAAACCCGCCTGAGGACATCTATGATCTTACATAAACTGCCTTTTGTATTCCCCCCTGCCAAAACTTCAGTGTCTCCTTGAACATGTCCATAATTTAATTGTAAGCCCATGGGATATATATGACCCCTGGATGTGCTGGTTTTGCTTTCCACAACAAGCTTCCAGTGGTACACTTCTGGGTTTTGTGATATGGGAGGTCATAAATACCTTTTCTGTACTAGAAATCCAATTAAATCCAATCTATATTGATATGAACTTACCATGAAACACTCTAGGAGGTATCAGTAAAGCATTAATACTCCTATTTTTTGTTTCTCTGAAATGGAGAACCTCAAGTTAGTTCCAGATATCTTCTTCATTTTTCCACTTGATAGTACTCTTGACAAGGAGAGTTCTTGCATTTTCTGCATATCTGATTTACTCTGTTTCCAGTTTTCAGTGATATCCCATACTACTTCTCAGGATACATCTTATCCACCCTTTGGAGTCTTGTATCCAGTATTTTGGACTTTCTTTCTCATTTTGCAAATTCCTATAGCTATAAGGAGAACTGAAGTGGTTTTTAAGTTGTTGTTGGGGTGTTTTTTAATCTCAAAATATTTGTTTGGTCTCTTCTTCAACTTTAGACAGTTTGGTTTAGTAATTTTGCTATGTATCAGCCATAATTTCCCTAATTTATTTTTCTGTTAGTTCTCTCTCTCTTTTTTTTTTTTTTTTTTTTTTTTTTTTTTTTTTTTTTTTTTTTTAGGTGCTACTAGATATGAGTAGATACAATCATACAGTTTTAGGACATTCGCCTTGTTTTGGCTATCTATATTTTCTGTAGTCTTTCAGAGAAAATAATGGGATTAGAAATAAAAACAAACAGGATATCCAGTCCCTAAAAATCTTGCTAATAATAGATAAATTCCCACGTAATGTTGTGGCAGATCTGACTCTTCTTTGAGAGTAGTTCAAGCCCTTCCTTTAAGCTTTGGGATGCATTGGTATGTCTGAATTTTCCTGGAGTATTAAGGCTGCAGACACATATCTGTGCTGCTTATTTCACCCTTGACTGAGGTTAAGCTACTTGAACTGGACATGAGAAACTACTGTACATGACATCAGAAAACCACTGGATAAAACTGTGAAAAACCAACAACAGATACAGATAAACCTGAAGGAAGTCTGGATCTCACAGGTGTGCAAGAGAAGTCACATGGGAAAGGGTTAAGCCTCTGAAACCCTTGGAGGGGTTGCTGAAGCCCTCAGGGAGTGTAATTCACAGAATCACAGAGTATGCTGAGTTGGAAGGGACCCACAAGGATCTTCAAGTCCAGCTCTTCAGTGAATGGCCCTTCCAGGGATTGAAGCCACAACCTTGGCATTATTAGCACCAGACTCTAACCAACCGAGATAATCTCAGGGTTATTGTTTGAGGCCAGCAGCACCAGAGTAACCATGCCAATATTGCTGTGCACTGCCAAGGTCACCAACTTAGCATTATCAGGAATACCAAATTTGGGTACATAGCTGGGACCAATGGGGGAAAAAAAAAAAAAAAAAACACAACAAGAATTTATTTGGCAGGGGCTGAGAGTAGAAAAGGGGGAAAAAACAGGGGAAAGAAAGGGAAAAAAACAGGGAATATAAGGAGTAGCAGATCATCTGATTTGTGCTGTTTGATAGTGCTTTTTGAGCAGCTCTGTATCTGAATACAGCAGTTTGGAAGAGGACAGTAAATCCATTGTTTTACTCTGCATATGCCTGACCTAGTTCCAGTGTTTGGAGCGACCTGGCATGGCTTCCCTGGCATGGTAGAATGATTAAGACAAGGACCATGAACCACTCCAGGAGATCAGATAATCTGCCAACACTAAAAACAAAGTAATAACTGTAGACTGGCACTATTGAGGTCAGAAAAATTACACATCAGGACATGATGAAGATTAAGTATTTTAAAGCTATCAATCATTGTTTCTCGGAGTAATTACCTGAAAAACTCACTTAGGAAAAAAATACCTAATTTAATCCTGATAAGTGCTAATTCAAGATGTTAGAATATAAAAAACACTTCACATTAGAAAACAATAATAGTAATAATAAAAAAAAAGAAGTACATAAACCAAGCTATCTTATACCTGGAAGGCCAAAAATTCTACTTTGGAGCTTTGAAAATGAAGAGGTACCTTAGAAAGAAATTACTCACCTGAAAGAATAAAATGCTTATTCATTGCATCCTTGCAGAAAGATGCAATATTAGAAGCTTAGGCTAAATGTAGATTTCCATTCAAAATGGACTATGAAAAGATCACAGAAAGAAGGAGCAATTTCTCAGCATGATTAGAGAGCTGCCTAAAAGAGGCCATTAGTGGATGCAAAGTACCCTTCAAAAGTAGAAGCCATATCAAAATGAATAGAATAGAAAAGAACCTTTTAGAGATTTTGAAAAGCAAGTGCTCAAAGCACTAAAACTAGTAATAAAATGTTTCAACTTGTAACAAGCAAACAGCTTTCTAAAGTCTAGCACTAACCCAGTATATAGTTTGGATGAAAAAGTAGAATAAATAAGAAAACCCATAATCAATGAAGATAATTTCAGTGTTTACTACAGAGAAATTTAAGAAGTTTCTACAGCAAAGAAAGCAGAAGAAACCTGAGGAATTACTTCAGATAGAAGCATCAATAGAAGGTATTCAAAACTACTAATTCAAATTATAGTAAAGTGTCACCACTTAAATATATTAACTGAAAAATGCTAAGGGAACATGAACACACTGGACCTACAAATTATGATGCACAAAGTA
The DNA here is from genome assembly GCA_035583155.1 of Acropternis orthonyx. Lineage (NCBI taxonomy): Eukaryota > Metazoa > Chordata > Aves > Passeriformes > Rhinocryptidae > Acropternis > Acropternis orthonyx. The sequence goes on along the minus strand of JAWWEU010000053.1, from coordinate 7,080,466 downwards.
CATTTTAAATTAGCTTCAAAATTAGAAGCAGTATATGACCCAAAAAAAAAAAAAAAAAAAAAAAAAGAGGATTTATAAAGACCTTCTGATGTTTTCTGGAGAATTATAGACCAGTAATTTCCATAAAACTAACTCATACACTTAGAAAAAAAAATGAAATGAAAAGACACGACTGAAGATTCCATTTTCAGATCTAAAGCTGACTATAAGAGCTTCCAGAAAGACTTCATAATGCTGATCCATTGGTGAAAAAAATCACTGAAATAGAATGTGGGTGGTGATAGTTGAGGATATAACAGGTAGGACCCAGGAGAAGCCAGTTATGGAAAGCTGGTCCATCTTTCAACCTGCATTAGGACCAGTGCCAACAGAAAAGCACATAAAGTATTAGTAATCAGCTATTCCTTACTGAGAGGCACTGAATCACACATTTGCCATACAGACAGTTTCCTTGAGAACTTTTCTGCCTACCAGGAGCTCACATTTGTGATGTCACTGATAGACTGGTGAACCCTACAGGTTATCATCAACTCTTACTATTCCATGTCGAGCCCAATGATACTGTGACGAGGCAACTTAGAACCATCAAAGGAGACTATGTCACTTGGAGCAATGTTAAAAGGGTCTGAACCATTCCTATCCCAGTGAGAGGAAGAGATTTAAGAAGGAGGAGATTAATTGAACAGCAGAATGCCTGGCTGTTGGATGGTTGCCATACTCAAGTTTTTAACTTCTGATTTCGTGGATCTGTGTTTGAGAAGGTGGGTCTGTTTGGAGCAGGTGGGATTCACCTGACCAAGTGGGGAAAGAAGGTTTTCACAAACAAGTCAGCCAGACTGAGAGAGAAAGCTTTAAAATAAATTTATCAGGGAAATGGCATGAATGAGAAGAGAGAGGTACTGCTGACATGTTAGGATCCAACAGGAACAACCTGTAAAATGACTCAGAGGAATTAGAGAGCTTAAAATTTTAAAATCTCCAGTTTGAAGTGATAATTGAAATGCTTCCTAAAACCATGGATTCAGGACTCTTCGTTGTTAAGGAAATCCTAATGAAGCCAAGTGCCTTGGCAAACAAACAGTTTTAAGGGTTATATGAATCACTTAACATAAATTCTTCCTCATTGCCTAACTACAGGCATAAAACCTTTTATTAGAAGTTACATAAGTGTTAATGTGAAAAAAACAATTCATCTATAATTTTTAAGCATAAGATGCAAGAAAATATGAAAAAAAAAAAGAAAAAATCTCTTAATCTCCACTGAATCTCAGATGGGTCTAAAGTGGACTGTAGTTGAGTTCATTGTACATCGACTATATACAGACTACAGGTTACTGTATGAAGTATTATAACTATTAAAAGCTATTATAACCATGCTCTTTCAGAGTTTTTTAAGAAAATAGAAAAGTTTGCTCTAACTTAACTCATTTATATAAGCTGCATGTTACTGGAACAATTTGACTTTGTTGAAACAGTAACAGAACTTTCATTTACCTTATTTTTGTATATTCAGTTGTCTAAAGCCTACCTAGAATTTCTGTTTACCAGTTTTTTAAAAGCGTGACATTGAAATGGTGATATACTGTCCTACTGTCAAGGTTTCTTACTTCAGACATACTGGAAGAAGCATCCTAAAACTGTATTTCAGTTACTTTATAGAAAGACATTCTCATGATCCATGGTTGCTTTTAGACACATTAATAGTGTAGACTAACAGTGCGAGATGAAGCTGAGAAATCATATTACTGTCTTTCCTATATCCTCATGGTCATAGCAGTAATAAATTCAAAGGCCTGGGATTCTTTTCAGGATTGTGAATGTTTCTGCTAACCAAACCAACCTACAACCTACTTCTTCCTGATGTTCTGCAAGGAAATCTTTTTACATAACTTTCAGAAGTGATATGCACACAGATAAACCCAGATGACCAAACCACAGCAAAGGTATTAAGAGAAAGTTTATTCCCAAGCTGGAAACACTGAATACACTGCTAAATCAAGCTTCTATAACAACACGTTTCACATGTGCATAACTTCAAGGCTGTGTTCTCCTTTGTGCTTTTATGGTCTCCCTCACTCCCAGCAGACATCTTAAGCTTGTCTGTGAGAACTTTTATCTCTTCTTGCAACTGACAGGTTAACTTCTCAAAACAGAGAGGCAGAAAATAGGTAGTGCTGTTCATGGAAAAAAATTGTCTACCATACCAGGTTTTTCCTAGGCTAAGTTTTCCCATGGGTGGAACTCTTTTTTCTCCCTGAATAAATCTTTTGTGTCTAACTTTCTTTCCCTACAGTAAGTTAGGGCTAAGTATTATGAGGTTTTGGTACTACATGGGAGAAACTTTTCAATGAGCCAGAAAACTAACAGGTAAATTAAATGACAGCCTGCAGGTTTGCATGACATAAATTCACCTACAGATGCCATATTTCTGGAAGTGTAGCCCAAATGTCTTTTTTTTTTTTTTTTTTTGCAAAGCCTATCTTTTTATTTGCTGCCTGAACCTTGCAAAATTATTTCTCTAGCTGTGCTGTCTCGAGCGGAGTCAATGTGTGTGTCTCTATATGCTTTCACAGATGAGAAATATTTTTCAAAAGCCACAGATCTCAAAGAATTACACTGGTTAAAACACAAGTTTTGCAGTTTCCATTATACTGGCTCTTTAATACAAAAGGGCAGAGAATATGTCTCAGGAATATCTAGAATATTTTCTCCTAATAGATAGTCAAGAATCAAGACCAGAATCTTATATTTTGAAGAGTTGTTATATCTGGAACTAGAAAACTTTGATGTGATACAACTTCTAGTGGTCAAAATATTAGAAAGATTCCCTTCCTTTCTGTTTTGCCTTGCATCCTACTCTATTTTCACCAGCTGCTCCACTTAGAGGAAGAGTGTCTTAAAATCAGACAACATTTCCTTAGCTACTATATGCACTTTATCATACACTTTAGCAAGATTAAAGGACCACCAAGGTGTCAGTTAAGTGCAAAGACAGCACTGAGAGTAAGAAAAATAGGCCATTGAGAGGTGTGTAAAAACCTTTTAACAGGAAGAACTGGAGCTAGACTTTCGATTTTGTTGTATTTTGCAACTCTATGCAGATATTTGTTTTAATCCGGCCCTAAGGACAAAAAATAAAGAGAATTTCACTAGGACATATATACAATGTCACTTCCCAGCAACCCTTAGATAGAAGGTTTTGGAAAAAAAATATTGATATCTTTCACTTTCTTAATCTTAACTAAGTCATGAGGATACACTGTGTGTCAACTAGTTGCCTGACTGGTAAAGGCAATACATCAGAGGGCAAGTATGAGCAAGAACAAGAAAGCCAAATTACTTGGTAATGGGAAGAAATTGTTTCCATTTATGATCCACACTAACAACAGAATATATTTGTCTAAATTTGAAAGTTAATGAATGTTAAAGGGAAATGTGACTGGTTACTTCCAGTAGAATCATAGAATCATTTACATTGGAAAAGACCAATGTAAGATTATTGAGTGCAACCATAAACCTAACACTGCCAAATCCACCACTAGATTGTGTCCTTAAATACCATATCTACCTGTCTTTTAAATATCTCTAGGGTTGTTGACTCAACTGCTGCCCTGAGCAGCCTGTTCCAATGTCTGAAAACCCTTTATGTGAAGATTTATTTTGTAATATTCAGTTTAAACCTCCACTGGCACAACTTCAAGATATTCCCTTGAACTGATGAATTCCTTTATCCTTCAGCCAGTATTGATACCTGGGATTGCCCCAAACCAAGTGCAAGATCTTGCCCTTGGCCTTGTTGAACCTCATGAGGTTTACATGGCCCCTCTGGATGGCATCCCATTCTTCAGGTTTGTCACCTGCAACAGTAAGCCTAATATTGTCTGCAAGCTTGCAGAAGGTGACCTTGATCTCACTGTCTATGCCATTCATGAAGATATTAAACAGTATTGGTCCCAGTACAGACCCCTGAGGGACACCACTTGCCACTCATGTCCATCTGGACATAGAAGCAGTCCTTCCAACATATCCATCTCTCTCCAGTTCTGTGAAGGATGTCGTAGGGGACCATGCCAAAGGTTTTTCGGAAGCCCAGATAGATGACATTTGCAGGTCTTACCTTGTCCACTGATGTATTCACTATCCCAAAATGCCCCTAGGTTGGTCAGGCAAGATTTGCCTTTGATTAAACCATTCTTACTGTCTAAAGGGTATTGGAGGGGCACTTGGGAAAAATCAGGTATTCTGGGCGAACTTTTTTATTAATCTGTTCATGTTTTGTCATCTTTCATACTAGTCTAAGACCTAAATTTTGCACATGTATAAAGATGCTTAGAAATCTGAAAGCAGTAACATCTTGCATATCTCTGACAGCTTGTCCTTGAAATAGATTAATATTTATGTGTCTTCCACAGAGGGTCAGTGTAATTCAAATCCTGAGGAGAATGACATCTAGAATAGGGTTCCAAAATAACTAACTTATTGGTAAAGCAATATATGGATTTGTATCACCATTACCATCTGCTCTGCTTCCTGATACTAATGTGATCTGAACTGCTATAGTTAATGAAACTTTATGGGCTTGTACTGAAGGCTATTCAAGTACAGTTCTGTTATACCTCTACAACCTATAGACTAAGCATGGTTTGAGCAAGTCTTTTTGTGTCTTTTTAAAGGTTGGGAATGCTCACATGAGAAGTTAGCAGTCTTCATTTTTGTAACTTAACAATCACTTCTTCAGTCAAGTAGAGGTTCATTCCTCACATATACCACCAAGATTTAAGTGTCGTAATTTCATCCATAGCAGCAGGCTCAGAACAGTCTATGAGATGTACTTGAAACAGTCTATGAGATATACTTGATACATAATTCATCAAGCATTTGTGTTTATCATCACAGAAAACAGAAGTGGTTGTCATAGGAACTAATTGTCATCATTTATATTCAGAGGTGAATCAGGGCTGCAATCTGTGAAATTTTTCACATTGTAACCCTGCATCACATTCTTGAGCTACTAATTCTAAGGTTTCAGTTTAATAGGTCTTTGTGTCTGCTGTGTCTAAGCAGTGACATCAGCTGGTGTCTGTATGGCCTAGATTTTCAATTAGTAACGGATGGAGAGGAGACTATTCGGTCAACTTACTTTCATTGACATAAGAGAGAATCAGATATCTACTTTATCACATCAGATTTTTATGATTCATACAGTATTACAAGAATTAGATTCCAGTCTTGCACAATTTTGTTTATTAGTTTAACAATACACTCAGCTTTTCCTGAGAGTATTATTAAACATTTAAATATATCCATTTCTTTTCAGAATATGGATGGCTTGACTTCCTTCTAGACATTTATGAGTTTCTCAACATTCTACTTACACATCTAAAATTACAGATGCTACACAGTGAAGTGAATTATCCAGAACAAAAGCTGTATTTTGAGATTATGATTTTGCTCCATGAGAAAAAAAAATCAGCTAAATATTGAAGTGCATTTTTGATATTTTCTTTGTAAATAAAGTGCCAAACCTGAAGACTGAATTATTGTCTTCTCTAAAAATTGTCTATATTTCTAAAAGCAATATTTGATTCTATTAATTTTAAAACCGTAGAATACAAGATTTACAGGTGTCTTCATTGCTTCCTGCAGACTTGAACATCAATCAGATGAGATGTGTGAAATACAGTTTTTTTACCTTAGTCTAGTGCACAGCATTATCTCAAATTCTCAGAACAGATACAAATTTGTCACTGTCATAAACATACTGCATCAGCTATCAAAATATGTAGTTCACCCCACAGTGTCCTATATTTTAAATATAGGGGAGAGATCTTACAGACCATCTTTGGCATACATTGGCAGAATCTGGAACTCATTTTGCTGTTTTTTGCTGGCATCATCATTCATTAGAAAAACACGCCATGCTACAAAACTGTAAACACAGGAAATGTAGCTGAAGCTAACTGGCAGCTATGGGGAGAGTAGCTTTGTGCATTCTTTCTCCCACTTGAGAAGCAAATTCTTCACTATATAAACCAAAAACATGAGACATTGCAAGTGATGTATACAGACTACTGTGAAAGAAAAAGATCTGAGTGTTTTAGTGTTTAGGGGTTTAGGTTTTTAGTATAATTTTTTTTAAGCGTTTCTTTAATGTGCTCCTGTATAAATATGAGAAAGAACACTCATGGCTACAGTTCTGTAGGTCATGTTTGATACATATTTGTTGTCTATGCATCTGGACTGAAAAACCTGACATTTCCTGGAGCAAAACGAGCAAGTGAAGTCAGTAGACATGAAGAAAATTACTTCATTATAAGATAAATGTTTATTTCAGAATCAGATATTCAGAATTAGATTTTTAATATTGTCCTCTTCTCCAAATAGCATTTACTTCTGTTTACATCTGAAATAACTGTTCCTGAAAGGATTTTGTCAATAAGTTGTGGGTTTTTTCTGGTTTTTTTTTCTGTTTTTTTTTGTTTTGCTAAGTTTTCTTTATAGATAAATTTTGAGGTGTTTTTAGGATTCACAGAATGCAGGTTTTCCATTTTCATTTATAATGAACAGCTCAAAATTTTTTATGCAGAGGACACGAAGAGACACTTCTATCTAAAAGCAGTTATTAGCCTATGTTCAAAACAAACACATCTGTAAGTTGTTTTATTGCCTATTGTCTTCCAACAGTTTGTAAAACTATGAAGAATATGAATTAAGCAAGAAAGAAACATTCAGAAAAAAAGTTTCTGAAGAGAGTTTGGAGGCTAGATGCTCTAAAATGAGTTCACAGTAGTGAACAGGGTTAATAGTTACTCAGTTTCTCACATATTTGGAGTATTTTAGAATAATCAATAGTGCATGAAAAAAAATCATCAATATTTTCTCCTTCCACAAATTTCTAATTTTTGATGAAGTTAGTGATAGTAATGCTATTTTAGATTGCTGAAAGGGTACCTATATACTCTGTAGTTCTAGAGGCATCACTGAAGACAGGAAAATCAGAAGTGAAATAGAAACACCTTCTGGGGAAAAGGTGAGAAATAAGTATTTATGATCAAAGTTTTGCAGCAGCATCACTGTGATTACTTAAAACAAAGAAGGTTGTTCAAGAATTTCTTTTTAAAAAATCAGGTTTCTATTCAGAAACTTTGGGTTTGCTCATTTATATTTTGTTTCTAATTTCCTGAGTTCTTTATGTATAAAGGACAGACAATATTAATATTGAGCAATTTAACACACATCTGTTTATGAGAGATTCTGAAGGAAATGTATATGAAACAGTCATTCAGATGACGCTGTGAAATCTTATAGTTTATATGTATCAAATAGATCTATGAAATCTGGAAATGTTATTGAAGAATAGAAATCAAACCTGCAGCTAATCTGCAAGTCTTTTAACAGATAAATGAAAATCCACTCTCAGAGAAGTGGCAAAGCTTAAAGCCAAATCATAATCTAAACAGATAAAAGTGGCTTAATTACATCAGTTAGGCACAGCCCAGTGCTAGAACAGTACATTATATTCTCTTATCTAAGCAGTAACTTCACAAGTACCTGAGAAATAACTAGCAGGAAAATCTCACTAGGCCACTGCTTAGCATCAAGTCCATTTTCCCCTGGTGATCAAAGTTACAAAAATGAGGAAGTGATATTTTTTTCCCTAATTCGAGGCAGCAGAAATACTTTGTGTATAAATAAACACACCTGGGAGTAAAGGACAGAAATTGCATACACCTGTTATTTGTTCTGTGCATTGTCATGATTGCCCTTCCTCCTCTGGTGGCAGTTTCATTTTGGGAATTATTAGGTGAAATTTTTTATTTTCTTTTTAATACGAGTATCTGAGTTGTTCCATAACTAATTTGCTGTTTTGTGGCACTTACCTAGCTTATTCTTCCTAAAAAAAAAAAAAAAAAAAAAAAAAAAAAAAAGCTGCTTTCGTCTCTCTCATGTCAGTATTCTTCCGTTGTCATAGAAAATACAGTAATAAGGTGATGAATTTTATCAGTCCTTTAAACTTTGCTTAAGGAGAAGTAATTATATGATTTTCTTTTCCTTTGTGGCATAATAGTTGAAGAGCTGATACTGACATTCTAAACTGATGAGGCAATATAAGTTCCTTCCAGATAAGCACATTTTTGTAAGAATTAGTCTATGTCTGCCTTAAATATTCAGACCTCTTTTCAACACTCTAAACTCAGTAATTGGATCAATTATGAGGAAAGAGAAGGAAAAGGTAATTTCATTTTAATCAGAATGATTCCCCAGTATACTCTTATCTAAAGGCACAGTGCTCTCCCATGGTAAAAGCATCTGCAGGGCAGGACTCAGGAATGTCTTGACCATGCTTGAACTCTGGAGGACACGTCCCCTTTTCACTAGCTGCCAAGTCACCCTAGTTCATGGAACATGACCCCTTCAGCTGTCATATTCTTAATTATTTGCTCTTCCACAGAGTGGGGGAATTAAAAAAAAAAAAAAAAAAAAAAAGGGAATAAAGGGTTGAAAGGATTGCTAGAACAAAAAATACAATATATTCTAAAATTGAAGTCAAGCTTTCTTAGATCATGTGCCAAAAGAGGCATAGTAACATGGGACACAGTAACATGAAAGATGAAGTATGATGAGTTTCATCTCTTCAATAAGAGTGATCAAATAGCTCATTAAGCGTAGTGTGTGGTATAATAGCAATGCACTATGGTAGTACAAAGGGAATTCAGTATTACTTCGCACATCTAACCAAGGTAATTTCAAAATATTTCTACATTTAGACTGAAAATATTTTCTGTAAAAAATTACTAATACTTTCACAAGTTATTCAACTTTTTACTTGGCAAAATCCTAATTTCATTTTCATTTAGAATAATTTACATATAGGTTGAAAAAGATGTCTAAGACCACCGAGTCCAAAAAGCTAACACTATGAAGTCCACCACTAAACAACCATGTCCCTAAGCACCATGTCTACATGTCTTTTAACTACGTCCAGGAATGGTGACTCAACCACTTCCCTGGGCAGCACTTTGAAATGCTTGATAACAATTTTGGTGGAGAAATTTTCCCTAATGTCCAGTCCAAACCTCCCCTGGTGCAACTTGAGGCCATTTCTTCTTGTCCTATCACTTGTTACCTTGGATAAGAGACCAACCCCCACATCACTATAACCTCCTTTCAGGTAGTTGTAGAGTAAGGTCTTCCCTGAGCCTCCTTTTCTTCAGGTTAAACAACTCCAGCTCCCGCAGCTGCTCCTCTTTAGGCTTTTCCTCCAGACTTTTCACCTGCCTTTCATAAACCAGTCCTGCCTGCACCTGTTGACCTGGTCACTGCACCTCATTTTTTAAATAAAATCCAACCCAGATTTAAAAAAAAAAAAATTATAACGATATTTTATATAATATTTATATATATATATATATATATATATATATAAATATTTATTCAAAATATTTTTATTTATTGATTTATCAAACCCATCAATTGCCTAGCTGGTAAGAGCTGTATTACAGATGTTACTAGTACTCAAGGTACTAATACATAAGCAGTATTATTATATTTGCACAGAAGGAATATCTAATGATATATCTTATGTTAAAATTGGTTTTGTCCTCAGAAAACACTGATTAAATTACTTTGTGGGCTTCTATTCTTGCTCTAGCCTTATTGCTTGACATTGCATGAGCCACTTAGCCTCTCTTTGCTTCATGTCCAGGCTGTAAAGTGGCCAGTATTAAGTTTTCCATTCTACATTCCTTTTAGTACATGGACATTAGTTCACTGTAATTTTTCACATCTGAAAGTGTGGAAGTTCCTGGTCTTAGCTACATATTCTGAATTCTGACATATAGCAGCAATAGGTACATGAAACCTTTACCAGTCTTTACCCATAATTGTAGCATACGATTACGGAAATTACATTTGATTTCAGTGTGTGTTTGTGTGTTGAATAAATTTCATATTTGTATGAAACTTCCAGTGAGCCCCTGGAAAGAGGGAGTTGGAGACTTCAAGCAAGTAACTTATTTTTTCTTGAAATCTGCCAAATATGAGACTAGCTACACTTTTTTCTTCTAATGGAAATCCTCTTTAATAAATGTTGGATTACTAGAATGTAATTTGTGACCACATTAACATGATTACAGCACTCAGAATCCCAATGGAGCCCCTGGAAATATTATGATTGTCAGTAGAAAGAAGTGTATGGTTTAAAAGGATCTAAACTAATCATGTACTTATTACTTATGGCCAAATTCCTGCTAACTCGCAGATGAGAGAGAAAACAAACCAGAACTAATTACTACACTTGTGCACACAGGGAAAGGTGTCTGTACTAGAAAAAGTAGACTAAAATAGCTCTCATGCCTATAATTACTTTTTCCATTGTGTAATTTTGAATTATTACCAGGAAAAAAAAAAAGTAGGATAGTAATATGAGGTGCTGATGGGCTATAACAATATAAAAATGAGTATCAAGGCAGCAGTTGCAGAATGTTACCCTGTGAAATAATTCTTGCAGTTAGTAGAAAGAGATTTATGAAACCATTTAGCAGGACAAATAGATGTAGCAGCTCTGACTTGAAAATAAACAGATTCTGCAGCACTAACAGTCTGATGATTTCAATGTTCAGTATTTACACTTTAAAATGTCAGAATAACAAAGCTTTTTATTTTGGAATATGAAAAAATGTATATCATATAAATAGAAGTAAAAGGGAAAGGCAGTCTTTTCAGAGTGTTATCCATGCTGATAATTTTCTATATGATGATGCAACTTTCATATCTGCATAGAATTTTAAAACCAGCATCTAATGTTTTTTTAACAGAACTATGATACTTTAATAGGGATTACCTAATAGTAATTAGTAATTTAGATTTTCCAAGATTACTCTTAAAATGTAGACTAACATACTTGCTCCTGCCAGAACAGGGTTAATTTTTTGCAGTAACTGGAAGGGGATGTGATTAGCATCCAGAGGTTATTCTATACTACCCTACATCATTGCCAGGTGTGGGTATAAGGGACTGTTCTGGGAAGAAGGGTTTCCGTTCAGTCAAGAAAATTTGGCAGAGGGAGCTGTCCAGTATTGTCTATTATTTTTTTCCCCCATGTGAATAATTTCTTTTTTTTATAACTTTTTTTATTAATATTGTTGTTCTTACTGTTCATTTCTTTGTCTCATTATTGTATCCAGTAAATTGTTCTTACCTCAACCCATGACCTTTGTCTTTTGCGACTCCAGTTGGAGGTGGGAAAGGGAGCAGTGCATGGTTTCAGTGGGAGCACTAAATTGGAGAATACTATTCCTAAACTATGACACCTGTCTAAAAGAAATTGCTCTTAATTTTATTCTGTGCTGTATGTTTGATATTAGACAATTATTCAAGTTTATAGTTAAAGAAAGTTCTGAAATGAGGCCAACAATTTTGCTGTTCATCTCCATTATTACATCACTCAAAAAAGAGCAACTACATGACAGAGTACCCAGAGCACCTCTATCCAGGATATCCCATGAGTTTGTAATTTACATCTTCCTCCAAGAAATGTAGATATGAAACTACCTCAGAAGCTTCACTCCAGAGCTGGATCTCATTTTCTTTATTTCAATTTGTGGTCTGAGGTCTGAATTGTCTCACCAGAAGGTGATTGGGTCTTTTAGATGGCTCAAAACAGAATGATAGTTAAAAAGTTCTATCATTTAGGCCTACTTGACAACTGCTCTCACTCCTCCTTCTTACTTGGCCCTACCATCCATTTTCTGTGGATAGGATTCCTTCTTATATTAGACATTTCTCTGCTTTTCTCACTTCCAGGAATCAACTTCTTATGTAATGCTATGCCCTTGATGAGCAAGAAAAGTCTTTCAGAGAAGATGGTAATGGTGACTTCCTTTTTATCCAATACTTGATTAGAGTGTTTATTCTGAATATCAGTGCTTTGGATTCAATTCCATCCTTAGGATTTCATTCCACCTGGAGCTGAGTTCTCATCTGCTGATTTCAGTTGAAAACTGGTATGTATTCACTGAAAAGAGCTGATTAGAATTTAATTGTAGGCATAGACACTGAATCTAATATCACAAATGACTCTGAAAGAGGCTGATTTATAGAGTGCACTCGCACTCACTGAATCAAAAACTTCAGAAACTGAAGTCAGGTATGTCTATAACAAATACACAAAATTTATTAGTAAACATAAGCTTTTTTTCTGTAAAGGCTACCAATCTGAACATTTTCACAAAACCTAAAATATCTCAGTTGAAGCTCCAGCCAACCTGATGGTAAGAACTCTGTCTTTCAAATTATGAGTCTTGTAAAAGACTCTTAATTTATTTTTTATTTTTATTTATATTTATTATATTTATTATTTTTAGCCATTAATCTATAATTCAGCATATGAAGTAAAGTTCTTTGCAGGAACAAAAGTTTGAAAGTGAATGGCTCTGTGCAGTGTTATAATAATGCATTGCATAGGTTGATCAGGACTAATAAATCAGCACAGCTCAAACTAAACAGCTCACTTGTTGGAGGAGAGAGCTACCAACAGTGGAAGAACAACCCCAGCAACACAGATCTGTGAATGCCTGAACCCTGGATGCTGCATCTTGTTTTCATATGACTACTGTTATGTCAAAAGACTGGTTTACAGTTTAAGAATTTTACCCTGTTTGAGGATTTTATAATGTTATATGTTTTTCCTTTGTTCTCCTATGTACCCTGTTGGAATTTTCCAATCACATGGCTGATAAATCACTCTCAACTGCCTCCTGCTGGCAGGAGGGTAACAACCCCCTATATGGCATACTCCTGCCCCTGTCCCCTCCGTTTTGGGGGTTTATGCTTTGTTTGGCAGGACCTTCCCAGACCCTTCCCCAAAACCTTTCCAGGTCACACCCTGTTCCAGAACTCTGCCCCCATGACCCTATTTAAGCTGTGTACAAGTTCGAATAAACTCTCTCTTCCTTGCACCTTCCTACCTCAACGCCTGGAGTGGTCTCCCTCATTCCGTCCCCCGTAAACCCTCAGGACTGCACTCACGGTTGTTTTCTGATAATTGTTGTTTTAAGTGTGGATCACTGGAAAAACTGCACCACAGAAGTTTTAATACATAAAAATTAAAATATGTATTTTAATGTTCTGCTTCACTGTTTTCTTTCTGATAATGAAATATGCAATTTATATATGAGGAATAAAAAAAAGGCTTTATTACAAGCAGGTGGAAGATGGACAGACAAGACAGCTGGGAGCCATGTTTTGTTGGGTTGCCTGGAGGCCATCTTGTGTGGGGGGAGTTTATGGGGTGCTGGAGTTATAAAACAGGTGAGAAGGAAGGGGAGGGACCTTGGCAGCTGGGATAGGGTTTCAAAGTTGTTTAAAACATTAAATTTCAAAGCTTGCCTTGAAACACTTAGTAAATTTGAACAAGGTATAACTGCCTTTCCCGCCCTAAGGCAGCCAATAGGAGTTGGGCATTCACAGCCTTTCCTTTTAGGCAAAGAAAGTTCAAGCAAAGTAATAATGGTTTTTCCCACTTAAAGGTGGCCAATAAGGTTTAACTACCCACATCTCTTCCTTTTAAGGAGAGATGTGGGGTGGGCTCAGGGAGGAGTTTCCCTCCAAGAAAGGGCACACTACCCAGAGAGGAGGGGTATTCTCTGGGCCTACGGCAGCCAATAAAATCCAATTATCCACAAATTTTCACCTTTTAAGGAAACGGAGTGAAGCCCAACCTGGGAGGGGTTGTCTTCCAAGAGGGAGTGGTCATGCAAACGTCAGAGACCATAAAAGGTGTGATCCCAAACTTCATGTGTGGTGAGATCCTCCCACAGGCCGAGGCACCCAGCAGTAAAGTTCTTCGCTTCACGGTTTTTGGCTGTCTCCAAAATTTCAATCAAGAGATATTTCTCACATATATTTTAGTACAGAGAAAGATATGTCTTTTTGCTTTTTGTTGGATGTATAAAACTGATTCTTCTTTTCAGCTAGCATGCAGAAAAATAGTTAGTTAACTTTACATATATCAACAGTAGAATAAAAACTATCATTAATTCATACTGTACTGAAAATACGGACAACAGTGTAAGTCCATTTCCTGAGCATACTGATACCTACTGGAAATTTTAATTTCTGCCTTTTTGTTTCTCTCCATCCTTTTAGAGTTTCTTCCTTATCCTTTCCAAATCCTTTTTTTAAAAAAAAGTATATGAAATTGCTAAAACCAAAGCAATTAAATTAAATAGAAAATTAAAAATCCTGGTTTAATTTTTCAGATAATTTACTATTTCCAGGAAAGAACTATTATAAGAGAATTTAGTTGAATATTTATCTTGTGTATATCACCTCTGTAAAGGAGTAAGACCAACTATTTTTCTATATGGCAACATGAGGCAAACAGTTTTCTGCAGCATTCTTCAACTTTAGCTTAATTTTTTTTTATTGATCTGCTTTAAAATACCTAGCCAATAACTTTAAAAAAGGAATTTCTTACAGGAGAACTATTTCAAGATCTTTTTCTCTTATGATGTATCCAATGTAAGTTTTATTCTATGTAATTTTTATCCAATTTTGTATGCTTAAAGATATATACTCTCTTAGGTTACCATAAAAAGCATGGCAGAATAGCTGTAATAAGACATTAATGAGAACAGGCCACAAAATAAACCTAAAGGAACAGCTGAAGCAATAGCTTGAAGTGGCTTTGAATGAAAATGTTGTAACCAACCCATGATGTACTATCATATACTGATTGCCCAAAGCTTTTCCAGATGAGAACAGTATGTTGGACATGCATCTGACAGAGGCCTACATTGGTACAATATTATTTCACAGTTAGGTGATCACAAGGTGCCAAATAATTTGTGGAGATAAACCATGGAGCAGGAGACAGACATGGTCTTGCCCTAAGGCTTATTAGAAAGACCAGAAGAGTAATACAGACTAAACAATACACATTAGTACCAAAATGCATTTTCAGTACTTTAGTTGTTCAATACTCAGAAACTCTCCCTTTGCCCAGTGATTTAAAACCAAATAGTCCTCAATATTTAGAAGAAGCAGGAAAGTAAGTGGCATCTCTTTAAGACAGAATTTACTTGCTTTTGTTTCTGACCTTTTGGGTGAAGGTAAATCATAGTTTACCTAGGTTTTAAGGTCATGCAACAGACTGATGCATGCCCAAAACTGTCTCACACAGCCAAATGCATAAAGGTTAAATGAAGATAGAGGACATCTCTTCGTCCATTGGTTAGAAAAACAAGAAAAGCAAACAAGACATATAAGCCAAGGTATAGAGATTAGATTTGATTAGTGAATCCAATATGTAAAAAAAGTACATTAAAAGAGTGAAATTATCTCTTATACTAAAGAAGAAATATATATATGAACAACTGAAACTATAGGAAATATATGTAGTTGTTTATGGAGAACCTATGGAGATCTCAAACTGTCAAAGTTTTAAATACGGTGTTTCGGTTTTTTTTTCCCCAAAAGAGTTCCAAACATTAAAATTGCCCCCAAAGGCTTAATTTTCATTATTTTTTATGTTTTTTAATTCTTTCTGTAACTTATGAAGATCTTTTGTTATTTGTACTGTTGTTTTCACATAAGCCACACTACACTCACTATCAATACCCTACAAAGGGGGGGAAAAAAAAAAAAAAAAAAAACAAAACAACAGCAACAGCTTGTGCAAAACCCAAAATTGCTTAAAGGGTGTCTGGGTTTGGTGGGGTGTCCCTCAGGGCAGGCGCGTGTCGGTGGGTGGGTGAGGCTGTGGCTGGGTTAAACAGACGAACTGGGTGAGGGGCAGCTTCCTCTTCAACAGCAGGTCTGGCAGAACACACGGGGGCCGGGAGTTCTGTACATGTAAACAGTACACTTTCACTGAGTCCAAAATTAGGAGCAAAAATACAAAGGTTCACATTGGTCTTAGGTAGATACAGGCGAAGAACTGAGCTGTGCAGCTCCGAAACAACCGAACAAAAGTTTCTAAAGCACCACTAAATTATATAAAAATCAGACCATGGACGGATTGTAGTTGGTGTCTGGTGAAATACTATGCTACCTTGTAAAAAGTTTTACAAAAAATTACAAATCAAAAGTATATTAACCCTCTGAGTTCAAAGCAGCATTTTTTTTTTTTTTCTTCCATGAACTGGTACTAAATCCGACGGCCGCTCCGGGAGGGAAGTGGCCTTTGGGATCAGGGAGGTACAAGTCACATCTGCTCGCAACCCCGGGAACGCTCTCCCATGGAGAAACAGTGTCATGGGAACCGCACATCCAGGACAGGATGGGTGTGTCAAAATAAAATTAAAAAAAAAAAAAAATTAAAAAAAAAATATCTATTTTCTTGACCAGTGATCAGCTTTTCTTAACCAAACCCAAGACCATCCAGACCATTTGCTAACCCAGCATTCTCCTTCCACCTCTCAGATATCTGGAAAGACGGTGTATTCTGCTCCTGCTCGTTCCTTCTCGTTGAGAACCCGGACTAGCAATTCCTGACCCCGTCCTGCCCGGTGAGAGCGCAGGAATGTGGCTGTGAACAGTCCTGGAGCACAGGGAGCCGCGGCGGGGCACGGAGCAGCTGCAGAGCACGGAGATGTCTGTGGAGCTCATGCCAAAGGAACCGCAACGCTGCGGCTCACCGGAAAAAAAAAAAAAAAAAAGGAAAGAAAAGAAAAAAAAAGAAAAAGATCCCTGACAGAACTTCGGAGTCAATCCCGTTTGCTTCATAACTTGTCCCAGATGTGGCTGTCACCAGGGCTTTGGGAATCTGAGTCTGTACCATTCCGCTGCAGGTTATGAGCATCAGGTGCTGGGACAGGGCGGTGTTGGGCACCCTCCCACACAACCGCAGCCTCGGCGTCCTCTGCAGCAGTTTGACCGCGTGTAAGAGCTCCTGAACTTCCACACGTGCCGAGACAGGTTCAGAGGTGATCGGGAACAACAGCTAAACCTCGGATAAATAAAACTTAACCCCACTGTGGCTGTTGGTGGTCTGTCCGTGAGCCCCCGGGGTAAAACCTCTCTTTCAGTACACTGATGGCAAAGTTATGGCTAAAGGTCCCGCTGCCTCTGCCGGGGAGGGAGGCACCGGCGTGGGTGGGAGACTGTGAGAGGGAGAATCCCGGGACAGCGATTGTCTCTGCCTCTCCTGCCTGAACGGTGAGACTTTCACAAATGGCTGCGGTTACAGGTTTTGTCAAAGGTTTGTTACTTCATGGTATTCACACAAAAAAATAAATATTTACATAAATTCCAAGTATGGGAGGATGCAGTGGACAAACCAAGCAGGCTTGTGAAGTGCTGGGGAAAGCGCGAGTCTGAGCCCCGGCTGGGGGCTGGCATCCCCAGGGCCCCACCCTGCGGGCAGGAGGGGATGGCTGTGGCCACGATGCTCCCAGTTCCAGCACCGGCTCGGGTCTAATGAGCCGCCACCTCGTCTCTGCACCCTGTGGCCAGGGGCTGGGTCCCTTTTCTCCAAAATGCTACGGAAAGTTTAGAGTTTGGGGAAAACAGTCAATGCAATGGTTGATCCCTTCTGCTGCTGGGCTAGGCACACCTGGCCTCAGGAGCCAGAATCTTTTCTGTTCTGTTCTCTTCCAGTGTGTGGAGCATCAGGGGGTAGGGAGGGTACGGGGGAACTGCCCAGGCCTGCTCCTGGCTCGACCAGCTGCTGCTCGAGCCCATGCCAATGGCGTTGGCCCTTGGAGCAGCAGTCCCTGTCCGCCAGCTCCAAGTGGCCAAGAAACAAGCTAAAAGCTGGCTCCAAAGAGAGAAAGTTTCTACCTACAAAACAGCTTTACACGTATCAAATTTCTATCTCACGGTGCAGACTCCAGCCAGGCAGGGGGGGCTGCGGGGCTCGGGGAGCAGCGGGACCCCCACCAGTCTCTGCACAGCTCCAGAGCACGTGGCATTGCTGGGCTGGGCTCAGCACCCCTGGCCGGAGCGAGGTCCCTGGGTTAGCAGCACTGGCAGTAGGTATTGCACTGAGCAAAACGAAGTGCATCATGGGGGAGGGGGGTGGAAACGGGGCATCGGACTACGGTTCTTCCACACTTTGGGAACTGTGGGCTTGTTCCAGGACTGTGAGCAGGGAGGGGGAAAGAGCCTGGGCCCCGGAGAGGACTTTGTCAGTTCTTGCTGCTCAGCAGTGAGTGGTCACGGCACCAACCCACCCTCTGGGTGAGCCCTGGCACTGCCCTGCCTCACACCCCGTGGGTCCCAAGTGGTTTAATGTCCCGGGGCTGCTCCGGGGTGGTTTGGGGCGGACCGGAGCGAACGGCCGGGCGCAGCAGGACCCCAGCCGGAGGTTCCAGCCTCCTCGGCACGATCCCCACGTCTGCAACACTCACCGTCCCCCAGGACCAGCACGGCCAGTCCTGGAAGAAGCCCACAATGGAGTGTGAGGTAGAGTACGGATGGTGACCGCAAGACAGTGTTTCTCAGGTATCTCCTTCCTTCCTTCTCTTATCTGCAATGACTTAAATGAGTGTGAGATGTCCTTCCAGCCGGAGGTCTGCTGAGCTGGCAGAGTCTCTGCAGGAGGTTCAGACCCCACTGGTGCTACAGAACCCCTTAGAACAAAGGCCTAAGCAGGACACTTGTGCTGCTGTTCAGCTCCCACCTACGCTCACTGCAGGCTGAGCAGCCTCAGTATCAAAGGCTGGGTGGCAAACTTGCTCCCTGTGGGACAAGGGTTCACCAGAGAAAACAGGCAGAGCTGCCTGGAAATTAGTAGTGTAGTGATATGGAATGTGTTCTTTCACAGGAATAAATTCCTTCTGATCAGACAGACAAAAAACTGGCAATCTGTACAAACTCAAAAGAATCCATTTTCAGAAAAATAAATTACTAAGGGGAGAAGAGGGTCCATTTCTCAATAAATATGTGATTCAGCTCACCTAAGACTTGGAAATTATCTGGGCGCGGGAATCTAACATTTGGGTCCACAAAGGTTATTCTAAATACATCTGCAGCCCCAAACCTCCCCAGGCTCCCTTCTGCCCTTCAAAGTCCCACATCCTTCCAAGCTGCGGGGCTGGCTTCTGGTTGGCCGGATGCACGAGTGTTGGTACGGTTCCAAAACGTGTCCTTGTGCCTGAAGTCCCAGGTGCTTGGAGTGTAAAAGAAAACAGGTCTTTTGAATTCCACCTTCTAAAACTACATGTCCCCGCGGCGTGGCGGGAGGATGATGGTGGTCCTGAGCAGGACATCGCCGGGAGCCTCTTTCTAGCAGGTATAAATTGTCTTCTCGACCGAGGAGCGACGCAGACACGGGGAGTCAGTTCTGCTGTAAAATGAGGTTTTCCAGTTCGTCTGCAGACCGAAGCAGGAACGCCGCCGACTCCCGGTACCCGGCGATGAGCTGCCGCACGGCGCTGATCTCCGTGGGGCTGAGCTGGGCGGCCTGCATGCCCCGGCTGGTGCTGTTGGAGGGGGCTGTGCTGGAGGCCCCACCTTTCATACTGAGATCGGTCGGACCTGCCAAGGAAAAGTGAGAGGGAAGCTCAGGCACAGCAGCCTTGCCTGTATTCATCCCGCTGCAATTCCCGATGGGAGCCACTCCCTGCTCCCAGCCCTCTGCACCAGCAGGAAGGTCTCGGTGGTGCCTGGATAATGTGAGGAGCTGCTGCTCTCACAGCCACCATGCTCTGAGAGCTGGAGCATCTCTGCTACGGAGACAGGCTGAGAGAGCTGGGAGTGTTCAGCCTGGAGAAGAGAGCCAGGGAGACCTCAGAGTGCCTTCCAGTGCCTAAAGGGGTTCTAAGAGAGATGGAGGGGTAATTTGGACAAGGGCCTGAAGCGGCAGGACAATGGGCACTGACTTCACACTGAGAGAGGGTAGGGATAGATGGGATATTAGGATGAAATTCTTCCCTATGAGGATGGTGAGGCCCTGGCACAGGTTGCCCAGAGAAGCTGTGGATGGCCTATCCCTGAAGTGTTCCAGGCAAGGTGGGACAGGGCTTGGGGCAACCTGCGATAGTGGTCTAGTGGAAGGCATCCCTGCCCATGACAGGGGGCTGGAATGAGGTGAGCTTTAAGGTCCCTTCCAACCCAAACCGCTCTGTGATTTTATACACAGAGCCAACATGACAAAACCCCCATCCTGCAGCTTGACCCATCGCTCTTTGAAGGGTCTGTGGCTGCGCTGCCGGGAGCTAAGCCAGTGCCTGAGGGCACCCGCCCCATCAAAATCACCTTCCAGGTTCTGCTTTACCCTCTGCACATGGCAAGTAACATTCCACGTGGGCTGTGCTTTCTCAGTTTAGCTTGAGGAGTGACCCCAGCAGGCAAGGGCAGGTCAAAAAGTGGATTTAGCTTGACATTGGACTAAGTAAGAGAAGGCAAACAAGCTGCAAGAACCACACAACCAAGTAGAAATGAAGAGAGAAGAGGCAAGAGATATACTGAAGATGTGATAGTAGTAGTCAGGGAGAGGAGCCTGGGGAGGATGCAGCCCAGAGGGAGGAAGAAGACACTGCACTAATCCCCTGCCTGTGAACTGGAGAGTTGCAGGCAGATGGAGCAGTTGGTGATGGTGGAGAAAGGCTTTGGGATGGCTGAGCCCCCCACTGGGTGGCCTGATGCAGCCATGGGACACCAGGGACACCAAGCAAGGACCAGGCATTTCGGCTGTTTGCAAAGGACAGGAGAATTCGGCTGCCCCCCAAGGCCAGGTGGTGCCCGCGCTGACGGTGGCAGGGAGGGGAGTGCATCGCCCCAGGCGGGATGGAAAGCATCCAAGGAAAGCAATGCTGGAGCAGCAAACGCTATGGGAGGAGCAGCACCAGCAGAAGTGTTCCACGCCAGGAGAAGCAATGCTTTGAAGCGGGGGAGGAGGAGGAGAAGAGGGAGGAGGAGGAGAAGAAGGAGGAGGCTCTCATGCGAAAGCAATTTCACTGGACAGAAAAGGCAGCAGTAAACGGAGCCCGTTTCCTGGCTCACCAAGGGGGAACGAGCTGGGAGCAGGGATGTGGGCTTAAGCAAGAATTGCCTGAGGTGGGGGATGGAGGGAGAAGACACTTCTGGGCAGCAAACCCCTGCAGGTCTCTGCTCAGAGGTAGGAGAAGGCGCAGCCCTTGCAGGGCGCTCTTCCCTCTGAAGGACTGGGCAAGAGCTTGGGGAAAAAAAGAATTGCAAAGCACAGGTTTAAAAATTCACTAGAAAGAAACGAGGTGAGGTGCTGTTGGGCGCTGCTGGCAGCATGCTGCACCTGGGGCCTGTCTGCTCCTCCTGGGGCTGTTCAGGGACCTTCCTGCAGGTTTGCTGTCTCACAGGGAGGAGCCAGAGCCTGTGGCTTGGCCAGGCCAGAGGAGGGTGCCCAGCAGTGGGGGGTCGGGGTGCCTGTGCTCCCCTGGGGAGGAACCATTGCTGCGAGGATTAGGTCTCAGCAGCTGGAGGCCGGGCCGGGATCTTTATTCAGGGTTAAGAAGCATTAGGAAGGGATGATAAGAGTTAATCCCAGACAGGCATCTCTCAGGCCTCCGGAAATCACATCCTTCCAAATCCTGGCTCCGTCGGGGCGGGCAGGGGCAGGGCAGGAGCCCAGAGCGCACCACGGCAGGCAATGGCAGCCTGGAGGTTGCTGAAGGACTGGATGAGGACTGGTGAGAGCTCCAGCCCCCCTCCTGCCACCACTGCTGCAGAGCAAAGCCAGAGGGGACAGTCGGCCTCATCCCATACCTGTCTCCCCAGTGCAAGGGAGTCAGTCACCAGGCAGCTTGGAGTCTTCCTGTGTGCCCTGCTGAGGCCTGGGATATTCCACTCTGTCCTCTTGCTCCTAACCTCAAGCTTTGCCTGTGCTTTCCTTCTGCCTTCCTGTCCTGCAGCATCAGTTCTGTTTTCCCAGCTGTTCCCAGGTGGTCCCCAGACTCTCAGAGCCCTCCTGAGCTGTGACAGGAGCTGGCTGTGCCCCCAGCTCCCAGCTCCATCCCTGTCCCAGAGAGCAGAACGGCTCATAATGGCAGGAGATCAGGGCAGTGATAGGCGCCTGCTCCTGTTAATGATTAATAGCTGGTACAGATTCTCTTTTTTTTCAAGTGACACTCCTTCCCTCCACCATTGCCACCCAGACTGTCCTTCCAAGTGCAGTTCAACAATTAACCACCTGCTCATGAGGTGAGCTGAGCCGCCAGGCAGAGATCTCTGTCAGCTGAAGGACAAGAGGGGATTTTGGAGCAGCTCTGCTTGGCAGCGGGAGAAGTGCTGCCATGACCATGTCTGCAGGAGCTGCAGGAGCAGCCCCGACTCTCCTCCAGCGACCAGCTCAGCCCCACAGTGTGGGATGCCAGGGGCCTGCTGCACCCTGCCAGGGCATGGGGCAGAGGCAATGGCTGGGTGGGCTCCCTGTGGCCCTGCAGACCCCAGAGCAGCCACTTACCGTTACTGTGGTTGCCCGTCTGGAGGGAGGCGGGGGGCTGCAGGCTGCCCCCCAGGGACCCGTAGCCACGGTAGCTGTAGTTCAGGCTTCCATTGATGTAGACCGGGTCTTGGGAGTAAGATGAAGCTGGCAGTGAGTAGGAGGAGTGGGTGATGGCTGTGGAGTCTCTCGAGTGCTGCTTGTCTAGAGCGATCGGTTCATCCTGCACAAGGGAAACACAGACTTACTCCAGTGAGGACACTGGCTCTCCTCTGCGGCCAGTGGGAGGGACGGTCCAGCAATGCCTGGTCTCCTGTGGCTGCAGCATGGCCAGTCCAAACCAGCAACCCCATCCCCGTTGGTCTGAGCCTCAGGACACACCATGGGGCTCTGTTCTGCAGCTCCTCTGACTTTCAGAAAGACTTTTAAAAACTCTTTTCTAAATTGCACACAAATGTCTCTCCCCCCACCCCACCACAGGATGCAGCCAGTTCCATCCCTCGCCCACCTCCAGCTGCCAGCACTGTACCTGGGAGGTCTGGTAGATCTCCAGCCGCATCCTCTTGGCCGCTTTCCGTGTTTCACTCTCACAGGCGGCGGCCAGGATGTTCTCTGCCATGGCTGAGGTCAGGTGAGGCGGCGTGGGCCTGGTCTGCAGGGACACAAGCAGAGAGGGTGCTCAGGGAGCTGCTGGCCCAGGCGTGGTGGCGAGTGGGAGGGCACTGGGGCAGCCACTCACCATCTCCATCCCGTTCTTCTTCATGCGGCGGCAGGACTTGAGGTAGGTGCGGATGCGCTTCCGCGCCCGCTCCTGGAACTCGGGGAACTGCCGGCTGCAGGACTCGATGATGGCCTGGATCTTCTCCTTGGGCTGCTTGGAGATGGGAACCATCCGGTCCAGGTTCTCATCCACAAAAAGGCGCACAAACATCTGCAAAGGAGAAGACAGGCGGTGGGAACCCCGAGACGAGAGGCAGGCCGGCTCGTCCTCCCCGCGGAGCCCTCCTTACATTGAAAGCCTTTAGCCTCTCTGGGTCCATCCCCTCCGAGTCATTAATCTTATCGTTGTCTTCATGGTCATCGTGGTCATCATCGTCCTCATCAGCCGTGGGGGCCCTGCCGACAGTCAGGTCCTCGGGGCAGCCGCTCACCTCGGTCTTGATGGAGTCGTAGCTGCCCGAGCTGTATGGGGGGGACTGAGAGGAGACAGTGGTTACCATCAGGAGCCCTCATCTGATGTGCCTGCCCTTTCTCCTTGTCCCACTGTGTCTGTCCCCTCTCCTGACAGCCCCCTGCAAACAATGGCCAAGCTCCCCTGAGTGTCACCTCCTGCCTGCTTGGGGCAAAGGGGGACATGGTGGCCTCAGGGAGCCTGTGACGGCCTGGTGGCCCAATGGCTGCTTTGGCTGGTAGGACCACGGCTCTGCCTCATGCTATGGGAAACACTGCTGGACCCCGCAGAAACGGGCTCCTCCTCACGTGGCGGCCGTGGCACCTGCCATGCCGGGGCTGAGGTGAGCCCACTGCAGCTCCCAGCTCTGGGGCAGGCGGGGTGGGAGGGATGTCCGAGGCTCTCCCAAACCACTCTGGGCCGTACCTCTGCCGTGGTCTTCACCGCGTACTTGACCCTGCTGCGCAGCCCGTCGGCACTGCAGCTGTCCGACTGGTAGGAAGGGGTGACGTGGGCAGGTGTGAGCTTGTCGCAGAGGTTGATGGGCTGGTCGTCAGCGGAGGCGGTGAAGTCCATGGGGGCCGCGGTGCCATTGCCGTTCATTTCGGGGAAGGCGCTGTCGCCTTGCGTGCTGCTGGAAGTGGAGGGGTTCAGGGTGGAGGAGCCATTCCCGCTGCAGCTCTCTGACGAGGAGTCATCTGCAAGGAAGGATGTGTGGTCACCCCCATGGCACCCTGTGACCACTTTCCTGAGGCTGCTCTGGGCTCACTTGGTGGCTGGGTTGCCACATGTGCCACTGGAAGCCACTTTGGGTCCTGGGATAGAAGTACAGACGCTGGCACCCACAGCTGCAGGGCCACTGTCACACGGATCCACTGCCTCGTTCCTCAAAGCACACCAGACGCTGCTGTGCCCCATGCCCGAACCACCCATCCCTCTGCAGGTGACAGTCCCTGCGCCTCCACCCTCGGCCACGGTGCCTGGGCTTGAATAAGAACTTTGGAATTTGGTCCTTTTAGGTTTCTGTTTGCATTGCAGGGAGGAGAAAGGGGCACTGCCTCTCCCCGCCAGGTCCCTCACCGTCCTCCTGGCCCAGTTTGGGGCTGGGTGCGGCGAGAGCTGACGAGTTCCAGCACTGGTGGTTCAGGGACATGTTGCTGTGCAGAGTGCTGGGGCACAGGGATGAAACATGAGGGCAGGCTTGCTTAGGTGAGCAAACCCTGAATCCACGGTGCCTGGAAGCAGCATTAGGAGCTCTGCTCACAGCAGACACACCACCCAGCAAGGCTCCTCCTCAGCACACTGCTGCAGGGAAGCAACAGGGGCTGCACGATGTCCCCCTCCTGTCCCATTCAAAGCCCAGGTGACCTATACCCTAACATGGACACTCCTGTTTCCTGGTTCCACATGCTCCAGAGCCACCTCCATGGCAGCCCCATGGCCTTCCCCCACTGCTCAGACAGGTCAGGGGCTCAGCACAGCCTGGATCTGCTCGGTCTTGGTTATACTCACACTGCAGCCACTGGCACCATCCCCGTGCCTGTGCCCACTCCCACCATGGTGGCTCCCGAAGAACAGCCCTGAGACAGCAGAGAGCCTGGCGCTGCCTGCACCCACCTTGCCTGCACCCTGCCACAGAGCCCAGCCCTGGGGCCGAGCACAACATTTCAAAGTGCTCAGCCCGCTCCCCTCCCTCCCCCTCGCCGCAGTAAATCCTTTATTTCATTAGGTGCCTCCGCGAGAGGGAAAGGGCGAAGCACGTGGGAGCCGCTTCCTGCGCCAGCCTGCGCCGGGCGGGGAACAAAGAAGCTGTCGGTAGCAGCGAGGAGCAGATGGCCGGCCCCACGCCCGGCCCGGCTGCCGTGGGACAATGGGCCGGGGCCGTGGGGTGGCCGCAGCACCGCGCCGACAGCTCCTGGCACGCGGGTGCCAGGTCCAAAGGTGTGTGGGATGGTGCCCAGCTGCTGCCACCCACCCTTCTCCTCCTCCTCCTCCTCCCCCTGCCAGCACCTGCAGGAAACTTTACTGCGAGGCTGGGCGAGTGCTGCGGTGACCCTGCGGCAGCCCAGGACTTTGTATCCCTTAAAATAAACAGACTTGAGGACACTCGGGCATCCCAGCCGACCGTGGGGCCGCCTGGGGTTGCCGCTGCGTGTCCCCAGCCGCCCTGCCACGGGCACCAGAGCTCACTGCCCAGCCTCATGCCTGCACCAAGGCGGCTCCTGGCCCCAGGAGCCCCTAAATTAAAAGGTCCCCACTGGAGCTCCCTGCTCAGCAGAGCTCCCTCCCCCTCCTTTCCCTTGCACTGATCCACTTATTCGTCTGAGCGATGACCAGAGCTGACCTAATCCCCGGGGTGGTGTTTATGTGCCGGGTGCTCCGGGCAGGCATCACCCTCCCCACCATGGGGCTGGCTCCTGGCAGAAGCCCTTGCTCCGGGCTGGCACACTGTATGCCAGGGAGTGTGGGGCTCCAGAGGGGCTCAGCAGTCAGCACCATTCAGAGGAGCCCTTCAAGCCACCCTCCCAAGGGGAGCTCCGGTCTCCTCTTCCCATGCTCTGATGGTGGGGCTGCAGTGGGTGGATGTATCCCAGATCATGGTCCCGTGGGCTCCTGCTGCTGGCTCAGCTACATGTGGAGGGGTAGGATGTCAGGAGCACTGCCACCTCCTTCCCCCACACCCATCCTGTCCCAGGGCACTGGTCTGGTGCTCTGAGCCCCCATGGGTTCTGCTGTCCCTCGGCACGGGTGCAGGACGGGGCTGGCTTGGCTGTGGCCCCAGCAGCAGAGGGCAGGTGTCTGGGGGCACAGAGGCCTCCCTGCCCAGGATGGCGGCTGTCCCTCCCCCAGCTCTGTTCTCTGCGCCAGGGGAGATGGGGCTCCCAGAGGGAGGCTCCAGTCTCATCCAGCGATGCCTCTCGGAAGGATTAAGGAGAATTATTCCCTTGTGCGGAGGCACAAGCTGCAGGCCAGGCCCCGCCATCAGCCCAGGCACAGCCACAGCAACAGGGCTGCGCCTCTGGGCCAATCCGTGCCGTGACCAGGCTGATGGCAGGGACCTGCAGCAGTTCCCCAGCAGCCCCCCAGCATGCTGCACCAGCGGGGCCAGGGGCCTGCCATGTCACAAACCCCCTGCCAGGCAAGGGTACCAAGAGAGACATCACCTGGGAGAGGAATGAGCAGGTGCCCTGGGCATTCCCAGCCTCCTCTGGGCACCCCTGCAGATGAGACCATCCTCAACCTGCCCTGAACATCCCTGCATGGCTGAGAGCATCCCCAACCTGCCCTGAGCATTCCCAATCTATCCTGGACATCCACAACCTGCCCCAGGCATCCTCAATTTGCCTTAAGCACCCCCACTCCTCCTTGGGCATGCTGCTCTGTCCTTGCCCACCCACATCCAGCCTTCCCACAGCCCCCCAGTTCTTCTCCCCATCCCCATCAGCAGTGCCAGTCCTGTCCCAGCTGCTGACATCAGGCAGGATCCTGGGGGGGATGTCTGGACCGCCCCAATTTCTCCATGTCTCAGGTTTTCTTTTGTGTCGCACAAAACACACACAGCAGCTGCATGTCAGGTTTCCGCCTGATGCTGCTGCATTTATGAACCCTGGGTCTGCTACAGGCAAAAAATGCTGCAAACAAAGAGGAAGGTGTCTCCAAGAACCTGCCAGGTGGGATAAGAAAATGAAATGGGAATCTAATATCAGTGACCAGCACCTACTAAAAGAACAATTTAGTTTATACCAAGGATGGATGTACGTAAATAATGAGGTTTGTGAACCCATGGGCTACATGTATTTTTTTATTTCTATACTTTTACGCTTTATGCTCTCCCAGAAGCTCCACGCACAAAGTGGTGGGTTAATCTCAGTACTGTGAGCAGAGAAACAGTCACAAACTCAAGACTGGTGAGTCCTTGGGTCTGAGCAGGAATGGCCTCACCCAGCTCGAAAGCACAGATGAGCTTGAGAGGGAGCTGCATTCTCCTGGTTGGAGCAGCTGGGACAGGGACAGAGACAGGGACAGGGATGGCGCTGCTCCCCAGGCAGCTTTGCTGAGGTATCTCCAGCCCATGACCAGCCCCAAGCAGAGCTGGGGCACTTCCCAACAAAGCCGGACCTGGGGGAGGGGGAGTAGGAACGCTCCCACCTGGGGTACAAGAATCAGGTTTAGGCTCCTGAACTGCTGCGGCAGGATGCTGAGCAGCCATGGGGCCATGCTGGCCATGCTCTGTTTCAGCAAAGCCCACCAAGCTCCTGAGCTTGGAGAGGTTTTCTGCATCTCCCAGCAGTGCCCAAAGCACATGGCAGAAGCAGGGCTCCAGCAGCAGCAGGCGAGCAAGGCCAGGCCGTGCGGCCATGAATATATTCATTATCAACCAGCACGAGCCTGGTGAGCTCCCTGCTCGCGGCTGGAGCTTGGCTGCACGAGGAGCCCCTCTAATGAGGATAATTGGGAGCCCCCCTGCTCCACCCCCATGCCCTAATTGAAGCAGATGGAACTGCAAAAACAATGTCACTTCTAACCGGTTTGATCTTTCGGTTGGAAAACGGAGTATTTCGTTCTCCTGTTTAATCCCCTTGAGCCAGGGCTCCATGGGCTGGATGAGAGCTGGAGCAGAGCCTGGCACCGTGTGGGTGAGCCCAATGGAGGCCACCAGCCTCAAGGGCCACGGAGCGCTGCCCTCCTTGGCCGCACTGCGGAGGCCAGGTCATGACAAGGCACACAGCGAGGCTGGCAAGGAGGCCGTGGGGTACCAGCCTTGTGCCTCTGCTGCAGCCCCGGCATCTCCCCAGCATCAGCCCTGGAGAGCAAGAAGCAAAATGGCTTCTTGGGCCGCGGTGCTGGGGGAGGAGGGGATCAGTCACTTATTAAATGAATTAATCAGGGCTCAGCGTTTTCATTTTGAAGAGGCTGCTGGATTATCCTTGATTTCTGTGGCGCTGGATTTGAGGAGATCAGGAGGGGAAGGGGCGATTTCCAACACCTGCTCCCCGGGAGATTTTACGGCGGGGAAGTGGTTGGGTTTAACGTCTCCGCGGGCGCAGGCCACCGCACCGCTCTCCAGAGCAGAGTTAAAGATGAATGGGGCAAATTGTTCCTCCTCCTGTCACATCTCCAGAGCGGAGACAAAACCTCTTTTGACTCAGGAAACAATGAGCTTATGTAAGAGCCAGCGGCCCACGGAAACCTCGCCGCAGCCCCACACCATGCAGTGGGCCAGGGGCTGCCCAGCCCTGCCCACACCCCGCCACCATGGGACCCCCAGCTGGCCCTGGGGTGGCCCTCCCTTGGCTGCTGCCCACCTGCCTGTGCAGCCGTGGGCACTGCACCCATGCCAGCTCCCACCAGTGACCCTTGGCCCCGCCATGGACTGCCATGGATCTGCCAGCCATGGCCCTGCCTGTTCTGCCTCCGTGGGCGATGGCAGGGGTTCAGCTCCCAAGTGAGTCCCCTCCATGGCTCCTGTCTGTCCCATTTCCAGCCCACTGTGGCACCAGCACGGGATGGAGCCATACACCCAGCCTGCGAGCGGCTGTCAGGAGGGCACAGAGCACCCCACTGCTGCCTGCCTGGAACAACAGCCAGGAAGATGAAAAGTGCCATAAATTATTCACTCACAAAAGAGACGAGAAGAGGGAAGAAGGGGAGGAGGAAAGCCTGCGAGGAAGGGATACTCAATACAAATTAGAGAGACCAAGTGGGAATGGGGGCCCCATGGAGGGGCCACAGCCGGGTGTTAGTGCCGCACTCATTACGGGCAAGCACGGCCCACCACAACTGGGAGCTGAGTGGCAGGAGAGGCTCTGGGCCCACATCATTCACATGGCCAGAGCACAGAGCCCATTTACTCCAGGTCCTGCCCAGTTTTTGCCTCCAAGATGCATAAGAAAGAAAAAAGCAACGTGGCTGAGGGCTGTGGCGTGCTGGGGCTGGACAAGGTCCAGTTAAGGCACCCTATTTCCTGTCTTCCTTCGCTAACGCAAACCTCGTTATGTCCCAGACAAAGTGTCCACCCTCCACACTCCCTCCCTGGGTCCCTGCCTCGACCAGAGCCCTCGACAAGCCAGACATCTGGCATGGCCGGACACAATGCGCGTCTGCAGGCAAGCTCGGCCGGACAAGGCAGCGCTGTGCGGCCGCCTGCCCGTCCCTTGCCATGAAAGGTGCCCCCCGGTGCCGTCTCCCCCCGGCTCCACTGCCCAGTCTGAGGGAGCAGCTCCCTCCAGCACTGGGGCCTCACTGCGCCAGCCCCGTGCCGGACATTCTCCCATGCACCAAAGCTCGTCAGCTCCCGCTGCACAGAGCAGCCCTGTCACAAACACGCTCAGTCCCTTGCTTTTCCCTTCTCCTCCCAACCCCTGTCCCTCCCACCACCTCTCCGCCGGTCACCAGGCTGCTTGAGCCAGGAGCTGGCCCTTGTGCGCCGTGAGGAAGGAGGTGGCACAGACCAAGCCTCTCCTCCACTGACAGCCACCCGGATCCCACTGCAGGGAGGGGACGTGCCACAGCCCTGTGCTGCCTGGGCACTGCCTCTGCCAGTGCCAAACAAACGGGTTTGGTGGCTTTGGCCGGATTCATGATGAGCTGGTGCTTTCGGCACAGATCTGCCAGCAGACAGACCCTGCTGTTCACCCTCAGTCCCTTGGGGACCGTTCCCAAGCTCTGCAGAGCTCACCCCACCATCCCTGCTCACTCCTTCAGTTGAGGGGACTCAGTCTGGGGAGGCAGCACTGGCTGCTCATAGCCTGGTGATCCTCTCTTCTACAGACTAAGGAAGAAACCCTCCTAACTCTGCTCCTTGCATCATCAGGATAAACTGAGACTTGGCAGCACCTGCACAAGGAGTGAGGGAGCCCTGGGCTGAGCTCAGTGCTCCAGGCTGGCAAAGCCACCACAGCCTTGTAGTGTCCTTGCTGCACCCTCCAGCCTGGCAGCAGGGAAGGACAGCCTTCAAAGCACGCCAAAAGGAGGGTGTTTATTGCGGGCCAGGGCCTTTGCTCAGGAGAAGCAGACGTGTCTCTGGAAGAGGTGACAGGAATGGAGTCACCAGCCCAGACCACTCAGGTAAGGCAGGGACACGCTTGCTGCCTCCTGCTGCAGGGACAACATGGGGACACCTTTAGGAAGAGGAAATATATCCTGAAGGAAAATAAGATAAGGTCATATCCAGCTGCAGTAAAGCCTGGCTGCTGGTCTTAGTTTTGTTTAGGCTCTGAGCTTGGGCTTTGGGGGATGAAATCCAACAGTGGTGTTAGAAGTCCTGAAAACAGTGAGGTTTTTGCAGTCTGGGCTTGCAGGCCATCTCCTGCGCTGGCCATTAGATGGCTGGCCATGGTCTGCTGTGCTTCCCCTGTGGCTGGCAAAAGGTATTTGTGTTCACCTGGAGCAGGGAGGGGCTGGCTGTGGAAAGTCCCGGCGGTGGCAGGGAATGGGAGCTGCACGACACCCAACACTGCCGCAGTGAGTGACCCTGTGGGGGCACAGCGAGGTGGATGCCATCGCCCCACGGTCGGCTGCCAGCTGTCAGAGGTGCAGCTGTGGAGCGGGACATCACGGCTGCCCTGGGGATGGAGCCTGGCTTTTGGTCAGCACTTGGCAAGTGGTTGCTCCTCCCTGGAAAGTGCTCTGCTAGGCCAACAGCTCAGGGAAACTGGTGAAGTGCAGCACGTTGTGGGCATCTCATCAAATAACAGCGGCATGACCCAGAGCTGCAGGACATGTGCCATACCAGGAGAGAGACTGCAGTGCTGGGGATGGCACGATGCTCTCTCTGCCACTCCAGGGCAGAGTGTCCAGAGGAGAGACACGTCCTACCTGTCCCTGGGACACTGTCCTGAAATAGTCCTTGCCTGCATGCCCTTGAGGCCCCTCCCTTGGAGCACTCCTGAGGGATGTCCCCAACACCCAGATGCCTTCCCAACCAGCTGCCTCAAGGGATGCCCCCGAGAGGCGTGTGCCTTCACAGTTAAGTAGGTTAAGAAAGTCCTTTCTCCATGGTCTGGATTAGCCACTGCTGCTCCGGGCAGAATGGGCTCAGCGGGGATGCTGCCAGTCAAGTGAGGACTGCACATGGGGATCTCAGCTGAAGGGGATCTGTCCAACATGGTGGCATAAAGCAGTCCCATGTCCCCCATACAGGGAAGGAACATCTTAGGAGCTTTCCCTGATTTTCAGAAGGATGGGGCAAGATGGGCTGGGGAGCAGCAAGCCCTGTCCGTAGGCTGAGCACTGCTCATGGGTGATGGAGCAGGATATACAGTGAAGGGACGAGGCAAGATGCATCCTACCAGTGGGAAAGACAGAGGATCATCTATGAGTTCAAGCACTTTGCCATGTCACACACTGGGATTTGGGGTCTGACTTCTGCTTTACTTTGAAGGGCACTGCACTCACCAGCAAGTCACAGCAGCCCCAGTGGGATACCCTGGCACCTCTGTGGTGGGATACCCCGCTCAGCCCACACACCAGACCAAACTGACAGGTTTGCAGTGCAGCACTCATGTGTGGAAGCAGACAGACTTTGAAGACGGACAGAAGTCAACTCAAACTGCTGCAGCAAGACAGGGCCAAGCACCGGGAGTGGGGATGGTGATGGGCACAGACAGTGGGACAACACAGCACTCAGGGTCCCTTCGCTCCCACAGATGTGTCCCTCCAGGATGTCCGGCACAATAGCTCCGCTCCAGCAGCAGAGTTCGTGTTGATCTTGCTGTCGCTTTGGGCAGCTGCCGGCTTCCTGTGGGCACGTACGCTGTGAGCAACATCCGACTGGGAAGGGATGTTGCTGGGAGCTTCACGTTTTCCGTGCTGGGGCCCGCAGGATGAGCAACAAAGGAAAATGGAAGGAGCGAGTGTGCGCCCGTCAGCGTCACTGCTGGGAGCTGGCCGGTGTGTCCTGCGTCCCACCACGCGCCCACCGGCCCCACGGGAACCCCGGCTCTGCTGCCAAGGCTCTCCTGACCGTGCCTGCTCTGTCTCTGACCCCCCAAAGTCTTCAGGAGTAGTTTGCTCTCCCTGCAGTTTCAGGGCTGACAGTTTTTGCAGCACAGCTGTAATCGGCCAAGGCTTCGGGGCACCAAGAGAAAGGAAGGGGTTGGCTTTTGTTCCAGCTGCCTTTTAGGCCTCTGAAGATTTAGCAGGTATCTGTGTATCAATGCATGGAATGACAATTCCCTGCTCTCCCACCTCTCTGGATTTGGTATCACTCGGCTCTGTGCCACAGGAGAGCACTTGCTACTCCCCGGCCTCAGAAGGACCTGGAGCTGGTGCTCAGGTCCTTTAAACAAGACCTTTTCTTGTTTAAAGCATGTCAGACGATACTGCTCTCCCTACCAGGCAACTCTTCATTAAAACTTTATACTTTAGGAAGCCTTTCACAGAAGGCACACTCCAAACATCCCACCCATCAGACAATAGCAGGCAGGAGCAATTTAGTAACTCAGAAGGTTTTCCTGAAGGAGGAGAGTACCCAGTCCTGAACTAGCTTCCAACTGAAGGACATGGTGTGCAATCAGATCCTTTTGCAGCACCAGGACACCCCGAGTTGAGGCCAGCCTGGCTGCAGGGGATGTGTGGGGCTCACTCTGGCAATGGCTGGAGCTGCTGCAGGGCAGAGTGGACAGCTGAGCAGAGGAGATGCGGAGAAACTTCCAGCTTGGGAGTACCTGGGCTGCCTCAATGTGAGCACACTGCACAGGCACCTTGGCCAGCTGGGCTCGAAGGAGAGCACAGCTCATGTGGGCTGGTTACTCACATTTTTTGCACAGCCTTACCAAGCTCATGCAAACCCAGAAAACACATCAGCTTCCAGAAAAAAGGTCAAGGGAAGAGGAAACTGAAGACTGGTTGACACTTTGATTCATGCACATTCCCTTCCCCACACGAGTAATCTGCTTTTCCTCTCACGACATGCTCCTCTGCTCCATACTCCTTGCCTGCTCCGTGCTCCTCTCCTCTAACTGCCCACTGCCCTCCTGGGTTGCTCCAGCTCCACTATCCTTCTTTCCTTCCCAGTCTCATGTGTGCTTCAGTCCTGAGTGAGAGCACTGGTGTGGCAGACTGACACGAGGTGGCATTAGTCTGTATTTAGAGCTCCAACACAAATCATGGGACATTCACCACAGGTACAAAACTTCCTCTCAGTTCGTAAAATGCCCCTGAAGTATGGCAGTCTGATGAAGATCTCAGTCTCTGGCTTTTTCTGGACGGGTCTCATTCACAACCCTGGCCTTGGCTTGCTTACTTTTCAACTCCATCACTTCTGATCCACTAAAGTCTACCTGGTTCAGCCCCTGCCGATGCCGGACACAGCCTGGGACACTTGCATTCCTCACAGAAAAGGACTGTTTGTGCTTTGCTGATCACTGAATCTCACAAAAGAAATTAGAGAAGCCAAGAAGGGCCCCAAAGAGGACACCTGCTTCTGAAGGAAAACCACAGGGCATGAAAAATTGGAAGCAATTCCTAAGAGGGCAGAGAGAGAGGAAGGATTTAGCTTTAGCTGGAACATCTTGATTTGCCTAAATACGTGAGTCCCTTATTAAATCGCTGTCCTGTTGAATTATAGTGTTCAGCAAAGGGATCAAAACTGTGTCATTCTAGATTGTAAATGAGACTTGGGAATTCAGTGGTGAGGGATAAGTCGCAAGCCTGAAATGTCCTGATGGGAGAATGGCAAAGTTGGGGGCTATGGAGACCAGCCAGGCTGCAAGGACGAGAGGCTGGGCTCGTCGGGGTGGAGGGTGCAGGCTGGTCCCAAAAAGCTTCTGATGGGGGCAGCTGTGTCACCACCAAAATGCCCTTCCTCCTGCTGTGGCACACCACCACTGGGGGCCCTGGGCAAGCAGAAGTGCCCCTGCTCATCCCACTGCTGGGACCCGGTGCCACGCAGGCGGGTTTCACATCCTCACCAAGGCTGCCTGCCTCCAGGCCTGGGGCTGCTTAGGGAAAACCAGTAGTTTCCCAAAACTGCAGATTTGTAATGAAACTGAAGCGCCACAATGCACTGGACTGAAGAGAGCAGTGTCCCTGCTGTCACTACCATCCCTGCTGTCCCTGCCACTGGCCACACAACCAGCTAAAAGCCTCCCCATGGAGATCTGCCAGCACAAAAGCCCTTTCTTTCCCCTGGGGTGGTTTTCTAGTCCCCTTTCTTAAAGTAGCACTGACCCAGCCCGGGTTGTCCCTCAGTTCCTCTGCTCCCTTCCTGCTCTCCCAGCAGCAGCCAGGCTGGGGACAATGAGGGATTCAACCTCCTGAGCAAAAGCCGGTAACAGTCCAACCACCGAATCCTCCCAAGCATCACAGAGACGAACCCTGACCTGAACTCGTACTTCTACCACTTATTTACTTGCTCTTTTATTTTAAACTTGCATGTTCCGCAGCCACAACACGCCACCTCTCTTCACCAAACTCTTCCTCCCACCCAGCCCATGTGTGCTTCCAACTGCCTGCCCTGGGGGAGGAGACACCCACAATCACCCTGCACACCACTGCTGTCACGTGTTGCAGATTATTCACAATTTCTTGCCTGAGGCATCCAAGGCCTGTGGAAGGTGCAGCTTTCTAAGCACAGAAAGCTGTGACCTGTGTTGTGAAGCCTTGGGGTCCTCTGAATTCAGAACTGAAAGGGCTCTCCTCATCATCTGGGGAGAGGACTTAGGGAACTACAACCTGATACCTTAGGAGGGGATTTGGTGACCTGTTTCTGAAGGAGCTGGGAGACAGGTCCAGCACAAGGACCATCAGCTCTGGGCTGGACAGAGCCATGGCTGAGCAGGAACCCAGAGGCTAAACGGGAAGGACTGGGAGCTGCTTCGAAGCCTGAGCTGATATGAAATCCACCCCACAGGTGGGATACCTGATCAGAAAGGACTGGTTAATGTTTAATAAGTCACAAAAACATCCTGTGGCAGAGGAGCGGGGAGCGGAGCGCTTCCCGCCCGCCGGGGCACTCACCGTCCTCGTGGCCGTGCAGGTTCTGCGGGCTGCGCATGCTCTCGTCCTGGCTGGGGCTCAGGCTGGAGTTCAGGTGCTGGTCAGCTGAGATCCATGTGGAGTCGTTCATATCAAAGTCCTCACTGCTCACCGACGTCTCATCCTGGGGACAAGCAGGAAAGGGTTAACTCATCGAGCTATTTCCTTTCCTCCTTTCTCTGGTTTTAACATCTCCTCACCACACTCCCTCCTAAAAACAATTCGTGAGGCAGCTCTTGTCCCCTGAGAAGACTTGCTGCTGGCCTCAAGGCCACAGCGAGCAGCCCTTCCCTGAGCAGCCCTTCCCTGTGCAGGGCGAGGTGGCTGCCCCAGCAGGGACCAGGGCTCTGCTTCCTGCCTGAAGACTTGCCTGAGCAATGGCACTGTCTCTAATTGAGGACAATTAGAAAGAGCTCACATCCTGTAGGAGCGGATGGCTGAGCCCTGGAGTTTACCCTTTAATCTCCATCCACCCCAGCGTGCTCCTGGTGAGGCAGTGGTGTGGAGGAGCTGAGGACGGATGAGAAACGGCTCCATAAAACAACTTGGACTTTTTTGAGATCAAATCATCTGCTGCAAGAGGAATCACCACGGGACTTGGCAGCAGCAGGAGTGGCTGCTGTTGCAGACCTGGACACAGGTAAGGATCCCCACAGACCTGCACTGCCTGATGCTGCAGAGGAGGCTTCTGGAGCCCAGCCCCTAGGGGCTGCTCCTCCAGCCCTCTCTGGAGGGATATTGCCTCTGTACCCTGATCAAAAATGACAGCACGCACCTTGGGGAGGGGCTGGGGGAGTGAAGTCTCTGATGAGGCAAGGACACCCCAGCTCAGGCTGGGGACCCAGGCCAGCCGCCTGCTCCCCAGCGATGGCATAGATGACATTCCTCTCTCCCACTCCTGCAGCTGAAAGGACATTTTCTCTCTCTCTTTCTCACTAACCTTTACAGTACTTCAAGACACAGCCCTTGGATCGCTTCCAGCGCCGGAAAGGTCAGCCACAGGATTTCAAAACCATCATCATAAAGGCAGCACTGAGATCCTGAATGAGAGGAGGGGCTGCGGGACCTCCCCGGGCTGAACTCTCCCAGCGCGCAGATTGGGAGGAAGCAGATACATTTTCCCGTATGGACACGGTCCTGCTGGTGATCCCTTTATCTGCCTTCCTCTCCCTGCTCCCCTCCCAAAGCCAGGGGCACAGACCACATCCAGAGCCCTGGGGTGCAGGGGAACACCAAAAATGTTTCCAGAACCGCTTTCAACTCTGCTTTCCTTTGATTGAAACATTTCAAAGGCTTGTAAACTCTCTGCTCTTATTTTTTTTCCCTTCCCCCTGGTCCTGAGATAAAATACAATCCCGGCTCCCTTTCCGTGTAAGCAGCAATTGGCAGCACCCCTCCAACCTATGCCTGTGCCTCATAAAAACAGCCCTGTCTGGCCGCCTCTGGCTGATAGTTTTTATTGTGAACAAACAAATGTCTTTAAAGACAGGTTTGTGCTTTTCCTCCCAGCTCCTCGTCCCTGCAGACACATCTGCTGGCTCAGGGCTCGCGCCGCCCCCAGCCTGCTCCCTCCATGTGCCTCCCGGGGAGTTTCCTGGAATTTACTGCTTGTGAAACCCTGCACGCACCAAGGGACAGACTGAGGGAAGGATGGACAGAGCTCAGCAGCCCCAAGCATGCCCAACACGGGGACACCCTGACCCCAGACCTGCCAGTGCCCCCATGCAGCCTCCTGTGCCCAGGTGAAGCCCAGAAGGGCACAAGGCAGGGACAGGCACTGTGTCCCTGGCTCAGCACAGCTCCACTGCCACACCAGCCACAAAGCAATCCTACCTCTCCAGAAACTCCATCTTGTACGTACAGCAACAGAACAGGAAAGGTCTCCCTGTTGCAAACTATAAATAGTCCCTTTATTGTAAGCATTTGCAGGGAGGCAGCCACCCTAATATCTGGCCTTCTTCACAGGGCTTACTCAAGATTACTGTCAGGCTTAAGAGACAAATGCAAATGCCAAGGTCCTTGCTGCCCACAGACTCTCACCTGGCCGGTGAGGAGGAGGAGCCCTGGGGGGCGTGATGCTTTCGGGTGGTTCATGCTCAGCTGCAGAGGACAGCCAGCCTCAGCACCCAAACCACAACCCAGGAGGCAGCACACTCTCTGGGCACTCACACATGCGGGAAAAGCAGTGACACGAAGGATGCATCGCATACACATGCTATGTAAAGTGCTTTATAAATGTGTACAATTCTCTCAAGGCACAATAACATTCGCCTATTATTAGAAATACCCTGGCTATCAAACCAGAAACTGATAAGCTATAAATGACTCAAGTTAAACAAGGCTGTCACACGTTCACCAGTCCAGGATCCAGCCACCAACAGAAAGTCACCCCCTGCTTTCCAGCACTAATATCCCTGGCCAAAACACCAACGGGACAAACTTCCCGGCATCACACAGCTCCCACAATACAGCCCATCCCAAGGCAATGCAAAGGCAACTGTGCAGGTGGCAGCAGGTGAACCCTTCACAGCAGCAGGAAATAGACAAAGCCAGCAGCAGGAACTGCTGATAGAGCATCCACTGCCTCCTGGCTTGGGTCAGGCCCCTGACTCTGCCCACACCTTGGTGCCCCAGGAGCTCCTCACACCTTTGTGCCTCTTCCCTAAGAAAGAGAAAGGCCTTGATCTCGAGCGTGGCTGTGTCCACCCCCTATCACTCCAGCTCTGGCATCCTCTACTCCCCCTCTGCTGTATCCCTTGCTGCTTGTTGGGACATCAGAGGCCACCAGCAAGCTCCCTCCTTGGGACAGCCCTCAGAGACCAAAGGCTGAGCATTGTGACCTCCTAGTGCTGCCTGCCAACTGCTGGCACTGCCTCCTCATACCAGGGACAATCCCAGGGAGGGAGGCCCTGGCAGCAGAGCCCAGAGCTCTGGCTGCCCAGCCACAGGCTCAGGAGCAGCCCTGTGTCAGTGGGCTGGAGTGCAGGGACAACAGCACAGCACAGCACACATCCAGCCTCAAACTACAGGACACCAGAGCAGGATCAAAATTTCTGGCTGGGTGGGAGCTCTGAATCTCCCTGGATGCCAGGAACCCGGCTTGAAGGCTGAGCCTCAAAGCGGGCTCACCATCCAGTCAAACAAGGAAACGCTTCTCAACAGTAGCAACAGCCACGACTCGGAGCAATACGGTAAATCTAATCTACCCTTCCACCCTCTTTTGGCTTGCAAGTCAGGCAGCTCATTCTTTTTCCTCTCTGGGTTCTCAGGAGAATTCTCTCTGCTAATTTCTTCTTTCCTGTAAACAAACTTCAAATGAAACTTTCATTAGAAAACAGAATGCAATCCATTACCAGTGCCTGTCTCAGGACCTGCCGCCTTTTCCCCAGTTCCACGCCACTCGTGGCACAGATGGAAGTGCCAGTGGTGCCCCAAGCAGCCAGCCCAGAGCCAAACCCCAGAAATGCAGCACCGCTGCTGCCGCCCTCCTCCTTCCTGCCTTTCCCAGCTCTCCGG
This sequence comes from Acropternis orthonyx, assembly GCA_035583155.1. Taxonomy (NCBI): domain Eukaryota; kingdom Metazoa; phylum Chordata; class Aves; order Passeriformes; family Rhinocryptidae; genus Acropternis; species Acropternis orthonyx. The sequence goes on along the minus strand of JAWWEU010000053.1, from coordinate 7,041,437 downwards.
AGAGATCTCCTCACCCCGCAGTAAAGTCCCATCGCTTTGTTTCCAATGTTCAAGGGACTGAGCGATCAAGGGTCAGGCAGTGTGCGTGCAGCTCCTCTCTGCAAGGGGAAGTCGGATCCTGCTGCTGCACTCACAAGGGCACACCCAAACATCGGAGCAGGGCTGCCGGCACCACGCAGAATTTGGAAAACAAAATCCTCGCTCCTCTCCTTATCTACAGTCCGACATTCACAGCTGCTCTGCACAAACTTGCAGCCAATATTTTCTACCCAGCAGAGGCAGACACTCACATGTGTAGGGCTCACACTCCACATTTCTGTCCCACTTCCCATTCACGATCTTCAAGCGCCGTGCCTGCACGCGTCCGCTGAGTCGCCAAACTCTTCTCTGAGTTAGGAAACTATTCTTCCTATTATAGCGCTGGAAACCCCGAGTATTGACAGCCTGGCTGGTCCAAGAACACAGCGCGTCGCTGGCAGATCCAGGAACCCAATCAAGCCCCCGGACTGCAAGGCTGTGTAATTGCTAGACAATGTTTCTTCACCAGCACTCCCCTTCCTGGAGAACAACCTCCCACAGCGCAGGCTGGAGCAGGGCAGGGGGGGAAGCTACTCTTATAACCTCGTAAATATATGCAAGACTATCGGTAACCTGGTTATTTTACAGCCAGGCTCAGTTTCTCAGGGGCCGCCTTGCAAGTCTCTCTCCCATCATTTACATGCTGTGCCTCACGTTTAATATTCCAAGCTCCGAGTCTCAGGACGGTTTATTTTCTCTCTTTGAGTCCTTTTATTTTAAAACACGTCCTTTCACGCCACAGCCTACTATCCTGATGGGATTTCCTTCCATGGAGCAGGAACTGAGGCTGTGCAACCTTCTCAGCACACAGCCACGCTCAGCTTCCCACCAGAACCAGCCGTGTTTTTAGAGTCAACAAAAGGCAACGCGTGACTGCCAGCCCCCAGAGCTGCTCCACTGCCACACCGGTGCCACGCACAACCTGCCCAGCACGGGCAGCCCCCAGACCTGCCAAACCTGGCCAGGGCACAGCCCCTCACGCCGTGACCCACGGCAGCGGCGCGTGGGGACGAGCTCTCTGAGGAAGGCAGCCTCATCTTCGTCTCAGCCACTGTTTAAACCCAGCCCTCTGAGCATGCCAAGAAGGTATTGAACCAGATTTGACCCTAACTTAACCAGTTCAGCGCAGAGAAAGGCTTACTAATGGAAGATAAAACACTCCAGGTCAAAGATTGATACTGCAGCCACAAATACTGTGGTGGTCATTGCTTCGAAGACCCGAGAAGCCTCACAGCACACGGGTGTACGCGGGCTGTGGCGGCGGCGAGCTGTGACTGCGCTGCCTACTCGTGTGTGCAATTCCCACACCAAAGAGAACATCCCTGGCGCTCTTTGTCAGGTCACTTACGTCCTTATTTACTGCGATTTCTGCCGATTTCTACGGGACCCGGCAAAACACGAGTACTCGTTAGTTCCCGAAAACGGGCAAAAGAGTTAATTTAACAGGCAAACGGCAAATGGAAGAGGAAGGGAGGCTCATCCCTTCCTCCCCCTCCCCCTTCTCTAAGAGCTCTTCTTCTGGGACACCCCCGCCCCGCCCCTCCCCGAGCATTCCCACCACCCGGAGGGGGGAGCTGCCAGGGCGGGGGGCGGCCCCGCAGCCCCTTCCCGCAGCCGCTGCCCCGCTCCTGCTGTTCAGCGGGGAGGTGCTGAACGCGGGGCAGGGGGGACCGGGCTGCACGACTCCCCCCACCGCCCCGGAGCCCCGCACCTTCCTCCCCCGCACCTGAACTTGCTCCCAGGCGGTTTGCTTTTCCACGCGAGGCGGGGACGGCGCCTGACGCCGCGCGGTGTGAAAGGGCACTTTGCTCTTCCCCCAGCACCGGGAAGCGGGTGCCGGGGCGGGGTGGGGGGGCCGGGCCGGGCACCGGAGGCGGGGGCTCAGCGGTCGGGGGGGTCTCCGTGTCCGCCCCCCGCCCCGGCGGCCGCGGGACGCGGCGTTTCCCCGGCGGGACGCGGTCTCCGCGTGTGCCCCCGCGGGAACGAGATGCCGGGAGCCGGGCGAGCGTCCCCATCCCCATCCCCATCCCCATCCCCGTGCCCGTCCCGCCCCCCCGCCCGCAGGTAAACAGATACACCCGCGATGGAGCCCTGCCCGCGCGTGTCGCGGGGCTCAGCGTGCTGCGGGGATTGACACGTAAGTAGGGCTTTACCTCCAGGGAGGCGGCTATTTCCAGCACAATCCCCGCCCGGGGCCGGTGATGGCGGCGCGGGGCCGGTGCCCCGGGGATGGCTGGTGCCGGTGCCCGTGGACAGCCGGGCACGGAGCGCTCCCGCCGCCGCCGCCGCCTCCTCCCACTTTCTTCGGCGCTTTTGTGCTCTTCCGGGCGCGGGGGAGCCGCGCCGGCCGCGGGGAAGGACGCGCCGCCCTCCCCGCTCCCCCCCCCCACGCCGCCGGCCAGCCGGGCGGGCGACCCGCAACTTCCCGGGGCGGCGGGGCGGCCGCTCCCCCCGGAGCCGGGGCCGGGGCCGGGCCCCGTGGCCG